>ML681963.1:46575139-46677604 GCA_007922195.1 Podocnemis expansa
CCTCCAGGTTGGGGGGCAGCAGGGGCTTTAAAGCTCCTGGGGTGAAGTGCCCCGCTGCCCTCTCCTGGCGGGTGCTTGCAGGGGGCTGTAGGCACCCGCCAGGTGAGGCACGGTGCCTGCAGTCCCTTGCAGGTACTGGCGGAGTGAGGCGCAGCCCTGCGCCTGACTCCGCCGGTGCCTGCAGCCCTCTGCAGGCACCCATGGGATGCAGTGCCCCTCTGCACTGCACCCTGTGGGTGCCTGCAGTCCCCTCCCCAGGCGAAATAGCAGGTCCACACTGTGGACCTGCTATTTCACTCCCTTATTTCGCGGACATGGTTTTTGTCCAGCGAAATAAGTTGTTTCGAAATAACATATTATTTCGAAACAGCTTGTTTCGAAACGTGTTGTTTCGAAACAAGCACTCCCCGTGTAGACATAGCCTTTCTTGAGTGGCAACAGCTAAGTTAGGCCCCATTATTTTATATGTATCATTGGGTTTCTGTTTTCAAATATGCATTACTTTATCAACACTGAATTTCAGCAGCCATTTTGTTGTCCAGTCATCCAGTTTTGTAAGATCCCTTTGTAAAACTCTTCACAGTCTGGATTTAATAATCCAAATTTAATAATCCAATTATTCTTGAGTAATTTTGTAGCATCTGCAAAACTTGCCACCTCAGTGTTCACCCCTTTTAGCTGATCATTTATGAATATGTTGAATGGTATTGGTCCCAGACCAGTAGCCAACTTTGTGTGATAATCTAAGAAAATGGTCATTCATGAATAGGATTACTAGATACCAATGCATGGAAAGGAGGACAGGGAAGTACAAAAAGGCAGACATTGGAGGAAATGGATAAAATGTAGTATTAAGATAACTGTCATTACCATATTATGTGATGCAAAATGGGTAATGATCAATGAATGCCGCATTAAAACTGTGTAATGTCATGTGTTTTTTAAAATTATTTTAATATAAAAAAATCAAAATGTCTTCTTTTACTGAAAAACTGGATTTTTTCAGTAAACAAAAGCTTTTCATGACCCTTTCATTAATGTTCATGAGACTTAAAAAGTTTAAAAAACTAAATTTGCAAATATAAACTTGAAAAGCCCCTAAAAAATTTTAAAAAGGCAGTTAACTCACCTCTCGTTTTTCATTTTCCACAGCAGCCCATTTTACAATTTAAAAAAAATTTGTCCTAAATTGTTTCTATTCAGTTCAAGTGTGCCCCTTTATTTGTTTTATTTAATTGGTCCCTGTTGGTAATTTTATTTACAGTATATTTTCCTTCATTTTATTAGTGTTGCTATATTTTTCCTGATTTAGCCCTTTCATAGGAAGCAACAGGCCACAAATTAAAACTTTCAACATGGGGCTCAAATGCACAGCCTTCAGTCTGAGTCACCATCTCTACCAACTGAGATAGCTGGACTCCAGTTAAAAGGACCAGCTGCTGAAGGAAGGTCCCTCTGCTGGGCTCAGGAATTTGTCATAGGATTTTTTTTTTAACAAGCTACTCATCATAATTAAAAAGCCAGACAAAATCACCTATTTTTAAAATGCCTGCCGGATGGAGGATGTGAAGGCAAAAAGGAGGACAAGTCCTCCTTTTGCCAGACTTCTGGTAACCCTATTCATGAACCACTGTTCAGTTTTTACTATGGTGCCATATAGCCCCTGTTCACCACCACAGTCTCACACCTCATTGGCCTTTACACCCCCCCCCAAAATTCCAGCAACCCCCTAATTTCAATTCATGGGGAGAACCCTGCTCAGTACGCCCTGCTTCTGGGTGAGTAGGTTCAGGTGTAATGGCAGGGTAATTGAAGCTGCCATGAGGAGGTGCAGCAGAGTGGAGAACCAATGTTGGAGGGCCATGCTAGTGCTATAAGGATCAGTGGTGCGATGTCTTTCTTTACTTTTGACAGGATTTTGTGTACCAGCAGGAAAGGAGGGAATGCGTAAAGAAGCTGCCCCTCCAAGTCACCTGAAAGGCATCTACTAAGGAGCCTTTGCTGAGGCCCTGGAAGGAGTAGAATCTTTTGCACTTTGTCTTGTTCTTCGTTGCAAAAAGATCCAGTTGGGGAGTACTCCTCCTCTGGAAAACAGTAAGTTACACATCCTCACTGAGACCACTTGTGAGGCAGTATGCTCTAACTGAGGGAGTTTGCTGGGGCGGCTAGGCCATCCCTGGAAGGATGATAGACCGAGACCAGCCAGAGTTGTAGTTGTCTCAGGGTTAGTCTGGCATATTGGACCACTTGGGTACAAGCAGCAAAGTGACCCAGTAGTCTTAGGCATGTCCGGACTGTGACTATGGGGTGGCAAGACCAATCGTCTATCATTGTAATGATGTTCTGAAAGCATTTTTGTGGGAGCGAGGCTGTGGTACTGGCTGAGTCCATTATCGCTCCTACAAACTCTATCCTTTGTGTGGGTATCAGAATTGATTTCTTTACATTTATCAACAGGCCAAACTCATCAAATGTATGCCTTATGAGGACTATATGGGTGTCTACCTGTTCCTTAGAGCTTCCTCTCACCAACCAGTCATCTAAGTATGGGAAGACGTGTACTTGACGCTTCCTGAGAAAGGCAGTCACTACGGCTATACATTTTGTAAAGATTCTGGGGGCCATTGAAAGCCCAAACTTCTTCCACTGCTCCTAGGGCTAAGAGCTGTTATACCTCCTTGAAGAGGAGTTCTTCATGAGAGGATCCCTGAAGAGGGACAGGGAATGGGGGAGCATGGGTGTGGGATCATATGGAATTGGACAGAATAATCCAGTTCTACCGTGTTTAGTACCCATTTGCCCAAAATGATTTCGGACCATGGGGGGTAGAACTGGGCTAAATGGTTGGAGAAGAGAAGGGGAGATTGGTACTCTGTCCTCAAGCAACTCTTCAAAGGTTCTCTTTTGGGCCCTGAGATTGTTTTGAGGAGCCATCGTTTCTATTTGAAGAATATGGTCTTCACCTATTATTGTTGTTTGCACTGCCATTCCTGCCATGTCTGTGACTTGAGTCTTGTCTCTGGTGTTGCTGATATGCTCGGGGAAGGGGCTGAGGCTTGAAATGCCTCCTTTGGGGTGGCTGGTATGTGCATCCTCAAGGATTTAAATGTAGCCCTGGAGCTTTTCGGGTTGTGTAGTTTCGAGTCTGTTTGCTCTGAAAATAAAGATTGACTTTCAAATGGTAGGTCCTGGACTGTTCATTGGCCCTCATATGGGAGGCCTGATGCCTGCAACTAGGAGCTCTGTTGCATAGAAATACCCGAGGCCATAACTCAGTCACTGCATGGGCCACATATAGTGTTGTACCAAAAAGGGCACCCAGGAGAGCACCCCCCAATAAAAAGAAAAGACTAGCAGGATCTTATTCAGGGGGACAAGACAATATGCCACATTTATTGTAAATAAGTAAGGATACCCAAAAGCAGTCACACACAAACAAAGTTCTGCAACCTGGTATGATATAATTACCAGTCCTTTCATGTGTTGCTTGAACCAGCCTAGTGGCCAACTAGGCTGGGCACAAGGAGGGAGCCAGGCCTCTGCTGGTTGCGATCTGATGCTCCAAGATGACAGCTGCAGAATGAGACCCAAAGTTTTCATGTTCTTACCCATCTTTTATACTTGCTGGCCCTCACGTAAGTCTATGGGATTTGCTGTGTCATGTTGCTTCAGGGTTCCTGTGAGATCATTGGTCACCAGTCACTTGCAGACTTGATTGTATTTTGTTCTTTTCTTTCTGGGGTGGCTCCTTCTGTTTGCTTTAATCAGAGATGTCTGCATTGTTCAGCCAGTTAGATGGTACTTGTGCTTCATCAGGACAGGCTGGCAGTTGAGACTGGCCCCTTCACACACACACACACACACACACACACACACACACACACACACACACCCTTCATTCACACATCTTGTTCACAAATTTAAAAGAACATATACAGCATACACCTAAACCAGGTTTCATCAAGTATTCAAAATGGAGTACAATGTTTAAGCAGCAGTTCCAAATTGACAATATGGAGTCTTGTTGGACATTGGTTATAATGTCTATTACACATGGTTACAAAATTATTTTACTTATGACACTAAAGGACATATAAACAACATTAACTAACATATACTTTAAAGGTAAATGTAATGCATTATCTCTCTGTGCCCCACACTAGGGGTCCTTGAAGGGAGCCTTTCATCACCATTTCTTCCTCATCCAGGAGGGCAGTAAATTCTTTTTGGAGTCTGGAGGTGAGGAGCCAGAAAATTTCTCCATGGAGCTCCAAGTGTTATAATGACTTAGGACAGCCTGTTGGTTGGCCACCCTAAGTTGAAAGCCTCCAGTGGAGGATACTTTCCCATAATAGAGGTCCATTTTCTTGTCCTCTTTTGCCTTTGGGGTCAATGCCTGCGCTCCCTGTCTCTCCTCCTTGTTCACTGCTTCAACTACCAGAAACCCAGGGGAATGGTGAATATATAGGAACTCATAGCCTTTGGAAGGAACAAAGTATTTGCACTTGACCCTTTTGGCCATGGGGGGTCACAGTAGACGGTGTCTGCCATATAGCCTTCCTAGGCTTGTCTATAGTTTCAGTAAGTGGGAAGGTGACTCTAGAGGATCTCGCGAGGGATAAAATATCTGTCACTGGGTCCAAGGGTTCCTCATTAACATCTTGGACCTCAATTCCCAGACTACAGACAACCCTCCTAAGAAAGTCCTGGTAAGCTCTACTGTCTTCGGACGGTGAGGCTGGAGCAGTTCAGGTCGCTGTTTTGACCAGTGAGGAAGAGAAAGATTCTCTTAGCCGGCTGGACTCTCAAGATCAGTGTCTGGCATTTCCAGTGGTGTGGTCTGACCTAGGTCCTCCTCTGCAGCACCAGCAGTGTCAACTCTGTTGCTGGCAGAGGCATTCCCTGGTGACAGGGCACAAGCCAGGGTCCAGTCATGTTCAATGGCTGTATCTGGATGGGAGGTTGTTTTGGACCGAGCATGTGGAATTCTGCTCCCTGAGGCCACCAAAAAGGAGCAGACAGATTGGGGACCTTGTGCCTGATGCAAGGCCCATGGTGTCCAAAAGGGCCAGTTATTTGGGCTCTGCCACTGTGAGACCCATGGTACTGGAAATGGTTTGGGCCCTTGTTGGCCGGCCTACCGAGAGGCCAAACTAGAGCGGCTTCTTCACAAGGTGATTGAACCAGCTTCCGACCCTGAGGGTGAACCACTTCTCCGTGATCAGGGCGGTGCCGTGGATTTCAGCGCTGGTGAATGGCATCGGGGCAATGGATGGCATGGCAGAGGGGTAGGTTTGCCTTTTGGCTGCACCGCAGGTGGCACCAGGGTTGGAGTAATTCCTGTATTGAGGTTGGATCACTGCAGCATTGTACTTTTGATAAGGTCACTTGCCACCTTAGAGGTCTTCCATGTAGAAGGAGATTGGAGGATCTCAACCTCATCATCCAAACCCCCAGTAGGTGAGGCATCTGGTGCTGGACTCAACGCATCCTGCTCCAGGGCTGGAGTCAATGCTGTAGGTGGTCTAGCGAGGATGACTGAGTAGTCTGTTGCAGCTCACACTGTACCGGGCTCTCTATCTTTCAACCTAGGTGTCGGTAACCGACCTTTGTCCTTTCCATATTTTTTCTTTGGCACCAGTGACCAGAGCCGTAACTATGGCGAGGCCAATGGGGCTTTGCCCCAGGTGCACCAGAGCGGCTCAACAGAGCCACTTTATTAAAGGGCGGATTTCTCTGCACCGGCTCCAAGTGCCACTAATGGCAAAGGGCACGTTCTGATTGGAATGCGCCCCGGGCGGCAAAACAGAGCATTACGGCGCTGCTGGTGACTGAGAGTGGTATCTTGGAGAGGATCTTGGTATTGGCGATTTCTGGTGTTGAGAGTCCTTAGCGTCCTTCTTCAGTGCTGGATCTATTGTGGGTACTGGGGCACTTTTCCCTGATGCTGCATTCGTAGCCAGCTCCAAGGAGCTTGAGGATGGTCTGAGAGCCTCTTCCATGAGGAAAACGGTGGGTTACTTACCAGTAACCGTCCTTCTTTGAGATGGGCTGCTCACATACATAGTTACAGATGTCTGTGTCTCGCAGCACACGGTAGCTCAGAAAGTCTTCAGCCTGAGCCTGTCAGGTCAGGGCACACGGCCAACACCCTCTCTACGCTGCAACCACAGCTATATAGGTGACTGTGACCCTGACCCTCCCAGTTCCATATACCCTCCCCAGCTCCATTAGTGAGGATGGTGGGAGGGTCCTGAATGTATGTGAGCAGCCCATCTCAAAGAAGGATGGTTACTGGTAAGTAACCCACCGTTCTCCTTCGAGCGCCGCTCACATCATTCAGTTACAGGTGGATGCTAGCTGTACCCATGGACGGTGGGAGGAGTTACAGTCTACCCACATTGAGGACAGCTCTGCCCAGAGCAGCAGCATCTCTAGCCTGCTGGGCAATGGCGTAGTGCATCGTGAAGGTATAAATTGACAACCACATAGCAGCCCTGAAGATCTCTTGGATCGGGACCTTGGCAAGGAAGGCCATAGAGGATGCTTGGGCCATGGTAGAGTGGGCTCTAACAGTCCAGAAAGGTGCGTTTTCAACCTTTTGTAGCAGTCCTTGATACAGTTTCACAATCCATTTAGAGATACACTGAGACGATACTGGTAAACCTCTCTTACATTCGGCGACCGCCACAAACAGTTGGGAGGTCTTGCGAAATGGCCAGGTGCACTTGATGTAAGTTAGGAGCACTCTCCTCACGTCCAGTGTATGCCACTTCCTCTGGTGCTGCGTAACCTGGGGATCTGGGTAAAAAACTGGCAAGCAAATTTCCTGGTTAAAGTGGAAAGGGGTGGCCACCTTAGGGAGGAAGGATGGGTGGTGACGCAGAACCACTTTATCCGGGTAGAACCTCGTGTATGGGAGTTCCAAGGAGAGGGCTTTCAACTCCAAAACCTTTCTAGCAAAGGTGATTGCTACTAAGAAGGCCACCCTCGAGGACAAGACCAGGAGGGTGGCTGAGTTCAAGGGTTCATAGAGAGGCTCTGTCATTGCCCAGAGGATGCTATTCAGGTCCTAAGGTGGGGTGGGCTTACAAGGTTGGGGGAAAAGTTTCTCCACCCCTTTTAGGGATCTGACGGAGGTGGGATGGGAGAAAAGTGATTGCCCATCCACACTCTCGTGGAGAGCTGAGATTGCTGCTAAATGGACTCTCAATGAGGAAGGAGAAAGGCCTCCTTCCCTTAGGTCTAGCAGACAGTCGAGGATCAGCTGAATCAGGGCTGATATAGGATCTACACCCTTGTCCCGAGCCCAAATGAAGAATCACTTCCATTTGTCTGTGTACATGGTGGATGGTCTTCTGCTACCAACTAGGACCTTCTTAACCCTGTCTGAGCAGAGCCTCTCCTGCTCACTGAGCCAGGGAGCATCCAGGCTGTCAGGTGTAGGCGGCCCGGGTCTGGGTGCCAAAGGCGCCCCAAGTCCTGTGTCAGGAGGTCCACCCATGGTGGGAGGTGGAGTGGGATCTCTATGGACATGTCCTGCAGGAGTGGGAACCAGTGCTGTCTGGGCCAGTCTGGAGCTATTAGTATTATGTTCACTTCATCCCTGTCGATTTTCAGGAGAACCCTCAGTACCAGGGGAATTGGTGGGAGGATGTACATCAGGGGCCCTGACCAGCTGATGAGGAAAGCATCGGTGAGGGATCTCTCCTCCCAGCCCCTGAGGGAGCAGAACTGGGGGCACTTGCGATTCTGTTGTATCGCAAACAAGTCTATCTGGGGGAGACCCCATTTGTCTACCAGGAGGGAGAACACCTTGTCATGAAGGGACCACTCGTGGTTTGCTAGCAGTTTTCTGCTTAGTGAGTCTGCTAGCCCATTGTCCACCCCAGGTAGGTGGGAGGCCACTGGGATGAAGTTGTGTCGTATGGCCAATATGCCCAGAGTTTGCACGCCTCCTCGCACAGTGGCATAGAACAGACCCCCCCTTGCCGATTAGTGTAGAACACGGCCATGGTATTGTTCATGAGGATCTGGACCGACCTGCCCCATATCTTGTCTAGGAAGGTCAAGCAGGCTAGCCTGATGGCCCTTAGTTCCTTCACGTTTATGTGGAGAGGACTGTCCATGTGGGACCAGAGCTGCTGAGTGGAGAGTCCCCCAGAGATGTAGGCCCCCACCCTGAGTTCAAGGCGTCCATTATTAAGGTCACTCAGGGCCTGAGGTCTTTGAAGAGAATGCCCCCATGGCAAAAGGGGGATCCCTCCAAACCTGAAGTGTCCCCAGAGTATCCTGGGGGACAGACAGTACCTTGTTCAGGGAGTCCCTCCACAAGTGGAATACTGTGGAAAGCCAGATTTGGAAAGGCCTCATCCTCAGGTGTGCCCTCTGGATCACTGAGGTGGAGGCTGCCATGTGACTGAGGAGCTGCAGGCACTGTGGGGCATGGTCACGGGGGACGTTTGCAGCTCCGTAATGATGGAACAAATGGACCGAACTCTGGAGAGGGGTAGGAATGAACATCTAGACGCGCCCCTATGAACTCTATGTTTTGGGATGGGCGGAGCTTTGACTTCTCTTGGTTTATATGGAAGTCCAGATAGTCGCAGAGCCTCACTACTGCTTCGACACGGAGCTCTACTTCGGAGCTTGATTTCCCAACTATTAACCAGTTGTCTAGATAGGGATAAATTCTTATGCCCCGTCTGCGCAAGTATGCCGCGACCAGTGCCATGCACTTCGTGAATACCCTGGGAGCCAGGGAGAGAGATGAACTGGAAGTGGTTGTTTGCCACCATGAACCTTAGGAACCGCCTGTTGTGGGTCCTTATGACTACGTGAAAGTAGGCGTCTTTCAGATCAAGGGCCGCGAACCAATCCCCGGGAGAATCTGTAATAGGGAAACCATGCAGAACTTATTCTCCTTATGTGTTTATTTAAGGCTCTGAGATCTAGAATGGGTCGAAGGTCCCCATTGGATTTCAGGAGCAGGAAGTATCTGGAGTAAAACCCTTTTCCCCACTCCTGCTTGGGAACCTTTTGTATGGCCCTAAGGGAGAGGAGTTTCTGGCATTTGATCTCGAGAAGGTAGGACAGTTCCTGGTTTATGAGGGATGAACAAGGGGGCGGTTTTCTGTCCTGAGGAATGGAAAGAAACTGAATGCGATACTCCCCCGCAACCATCTTGAAGACCCACTGGTCGGATGTGATGTTGGCCCAGTGGTGTGTGAAGCGGTGTAAGTGGTTGGGGACCAGTTGGGTCGTGGGTTTGCTGGCCATATAGTAACCATCAAAAACGCTGTTTCTTCCCCAATGAGCGTTCAGAGGCCTGCCCACACCTGCCCGATTGGGGAACATGGGACTTCTCACTCTTTCCCGAACAGACCTTGTTGTTGTCTATGTCCCCAAGGTGGCGCTGGGGAAAAGGGAGGTACCTCGGGAATGTACTCTGCAGTTGAATCTGTTGTTTTAACTGCTGAAGTTGTTGGAGGAGTTGATGGGGTTTTAGAGAGCATCTGTTCGGTTGTGGGGTGTAAATTCCCAGCAACCGGAGCTTGGCTCTCAAGTCTTTCATGCCATGGAGCTTCGCATCCATGGACTCGGTGAAAAGGTCAGGACCTTCAAATGGGAGGTCCTGAATAGTGTGCTGCAGCTGCGGCAGTAGGCCTGAGCCCTGCAGCCAGGCCGAGTGACACATTACTACAACCGATGCCATCATATGGGTGGCTGTGTCCACGGCATCCCAGATGGCCATCAGAGCAACCCTGGATGCCATTTCCCCTTCTTCGAGCATCATGTTTTAGTCGCTAAGATGATCCTAGGGGATAACAGCATGGAAGCCTTGCATGGCATTCCAGGGGTTAAAGATATACCTTGTCATAAGGGCCGAGTGGTTTGCTATGTGCAGCTGAAGGGCTGCTGTGGAGTAAACCTTCCTGCTAAGCAGGCTGAGTTTCCTTGCCTCCTTATTCTTAGGGGTGGAACCCGGTTGACCTTGCCTCTCTTTCTGGTTCATGGCATTGACAGCCAGTTACCCCAGAGTGGGGTGCTGAAACAGAAAGGAGAACTTGTCCTGAGGGACGTGGTACTTATGGTCTCCAACCCTGGATACCTGCGGGATTGAGGACAGGATTTGCCAGCAGGCCTTGACAATGGTGTATACCCCTTTGTGGAGTGGTACAGACACCTTAGCAGGTGGAGTCCTCCAACCGATGCTGAAGAGGGGGTTCGTCTCCTCTTGGATGACCCCAAGCTCCAGATTCAGGTTTGCTGCCATGCGCCGTAGCAACTCCTGGTGGGCACGAGAGTCCTCATTACAGTCTCTCAAAGGTGTATTCATCGGGCGAAGAGGAAGAACAGGCCTGCAATCTACTCCGACGAGTGGAGTCTGGATCGGGTTCATCATTCGAGAAGCCTGAGTTCATGGTCTGTGAGGAGGACCAGATGAAGCGGTGCCATGAGACTAAGGTATCATCGGCAGCCGTGTCCAGCCAATCATGTGACCAGTCTTTAAAAGACACTCTGGCCTCCAGGTGGCGTGGAGGGGAACGGCCTTGACTAGGTTGTGGTGCGGTACCCAAAGGGGAGGGCCCCCCTGGTTCAGGCGGGCCCGATGGTCTGTTCTTGAGTCAAGGTGTGGGCGAGGGAGAGCGCTTACAGAGCTGCTTCCCTAAATGTTCTCCTACCCTTATTACCATCTTGAGAGGAGAAGAGTGTACCAAGGCTGGAGGCGAAGTCGACGCCGATCCGTGGGAAGGGGCCCATGAGGCTTGGGAGCACGGCACCAACACGTCCTGGGAGCAAGATGGGGAGGAGGCCAGGGAGCAACCCTCCACGGAATGTAGTACCGAAGGTGGGCTGGACGGCACTGGGTTGGGAGAGCAGTCCCCAGTGCCGGACTGCGGTGCTGGCGGCAGTCTAGGCGGTACTGGGTTGGTGGACGGAGCCACTCCCTGTGCTGACTGGGCTCCTGGTGCCGCAGTCGGCGTTGAGCTGGTTTTCTTCTGCAGTGCCAGTATGCGGACCGGAGAACGCAGCTGCGCCGACGTGGAAGCCTGTGGCGTTGGCAGTGCTGCTGGCGGTGCCACCTTGGGTTCGGCGCCGGGTTGATTCTGCGACTAAGGTGTTCGGCACCCCGATCATACTGATGGGGGCATTGACCGAGACTTTAGGCTCAGCACCAGAGATCGGTCCCAGGGTTTTGGTGCCCAGCCCGATGGGTGAGCTGGCGGAGCACTCTGGGCTCGGGTGGCATCAGAGGCTTGCGCGCTGCTCCCAGCAAGGGATCAGAGGCACAACTCTCTGTCCTTGCGAGTCCTCCTTTTGAAGGACTGGCAGAGGGGGCAGCTCTCAGTGAGATGGGACTCACCCAGGCTTGCGAGACATTTATCGTGTGGATCGTCAAGTGGGAAAGCTTTGCAGCATCCTAGGCACGGCTTGGAACCAGGCATCTTGAATTTTGCGGTAGAAGACAGGCTCTTGCTTACGCAAGTTTCCTGGCTGATCTGAAACTGTCACTGAGAGCGGAAAAAGGAACTGGGAGGGTCAGGGTCACAGTCACCTATATAGCCGTGGTTGCAGCGTAGAGGGGGCGTTGGCCACATGCCCTGACCTGACAGGCTAAGGCTGAAGACTTTTTCCAAGCTACTGTGCACTGTGGCACATAGACACCTGTAACTGAATGATGTGAGCAGCGCTTGAAGGAGAATGATCTGTTGTAGAGGTCTGACTTGAGGGTTGTATGTGGTGATCAGTAGTGTTCTATTGTTTTCTTTTTTGGGCCTTTCCTGTAGTAGTTGATTGTGGGTTACCCATCTGGCCCTGTCAGTCTGTTTCTTTACTTCTCCAGATGGGTACTGTAGTTTTAAGAAAGCTTGATAGAGATCCTGAAGATGTCTGTCTCTGTCTGAGGGATCAGAGCAAATGCAGTTGTATCTTAGGGCTTGGCTGTAGACCAGACGTGGCCAAACTGCGGCTTGCGAGCTGCATGCGGCTCTTTTAAGAAAAATTGCGGCTCCTGGGAGTGCGCAGGAAGGAAGGGCAGCGTGGTGGGAGCCAGGGGCAAGAAATCTGCAGCGGTCGGGGACAGCAGAGAGGCAGGAGAAAGCAGCCTGGTCAGAGCCGGGAAGCAAGGGGAGGGGCAGCACTGTCAGAGCCAGCAGGGAAAGGCAAGCACTCAGAGCAAGTAACTGCCAGATTCTATAGTTTACCCCCACAATATTAATTTCTACCCTCCTTGTCTGTGTGCATAATGATACAGTCTTTAATTACATCAGTGCATGATTTTTTAAATACTTTTCTATTTTGATATTGTTTTCTGGCTAAATATTTTTAAAACTAGCAACATAAATTGATCAAGAACAAGTCTACAATGAACTACAGATAAGCAATGTTCCCTCTAAGCTGCGCTGGCACGCTGTGGCGCAGCCTGCCACAGCCACCAGCACAGCGAAAGCTGCCGGCAGCGCACTGCCGGCAGCCTCCACAGAACTCCTCTGGGGCTGGGAGTTTTGAAAACTCCCGCCCAGAGAAGCTCCAATGGAGCATGCCCAGAAAATCTGGGCATGCTCCGTGGAGCTCCTCTGGCCTGAGAGTTATGGCTGGGCCCTCTGGCTCCAGTCCTGCTCCAAGGTAAGTGGGGAGGGGGGCTGAGCGTGAGCGGGGGGCTGTCAGGAGGGGGGAGCGAGCGGGAGGGGGGGCTGTCAGGAGCAGCGGGGGGGGCGAGCGGGAGCGGGCGGGCTGCCAGGAGGGGGGGGCCGAGCGGGAGCGGGGGGGCTGAGCGGGAGCAGCGGGGGGGGCTGTCAGGAGGGGGGGGAGGGGCTGCGGAGCAGGCCCCACGGGGGGGGGGGAGCGCAGCGAGCAACCGGAGTTGCTCAGCTGCCCTCTCCCCTTAGAGGGAACATTGCAGATAAGTGATGATAATTAGCAATTTAAACCTGAAAAGCAATTGTAAATTAATTTTCTTTTTTAAAAACCACCTGGCATTTCCAGATATTGTAATATAATGGAAAATTATTTCTCTTGTATTTCTATTTTGAGAATTAAATAAGAATAATCAGAAATGACTGAAAATTGACGTGTTACATCCAAACCACTGACTACTGTTAAAAGATTATTAAAAAAAAAACCCTCTGTTTAAAGAATGTTACAAGTACTTATTATGGATCATGGTTCATTTTCAGCATGCAAAATGATTTAGACTTAGGATAGACCACCACTACAGAAAACTGGCTTTAGAAAAAAAAAATTCCTTAAGTCCATTGAACAAGTGTGCCTGAGACATCAGTATGTCATCTGTTTGCAGAAGGAACTGCCAGCACATTTATTTTATAAGAAAATTTTAATTAATATAACTAAGTCAATTACCAAGATAATTTACATTCACTGCAAAGTTCAATAGCAGCACTATACTTCTACTGATTAAATAGCATTCACTATGTATTAATTCTTTTTGTTGTATAGTCAAAATCTATTTATATTTCAGTGCAGTCTTCATGAATGACTCTATGGGTATCCGAGCCCATTAGACAAGAGTAATTGTTGTGAAGGGCTGAGGACAGAAAATTGTGTTGTAAACTTTCTGAAAAAAAAAATCTCTCACCAATAAAGATTTTACGTTGTATTCTAAAACCCAAATATTGATATTTAGAATTTATACAGGGCCTGACCCCAAACTGAATAAACCCAATGAGATTTTTTCCATAGTATCTTCTGTGCATGGACTCTAAAGCACTTACTGAAACAGGCTCTGATCTTGCATTTTATGTCCCCCTAAATTCTCATTGATCTGTTGTGATTCTGAACAGTTGAAAAGGTGTCCCTGTGTGCATCTCTTCACACGATTAAGATGAAAGCAGTATTTTCCCTTACTATTACTCTCCTTTTAAAATTAATTGTGTCTGAGTCCTCAGACCTTTTGTCTTCACTGTCCATGAGTATTTTAGTGAACAAGTTTACTGGCAGAAATATTGGCAGGGAAGCAGGAGCATGGTATGTGCCAGGATGGGGTGGGAGGCAGAAGTGCGGCAAGGTTGGGGAGAGCAGAGAAGCAGCAGCGTGGTAAGAGGCAGCAGGGAAGCGGCAACGGGGGCTAGGGGAGAGAAGCGTGACATGGTCAGAGAAGGCATAGCATGTTTAGATTTTTTCATAGGCCCTAATGCAGCTTACTGTTGCTAAAATAAAATCATGTTTTCAAGTCCTAACCGTGATGTGGAATACTAAGAAATGAAAATACAAAGGAGAAAAGTTTAAAACTGAAGGTAGATTACTTGCAATTTTTGGCACAACTCACTGCTGTGAAGCATCATATTCCACAATGAAATTCAAAACATTGTGCAGTACTTATAAATCAGCATTTCAGAGCTTTTACCTGCTGCATTGACAAGTTACTGCCCAGATTTAAAAAAAACTTGCCACAAGCCTATAGTGTTCTACATCTAGCAACAGCTAAATTTTTACTGTATAGGCCTAGTTTCATGGTAATCTTAAATAATTATTAGAATCTAACATTAGTGGATCAATATTTGCCCTATGTTTACAATAAAATTAAAGTGTGCAATGAATTTTAAGCTTAGTAATTCTGGAGCAGGTAAAAATATGTGGTTACATGTCTCAGTGTGGCTCTCGAAGGTTTAATAATCGACTTGTGCAGCTCTTGAGTTCCGTAAGTTGGCCACTCCTGCTCGAGACAATGGATTGTGTGGTGTGTTTAGGATGGAAGCTCGAGGGATGCGCCAGATGCTAAATTTTAAATACGATTAACAGAATTTGTTTTTAAAAAATGTTCACATGATAATGTTTCTTTTAAAACTTTTTAAAATACTTGTATTGATTTCACTTTTCACAGTTGTACAAAATTATGGCATTTAAACTTTTTTTTTCTATTTTTAGTCATTTAAATGTTTACAGTTGCAGGAAATTATGGGAGGTTAGACAATAGTTATTAAATGATGGTAGACACTGATGGGAGTAAAAAAGCTGTATCATGCAGCATATTTTGTACTTTGTGTACCTATACATTTTGATTCTTCAAAAATATTTTTGTTGGTTTGTGTGTGTATGTGTATGTGTGTGGTGAAAGCACCATTTACTGATACAAATCTAATCTTTCCAAATATAGTTTGAAAATAGCAGAAAACTTGTTTGAATTAGGTTGAAATGTGGCTAATGAATTGGCACAAACCTTAATATCCTAGAGTAGTTTATACTGCACATTTATATTGTGGAAGGAACCACACAGAAAGCTACCACACACTAAATATTTGAGGTGGCCTAGTTATGTACAAAAGTGAGCAAACACATTAATAAATAGTGTAGGAAGCTTTGAAGTGATATTAGTATACCCTCAATTTCATGATGGAGCAAGTTCTGACAAAATAAGAAAAGTGGGATTAGAATGTGTTTCTAGATACCAATTTAAATTTGTGTCTGCTAATTGGAGACAGTTAATGATGACAAGGGTTCTCAGTTTGGACCCTGACATCTAAGACAGCTCAAATTCCAGCTGCAACAATACTTAAAGAAATGTTTAGGGCAGGGGTGGGCAAACTTTTTGGCCTGAGGGCCACATCTATATTTAAGCAGGCCAGAAATGGACGGACGAAGGTGCAACGCTGGGAGTGGGAGCAGGGCCTGCCCTCCAACCCAGGCCAGGGCACTGCTGGGCCCATGTAGTAGTGGGAGGAAGAAGAGAGGATGGCAGAGGGAGTGTGTGGCTGCTGTGCAGGGCACCATTGAGCTCTGGAGGGAGCAGCCGCCGTGCTTTGGCCAGGGTGGTGCTGCTGGGCCCACATGGGGCAGGGAAGGAGGGGTAGGTGCTGCCATGTTCTGGCCAGGGGCAGCTGGAGGGCCTAATAAAAGGCTCCCAGGGGCCAAGCCATAATTTGCCAACCCATGGTTTAGGGTATTGGCATAGACCTCTGGAGACTTGGCTTCAATTACCTGCTTCACCAGAGTTCCTGTGGGAATCAGGACAAGCCTGAACAAAGGCTTTTCACTTCCCTAGCTCACGTGTGTTGGGAGGATAAATTAAGATTATGTGGCAGTACTCAGATCCTGTGATAATGCAAGACATAAAAGTACCTTAGACTGAGAGATGACCTGGCTCTTAAGGGAGCATGATTCTTCTCTTTTCAGGCTTGAACATCAGCACTACAGAGAATTATACAGCATTCTGGAGAATTCCCTTTCTCCATCCTAAAAGAACACACATACACTAGAGATTTTGTTATAAAAATGGTTTGGAAACGGCTGCTTGTTGATAGACTGTTGCAGATTATCATTGACCCAGTTTGTGACTGGTAATTTCAAAGAGATTTTGTTTGCTGATGGTGCCACCATGTGGTGACACGGAGAAGAGCTGCTAACAAGAGCTGCATTGCATAGTACAAACCTGAATCCACCAAACTAGTGTGAGACTGTCTGGTGCTTGACAAACATAGTGCTACCTTGTCAGTATGCCTTAAATCTGACTTGCAGCAATGCCCACACTTTTAGGCATGCGTGACATTCACTGAGTCTTTACCTACAGCCCACTCAAATCTGTGCCTCTCTGTATATAGTGATGGACACTAGAACCAGGCTGAGACCCAACAAAATTACTTCACCTACATCACTGAACAGCCAATATCATGTAAAAGTCTAGTCCAGATAGAAAAAATTAGTTTACATTGATTCCATCTTCCATCCACTTCGTCTTATGGTACATTTTCTAATGCTTTCTCCAGTCTAATTTTCAGCATCCAAAACAATGCATTTTCTATTATTTCCCTGTGGGATAATATTCCATTTGACTAGATCTCTCCAACAGGAAGGCTTTAGTCATATTGAGCTTCATTTCTCTTTCTTATGCCATCATGTTGCTCCTAGTTATACCACTTTTGAGCATCCTAAGCAATTATTCATACAAAGGACACCCCTCATAGCCAGAGGTCCATAAAAGGCAGCACCAGGCTCTTTCACTAGCTTGTCCTTCAAGTCAGGCAAGAGACTTCCAAACTCCTTCTTTCTAAAGCTTTTTCTTTCAGATAGGCCCAGATGCGCACAGGGCTTATGCATCTAAGCCTCAGTTTTAGATACTGAGAGGCGCAAACCCCTGGCTTAGCTGCTGCCCGTTCTTCTAGGCCCCTAATTTTGTTTGGAGCCTAAATTTCTGCCATAAAGATTCCATAGGTTCAGAGGCAGCTTTTGGGGTAGGCAAGGCAGGCAATAGCCTAAGGCCCCCAGCTGTGGGGGGGGGGCACCGCTCCCCTCAGTAAGTGCAGAGGAGCTGCACCGCTCAGCTCCCCACTGTAAGTTAAGAAAAGCAGCCTTGCTGCCTGTGTGCAGGCTGGCCCGACCCCCAGGGAGGAAGAGCCAGCCTAGGGGCAGGGCTTCCCTCTCCCACCCCTCCCCTGGCCTGGCTGTTCCACTCTAGAGCGAGCGGGGGCTTGGCCAGAGGCAGGGCAGAAAAGCATAGCCCAGCCTCTGGGCCGGCTTGCACCACCCTTCTCCCCCTGCACCCCCCACTCCCCCCCCATCAAGTAGCAAACTTTCCCTTGCTGGACAGGGGGGAGAGGGTCAGAGTTCCCCCCCTGGCCTGGCTTGCTGTGCTTGGGGCTTCTGCTGCTCCACTCAGAAGAGGCTGGGAGCAGACTGCACTGGACAGCACGGCAGCCCCACAGCAAGCAAGCACCTATCACCAAACCAAAGCTTCTGAGTCCCACTTCCTCAGGATCCCAGGTAAGTGTGAGGGCCCCATCCCCTGGACCTGTGGGGTGGGGTAGGGGACCAGGCGGCAGTATTCTACCAGGACTTGAAATTAGGGGCAGTGTAGGGGAAGGTGTAAGCGGGTATTGAGGGGGTGCTCACTAAATTGGTACAACACTGTTACTAACTGGGGGAGTGCTGGGAAGTTCTGGGGGAGTGTAGGGGGGGTGTTAGGGAAATCCCTGCAGAGGGGTTGGTGAGCTGAGTTGAGTCTGTGTGGAAGGGAGGGATAGAGGACTGGTGTTGGGGAGCAGCCAGTGCTGCTGCGGGGTGGGAAAGGGGTTGAGCATTGGGAGCCAGGGTAGCTGGAGACCTGGATTTAATTTCCAGCTCTGCTACCACTCCTGCGTCTTTGGGCAACTCATTTAGTCACTCAGTGTCTCGGGTCCCCAGCCATCATTACTGTATAGTGGGAATAGAAGCACTGCCCTGCCTCAGAGGGCTGGGTGAGAATAAATGCATTAAGGAATGTGAGGTGCTCAAAATACTACAATGGGGGGGGGTGGCACAGAAATAGCTGAGAGACAGACCTAGACCCACCATTAAGCAGTTCTCAGGGGTAGGGGCAGAGGCAGTCTTGCCAGGGATGTAAGGAAGGAGATTGGGGCTGGCAGCAAGGCCAAGTGGGTGGAGGGCAGACATACTGAGAAAGAATGCTAATACTAAAAAAGCAGGTGTGGTGATGTGCTGAATGCTGGAAACATTAGGTGTTAAGTATCTAGTGAAGTGCAGTCAATTGCCATAGCTGAGACTAAGTAATAGAAACATACACAACTCTTCCACTGATGACCAGCTATTAAAGGGACTCCCAACACAAAGTGGTCATTTGAAATTATTTTTTTGTTCCATTCCGGCAGTAGGCCAGCAAGGGTCTCTGGTGCCTGAGGGCCAACTTTACATCCCCTTTCCCGCACAGGGCAGGAGGTATCTTAATACCACCTCCAAGCTGCCCTGAGGAAGAGATCTGTATGGGGGGGGGGGGGGAGGATGGGTGGATATGCAGGCTTTACTCACTTCCCCCCACCCCATCCCCAGCTCTTAACCCTGTGCATGGTACTCCCTGCTCAGGCAGCCTGAGGCAGGTGAACTTTCCAGGAAAAAAAAAAACCAAACCAAGGAGTCTTGTGGCACTTTAAGACTAATGCGGCAGAGCCAGTTTTGTTATGTATTTTTGCAGGGGAGGCAGTGTTAATATAGATGGCTCCTACTGGTAAAAAAGTACTAGTCCTGCTTATGGTTTTTTTTTTTTTTTTAATGCAAAGTCATGTTTGAGGATTCAGTAGATGTTTTCCCCTCTCTTCCCTGGGCAGCAGTGGCTATTTCAGACATGGAGGGAGAGCAGGGTGGTCTCAGCCCCCAGCTCTCCCCTCCTCCCCAGCTTCTTCAGGGCTGGATGCGATTTCAGCCCTGACGCAGGAAATGTGGAAACCACCACATGAGCATGTTCTCTCCAGCAGCCCATAGCTCACACTTCCCTCACCCTCAATTCTAGGAGTCTCCCTGGCTCCCACTCTCCCTTTCTTATGATACCCCTCACCCCAGCCTGGTAGGTCAGGGAATTTGGAAGTCCTGACTGCACCTAAGCTTGGGTGACTGAGCTGCAGGGCCAGGGGAGAGGAGAGCATATGGGGTTCGCGGGGGGCTCCAGAGGACATAAGAGGGTGGGATTAAGCTACAGAGCTCTTGTTAAGTTACAAAGGGGCAGCCGTGTTAATCTAGAAAAGCAAAAAAAGCAAGGAGTCTTGTGGCACTTAAAGACCAACAGATTTATTTATCGCATGAGCTTTCGTGGGAGAATATCCCACTTTGTCAGATGCTTTGAAGAGGGAGAACTTACAGAACTGGATGAAAATAAATGCAGGGGAGTGTAAGACATAGGATCAAGTCATACTACAACAGCAAATCAGAGCATCAAATGCTCTTATTTCCTGTTGCAGTATGACCTGATCTCATGTCTTACACTCCCCTGCATTTATTTTCATCCAGTTCTGTAAGTTCTCCCTCTTCAAAGCATCTGACAAAGTGGGATATTCTCCCACGAAAGCTCATGCGATAAATAAATCTGTTGGTCTTTAAGTGCCACAAGACTCCTTGCTTTTTTTAGAGCTCTTGTTTTCTTTCTTCACCTCCATGCAGCAGTTTCTACTGCATGCAATACCAAAAGCAGTAACAGGAAAGTTGAGCTAGAGTTGTAGGGAGGCCTGTTCCTTATCCCTGACTTCTTAACAGCTGCTGGTGCTTGGAGTAGCATTTCCAGCCTCACTGCCCAGCCTCTGCGACTGCAGCCAGAAACTAAATTGGGGGCACAGCAGCCCTTACCCCAGTAGGTTACATCTATTCTAGCCCTTAGCCTGCTCCCCTATAAGGCCCAGGACTCCCTGTGACTGGTTCCCTTTCCTCCACCCTCCCTATAATCATGCAGTTCTGAGAGAATGGGGACCCCTTAGTGAATTTCCAGCCAGTAGATTAGAGAACTTGGAAACCCTCACTGCAGATGGACGGGGGGGGGGTCCCAATGTTCAGCTCTAGGGGCCAGAAGAGGGGGGCCACAGCTCTCAGCATTGCCCTTCCTCCCCCGCTCCTTCAGGGCTGGAGGCAGTTTTTAATTCTAGTTCATGACATTGCTAGCCCTTGCACGACATTTGTGATATTGAGGAATTTGCATTCTGGGATGGTTTCTGCTAACTTGGAAGAATTCTTTTTTACTCAAATGGGTTGACATTTTATGAAATTTGATTTTGTTGTTATTGTGGTTTTTCCATGAAATTTTATATGTGGGAAATGTGGTTGCTCTGATGATGTGGCATTGTGATCTGATGTGACACTCATTTCATTTTCAGGATTCTGTTGTGAGGTTCAACCAGAAAGAGATTATTAATAATAAAGAATAAGGATGAGCAGATGGGGGCTTCAATGACAGATGAGTTGGGTAATAAAAGGAAGTACATGTCAAGTGCTGAAAGGGGGAAAAAAAGTTGGCTGTTGAATAGGCAATAGGAAAGCTGTCCAGTTCATTGTCCAAAGTCTTAAAGTGAACAAAAATGCTATGCTTTTTATGTGAGTTTAGTTCCTATAGGGGGCCCCATAGTGGGCCTTTGCCTAGGGGCCCCAGAAAACCTAAAGCTGCCTCTGCATAGGCTCCTAAGTTTCTGTCTCTGAACAAATGCACTACTCCTCCTTTTAGGTGTCTGGACACTTAAGCCATAGTGTGATACACCAACCAGGTGAAGACAGGCATTCCTCCTCCTGCAGTTCTGGCTCACAGGCCTGCTCAGAGCACACCTAACTCCACACAAAATAGAAACCATTGTACTATAGAATATTCTGATGTAGGTCTCCCTTGATGTGGGCCGTTCCACTTTAGTTACATTAGTAGATACTAATTGCACCAGAGAGAAGCACTTTATAGTCCAGTGGCAAGGGCACTCACCTGAGGGGTGGGGAACCCTTGTTCAATCCTTGGACCTTGCCAAGGGCATCTGAACTATCAAGGTAAGTATCAACAAGGCAATGCAAGTGCAATGCTACCTATCTCTGTGGCAGGACTACTTATCCTTAGCACTACGAATAGTTACATCTTTTTGCCTGTTCAGTTCTTAGAGTGTCAGCCACCAAAGCAGGCAACACGTTTAGAGGGACTATCTGTGCTATATTTTAAGGGACGTTATTTGGTTGCCAAAGTAATGTATTCTAAATCTTTACAGAATGCTTTGTCCTGTATTTCATCAAAGATTTGTATACTGTATGCTGTACAACTGAAACATTCTAAAGGTGCTGGCCTTTAAAAACAAGCTGCCGTCTGTTTCTTTTAAATGTAGGTGGCCCCTAATGTAATATAATCTTTGTTAAAAGGATTGTGATGAATTTTAACTTATTTCACATAACATATAGAACAGTGGTTGAAGAGACCATGACATTTTGTATGATTAACTTTAATAGCAGTCCTAGGAAAATCAAAATTTATTAAGTGCATTCTGCTTACCTAAATTCCACTGCACTCTCAGTGCAATATAGTATTCTGACCTTCTGCCCTAAACTATCGTGTTCTGCCCAGCACTGGCTGGATTTCCACAGAGGTGAAGTGATTTTTTAAATGTATTATTTGTAAAGTGCTTTGAGGGGAAAAGAGATATCCTAAATATAATTCCCCCCCTATAAAGTTTTTTGGGGAGCGGAAATACATTAAAGATTATTTAAACGTGTAGAATGGATTGCTTATTGATTTTTCATATTCCATTAACTTTCTTCCATCTCTTTAATTATTTGCATATCACATGCCAGACTTGCCTATGCAAAGCACTCAATAGATAGTTGTTTTGACAAAGACAGAGTCAGGGAAAAACAAGGAAAAACAGGGGGAAAAATTGCAGACCATTTTCCTGATGTTTTGCAGGGATTTTGTTTATACTGTTAAAACACAGGGGCACAGTTACTCACAGATGTCACATTGCTGATAATACCAGGAGAGCCACAAATTAAATGTTCAGTAGCTTTCTAACAACACTAATTGCATTAGTCAGTAACATCTACCAGGAATACCACATAAAGGCTATCATCTTAGGTTCCAAAGGAGCTCTTTCTAGCACTCAACAAAGCACCTCCACTTCACTGTTATCCCCATATATAATACAAAAAAATTAAAAAGGCACTTATGGCCTCTAAATGTGAAAAAGCTGCTGGCAATGATGACATTTGTCTTCAGTCTCTCAAGAATTTGGGGCCAAATGGATGAGCATGGTTGACAGACCTATTTACTGAAACATTTAATGGGAACGATCCCGAAAAGCTGGTACAAGGCAATAACTCATTGCTCTCCTCAAATGATATTGCCGCTATCGTCCCATACCATTCCTCTTCACAATTAATGCAGAAGGATTTAGTGAGCTGTGTCGCACATCTTTGAGGTCATCCTGCCCGAGGGCTAGTTTCAGATGAGGCCACAGTTGTTGTGATCAGGTTCTCACTTTACCAGTCATACAGAGAAACGCTTCTGGGGGAATCTGAAAACTAGAATAGTGCTGATATATTTATCTGTTGCCTACAATATGGCCTGAAGATGTGGGATACTGCTCAATCATATATGATTATCAAGAACTGTAGTACTAAGGAACTACTGACCACAATGTAAGGAGACTGAAGACATCACATCCTTCTGAATCTACAGATCAAAAAAGAATATACTCTCAGGGATGGTCTAGCTCAGCGGTCTTAAAACACATGGCCCATGGGCTGCATGCAGCCCCTAAAGCTATTTTCTGTGGCCCACAATGACACTATCGTTACCGACATTTGCAGTGTCAGTGTATGAAAAGGTTTCAGTGGTGCAGCTCTTGGGCTAACATACTAGTCCTCATGCAGCGCTCATGGTGATTTGAGTTTGAGACCCCTGGTCTAGCTCAGGGATCCATACTGACTCTAACTGTTCAGCATCAACTTTAGTAACTTACCTGCCACAATTTTGCACAAATTTAGTCAGGCTAACGGCATTGGTCTTCTAGTACAAGGCTAAGACCTCATCACCATCAGTGAAACCCTCTCCACTGACCCCAAGATAATAGCAGAACACTTTTCGTGGGCTTTTCTATGATACTCTTATTGCCTTATCTTACTTCTTTCCAAATGTTAATGAATCTATTTTCACAGCACCCCTGTGAGAATGAGGTTGTGTTATTCCCATTACAACTTTTGAAGATCAGAGACAATGCACAGGGTGACTGCTGTAGACTCCAATCTCAATTCTATGGACCACATTTTAAATCAGTGCCTGCTTTTATCATTTGCAACAGGCATCTCAAATCTACATCAAGGCACTCCCAAAATTGACTATTGACTCTTAATGCTCTCATCTGGTTATTTGAAGGTTGCTTTTTTCACCTCAGTTGCCATATGAAAAAAAGTTAATCACATTTTGGATCCCAGTTGTATACATCATGCAGACGTCACTCCGTTTAAAATGTCAGAAACAGTACTCACAAGCAAAAATCAGCTTAGCCTCTAGAATCCTTCTAAATATCTTTAAGAAAAACTAACAAGAAAAGCTTGAAGATACAAACACAAGCCCAAAGCTTTTACAAGATATCTTCTATATTTTTCTTCTTAAGTCACACAATTTAAAGCACTTACTTCACAGAATCACAAAAATGTAGGGCTGGAAGGGACCTTGAGAAATTATCAAGTCCATATCTGCTGTGGCAGGATCAAGCAAACCTAATCCATCCCTGAAAGGTGTTTGTCCAACGTTTTTAAAAACCTCCAGTAATGAGGATTCCACAACCTCTCTTAGAAGTCAGTTCTGGAGTTTTAGAATGTTTTCCTTAATATCTACCCTAAATCCTACTTGCTGCATAAAGCCATTACTACTTATCCTGCCTTCAGGGAATATGGAAAACCGTTGAACACTGCTCTCTTTATAACAATCCTTAACATAGGTGAAGACTTATCAATCTTTCCTGAACTGTCTTTTCTCAAGACTAAACATGCCAATTTTTAAATCTTTCCTCATAGGTCAAGTTTTTAAAACTTTTTATTAATTATTATTATTGCTCGCCTCTGGACTCTCTCTCAAATTTATCCAAATCTTTCCCAAAGTTTGGCACTCACAACTTGAAACTATACTTCAGCTGAGGCCTCCCCAGTGCAAAGTAGAACAGGACAATTACCTCATATGGCTTACATATGACAGTTCCTATAACAGACTCCAGAACATTAGACTTTTTTCACAGATGCATTATATTGTTGACTCATATTCAATTTAACAAACAAGGAGTCCTGTGGCACTTAAAGACTAAGAAATTTATTTATTGCATGAGCTTTCATGCAAATCCCACGTCATCAGACACCTGAAGATGGGAAACTTGCAGAATGGGAGCAACATAAATGTAGGGGAGTGTAAGTCACATGACAAATAAAACACTGATCTACTCCAGCTCAAGACACCACATCAGGCATTTTATCAGATCCTGAGTTGAAGTAAATCAGTGCTTCATTGGTGACCTCCAAGGAATCTCAGCTGCTGCAGGAAACTGCCAGGCAATTCAGTGGGTAGAACTCCTCCCTACAGGTACCAATTCAGTGACACCGAACCATATGGAGATCGAAAGGGGTAGCTGGGTTGGTCTATTTCAGCAAAACAAACAAGGAGTCTGATGGCACTTATAAAGACTGATAGATTTATTTATTGTATGACTTACATTCCCCTACATTTATTTTGCTCCCATTCTGCAAGTTCCCCATCTTCAAATGTCTGATGAAGTGGGATTTTCTCCCATGAAAGCTTATGCAATAAATAAATTTGTTAGTCTAAGTGCCACCAGATTCTTTGAATGTTTTGCTGAACTAGACTAACATAGTCACCCCTTTGGAACTTCATATTCAATTTGTGATCCACTAATGGACCCCAGACCCTTTTCAGCAGTACTATCTCCTACTCAGTTCTTTCCACTTTGTATTTATGCATTTGATGATTTTTCCTTTCTAACTAAAGTACTTTGCACTTGTCTTTATTGAACTTCATCTTACTGATTTCAGAACAATTCTCCAATTTGTCAAGGTCATTTTGAATTTTAATTCTGTGCTCTGAAGTACTTGCACTACTTTCCAGGTTGGTGTCATCTACAGATTTTATAAGCATACTTTTCTCTTCGTTATCTATGTCATTTATGAAAATATTGACTATTACCAGATCCAGGATTTACTTTCTTCAGGATCCCATTAGATATGTTTTCCCAGTCTGACAGCAAAGTGTTAACTGCTCTTTGAGTATTGTCCTTCAACTACTTTTACACACACCTAATAGTAATTTAACCTACACATTTCCTTAGATTGCTTATGAGAATGTCATGTGGGAACATATCGGAAGCCATGTCAGACCCTGTCAAAGAAGAAAATTCGGTTTGCCATGGTTTGTTCTTGAGAAAATCATTGCTAGCTATTTCTTATAAATCTATTATCCTGCAGGTGCATAGAAACCATTCATTTATCTGCAGTGGTGCAGCTAGGGATTCCTCAAAAGGAGCTCAAAAACTGTTACATTTTTATTTGGTAATTATTATTTTATTTCAAGGGTTCTTGAACTTTTCCATAACTTGAGGCACTTTCTAATACATTCTGTCTCAAGAACCAACTCCTTCCATTTATGACTTTGTGGACTACCTTCCCTTCCCATTTCCAATCATATGTGGCAATCACAATTGTTTACTTGGAAACAATGTTCCCTTTAAGCTGCACAAGTGCATAGCCATGCAGCAGCCATTGCACACCTGCGTAGGCATCACAGACACCCATGCAGCAGGGAGCTGCAGCCAGGCTGGAAGAGTTTTCATACCTCCCGCCCTGAGGACGCTCAGATGCGTGCTCAGGGTGGGAGCAGCCTGGCCAGGGAGCAGCTCCAGCCAGGTAAGGAGGAAGGGGTTCTGGGGGCCGGGAACAGGGACCCGGTGGCAAAAGGGTGGGGTGGGAGTGGATCAGGGTCAGCAGGGAAGGCACAGGGGATCGAGGAGCTGGTGGGTGGGTCGGAGGAGCTGGCAGGTGGGTCAGAGAAGGTGTCTGGGGTGGGGGGTCAGGGAGCTAGCAGGCGGGTGGGCAGCGGGGAAGGGGCACCAGGGTGTGGCTGGGGAGCCAGTGCCTCAAAGACATTATTCTAGACTGACCAATTTAACCTTGATTCTATCAAAAGTGCTTTTTTAGTTCATTTGATTTCTCACTAGTTGCTTGTACACACCTAGTTTTGCTCATTTATGATTATGTTCAGTCCAAAATATTTTTGAAAGTTCTTTATTAAACAAACATATAGAAGTATATTGAAGTTTTACATTTGTAGCGCCTGAGAAATCAGTTGACTTCAGCTGGCATTTAAATAAAATTCATTGACATGTTATTACATAATTCAGAGATAGAGGGAAGCACAGCTGAACAATTATCAAAGACTGAACATACAATATTTTTTTTAATAATATCCTTGACATGTAGTACTGCACAGCTGTGTAAGAAAAATCAAACAAGGAACTCAAAAGGTGATTTTTTTTTAAAGGGGGGGCATGCCCAAGGAAAAAAAGACTATAGCATCACTGATAATAGTTTTTTTTTAATGTAAAACAATAGTGCTTATTAAAAATGAGTCAATAGTGGTTAGACTGCAGGCACACAGAACTGATATGATTTGGCTTAATGTTTAAAGCAAAAACTATGTATTGTTTCAGAATGATAGGAAATTAATGATCTGCTGAAATAATTCAACTTCACTGGAACCTGCCTCTTGGACCTGCATTTCTATGCAAGAAAGAGGTCAAAGTCTTGATTGGTAGTGGATACTATGCGCCTCACCTCTCAATCAGATACAGCTTGGAACCTAAGTTTTGAATCATCTGGCAGTCTGTGGTCAGCTTAAGGGGAAATTTTCTAAAATGTCTGTTTGAGTAAGGCCCTAATGAATTTTAAGGAACCTATGCCACTAACTTCCTAGGCACCCTGTAAAATCTCCATCAAAATGATTTAAGTGGTGCACAAGTTAGTACAACTTTCCTGATTTTTGGTTCTCCTCCAAGGTGGGCCAGGATTTAATCAGTTACAGAGACTGAAGCTCCCATCTAGGCAGCACCCCTCTCTGGCTCAATGTGAGATAAAATGGCTAGTTGGAAACAGATGATGATTTAATATATTTTTAGTTCACAAAGCATTATAGCAGTTGTAGAAAAGATGGGGTAGCTACTCTACCCACCAAGTTCTAAAGGGGTAGCCATGTTAGTCTAGTTCAGCAAAACAAGTTCTGTGGCACTTAAAGACTAATAAATGTATTTATCACATGAGCTTTTGTGGGAGAAAATCCCACTTTGTCAGGTGCTTTGATGAAGTGGGATTTTCTCCTACAAAAGCTCATGTGATAAATACATTTATTAGTCTTTAAGTGCCACAGGACTCCTTGTTTGTTTTTTCAATCACCAAGACTCCATGGATCATGAGGGAACTTATGAACTTTTATCATTCAGTTTACAAAAACTGATTAACTGGACAAGCTCTAAGCACATAAACTTTAATAAAAAACCATATGAGTAGTATCTTAAACAGATTTATATCCCCAATAGGTTAGCATAATTTACAATTGTCCTCAAACAAAAGCCTATGTAAATGAATGACCCATCCACCAAGACTGAGCCTTTAACGAGGTTAAAGGAATTCCAATGTCAAGGATGCTCCACTAAGAACGTCCTAGGAGCTGATCCAAAATGTCAAATCTTCCAGCTATCTCAATTTCTGCAACACCATTAAGTGGGGAAGAGAGCCAATTAGTCTTTGAAGTAGCCAGGATGCAGGTAACAAGTTATAACTACTCACTAGTACCCAGTGAGGACAACAGGACAGAGAAGGCTCCTTATCTTCTTCCAGTGTAGGCAATGACAAAGTACAAGGAATAAACAGCAAGCAGTGTCTAACCTGCAATGAAGGGGAACACAAAAATAAGCTTTGTAGCTGGAATCTATTCTAGTGTCCAGTCATTTCTAAATTCATTCACGCTAATGGGATCTAGTTACACATCTGGCCTGAGAGATATAGTAAAGCAGTTTTGTCTTGCAGTGTAGCTAAGATCCAACAGGATATGTCTATATATCAAAAACCCCACAGCAGCAAGTCTTAGAACCCAGTTCTGTAAATTCTGGTTCACACACTGCTAAAAATAGCTATGTAAACGCTCAAGTTTGGAGATGGGCAAAGGCTCTGAAACTCAGTGCTGGGTTTTTGTTGTTGTAGTCATTGTTGCTGCTGTGTAGACATACCTCTTGAGTCTGTGACCACAGTTGAATTTGCAGTGCATTTATCAAAAAATATTTATTAACCCCAACTAAAAGGAATTAGAGAAATCACTTTCCTGTCTGTTTAGAGCAGGGGTTCTTAACCTTTTTTGGCTAGGACCCAGATTAAGTTTGAGAGTCAGCTGCATGAACCATGGTTCGATTTTGAATTAATGTATTTCCTTTTTCAATGTATTGAAGAGAATCGTGGCAACCCACCCTAAATGGCCTGGTGACTCATTTTTAGGTCGAGACTCACAGGTTCAGAAGACCTGGTCCAGAGAAAGCATTCTGCAAAGTAACACAGAGCAGCAGTCTACCCATTCACATTCTTTTCATAGTGGAAAAAGGCTGTATAGCATACAAAGGTATAACTTGTTTAAGGAACCATAATTAGGGTTCTAGTTATACCGTATCTCAGGAAAAGAGAGGAAAAAAAAGCAGCAAAGCAGCTCTTGAGCATCAACATGGCTTCAGAAGGCCTAAGAAATTATGCATCTAGTTTAGCATAGGAGTAGGCACTTTACATTGAAAGAAGTCCCCTCAGCTCTTGGAGCACTTGTGACTGGTTTTACTGAAAGCCTGCTGCAGCTCTCCTTTGCTGGAAGCAAGAGCATGACAGGCTTTTATCAGAGGAAGGAATTTCTACAAATATTTCAGGCTTTGTATGTCCTCTAGCATGTAACCTGGTTAACATTTATAACAGCTCCTATGAAGTGCAAACTGATTGCTATGATAAAACTAACTTAAAAGACACACAACCACATTAGAACTGGACAGTATGGATAGTGTGAATGTGAAATCCTGTATAGTTACAAAAACAAAAACAAAAAAAAAAAAACACACCACCCCACCTGAGAATGTAATACTTTGGCAAATTAAGATTTTCATTCTTTGAATACTACCTAAAGCATGACTGTTTTTCTTACTGCTATTAGAGCCAATGGGTAAGATATGACCTTTCCTCATTTTGCTAGACACAACTTTTGTTAAATATGTAGTACAAATAAGCAGTAATGGTTGACTGGAAACAGGTCCCCCACTGCACTTTTCTAGCCCAAGTGACATCAAAAAGTACTAGTCTACCAGACAGTTTGACCCCACCTCTCAACACTCCATGCTTGAGATAATAGAAGTTGCTACACTTTTTGATGGCATAACAGTTTCAATTAAAAATAAGGTAGGACTCTTCCTCTGGCCCTCCTGGAACACAATCTGTGTAAATGTGCCTTCTTCAGGCAGCAAAGTGTCACTGCTCCACTATTAGGGTAGATTCATACGCTATGCAAATACTGCTCAGGAAAGTTTCCAAAGAAACCTGACTTTTCTACACTAAAATTACCCCTGTAGATAGTAACAGAATGGCACAAACTAGGTTCATTCTGACTTCAAGTACTTTTACTAGTTAAGAGACACAACGCAAAACACACCCTTGGTTGGTTTTAAGCAATTATTAAAAACACTACATTTACAATAACTTAAAAATTAAAACCAGAAAGATGTGATTGTAGAACCACAGGAATTGTCAAGGGACAGCTACACAACCTAAAATTATGCTAATTCATTTTTTAAAAGCTTTAAAGTTGAAGGATGTATCCTTTAAGTGTGGCTTTCTACTTCAGAAGTAACAAAACTAAAAAGACTAAGTCTCTGCACAACAAACAATTGCAGTTTGCCAGAAGTTGGGAATGAGTGACCAGATAACTATTGATTACACATTGTTCATTACCTCTGAAGCACTTGATGTTGACTGTAGTCTAAATTAGTGGTTTTCAAACCAAGGGTTGGGACCCAGTACTTAGTCTCAGACCCTCAGGTACTGGGTTGCCACCCTCAGAAGACAGGAATGCATTGTTCAAAAAGATATAATTGCTGGGTTCCAAAGGGTGCAGCTGTGTTAGTCTAGCTAAAGCAAAAAAAGAGCAAGAGTCTAGAAGCACTTAAAGACTAACATTTATTTTTCACATGAGCTTTCATGGGAGGATATCCCACTTCAGACATCTGACAAAGTGGGTTGTCTCCCATGAAAGCTCATGCAATAAATAAATCCGTTAATCTTTAATTGCTAGGTTGTGGGCATATTTTAGAAGCTTGAAAACCACTGGTTGATGGACCATTGGTCTGACCCAGAATGACCCTTAAAATTAAGTTGGCAGTCTTTTACACAGCCCATTACATGCTAGTAGGGTTTTAACTGCAAAATCTAGAGAAGTTAAAATATTAGTGCTCTATCTAACTGAAGCATTCATGGCTTGTTAGAATATGATATTCATTCAGAACTGTTAGTTTAAGGTCTTCTGGCACAGAAGTCCAAAATGGGAGCCTGAAGCCATATGTGACACAAAAACTGTAGAAGAACCACCCCCCTCCATGTACTCCCAAAATGCAGCCTGGAGTCAGATATGACCCAGACTACCATACAGCAGACTTACTAAGTGCATGTACCTGTACTGTAAGGGTAAGTAAGGTGAGCAATTACAGCTTTTTATTCAGTCAGACTATCCTATTAAATGTATATGTAAGATGTTAAGCAAAATTCAACTGTGACTTCCTCCTTCAGGCATGTTAACATGTCAAAGTTGAGAGAGCCATAGAAAGCAGAGAACAAATATTAAGAACAGTCCAAGCCAAACCGTATCCAGCTTTATTAAAGGTACTTTTCATAAACAATCATGGTAATTCAGGCAGGACATGGGCTACAATCTGCAACATTTTACAACAACTTCAAACTCCCCCTCCCTCCATGGACTACCAAAACGTAAAAGTTACTATATAAAACCAATGAAGAATCTTCATTTCATACTTGAAACAGGGAAATGTTTAGAGTGAGGGTGGACACTTTCACATTTAGCATGTTGTTTAACAACTTTTCACGAGCCTACCCTGACTTTTAGAGGAAAACAAAATTAAAACTGCAGAGTTCTTAATCCAAAAATCCACAATATAAAAAAAGGAAATGAGGCGCCTTCTAGAGCCCTCACATCCCAATTTTGACATTGGAAGTCTGGATTCCCTGACAATGACAATGCATTAGATTTAGGGCTGTAAGTCCCCAAAAATGCCTTTTGCCACACGTAAAGGAGTGATAAGCTATATGCAGTGACTAAGGAAATGAGAAGATAGAGAGCATTATGAACTGCAGTTTTAAAACCGGCAAGCAGGCACGTTGGAAGCTTCAATGTTCACACCAATGCATTTCACAAATCTAAACTGATATGCAACATCAGGGAATCCTTCCTCCTCATGTTCAGGAAGAGCCCTTCTCTCAGAAAAAGAGGGGACTTGTTAAAAACCAGGTTCAGAGAAAGTAAGAGATATTCACCCCTGCTGCTCCCCAAAAAACACAACAATGAAGCGTTCTGTGTGCTAACAACATAGCTTAAAAAAAAGTAAAACAAAATTCTGCATTGTTATAAAACTTGATAAAAAATAGTATTTCAAACTGTACAGTCACCAGAAGTACACAGTTATCAAAAATTCACACATTTCACTTGGCATCACCGGCACCTTCAGCTTTCTGTGCCTAAAAGAAAAGGGAGAACTGATCAGTGCACCATGCAAACTTACTTATGCTCACTTTGCACAAAGCAATTCATAACAGAATTTGGGAGGAAACAGATTAAACCCCAAACCACTGATGATCTGAAAACCGTGCTTTGTTACAGAAATCAGATCACAATATTAATGAAGCAAAATGCAGAATCTGAGAAGCAAGTCTGAAGTCACTCTTACATGGACCACTGCCAAACAAGGAGTCCTGTGGCACTCTTAAAGACTAACGAATTCTTTTATCGCTTGAGCTTTCAGGGGAGAAAATCCCACTTTGTCAGACACTGACGAAGTGGGATATTCTCCCATGAAAGTTTACGTAATAAACAAATCTGTCAGTCTTTAAAAAGTGCCACAGGACTCCTTGTTTGTTTTGCTGAACTAAACTAATACAGCTATTCACAGATGACATCAGTGACTAGCCCGGCTGCTTTCAACTACTACCAACTTTCATTTTCGGTACACACCATTTAAGAATGGTAGGAACCAAAAAGCCTAGTGCGAGCCTTTAAATGTAAGTGGGTATGTGGCTTATACCATAAGCAAATAATCTAAACAAATCAAGTAACAATACTTCTTTTACAGGACAGGCCTAGACCTGTCTTTACCAGTAACATGGAAAACATCTCAGTTCATCAGAGAAACTGAGCCTACTAGACATGCAGCTATACCTGGTCTGTTTTGGCATCTCCATTTTCTGCAGGGTTGTTTCCATCCTTGCCTGCATCAGCTTTACCCTTCTTTCCCTTGGGCAACTTCTCACCCTTCTGTCAAGAGACAGGAAGATATTAATATTCTTAAAAGTACAAGCACTCGCTCAATACCAAACTATGTACCTGCAAGAGCCCCATGACTGGCAAGACAGGGAAACCTTTTATTTTTTTGGTGGGGTGGGGGTGGGGATAAATGTACTGACTTCAAAGCATTTAAGCCTTGATTAACTGTTTCTACCAGGTTATATCTTAAAGAGACCACAAAGATGCTTTGTGTAGCACATTCAGGAGTTTTACACTAATTCAGTTCCAATGGTATCTTCTTACCTTTGGAGCAGCCTTTTTAGGTTTAGGCTCTGGCTTCGGTGGTGCAGGTTTCTACAAATGAGAAAAAGACAAACAACTTAAGTGTAGAACACATGGAGCACTAAAGGGTATGCACTTTGATCTCTTGCATTTTTTCCCCAATCATGACTTGTCTTCCCACTGCAAGATACTTGGGCTGCGCACCCATGTTGGTGGATTTTGGTCACAGCTATCACACCATTCCTCTACTTTGTAATGCAGCACAATATTCACACCAAGCAATCAGCTGATTCTTCCAAGTGATCTGCTAATGGGCATTTTGGATCTATGCATGTTACTTCTAAAAGATATTTGAGCTTTCTGTATTTTTTTTAAAAATGTTTATCATGTAACATACCTCATCTCAGTAACAAAATACTTACAGCAGATAACCTTGCTGATCTCCGCTGTGGCTATCAAAGAAAGAAAACAAAATTAACCTAAGTATCAGAATAGTCAAAAAGAACAGATTAGTTATACACTCCGAAGACCATAAATAAAGTAAGCTTGGTTAGGTCAACACTAGAGACCTTACAGTGGCACAGCTGTACTGCAGCAAGATCTGGCTGTGTAACCACTCTAAGCTGGTGGGAAAGCTCCCCTGCCAGCATAATTAAACCATCTACAACTAGCAGTGGTAGCTATGTCAGCAGGAGAGCATCTGTCAATATAGTGCTGTCCACGCTGGAGCTTTTATTGATAAAACCATGTCAAGCAGGGGTATTGCCCACCCCCACCCACCATCCCTATGAGTGATAAAAGTGTACAAATCCTTGGATGCAGGAGTGTAAAAAGACTTGTACTAGAATCTTTGTCTTAGTTTGTTCCATTGGTACAAAAACAGTCCACATTGCTTAGATCAGGGGTTCTTAACCATTCAGAGGCCCTACACCTCTTAAAGCAATACATGGTAACCTCACACCCTCCACAAAAATCATCTGTGATGTTGACATCACATTTGAAGTACATTGGGTGGGTGGTCTGTTGAAATTATATGTTACTCACACACCCCTTGGGTGCAGGCACCCCAGTTTAAGAACCCCTGGCTTAGATGGACAATATGGGGAAACAGCTGTTATCTCAATTTATGAAAGATAAAGTTTGAAAGACTGGTTGCAGATCTTTTAAGTGTTAACATTGTCTTATAATTTAGCAGGCTATCAAACCTGCAATCTCAAAATTCAAGCCTCCTCAGAAGATAAATCTTACCTCATCCTTAACTTTGGCCTTATCGCCCTTGGAATCTCCTTCAGCCTACAATGAAAAGGACTAGTTACACCAAGAAATTAATAACAGTCAAGTAAAAAGGCTGAAGAACTATCAGCCATGAGACACTGTTCTGGGATGCAATTTGTTTGTTTCAGGTACTACTCAGATCAAGTAAACGTTAATTTGAATGCTCACCCCGGTGGTGGTGGGGGGGTCAGACCTCAACTCTACTTTCACTTGAAAGCCCTCCATCTTCAAGCATTTGACAAAGTGGGATTTTTCTCCCACAAAAGGTCATGAATGAAACCCATTAGTCTTTAATTTAAGAGTGCCACGAGACTCGTTTGTTTTGCGAAGTCGAGGGGGTGTCTCCCCCACCCACCTCAAGCTTGTCCATTTCACCTGTTCCACCAGGCTAGTGGAGACGCCCACCCCATACTGTGCGGCGGGAGCGGGCTGCACGGGATTGAAGATCAGTGTTAACACCGGGCACCCCCAGGCTTACTAGAGAAAGCTGGACTGGCAGCCGTATTTGGGCAGAGAAGAGGCTTGGTTCTGCAGTGCGAGGAAGGGGCGCACCTGGCTTGCCACGGAGCCAGTGGGACCTCTCCCCGTTAAAAGCCAGAGGCACCCACAGACCCAGCCCGAGACGGGGTTGGGAGAAGGGGATGGGAACGGGAGACCCCGCGCTCCCCACCCGCCTTCATCCCCACCCGCCTTCAGAGCAGCAGCAGCCGCTGCCGCAGATGGCTCCTTGCAGCCCCGCGCTCGCGCTGCAGGCCCCAGCCAGGGCGGCGGTTAATTTGGCGGCAACTCGGCCCCAGCACCCGAGAGCGCGGCCGCTTCCCGCCCTTTCCCGCGCGCTCTCGCCTGCTTCAGGGAGGGGGCGAGCCCGCACATCCCCCTCTCCCCGCGCGCTCCCAGGCTCCGCGCGGGCACGTGCGCCCAGCCAGCCGCCCTCCCGCCAAAACCAGCCGGATCGAGCCGGCGCCGCTCGGCCGCCCATTAATCCGCCCGCCAGCGCGCTACTTCGCCGAAGCCGTTAAGCGCCCGCGCGGCGGCGACTAACGGCCGCGCGCCGCCCCTCCCCCGCGACCGTTGGGGCCTCTCTCCCGCGCGCCGCCTCACGCACAACCGTTACCGCCCCGAAAGGGGGGGGGAGGGAAAAAAGACCCGAGCGACCGGTACCACCGGCCCGCCCTCCCTCCTCCGTCGCCGCCGGGGGCCGCACCGAGACCCCGCCGACGGCGAGGGGTGAAGGGGCGGCTCGGGGGCCGCGCCCCGTACCTTTCTCTTCGGCATGTCTCCGGGCGCTGCGCGAGACGCGGCTCTGGGCGGAGGGACGGGGGCTGGCTGAGTCCGGGCCGGGCGCTGTGGTCAGCGGCGGCTCGCCTGAAGCTGGCGGTCGGACAGGTGCTGGCGCGAGACTAGCTGGGCTCTCTCTCGACCCCACTAATTTGAATCGGGTGTTTATAAAGTTTTATATAGAGCCGGACGCGGCCCAACCGGTTCCAGCCGGATCCCCACCGCCCCGCCCGCCCATTGGCCGGCGTGGGTCACGTGGGGGAAGGGCCACAGCTCGGCGGGGGGAGAGAGAAAAAGGAGGAGGCGGTGGGTTGGCGCGCGCGCAGCTCGCCTTTCTCTCCTCCCCGCCATGCCGGCGCTCGCGCTGCCGCGCGCCCGCCCTCACTGCAACCATCTGTGCCGGGCCGCGCGGCCCCGCTCCGCAACCCCCCCCCCCCCGCCAGCCCCAGCCCGGGGGCAGCTGGACCCCGCCCTTCCCCTGCGGGAGCGGGAGCGGGAGCGCGGCCCCGCACTAGGGGAAGGAGGCTGCGGCCTCGGCCCCCCTCTGGCCCAGGCTCGGTGGGTGGCCGACGGGGGGAGGAAGCGACCTCGGTGCGCGCGGCCTCCTAGGCCAGGTGTGACTGCCGCTGCAAGGGGCGACCCGGGGCCGGCCCCCCGCCTCGCTGGCTGCTGGGGGCCAGTGGGCAGGATCGGGAGCTGTCCCTTCAGCACCAGCCGGACCGCCCGCTGGATCCCCCCAGACCCGGCACGGGGGCGCGTGGCGCCAGGAGCCCACCCCAGCGCGAGCCGCTCCGGCCCCGGGGCTGCCCTCTGCCCGCCAGCCCGCGCCTTCCCCAGAGAACAAAGCGCCGCTGGCGGGAGAGGCAGTCCGGCCAAACCCCAGCGAGCACAGCTGGTTCGCTCCCCTGCTTGCTCCTGAGTTTTAAGCACAACCCCCTGCTGTAAAGTTTTAATTACACAGTGAAATCAGTGGCACCTGCGACACAAAGGACTACCCCAGAATCAAGGAAGAGCAGGAGAGGGACTTAAAAACCAGGAGGGAAGTGGGGCTTTCAGGGAGAGGAGAACAGAACAACGTTAAGGTCCAAGCTTCCCGACGAGATTAAACTCTTCCCCACCCCCATAAAGCTGCAAAAGTGCAAGTTTTCTATCAGCAATAGGGAAGATAATCATTGTTTTAAAACCCACATCAGGGACTATTAAACAACACAAAAAGGTGGAAGTTTGAGTGCTTGGACCCATTACTGAACATAAAAAGCTTGCAAAAATTGGCCCTTTCTGGGGGAATATAAAGCCAAAGAGAGAGCCCATAGGGTAGTTTTCATATACATCTGCTACACTAAGAATCTGATTATCAGGTACAGCTTAACCTTGGCCAAACTCTCCCTTTTAGCTCTGCTGTAAAATACCACTGCCCTGCACTTTGGGTTGTAAAGGGGCTCTTCAGTTACACAGCACCTTCCTAGAATACCCCCTTCACTGAAGGCTTTTATATCATTCTAAATTACAGAAGTTAGACAACTCCCTCCTTAACAGGCTTTCATCTAGTCCTGTGCTTTTAACCCCAAAGGAGAGACTCATCCCTAAAGATATACACTTGAATTGTGCATGCTATTTCTCTCCCCTACTTAATAAAAAAAGCCACGTACTGTTACAGTAAACTGTCCTTGCATCATTCCCCAGAAAATGTAAGTTAGCCAAAAACAGGTTGCACAGAACATTTTCTAGTTTCTGAAGGGTACAGAGCAGGGTTCCTAAATTCTGTGCTAGGACTCTACCTAACCTGTAAAATTTAGATTAGGAGGAATCCATCTCCTTAAGAATAAGAAAGATCCAGTTTATGAACTGTTTCCACAGATGATCTCTTGCAACCTAAAGAAAGGATAGAATCAAATGCAACTAGATACACAGTATAAAAAAAACCTGATACCCTCCATCATCCATAGATTTCACAATGCAGGCAGCATAAACAGTATGTACAAAAGATGCACTGGAAAGTGGTTTATTCTGCCACTCTCAGGATGCCAGCACATTTCCTAAACAGAATAAACGCAGAAAAAAGTTTGCTGATCCACTCCATTTCCACAGGAATAAAGTGGAGAGTCACATATAGGTTAAGGCAGTGGATTTCAATTTTTGTTCCCTCAGGACCCAGTTGAAAGAGTCATTTATGCCCGTGACCCAACAATTGCATCTTTGAGCAATCCATTCCAGTCTTCTGGCAGGTGCAGCAGAGGCTGCTGCAACCCAGTACCCAAGGGTTTGCAACCCAGTACTGGGTCCTGACCCATAGTTTGGAAATCATGGGGTTAAGGAACACCATTACATTAGACTCAGGCATGTCCTTCATTAAATCTTAGAAGAGCAGTTACCTATAGTTTTAAACAAACATTCAGTTTATTTTAGAATTGTTTTATATTAAAATGCTTTATTCATAGTTTGACATTTTAATTATCCTATTCACAATTGTTTTCAGTGTACTATTTGTAGCACTTAAGTTCTTGAAGTCTGCATTTTTCTCTCAAGGTAAAAGGAACACATTAAAAGCTGCTGTTACAGTTGGATGTGCCTTAGAAATAAGTTGGAGACATTTTAGTTGGTTTTGCCCATATACAAAAACATAGAAAATCAGAGGAGAAAAAGAACTAGAAAGTAGCTAGTCCATCTCCCCACCAGTAGGGAATTCAAAACAGGTTAACAGTGCCAAACAGTATTTTCCATCATCTGATTACTTCACAGCTACACAAACCATTCTTACGAAGATTCACTACATGTCATCTTTAAACCATATGGAGTAAGATGCATGGATTTAGTCCCAGTCTCAATGCTCTTGAGCTGATACTCTCATGCAGAATAGGAAAGCTGTACATCTGGGTTGAGCCTTATTCTCATTTAGTAGACCATAATGTAGCTGACTTTAGCAAAGTTCTCTCCTCACCTCAGACAAGTTCTTTTTAACAAGGTATTTGATTCACATTCAGTACTTTCTCCATACCGCCTATTGTTCTTGATATTGGGGAAAACACACCTGTGCCCTTCCTTACTTAAATATTAGAGAGAGGATGATGGAATAAGAATGCAAATACAAGATGCTTAAGGGCCAGTAATAATTGCTTCCTCTGTACAGTCTGGCTGACAGTCTAGTCTACAGCTTGTTGAAAGCCAGCAGCAGATGTAGCAAAACATGGAACAAAATGGAAGGGAATGCAAAGGAGGAAAAATTCTCCAAAGGAAAAAAAAAATTTTTTTTTGCCACAGCTCAAATAATGCCCCCACCATAAACAATTCTCTCCACCCAGAACGGGAATGGTGTGCCTTTTTTGGGGGTGGGGGGTAGCTTACCATCCATTTTTTGGATAATAAACCAATCTCACTGCAAGTGGCAGTAGGAACTGAAAGAGTCCAACACAGATTTAAGGGGAATTTGGGTTGGAGTCAATAGAGACAAAACAAGGGACTTAATCACTAGAATTAACTTCCAATGACAAATGCTTGTCACAAAAATACCCAGAGATGCAACATGTCAGGCAACAGAGACAAGAGAGGAGGCATTGTAGTCCTTTATCTTTAGCAGGAAGCAGAAATATCCTGCCATATTACCTTTCTCACTGACATTTACCAAACTAGAAAGCATTATAGTGTCCAGCCTCTCTTTCTTTTGGATGGTGCCACCAGAGATACAACATCTTGCACTAGTTCTCCATCATTCTTCAAAGAACTCCTAACCCCCACCCCCTCCCAGTGAATTCCTCTGGCCAAGCAGTTGTGTAATTTCTAACACTGCTTATATTCACCCTCACAAGATGCACCCATCAAGGTCATGCAGATGGTGTACACAATCTTTCAAGGAAGTCCATTCTTTTGTCCTCCAGAGCCTGCAGAAAGCCCTGGATTCTCCCTTCCCGCTCAGCAGTGCACTTCTGCAATAGTGTCCATCTGCGCCAAGAGTCTCCATAGGATGCAGCCCCTTCCTGTTGCAGTCTGTTAGTTACATAAGCCTGGTCACTTTCCAATTGCTGCCGCTTCCTTTCCTCCATGTGCAAGTCTCTGGCCTTCTGAAGAGAAAAGCAATAGAGTATTAGAATTTTACTGGCTTCATTCTATGGTGCAGATACATGGCATTAAAAATAAGCCTCTGCTTAGCTAGCTATCAAAGTGTAAATCAGTGGTTCCCAATCTTTTCAAATATGAGAACCCCTTTTTAACAAAAAAATTTCATGGACCCCCCAAATGATGATAATTGCTATTGGAGACTGACTGCAGGCAGCAGTGCTGAAGAAGGGCAGCGGAGGACATGGCCCCCATCTGCTCCCAAGGGGTGGGGACAGATCCAAGGTGAGACTGCTTAAAGCAGGCAAATACAATTCATGTATTGCAGAGGTGTCAAACTCATTCAATGTGGAAGGCCACACTGGAAGACAGGACACCTGTCAGAGGCCATGTGGTCACATGGGCTCCCTAACCCTTTTCCCCTCCATGTTCAGAATGGCACGGCCTCCTCTTCCCTCTCCCCAGTTCTACAGGCTCTCCTGCACCTTCCCTTTCCCTAACCTTTCCACTTCCCCTATCTCCCGGTAGCCTGCAAAAAAAAAATCAGTCTCAGTCACAGGTAGGCTGGGCTCCTGCTTCTCTTCCTCCTGGCCCACTCACTGTCACTCATTCAGAATACTGGCTGTTGACTGGCTTGTTCCTATGTGGGCCCCAGACACCTCCTTTTTTATTTGTGATTCACGCAAAGTGCTGCCAATCTAATTATCATGCTGACTGACTGAACAGGTGAGGGGGCACAGTGGCTCTCCAGAACTGGCCATGCCTGCTGTGACTGAAAGTATGATTGGCTGGCAGATCACAGAGCTGAGCCAGGATTGTCTGGAGAACTTCCTTTGCTCCCATGTGCTCTGACTCTGATCAGAAGCATGCCTAGCCCTGCTGTGCCAGGAGCCCGTCTTTGCAGTTTGCTGCTGCAGAAAGCTTCCAGTAACTCTGTGGGCCAGATCAGCGCTTGTGGCAGGCTGGATCTGCCCCCACTAGCCATAAAGCTTGACACTCCTGAGTTAGAGCCCTCTCCAACATGGATCGCTGGCTGGCAGCAGTTGGGGCCAGATGTATTCATGGACCTCTTGCAATAACTGCTGGACCACAGGTTGGGACCCACTGTGGTAGATTTAAAAAAAAAAAAAAAAAAGCCACAAATAGGCCCTGTGCTCAAATCTCCTGTAAAGTTAGGCAACTATCTGAGGAACCCTCCACTGAAACTTAGGTCTGACCACTGACTCATTTAAAATGGAAAAAAGGCTGTGACTGCCTGTGGAAAAACCTCAAGTATCTGAATCACAGAGAAAGAAATTAGTTTACAACAAAGCTCTCCAACCACAAACCCATATATACATACAGAGTCCCTGTCAAAGCCATCTTAGAACCTGCTCTCACAGCAGTTCAAAGGTGGTGTTATAGAAATCAGCACAAAGGTTCACAGGATAAGTCTATCATCTGACGAGCAGCGGGCTGAAGTAATCTGCTTCAGCAGAAAGCAAGAGCAGGCTTACCAACACCCAGATGGCACTTGGAACTTAATAATATGCTAATTTAAGACAGTATGAGGGTTATCAAAAGATAACTATGATAACCTGTACATCTATTGAGTGTTAACGTTTCCTAGTACAAAAAGTAGTTTCAGATATCTTTCAACATCACATTTTGAGTTGCAGTCAGGTACCTTCTGAAAGCTGAAAGTCTAGACGAATGGACTGGGGAATTTTAAATAAGCCCCCCCCCCCATGGTTTTCCACAAAAAAATAAGCTTTGATCTACAAATGTTTAACTTTTGGCTTGTGACAACAACATGCCAAACATACCAAGGCAGCACAGTCCTTTCAAGTAAGAAATAAGGCGAAGAGTAGCACTAAGAAATGTGAATGCCCAACTCACTCCACTGAGGTAGTCTACATGACATTTTAGATGCCAGTATAACTCTTGCTGCTAGTATTACAAGCAGAAATGCTCTTCATGTGCTTGGATGAGCCATTCAGTTGAGTATGTTCCACAGATGCAGGGTTGCCTGTTTGAAATATGAGATAACTGAACTCTCACACAGGATTTCTGCCTCTGGACCAAGTGACATGGCATCTGTTTATCAGGAGAGACCTGATGTCTTAATTTCAGTGAAGATGGTTTGGTGACCAATCTGCCCTTAATTATTTGCACTATCCTCCACCCCATTTATAGAACAGCTCAGATTACCGCTGCCTCATTACTACACACCAGCACAAGCAACCAGCTCCCAGGCAGCCTACTGAATTGTCAGTCCACTCTGGGGCAATTCAAGGTGTTGCCCTAAGGTAGTAGTTTTCAAAACTTTTTTCCTCAGGACCCAGTTGAAAAATCATCATTTATGCCCGCTGCCCAACAATTACATCTTTCAGCAATGAATTCCAATCTTTCAGTGGCTGCAAGCAAGGGATCCCATGACCCAGTACCCATGATTTTAAATCCACTGCCTTAAAGGCTGAAGTTGTATGATCTAAAATTAGGAAACCCTAGCCTCTGTGGTGCACACCTTACTCTGTAGAATGGCAGATGACACAGTGAGGCAGTTTAGTCCCAACAGAAACAGATGGGAGGAAAGTAGTTCTTCAATATTCCCACAGAGATAAATACCTTCAATATGTCCCTTCTGCTAGCCATCAAACACTCAACTGTACAAGCCTTCTCTGCTTCTCCAGCCTCCAAAAGCTGTCCTAACCACGTAGAAGTACCCTCCCAAAATAGACTGCTCCAGCTGATAAGATACAAATTTCATCTACCATAGGGGTCTGCAACATGTGGCTCTTTGATTGCCTCCTTGGGGCTCCAGGCTTTGGGCTCCCCACCACACCAGGGGACCTTGTGGGGAGCCCATTCCAGGATCCACCCACCCCCCACAGGGGACCCTGCAGCTGGCACCCTGGCCCAGCTCCTCTCATCTCCCATGAAGAGACTACACCCATTGCGACTCTCAAAACACTTGGTTATTGAAGGAATAATTTTGTGAAATGTCTCTTATCTTTTGGGCTGCCAAACCCAATCTAGCAGAACTCAAATTATCAAAATCCTATCCCATCTTCACTGACATACTTCTTTCTTTCTTCTTGCTACAATTCATCCCACACCTAACCAATATTTCTAATCCTTACTGAGTTACTTCAGACACATACTCACCTGGCCTCTAGCACATTACTCTTTTCTGTAAACAGTATATTATGCTCTCGGCCAGGAGTGGCCAAACTTATGGAACTCAAAAGCCACACAAGTTGATTATTAAACCTTCATGAGCTGCACTGAGGCATTAGCCATATGCTTTTACCTACTCCAAAATTACTAAGATTAAATTCATTGCACACTAATTTTTTTGTAAAAAGAGGACAAATATTGATCCTACTAACGTCAGATTCTAATAATTACTTAAGGTTACCATGAAAACTAGTTTTACATAGTAAAAACTTAACTGCTACTTGATGTAGAAGACTGCAGGCTAGTGGAGAGTTTTGTAAAATCCTGACCATGCTGCACTTCTCTCCATCGTCAAAACCCCCTCCTGAACTCCTAGGCTGGGACTGCTTTCCTAAATTGATTTGCTGGCATTCTTCCAGGAAAAAAACAAAAACAAACCAACAAGGAGTCATGTGGCACTTTAAGACTAAGATTTATTTTTCGCATGAGCTGGGAGAAAAATCCCAATTCGTCAGATGCTTCAAAGATGGGTGAACTTGCTGTTACTGTATGACCTGATCCTATGTTTTACACCCCCTTGCATTTATTTTCATTCCATTCTGTAAGTTCACCCATCTTTGAAGTGGGATTTTCTCCCACGAAAGCTCACGCAAAAAAAAAAAAAATCTGTTAGTCTTAAAGTGCCACATGACTCCTTGTAGTGTGTGTGTGTGTGTGTGTGTGTGTGTCTGGATTAGACTAACATGGCTATCCCTTTAGAAATTCTTCCAGGGGCCAAAATTTTTCATTCAACAGCCACATGTGGCTCCCAAGCAGCAGTTTGGCCACGCCTGCCCTAGGCTCTTCCTCTTTAGTGGTCTTACCTGTAAAGCGCTATGGTTCATCTGGAACCGAAGGATAGCTTCACACAAGTTCCAGAAGGAATATTCTGGCCACAGCACAGACTGAAACACTAGGCATGAGTGAGACGTCTGCAGAAAGCAAGATCACCAAGAACTTAGTAACTTATGGATGAAAAATCATCAAGAAGTGGCTTAGTCAATCAAGCTATGCCAGAGCTTTACAGACAGGGGCTCTTATAGGATATATTTTTCAGGTCAAGCCACACAGCAGAACTAATGCAGCAGTAGCAGACTGTCAAGAGTCTGTGCCAGGGATCGATGCGAGGTTTTGGACCATCATTTAATACATGACATCTTGTGAGATTCTTTTTTGCTCTCTCAATATCATTGTAACTGCAAACTGGATTTGACACACATGGCACAATGATAACATCATAGGATTGGAGCTAGGATCTCTCCAATTAGATCTTGGTTTTGCAATCAGCTCCTTCTAAATGCTTTGGGAAAGTTATTTAACTCCTTTACTAGGATTTCTGGAAGATGCAGATACTGCTTACCTTCCAGGGACATTGCAAGGACTTGTTGATGTTTTTACAATTCTTTGAAGAGATGCTAAGCATTATATCAGTCTTTGAGTACTTTAAATTCTTTTTTGTTGCAGAGAAATAGTCATTTTTAAAGAGGCTCCCTTTCAAAATTTCAGATTAGCTTAATACATATCAAAATAACTTCTGCTTTGGGGCTGTCATGTTGTATATGAAATAATCCCAGCAACACAACCGCATTATGTACAGCCCTCAAGTCCATTTAGTAATGTCTCCAGAATGTCTGATCCATTTCTCAGCCGCTTCCTCTCAGTCTCCAGTGTAGACTAAAAGTTGGAAAAAACTCATTTTACCAGCACAGCACAAATACTTGGCACAGAAATATTTGTCAGACATATATTTTTGTGTGACAGTTGTTGTGCCCTTCTGTGTTGCCACTCTGTTTGTTGTATGTCTACATTACATGACCACAATACGAGATGAAGTAAAAATGAAGGGAAGCCAGAATTCAACTAGTAAGAACCTCCAATTCTAATATTATTAGAAACTTCTGTTTTGGAAAGTGTGCTGGTGAAGGATGCCAGCTTGACAAAATGAACAACTTCATTTATAATAAGTACCATAGGAATGTAGGTTTCCCACTAATGCTCTCTCAAAGTGGCTCAGGCACTGCACTGTCTGGAGAGACCCTTATGATTAGATGACTCTTCAAAACATCTCTCACTGATGAGACCACGAATGAAAGCAAAGATATGACGTTCATACTGGTCAGAGCATATCTGTTCCCTAAACTTTCAGGGGAGACCAGGATAGGACAAGTTAGAAGCAAGTCAATTCAGATTACAGAACATTTACAAACTTATCTGCAGAGTTGGTAACTGAACAAGTCGGTGGCTGTTTAAAGACAGCAGGTAGTTTAGGGTCTAAATCAGGGGTCTCAAACTCAAATCACTATGAGGGCCGCATGAGAACTAATACATTAGCCCGAGGGCCACACCACTGAAACCTTTTAATACGATATTGCAAATATCATTAACAAGCGTGTCATTGTGGGATGCGTGAAATGGCTTCGGGGCCTCATGTGGCCCATGGGCTGTGTTTTCGAGACCCCTGGTCTAAACTCTCCCTCCCCTCTTATCCCCTCCAAGTTTAACTGAAAAAATAGTGCAATTCCAATATGCTGATGCATTGTTTGCAGCCCAGACTTCACAGTGCAGTCCAGGTGCTTAAGAAATAGAAAAGGAAAAATCAACAGGAAATGGATCTAATTCTGATAATCAAGCTGAATAAAGTCCAACAACAGTGACAAGCTAGTCTAGAATTTATGAGTTTTGACCAGATAGTGTCCTTTTAAATCTTCCCCTCTACACATTCTCATTTGACAGAGCAGATGTGTGTCTCACACTCCTTCTATCACATCCCATGGGTGTATGTTGGCAAACTGGTTAGTTCACAGCTTTTGATAATCTAAAACTAGGATTGATATGAATGAGAGAATGAGCAAGGAAAGTAAGAAACAATTCCTTCTCCAACTTGTAAGCTAGACTAAGTTTGTGATCTCTTAAAGTAAGAGTTTTCAGGACAATAAATGTCTTCAGTTTGTTGCACTGAAGTGTATTTTAGAGCACCATAAAGTTAGGAGAGATGAAAAAACCTCACACTGGGACTTTCCCTGAGGCTTATGCCATTCAACAAACTACTGGTGCCAAGACATGATTGATTCTCTCACTTCAACTCACTCTTGAGCTCAGAAGAAAGGTCTGTTATACAAATATGGAAAAAAATTTTCAGGACAAGAAAGAGCTTTTACCTGCCAGAGCAAGAAGTCACTAAGCCGGACCTCTCCAGAGGTCCTTATCAGGAGGTCTGGGTTGGGGGAGTCGTTGGTGTAGAGACATTTATCGAGCAATGACTCAGACACATCACTGAGAGAGAGAGACACATCTCGTTAATAAGACTACTTTCAAACCCTTTGTAGTGTTGTCACTGTCAGAGTAACTGAACTTATTTGCAACAGTATGAACGTGCTGTTCTGACCCTAAGAGCATTTTATTGGGACTTTAGGAAACATGCTGGACAGACACCACCAGAAACTGAAGACCTCTACATCAGATAGTTACAGGGCAAACTACTTACCCTTTCCTTCCCATCATAACTTTACACCTACCAGCACAGAGAGGGAAGGTCAGTCTCTATGATTCATTTGTTATTTTATCTCAGAACACAGACTGCCAGCAAGGAAGCCAACTATCAGGGATGGATCACTTGATGATGACTTGTTCTAGTGGTCACTTCCTCTGAAGCACCTAGCACTATTGGAAGGACGACACTGGGCAAGATGAACCATTAGTCTGACCCAGTATGTATGTCATATACACCAGAACTGAACCTGGACCCTCCAACTCATTTTGGTTCTGTTCACGTTTCTGCACCCTAGTCCTCACAATGTTATCCAAGATCACCAAAAAGACTTTGCCATAGTAATTTTCAGTCACTATATACCAGTCTGATTGGAATCAATGAACAGCCTAAGGACTAGTACGGAAAACATGACAAATATATTGGGTGAAATTTGCAAGGAATCATCCTGTTTTCACAATACATGAACTGACGAGACCTGTCACCAGATCAAGGTAATGGGATGTTACCGTCTCTTCAAAGCCAATAGGAACCAACCAGCCATCCTACTCTTGCTCTCTAAATTAGTTAGAATACAGTTCAAGTCTGCAGAGTAGGTAAGACCTTAAGAGTCTCTGCCTCCCACCCAGTGCATCCAAAGCTTTAGCTTCATTAAAAAGCACAGTTAAGATCCCAGACACCATAAACTGGAAGCACGTCAGAACCAGCACGTTTAGAACAACTATGTTGTAAGATGGTCTCCTACAGATCTGTATTTGTAGTGTAGAGGGATGATCTGAAACCCACGTTTAGAGAAGGTTTAAATATGGAAGTTTGAGTACAAAAGACGGGACATTGCAAATCAATCTGATGAACATTGGGGAAGTTGTCAGCTCTTGCACTTCAGAGCAGTGTACTGTGGGTGCACCTCCTCCTTGTCCTCTATATCAGAAAAGTGTGGAGAAGGAACCAACAGCCATTTCCACAGCTGTTGGGACTCCTGTAAGGGGATCTCCCAGCATGGAGAAGAGCTAGACCCATAGCACAAAGGAGATGGAAAGGGGTAGAGAATCTGTCTCAATATTAAAGTATTTTGGGGTGTTCTTCTGTGTAGTCCAGTACCTAGAAACAAGGAGAAACCAGGAAGTTATGATGAACCAGCACTCTGGAAGCCACCACCAGGTACTCCATGGACCAGTTTTGGAACCCCATTCGACATCATTTTAAAGAGCTGCAAAATTATTCCCTCAAATGTGGTAAACAGTGGTGGGGGGAGAGGACTGATCATTCAATGAAAGACCTTGTAAACCCATCACTGCTGAATTCTTTACTGATTTGTTAACGACTGTCATTAGAGATGTAGCTGGGACATCAAGACTTCAAAGAGGAACAGCTGAACTCAAATTAATATGCAAGCTAAATTCTGTGAATGCAAGACTTAATCAAGACTAGAGGTTCTTTTCCCATTACAAAAGGTAATTTGACTTCAGGCTTCCCATTGTTTGAACCTGAAAACTGCTCTGATTTGCTGTTACTGTATGACCTGCATCTGAGGAAGTGAGATCTTCTCCCATGAAAGCTCATGCAAAAAATAAAAGTTAGTCTTAAAGTGCCACACAACTCCTTGTTGAATTCTTTACTATCACATATAGTACATTCAACATTGATGTCTTTTGATCAAAAGCAGTTTTGTTTCCCCTCCAAGGATCATCTCTGTTACTTGACTTCAGGTGGTTCAAACTGGGGTTCACAACTCCTTAAGATGGTTGTAACTCACTCTGTTCTGAAGGCAGTGCCCACCACCAGCAGCAGAGCACAAGTAAGGGCACAGCAGGCTTAGTGCCCTGTTGCTGAAGAGCCAAACTGACAAAGTTTCTTTGCATTCCAGTATTATACAAATAACTTTTTTGCCTATAACAATCATTCAATAAATATGTTTTAGTCTTAAAGAGCAGTGAGAAAAAGGTAAATTCATTTTAAATAGATTAAAAATTTAGCATTTTAAATAGTATTAAATGTAAAAAATATATTTTTAATTTACAAGGGGCAAGGTGTTGCACAGAGAGGCGTACGGTGTAAAAGTGGTCAAGAATACAAAAAGTTTGGGAACCACTGCTTTATTTCATGCCACTGTCCTAATAGTGACACCCAGAAACAGACTATATTTTAAAAGTGACAGCTCTTCAGTTGTCACACCCACAGAAGACTGCACAGCAATCCCAGAAACTGTGAAGGAATGTGGATAGACTAGGGTCACAGAGCAAGATACAAGTTACCTGGGTTCAAGTAGTCCTTGTTCTACACCCCAGGCCATCTCTTTCACAGCATTGCTGATCTCTTGTCTTGAGGTGTATGCAAAACAGACATTCAGAAAACATCTGAAAAATGTGAAAGAAACTAATTCAAGGAAAGATCCAGCAGGAGAGGAATCTAGAATACTGGTGCATGTTTGTTGGGAAAAAGGAAGCGTCTGTTGAATTTCTGCTTCACAGGGCACAGGACAGATAAAAAACGAGGAGTCCTGTGGCACTCCTTTTTTGTTTTACTGCCCCTTTAGGACAGATATAGTATCTCTGCAACTTCAACTTGTTTATTACTCACTTGTTGTAGTTCCTGGTTGCCAACACAGCCTGGGCAATCAGTTCCTGAATATCCAATGGCAGAAGTGGTAGGTCCCCAAGAACACGGATACGCACACCATGCTTCTTCAAATTCTCCCTACAGAAAACAAGGATGATGAAAGCAGCTTGGCTCTGATCAATAGCAGGCTGGCCAAACCCTATTGCCTGTACATTACACCTGGCACTCCTAACACCTACTATGGAAGAGGGTGTCATGGCATCACAGGTGTCAGTGAGGCTAATGCTGAAATTACTAACAGGTGGCATGAATTTGACCATCTCTAGAGCACTACCTATTTCTTCAAGGGAACTTTAAAAACAAAAAACAACCCGCAGATTTCTGACTCAAAAATAGCTCAGTAATTGTGCACAAAAGAATCAAAATAAGCATCGTAGTGTGGGACCATGCTTTCTGTTTGCTATTGTTTCCGGCTACAAAATTCTTCAGCACGTGAAAGACTTTTATACAAGTGATTATCTTCTTCTATTTTATTAAGTACAAACTGAGAAAAAAAAAATTACATGCAACTAGAATCAATAGTGGCTATTCACACATCAGTCCAACTAATTTCCAGTTGAAGGGGAAACCAGTGCATTAAAAGAGGAAAAAAACAATGCTCACACGAAACATGGCCACCATATAGTTATTCTAGAGAAAGAAGCATTATCCTACTAACTCTACCCAGAAAGCCACAACCACCTTTGTATTCCAGTACCAGCTTCAGAGTGGAGAATGACAACACTGGTTTCAAGACCAGTACACTGCAAATCAATGTTGTAGTCAAGTTTTCAGACAACCTCAGACCTGACCTACAGCACCACTAACACACTCAACCCTCTCTACCTTTGCCTATTCACCCAAATACTGAACTATGATACCCCAGCTTGCATTATTCTAACCCCGTCCCCTGACAGTTCTTCTGATAACACAAAACCAGGGCTTTCATTCTTCTTTTTGTCCCACACTGCATACAGACCAAGTTGTTGAACCACTAAAATGCCTCTCTGTGGTCATCTAAATCCATGATGAATCCAGGTTCCAGCTAGAGACTTACAGCTACTTTCACTGATTTAATGAAAATGAACACATTGCAATACAACATTTAACATCCCTCGCTGCCATTTTCTCTTTGCTACACATTTGTTTTCTTAATATGGGCTTGAGAGGATCTTACTTTTCTTCCAGCAGGCGGCTAAATTTTTGTCTCGCTAGTTCCATCAATCCATCTACCTCCTCCTTGGAGCGTTTAAAGTTCTCAATGCTAAATGCATAGACAGTCACCTCCCGGATACCCAGATTCAAACACCAACGTAGTGTCTGCAAGAGATGAAAATTAGTCATTCAGAGAACCAGGTCTCAGCAAGTGAGTGAACTTCACCACAACTCATCACTACACTGAACAAAGACTGGGACGAAAAGAAAAACAAGAAAAAAGAGAGAGAACATCTACAATGGTCCCAGTCCTATAAGGATTCCAGATTCACTGCAAGGGACTGTGGAAAAGAATCTTAAGGTGGAGAAATGCACTCTCTCTTTACCATTGCACAGAACCTAAATGTTTATTAAAGGATAGTTTACAGTCTGTTCTGAGAACAGCAGTGAAACAGAAGGAGCATTTAGGAATGAAGGAATTGCCATAAAAAGAGTCAGACCAGTGATTCCTCTAGCTCAGGACCAGATACTTCAGAAGAAACTTACAGTAGGTAGATATAGGATAGTCCACCTTCCATGAATTATTAGGGGTCAGGATGAGACTCTAGCATAAGCCCTGCCTCACGAGGTTTGAAAACTCTAAAGACAGATATTAAAAAAACAAAATTCCAAAACCATCAACTGTCAGAACCCTGGATATTCTTCTTATCCATATAAATGTCCAAAACTTATCTGAAAAATTGCATAGTTCCTAGCCTCACCAATGTCAGATGGCAATGAGTTTCAGTCTAATTATACTTGTGTGGGAAAAATATTTTCTTGAATCAGTTTTAATTTGGTCATTTTTCAATTTCATTAAAGTCCCAGTTTGAAGTACCTGCAGTGCCGAGTTGCATCAAACATGCTTGTAATAAACTAATACTTCCACCAGTCACTCATTATGGTCAAAGACTGGGAACTATTTGTAGTGACATAAGTTATAACAACAAGAAAAGCCTTGAAAGCCTAGGCACTGGGAGGAAGGATGAGCCATCTTCATAGAAAAATCAACATTAGAAGGCAGCTCACAGATGGTTTAAAATATTTACAGTACCTAGCCAGGGAGACTGAACACTAGCCGACCCAGGGAAACCATTTCTTGTAGCATGCAAGAGAAAAAACTTGTATGCAACAGACTACTGCTTGTGTTGATTCCCAGCAATTGCATCTGTTCTTCCCCTGAGTGGTCCAGCAAGTGCACTGACTCTGAGGCTTCGAGTCTCCCCTCCTGTCTCTCTCCTTTCTAGGCAGAATTTCCAGGCTGAACAGTTTCTCTACCTTCAGGGTGTTACGTCCAGCAAAAATAAACTGCCTAAACAGACCTGCTTCCTTTCTTCTCATACAACAATCCACAGTTATAAGTTAACACACAATCCTTCCTAAGCAAGCCTATTTTATTCCTAAAACAAAAGCATCAGAGAAAAACTCACAACAACAAAAGAATGGAAATGCATGCTAATTATCTTACTAGAAATCCTCCACCCACCAATCTCCACAAACCTCACAACCACACAAACAACTGCATATTTAATCCAATGGCTCCAGACTAAGGTGTCAAACATGCAGCCCACAAACTTCTTCCATCCAGCCCTTGACTATACTCCACAGGACAACACTCCCGCCTTAACAGAAAGAGAGAAACTGTGGTATCAGGGTATCACGGAGCAGTCTTGAATATGCCGTGTTGATGCCATGATAATGTCAGGTCTTGTGATGTTGTGGAGCACTGGGTACATGAGACTCTGTTCTGCAAGACCACACTCACTCCAAGAGACAGAGAGAGGTGCATGTGGTACTGTGGAGCATGGTCTTTCATACACTGCACTCTGCAATACTGTGAGACTGCCCAAGAATTTCAATTTATGGAGTGTACGGCCCACTTGAAGTAAATTTAAGTCAGATCTGGCCAGTCATAGCAAATGAGTTTGACACCCCTGCATTAGACTCAATTAAGTAAGGTTTGTCCAGGATGTTGTCATATTCATCACTCCCTATATTTTGGAACCTTTCAAGAAAGGATCTCAAAGTTCTTCAGAAATGTGAAGCCTCATGATCTGTGAAGCAGGTATTATGTCTGTTTCACAGAGGCGTAAATAGAAGTGATTAAGTGGCCTTTCCCACAGGGTCAATGGTAGATCTGAGAAGAGAATCCAGGTGTCTTGACTCCAAGTCCCAGCATCTAAGTATGAGGTTCCACCCCCATTAAGAAAGGGGACAACTGTCCATGCACTAAGAAAGAAATTGCCAATAAAAACTGGAACAAAGGATCCAACATCCAAACCTCTGGCACCCAGAAGCATCTGCACAGAAGGTCCTCCCCACCTGTGCCAGTTTGTCAAAGCCCTCCGAATGCCCCTGCTGCCTCTTCACATGGCACTTCTGAGCATAACGGCGATTCCCATCCATGATGAATGCAACATGCTTGGGCATTGGACCTGCCTAGATGATAAGAAGGAGAAAGACTAAACAGACTAGAAAGCTAACAACCAACTTGGATTCCCACCTCAATTAGTACTACCCACCCAGCCACTGGCAATACTGCCCAGGGAGTGCATTAGATGGATTCCATGATAATTTCAAGGGTAGGAAGGAGATAGGCTAGTGAAAGAAAGAAAGAAGAAAGCTGGTTACTAGATGCACATGAAGCTAAAGGTTACCAAACATCTGTAAGTCCATTTGAAGCATTATGGCAGTGTCACTTACTAGTAACTGCTTTTGGCTTCCCCTTACTCTGTTGAGTGAGAGCAAACTGAACATAATTAAAATATATGAGAGCCTAGAACAGGAGCAGGCAAACTACAGCCTGCAGGCCATATCCAGCCTGCGAGAGCCTGTGCTCTGGCCCAAGAGCTGCCACTGCCCTCCTCATACTCCCCCCAACCCCTTCCAGCTGGCTCTCCAGGGCTAGATCTGCACCAACATGCTGCACTCCCACTCAACTCAGGGGCCACGTGTTGGCTAAATGCTGGGGGGAGGTGGGGGAAGGAAAGGCTGAAGCTGGGACAAGTTTGTGCATTCCCCCAGGCTAGATCCCCAGCACTGAGTTCCCATCTGCCAGTCCAACAACCAACGTTCTTCTGGCCCCATGTCCCACCAGTCCAAATTATTACCCACACCAGCCTCAAACACCACTATGAAATGACTGACACCTTCTTTCAGTGAATACTCAGCAGGTGTTCCACATCTCATGCTGCCAGCAATGCAAGCATTTCCTGTGTTTGCATTTAAGAGATGCTATGGACCCAACTCATTTACATGGAGAAAAATCTGAGTTTCATTGCTAAGATTGATATTTCTTCCCCTTAATTTCACTATGCCTCTACAGTTCTTCTCGCACATGGAAACAGGGGTCTTATGTTCGTAACAGCACATTTCAAGGTTTGCTTGTGAAGAGTATGGTGAACTCAGTTTTTTTAAATTATTGGGATGTTTTACTTCAAAAAAATTTTTTTAAAAAGAACTGGAATTATATTAACCTAAAAATATACTGTCAAATTATATTGTAGCCATCCCAGCCCGTCTTCAATTCTCATATGATTTCAAAAGCCATTGTTTCTCAAACTATTAAACAGACACAAATGTATTCTACCATTTGAAAACTAGAATTTCGACATGCGCCTGGATGGTAAAATAATTGATTTCTAGCTCTAGCGATTCTTGCAACACTGGCTGTCAGAAATGAAATGAGAGAGAACAAGATTCTTTATGTCTTGATCGGCCAAGTCTACAAATACTGGAACTCTGGGACTTTCAGCTTGCTACTGACAACAGTTAAGGCCCTGCTCATCAACAAGATTCAAGTCAGTGTAATTTTCCATCCCTGAACGCAATTTAGGAATGTACTTTCTGCTAATGTTAATGTGTTCTTGTACAATGGCATTTTCTTAACACTGCAATCACAGTGATAGTTTACTCTTAGACGAAGCAGCAATCTGGAAAATTCTTGGCTGTGACAGGCAGCATTGAGTTTGATGTCTTACCTTTATAATGTTGCCACAAAACCTCTGTATGATGGTCAGCTCTCCTTCTTTGATCCACGACATAGCTTCACCCACAGTCTCTTTTTAAGAGGCAAGATGAGACAGCAGGCAAATAAATCAGGAGGACCTATCTGAACCTGAAGCAGTAAGAACAGTCACTTTAGAAGAATCAGCCACCTAAAAACATTCTTTTACTATTTATAGTACTATACTACTTATAGGACTACTGTAAGTCTCATACACAATTTAGAAAAACAGAACATGCAAACATGGCACTGGATAGTTTAAGAATGGGACATGGAGTCTGGCAGTTTTATATTACCATCCAGTAATCTACTGGTACTAAACAAAATGTTGTTTCCACCTAGAAACTGTTCAATTACTGGGATTAAACTACTTGTGGGTCCCAGTCATTTTCAAAAATGAAGTGCAAACATTAAAAAAGTCACCATCACAGTTGTCTTTGCTGATGACCAATCAATGAGAAGTGCTAACTGATAGTGGAGACTGTGTTTCTCTTTCAGCCACAGAAGTGCTTGCACCAATTTAAGAGCAACATACACTGTCAGGAGTTGAGGCTCTTCCCTGCTGCCACTGGCACCATTTCTGCTCTGTAGAACAAAAGGACTTCAGCCTCTCTAGCTGCCAAGACAGAAACTTTCACCAGAACTAAATTTACATCAAATGCTGATAGGACCTGCCAGTGCATGGCCCATTAATCCTGTCTATGGCAATCCACTGAGCTTTCAGAGAATCCTTTACTTCTTTTTTTCCAACTAGGACTCAGAGCTACCAACCTTCAGCTAAGGTTGGCAGATGGACAGAAAACCTGGGGATAGGAAAGGACAGTCCAGCTCTAATTGTTTAAAACACTCCCAGGCCTTGTTCAGAATCTATTCCACACCTTAAGTGACTAGATAGGATGGTTTCTTAACCCACTCTCTTAGATTTCTCCCCCAAGAAAGGAAATCTCAACAAGGATTCATGGCAGCTCCACTGCTCCCAGGCTCTATTACCAGATTTTAAAAGGGACAGCCGTGTTAGTCTAGTCCAGCGCAAAAACAACAAGGAGTTGTGTGGTACTTTAAGACTAACAGATTTTAGTCTTTTACCAGAGCTTTCCCATGCCATCCCAGGGGGTAGTTCTGGCTCCCAAAACCTTAGCCCACACGCCTACCCACCAGTAATACTACCCAGCTCTCCCACAGCACATCAGCTGTAGAGCTACAGTGCCTTACAAAGGATTACTATCACCGTACTGGGGAAACTGAGGCACGCCGCAGGCAAGTGAGTGACCCAAGGTCCCTCAGCCAGTCACTAGCAGAGCCAGGCGCATAGCCCAGGTCTCCTGAGCCCCAGCCCGGTGCTCCAGCCACTGGCCCTTACTGCCTCCCGGGGCACTCCCCTGCCGGGTCACACCCCCTCCTCCAAGCTGGGGAGAGGGACGGGAGCAGGCACGTCCCCTCTCACAAGATTAGGGGCCCCGCGCCTCAGCCCGCACCCAGCAGCGATACCTCCGCCGCCCGCGCCCAGCTGCCTCCCTCAGCCAGCTGGGCTGGAATGACGTGTCCCGCCGCGTCATCAGCACGCGCGAAAGAAGGACGCATGCGCTACCTTTCAGTTATGGCGTCACCTCAGTCCGCCGTTGGTCCCGCCTCTTTTTCCTCCCGCCAACAGCCCTCTGGTGGGGGAGGGATGAGGGGGCGTGGCTAGGGCCCTTCGGCGGGAGTTCGCGCGAGAGTTGAGAGGTCTCGGCGATGTGCGCGCGGCTCGGGGGCGCGTGACTGGTAGGACAATGGCGGCGCTCGGAAATTTTGCGCGGGGTCACCCAGTGCGCACGTGGGCGTGTCGCCTCCTGGCAGCCAGGGGTGTAGCTTGGGCTGGGGAGCCCCCCCCCCCCACACACACACTCAGCGTTGCCAATGTCTCTAAATTTATGGCTGGTCGGAAAGAAAAATGCGAGTTCACCAGTTGGAGCAGATGGGTGACTCAAAGAAAATGCCCGTAAAAATGGGGAGAAATGAAACCTACTGTGTTCTGACATTGGTTGAAGAATCATTTGGTGTATGGCAGAACTACACGGATGGTGACTTCACCGTTCTTTGAGTGCTGCTTGTAGCCGTTCTAATGCAGCTGTCTACATGCTGTAGTGCATGGTCATCTCAGAAGCTTTTTGCCCTAGCCTGTCCCCACAGGGTGAGTCACCAAAAATCCCATGGTCCTGCACTCTGGCTGCAGTATATAGATGGTGCTGACCCCGCCCCTCCACCTTCAGTTCCTTATTTCCACCCAAGGGGGGATTTCCTTAACACTCCTGAATGTCCCAACCCGCCCCCTTGTCTGCTAGTAACTGTTATACCCCTTTACTAAGCACCCTCAATAACCCTTACACCTTCACCTACACCTACACCCCCCCACCCCCACCAATTTCAAGTACTGGGGAGAATACTGCACCCCAGTGATGGTCTTGGAACTACCTACCCTTGCAATTCTGCAAGCAGCTGTTTTCCATCATTGCTTCCACCGAACTAGTTGTTAGCAGACAGTTTTTGTACGTAGCTTTAGTTTAGTTTTAGTGGTAGGCTTGTTGGAGAACAGTGCCCTCCTGCCGAATGTTGCACCTGGAGCACGCATGCTCAGCACAGGGCTTGGCCATGCTGGGGTTCAAACCTCCTGCAGGAAGGCTTTTGCAATCAGTGACCACCCCCACCCACAACGGATGAATCAAATGCGTGGGTGAGGGTCATAAAGTCAGTAAGTGCTATAGTGTAGTAGCTAGCACATCTGCTTTACATACAGAAGGTCCTGAGCCCAAACCTGGGGAGTGTTGGAATAGGTGATCTCATGGGGTTCCTTCTAATCCTATGATTTGATTCTATTCTATATTACTCATCCTTTCAAGCGATGGACCCAGAAAAAGAAATAGAGCTGGGTCTAGTCTGTGTACTTTCTGCACTGGGGTCCACAATGCAAAGAGCCCACTTTGCCATCAGGAAAAGGGAAGAAGCCTTGGGTGGGTGTTCTGAAAACACAGGCATCAGAAGAGTGGACCCCTGCACCAGTCTATTTCCCCCACATGGCATCAGGAGCTCTCCTTCGCTTGAGGGCTCAGGCTATGCCAGCTCCATCCACGCCATAAGCCTTGGGGGGGGGCAAGAATGCTGCTACAGTTGCCAACACTCCCTCTGCTGTCAAGACTGATCACATTGGGGGAAGGAACAATGGGTTACTTACCGGTAACCGTCCTTCTTCGAGATGGGCTGCTCACATACATTAATTTACAGGTGTGTCTATGTGCCACAGCGCACGGTAGCTTGGAAAATCTTTAGCCTTAGCCTGTCAGGTCAGGGCACGGCACACAGCCAACGCCCCCTCTGTGCTGTGACCGCTTTTATATAGGTGACCGTGACCCTGACCCTCCCAGTCCCTTATACCTTCGCCAACTCCATTAGCGGGAACAGTGGGAGGGGCCTGAATGTGTGTGAGCAGCCTATCTTGAAGAAGGATGGTTACTGGTAAGTAACCCACCGTTCTTCTTTGAGCACTGCTCACATAATTCAGTTACAGGTGAGTGCTAGCCATACCCAAGGATGTTGGGAAGAGTTACAGTCTGCCCATTCTGAGTATGGCTCTGCCCAGAGCAGCAGCATCTCTAGCCTGTTGGATGATAGCATAGTGTGTTGTGAAGGTATGAACCAATGACCACATAGCTGCCCTGCAGATCTCTTGGATCGGGACCTTGGTGAGGAAGGCCTTTGACAAAGCTTGGGTTCTGGTAGAATGAGCCCTAACAGTCCCAGGATGAGGCATATTCAGCCTTCCGTAGCAGTCTTTGATGAAGTTTTCTATCCATTCGGAAATGCACCATGAGGACACTGGAAGACTTCTTTTGCATTCAGCGACCAACACAAAGAGTTGGGAAGTCTTGCAGAATGGATGTGCCTGCTCAACGTCTGTTAGGAGCACTCATCTCACATCCAGAGTGTGCCACCTCCTCTGGTTCTCTGTAACCTGAGGGTCTGGAAAAACACTGGCAAGCAAATATCCAGATTTAGGTGAAAGGGAGAAACTACCTTAGGGAGGAAAGAGGGTGGGGTCACAGTACCACTTTATTGGGAAAGAACCTTGTATATAGGGGTTCTGAGGAAAGGGCCTTCAACTCTGAGATCTTTCTAGCTGAGGTGATTACTACTAAAAAGGCTGCCTTCCAGGAAGGGACCAGTAAGGTAGACGAGTCTAAGGCTATGTCCACACACAAAGTTTTATTTCAAAATAAGTCATTTTGAAATGACTTATTTCAGAATAAAACCCTTAATTCGAAATGACTTATTTCTAATTAAAAAATAATTAATTTGAAATAAGTCAAGCCCCTCCAATCAAATGATCTTTTGATTCCCTGAGAGGGGCACCCTGGGAGGTGTGGCAACGTGGCCCCTGCCGGGCCACATTGCCACCCAATCTCCTGCCTGGCTCTCCCCTGGAGAGCCAGGCAGGGAAAAACAGCCCCCAGGGAAAGGATCTCCCTGCCCTGCATCCCTGTTCCTGCTGGGGGCAGCAGGGCAGGGGCCCTGGCGCACCCCAGCAGCAATGGGGAGCTGGTCCGGACCTGGCTCCCCAGCTCCCCGGGGCTGAGCGGCTGCAGCCGCGGGGAGCCGGTCTGGACCCATTTCCCTAGCTCCGCTGGCCCCCCAACTGCCCTGCCGCCTGGTGGGGGAGCGGTCGGGGAAGTCTGGCTCCCGGCTCTGCCCCTCGCTGGCTCGGGGGTACTGCAGCCCTGCCGGGCTGGCTGCATCAACCGTGGCTCACCCCGCGCCCAGCTCTGCCCCCCAGAACTGGGTGCGGGGTGAGCCGCAGCAGCTCCGGCCACCCCATGGGGGCTGCTTCCCCCCAGAGCTGGGCGTGGGGTGAGCCGTGGCGGCTCCGGCCACCCTGCTGGGGCCGCCTGGTGTGTGCCCCTGCACCTCCCTTCACCTAGCCAGGGTGCTGGGGGGGGGGGGGGGGGGCCTAGGGAAGATGGTCAATTGTTATATTGATATGTTGGGCATCTCGATATAACAGAGCCAGGCAGGTTATTTTGAAACCACAGTTTCAAAATAACCGGTCATTTCGATATATAACTAGGTTTTATTATATCAAAATGACTTTCCTTATTTCGAAATAAGGAAGCTCCTTATTTCGAGATAAGAAAACATCATTGATTATCTGGACCTGGCAGGTTTTATTTTGAAACAACCAGTGTTGTTTCAAAATAAAACTCTCATGTGGACACACCCTAAGGGTTCATATGAAGGCTTCGTTAGTGCCTGAAGCACCACGTTTAGGTCCCAAGGAGGGATGGGTTCGTGGGGTTGTCGGAACAATCTCTTGAACCCCTTCAGGAACCCGGTAGAAATAGGGTGGGAGAAAACAGGAGCACCGTCCACCCTTACGTGGAAGGCTGAGATCGCTGCTGGGTGGACTCGCAGTGAGGAAAGAGCAAGACCTTTGTCTCTAAGGTCTAGCAGATAATCAAGGAGTAGGTGTAAAGAAGCCTGTATGGGGTTTACTCCTTTGCCTCGAACCCAGTTGGAAAATCTTTTCCATTTGGCTGTATAGGTGGACCTGGTGGATGGTTTTCTACTACCAACCAGGGCCTTCTTAACCCTGTCTGAGCAGAGTCGTTCCTGCTTGCTCAGCCAGAGAGTCTCCAAGCTGTCAGATACAGGCAACCTGGATTCAGGTGCCTCAGGTACCCTGAGGCCTGTGTCAGGAGGTATGCCCACAAGGGGAGGTGGAGTGGGGTCTCTATGGACCGGTTCTGTAGAATCGAGAACCAGTGTTGTCTGGGCCAGTCTGGAGCTATCAATATCATGTTTGCTCCGTACACCTTGATTTTCAGGAGGACCCTATGTATCAACTGGATGGGTGGGAAGGCATACAGTAGGGGCCCTGCCCAAGTGATGAGGAAAGTGTTGTTGAGTGACCCCTCCTCCCGATCCCTGAGAGAGCAGAATTGCTGACACTTGCGGTTCTGCTGTGTTGCAAACAGGTCTACTTGCGGTGTTCCCCATTTGTCTATCAGGTGAGAAAACACCGTATTGTGGAGTAACCACTTGTGATTCACTAGTGGATTTCTGCTGAGTGAGTCTGCCAGTGCATTGTCCACACCCGGTAGGTGTGCTGCCACCAGGGTGAAATCATATTTCAGAGCTGGTTCCCAAAGTTTGCACACTTCCTTGCAGAGTGCTGGGGAGTGGTCACCCCCTTGCCAGTTCATATAGAGCATGGCTGCAGTGTTGTCTAAGAATCTGGACCAACCTGCCCTGTATCCTGTTCAGGAAGGTTGTGCAAGCCAATCTGATGGCCTGCAGTTCCTTCACATTTATGTGAAGAAGGCTGTCTGCATGAGACCAAAGTTCCTGGGTAGAAAGCCCCCTGGAAATGTGGGCCCCCCACCCCGAGTCCGAGGCATCGGTTATCAATGTCACCAAGGGCCTTAGCATTTCTAAGGGAATTCCCCCCATGGCAAACCGGGGTCCTTCCAAATCTGTAGCATCCCCAGGATGTCTCTGGGGACCGACAGTACCTTGGACATGGGGTCTCTCTGTGGGTGGAACACCGCGGAGAACCAGACCGGGGGGGCTCATTCTCAGGTATGCCGCCTGAATCACAGAGGTCGAGGCTGCTGTGTGCCCGAGCAGCTGTAGGCAGCAACAGGCTGTGGTCACTTGAGACTCCTGCAGCTCCACAATGATAGTGCAGATGGACCAAAATCTTGAGGGGGGCAGGGAAGCCCTCCCCATATAAGCATCTAAGAAGGCTCCTATGAATTCTATGGTTTGAGACGGGCAGATTTTTGACTTTTCTTGATTTGTGCAGAGACTCAAGTACCTGCATAGGTGGTTACTGCTCTGACATGGTGCTCTATCTGAGCTCTCAATTCCTCGTGTATTAACTAATCATCCAGGTAGGGGTAAATCTTTATGCCCTGTCAGTACAGGAATGCTGCAACTGGTTCCATGCACTTTGTGAACACCCTGGGGGCCAGAGAGAGCCCGAAGGGCAGCTATGTGAACTGGAAGTGATTTTGCCCCACGACGAACATTAAGTACTTCGTGTGACAGGGATGTATTGCTATGTGAAAGTAAGCGTCTTTTAGGTCAAGGGCTGCAAACCAATCCCCGGGAGACAGAGATGGGAAGATCTGTGACAGGGAAACCATGTGGAACTTTATTTTCCTTATGTGTCTGTTTAAAGCACTGAGATCTAGAATGGGTCTTAAGTCCCCGTTGGGTCTGGGGACCAGAAAGTATCAGGAATAGAACCCTTTTCCCTGCTCCCACTTTGGGACCCTTTCTACAGTCCCGAGGGAGAGGAGCTTCTCACATTTCCTCTCAATCATAAGATCTAGTTCCCAGTTCCTGAGGCTTGGGTGAGGGGGTGGTTTTCTGGCCCGAGGGGATGATTGGAACTGTATGCGATACCCTTCCGAGACTGTTTTGAGGACCCATTGGTCAGTTGTGATGTTGGCCCAGTGATGCGCAAAGCCGTGTAGGCGGTTGGCAAAGGTTGGGGTCGAGGCTGTGCGTTCACTGCCCTCAGAGTAACTGTCAAAAGCGCTGCTTCCTCCCCATCAAGCATTCGGTACCCTGCCTGCGTCTGCTGGACTGTAAGACGTGGGGCTTCCCATCTTCGCTCAAGCAGGCCTTGTCCTTATCCAAGTCCCCGAGTTGTCATTGGGGGTATTGGTAGGACTGAGGAAAGGAACTCTGCATCTGGACTTGCTGCCTTAAGTGTTGCAGCTGCTGTTGCAAGAGTTGATGAGGTTTCAGGGAGTGTCAAGTAGATAGCAGGGTGTACATTCCCAGCAACCTAAGGGTGGCTCATGAGTCTTTCATGCTGTGCAGCTTGGCATCCGTGGACTTGGCAAAGAAGCCAGGACCTTCAAATGGCAGGTCCTGGATGATAAGCTGCATCTGCGGGGACAGGCCCGAGCCCTGGAGGCAGGCGGAACAGCGCATCACCACAGTGGATGCTATGGTACGTGAGGCTGTGTCCAATGCATCCTAAGTAGCCATCAGAGCATCTTTAGAGGCCAAGGCTCATTCTTCAACCATCGCCTCATAATCCCTGAAGCAGCTCTTGGAGACAAGGTTGCAAAACCCCTGCATGGCTCTCCAGCGGCTGAAGACGAATCTCACCATAAAAGCCAAGTGGTTCGAGATACGCAGCTGTAGGGCTGCAGTGGCATAGACCCTTCTGCCCAGTAAGTCAAGCGTTTTAGCTTCTTTATTCTTAGAAGTAGAGCTCGGTTGGCCTTGTCTCTCCTTCTGGTTGACTGCACCCACCACCAGGGATCCCGGTGTGGGGTGTTGGACAAGGAATGCGAATTTGTTCGAAGGGACATGGTACTTGCGATCAGCTGCTTTTGACACCGCCGGAATTGAAGACGGGGTTTGCCAATGCGCCCTGGTGATTCTGTACAGATGGGGAACAGACACCTTGGCTGGTGGGGCAGCATCCCCTACGTCAAAGAGAGGGTCAGTTTCTTCCTGGACCATCCCTAGTTCTCTGTTCAAGTTTGCTGCCATGCGGCGGAGCAAATCCTGCTGGGCGCAGGAGTCGTCCTTATAGGCAAAGGGCCTTCAAAAGGTATGCTTGTCTGGGGAGGATGACGAAGGGGCCTGAGATCTACTATGCTGCATAGAGTCCAGGTTGGGCTCCTTGTTGGAAATATCCGAGGAGTCTGGGGTCCAGGGCGGAGACAGTGCCGAACAGTACCGTGAAGTTGAACTATCATTGGCTGTCATGTCTAGCCAGTTGTGTGACCAGCCATTGAAAGAATCGCTGATCGCAGTACGGTGTGGGGAGGAGCAACCTCTGCCCGCCCGGGAAGTCTTGGTGGCATGGGAAGAGCTGGGCCGTGGCCAATGTTCCCGCTAAGCTGCGCAGGCACGTGGCCGCACAGCCCACCACAGCCCCTCGTGCAGGGAAGGTTGCCGGCCACACAGGGCCGGCAGCCAGAGGCCCTGCTCAGAGCTCCTGTGGAGCAGGGAGCTATTAAAACTCCTGCCCAGAGAAGCTCTAGTGGAGCATGCCCAGAATGTCTGAGCATGCTCCGTTAGTGCTTCTCTGGCCCCAGGCGCTGTGGCAGGGCCATGCCGCTCCAGCGGCAGGGTAGGATTGCGGGGAGGGGCTGGGCAGGCTGAGGGGTTACCAGGGGAGCGGGCCCGTGGGGGGGGCAGCAGGATCTGGCCCATGCGGGGGGTGGGGGGCCCCGTGCAGCGAGCAACATGAGTTGCTCGGCTGCTGGAGGCTCTTAGAGGGAACATTGGCCTCTGTACCGGCGTTGCCAGGGTTGTCTTCCTCCTTGGTACGGGTGTTGGGGAGCATTTTCGATGACGCTGACCCATGCATTCTCCAGTACCGGGGATGGTATTTGGAGAATCATGGGAAAAGACTGCGGCTAGAGACGACAAAGAGGACGAGCTGGACCTCTGTCTCCTAGGGCCCTGCAAGCATGGTACTGATGGCTTCTGGGATGAGTGCTGATCGGAGTGACCATTGGAGTGATTATTGGTACCAATTTAGCGATGCTGGACAGGGGCTGGATGGTACTGGGCTCAGAGCCGGTGCTGATTCCTGTGTTGACCACTCCCCAGGTGCTGGAGCTGGCTTACTCGTCAACCTGGCTTTCTTCGCCGGTACCAGAGCCAGGTCTTGGAACAGAGCCTGTGCCATCACTAGGGCTCGCGGAGTCAACAGCACCAAAGACAGTCCCAGTCCCTTCTCAGAGGAGGGAGAACATGGGGCCAGAGGTGAGTGGTGCTGTGACGGAACCAACGACAATGCCAACCATGGCTTTGAGCGCTGCGCCAGGGGTCGGTGTCAGGCAGGCTCCGGTGCAGGAGCGGCCCAGGGCGCCAGAGGAGCACCGGTGGCTCGGGCGGCATCAGAAGTGGGTGTGTTGTCCTCTGCGAGGGTGCATAGGTGCTGCTTTCTGTCCTTGTGAGTCCTGCGTTTAAAGGACTGGCAGGTAGAGCAGTTCATCATGAGGTGTGACTCACTGAGGCACGTGAACCATTTCTCGTGAGGATCGTCAAGTGGAAATGCTTTAGAACACGCTGGACAATGTTTAAAGCCTGGCATTTTAATTTTGCAGAAAAGGGGTGACAGGCACTTGCTTACGCAAGTTTCTTGGATGATCCAAAATCATCGCTGAGGGTGGAAAAGGGAACTGGGAGGGTCAGGGTCATGGTCACCTACATAGCCACGGTTGTGGCACAGAGGCGCCGTTGGCCATGTGCCCTGACCTGACAGGCTAAGGCTAAAGACTTTCTGAGCTACTGTGTGCTGCAGCACGTAGATACCTGTCACTGAATGATGTGAGTACTGCTCGAAGAACCTTTGCTATCATTGAAGGCCTGGCCCAATCTTCAACATGGGCACAGGCCCCCAGCACCGTTAATACCCATTGTGGGGGCTAGAATGGCAGTGAGGGAGTGCCTCCCAGGATAGGGCCTCTGTGCCCTCATCCCAGTTGTGTGGCCCAAGGACACCCAGTACCATTGTTCCCCATCTCCAGTGCAGCTGGACTCACCCACCTCGGGCTCCCAAGCAGAGGCAGGGGAAGAGCTCAAGTTGCCAGGTCATTCACTGCCCTGTGATGACTCCTGAGAGTGATTGTTGGCACCATTGCTGCAGTCCTCATGACATAGGTCCTGCTCCCAGAAATCAAGAGAGTTGATGCCCAGCACCAAAGTTGAAGGTCGTCCTAGTTGCTGGCAACAGTAGAAGCACACACAGAAGGCAAACAATACAGAAGGCACTCAACACTGGTGTCCTGGCACCAGTCGAGGGAGTGCAGGTCCCACGACTCCACTTCCTCTCCATTGACCTGAAGGTCGCTGGATAGCAAGGACCCAGCACTGGGGTTAGGGGTCATTTCCTGCACTGAGACCATTCCCAAAGCGTGAACTGCCCTCCAGCACTGGGCAGTAAGGTATCCCGGCACTGTCTTCTGCACTGCTGCAGACCTTCCAGGACTGGACAGCTCAGTGGGCTGACTGGAGACTTTGGACTGCAACCCAGAAAGGGTCTCAATCCCAGGTATTGTCAAAGACACCACCAACCAGGTATGGCCAGGACCCACAAGGGTCAGACATTAACTCCAATCCTGAAGAGGGTACATCTGGCCTGGGCAGGAGCGACTCTAGGGCTCATTTCTTGTTGTTGATGGACGAAGCAGCCTACCAGAGGTCCCTCCCCCTCCTGGAGTACCCAGGGGCACATCAAGAACTGTAGAACCGGCTGGTCTCTAACCTCAACCTCCCCACTGAGGTGGTGAGGGAAGACTTTGACTCTCTATTTGATGTGGGTGAGTCCATGGCCCCAGCCTGGGTGGCCCACTGTCTGCATGAGGGGATCCTGAAGATCAGTCAAACCTGGTAGCAAATTCCATCCTCCGTCCTTCCGGTGTCAAAAGGGACTGAGAGGAAGTACCATGTCCACACTGACAAATTTGGGTACCTATTTTACCACCCAGGGGCTCACTGGTGGTGGATGCCAATAACCAGAGGGAGAGGCAAAGCTAACCCATCTCCACACCCAAAAATAAGGATGTGAAATGGTTGGACTAGTTTGGCCGAAAGATTTATTCCTCCATGGCATTGTGCCTATGCATCACAAACCAACAGGCATTAATAAGGTGTTGCAGCTTCAACCTGTGGAAGTCCATGCAGAGGTTCTGAGACCTCATTCCCTCAAATCACACAGCAGACTTTGACACGATGATGGAGGAAAATGTGTTGGCAGCACACATGATGCTCCTGCCATCCTGGGATGTCCAGCAGGAGAGTGGCATCAGTGGTGTTCATAAGAAGAGCCACATGGTTGGTTACAAGGATAGGACCTTTCGCCTCAGATGCAGCATGTGATCCAAGATCTCCCCGTCGAAGGCGCAGCACTCTTCACAGAGTCGACTGTCACCAAGATCCACAGCATGAAGGACTCTGATGCCACCTTATGGTCCCGGGCATGTACACCCCTCAAACAGCCAGATGTCCTTTTTATTTGCAGACTGCCCAGCATCACTAACAGCAGCAGCAACAGAGCAAACACCAGTGCCCCTTCCAGTTGCTGCAACGGCCATATGGTAACAGAGAGAGGGACAGAAACAGAGGAGGCCTGGTTCAAGGTTTGCCAAACCCTCTCTACAAGGTACCAGCAACTGCTCTGCTGCTCAGAAGCTAGATTCTGACTGCCAAAAAAGGACCTCAACCTCTCCCTGAGTCCCACAGATGGGCTGACATTCTGAGACTGCCTCTACCAGTGGACCAGAATCACATCAGACCACTGGATTTTAGATACAATTTCTCATGGTTACACCCTGCAGTCCAAGTCCAGGCCCCCTGGCAAGAAACCGCCCCCTCACCTTACCACCAGGGATCCCTCCCATGAACACCTGCTTGAGCAGGAAAGACTCAGACTCTTAAAGCCGGGGAAAATAGAACAAGTGCCATGCAGCAAAAGAGACAGGGGCTTCACTCCAGATATTTCCTGATACCAAAGGCAGCCTGAGACCCATCTTAGACCTATGGCATCTAAACAAATTTCTAAGACAAATAAACTTTTGAATGGTTTCCTTAGCCCACATTATCCTGTCCCTAGATCTGGGAGATTGGTTCACAGCCCTTGACCTGAAAGGCGCATACTTTCACATTGCCATCAGGCCCAAATACAGAAAATACTTGAGGTTCACAATAGGGAAAAGACACTACCAGTTCACAGTCCTTCCCTTTGGGCTCTCCCGGGCCCCAAGAGTTTTCACAAAGTGTGTGGCACTGATAGCAGCCCAAGCTCACCTAAGAAAAAGGCGCGTCCAGATCTTTCCTTACCTGGACGACTAGCTCATGAGAAGCAGATTCAAGAATGAGGTCTGTCACAGCGTCCATGCCACTCAAAGGCTGTGTGACAGGCTGAGTCTCCTCCTGAACCTAGAAAGTCAAAGTTGGAGCCTACCCGAGAACTAGAATTCATTAGGGCACACCTGGACTCAAGGCAAACTGGGGCCTCCCTGCCACTGTCCAGGTTTTGGTCAATGTCTACCATCATTTTGGGCCTACACCACTACCTCATGACTATTACAAGGCAGTGCCTCCAGCTGTTGGGCCGTATGGCAGCCTCCACTTATGTCATAAGAATGGCCTGCCTCCTCATGAGGCCATTACAGTTCTGTCTGGCAAAGGTGTACCACCCACAGTGGCATTCTCTGCACCAAGTGGTCACCATCCCAGGGGAAATCGGAAAGACCCTCACAATCTAGCAGAGACCAAACTTTGCTCTGAAGTGTCCCCTTTGAGATCCAGGATCCTTCAGTGACACTGATCTCAGATACCTCAGGCCTGGGGTGGGGATCCCGTATCAGCAATGACCCCACCACCCAAGGGAAGTGCTCAGTGGAAGAGGCTCCCCTCCACATTAATGTGCAAGAGCTGAGGGCAATCCGCCTGGCTTATAAAGTCTTCCCAGACAAGGTCAGGGGCAGGACAGTACAGGTCCTCATGGACAATACAGCAGTGATGTTCTACCTCAACTGCCAAGTGGGAGCACAATCATCTGCTCTCTGCGAGGAAGAAGTTCGCTTTTGGGAACTGGCTCTAGAGAACAATTTCCACCTGGTGACACCCCACTTGCCAGGGGTGAGCAATGACAAGGTAGACAAACTCAGCAGCAATTCCTGCCTCAGCATGAGTAGCTCCTGCACCTGGAGGTGGTGACTCTTCTCTTAGTGGGGTCTCCCCAAGATAGATCTGTCTGCAAGCAGAACAAACTACAAATGCGGCCTATGCTGCTCCTTCAGGGGCAGGGAGGAGGTCCTCTCCTCTATGCCTTCCCTCCAATTCCACTGATTCACAGTGTCCTGCTAAAGATCAAGAGGGACAGGCCGAGGGTAATCTTGATAGCCCCAGCCTGGCCTTTCCAGAACTGGTTCAACGTGCTCTTCGACCTCTTGGTGTCCCCACTCAAAACACTCCCACCCAGGATGAACCTCCTAACCCAAGACAAGGGATGCCTCTGGCACCCAGATCTGGGTTCCCTATACTTGACAGCATGGAAGCTCCATGGCTGAGTTCAGCCAAGAAGGGTTGCTCTAGGGAGGTCGAACAAAGGAAGCCATCGACACGAGCTACCTACAAGGCCAAGTGGAAATGGTTCACTTTATGGGCAGCAGCTAGAGAAGTGTCCCAGACAGCGCTCCTATCCAGAGCATCCTGGACTGCCTCCTTTGCCTGAAAGGTGGAATGGCTGGCCTTAGCCTTTCTCAGAGTCCACTTAGCAGAGATCTCAGCCTTCCATGACTCCTTCCAAGGGGTCAACCCTTTTCACACCCCATGACACCTGGATTCCTCAAGGGAAAGGAGAGACTTTACCCTCAGGTCCGGGACCTGGTCCTGCAGTGGGATCTAAACCTGGTTCTCAACAGGCTCACGAACCCACTCTTTGAGCCCATGGACCTGTGCTTCCTACTGGTCCTGTCCTGGAACATAGCATTCCTAGTGGCTATCACTGCAGCAACAAGAGTGCTGGATTTCAGGGCCCTGTCTTTGGAACCAACATATACGGTGTTCCATAAGGACAAAGTTCAGCTTAGACCCCACCCAGTGTTCTTCCCAAGGTGGTCTCCCCCTTCCATGTAAACCAGGACATCTTTCTTCCAGTGTTCTTCTTCTCAGGTCCACACATAACAGAGAACCAAAGGCGGGGGCATACCCTATGTGAGAAGTGCCCTTGCCACCTACATTGAAAGGACTAAAGCATTCCAAAGATCGATCCAACTCTTCATCATGGTTGCCTAACTATTGAAAGGTCAGGTGGTAATGTCTTAGTACATTTCATACTGAATAACAAGCTGCTACTGCTGGGCAAAGGTTCCCCTTCCAGGAATGACTAAAGAACATTCGACTGGGGCACAAGCCCCCTTGACAGTGTTCCTGGCTCAGGTGCCCATCCAGGAGATCTGCAGAGCAACCACCTGGTCCTTGGTACGTGTCTTTGTCTAACACTATGCCATTGTCCAGCAAATAAAGGATGATGCGGCCTGCAGCAGAGCAATACCGCAGATGGGAAAATCATAACTCCGCCTACCATCTTACACAAGGCTCGTAAGTCACCTGCATTAGAACAGATGTAAGCAGTGCTCAAAAGAAGAACAGAAGGTTGCTTACCTGTAAACATCCTTCAAGATGGGCTGCTCACATACATTCTGTACCCTTCCTTTGTCCCTGTTTTTTGATGTTAGTGAAAAGAAGGGACTTAAGGGGGGCAAGGTCAGCGCCACCTGTATACTTCAGTCAGAGCATGGGACAAAGGAGGGAGCATTGGTGACTGACCCTAAGGGGACAGGCTAGGGCAAAAAGCTTCCGAGATGACCATGTACTGTGGCAGGTACACACTTGCATTAGAATGTATGTAAGCAGCCCATCTTGAAGAAGGACATTTACAGGTAAGTAACATTTCATTTCTATTATTGAACGTGCCCAAAGAACCTGGCTGAGCAATTAACTGCTGCTAAAACAATTTGCCTAATTCCAAAGTCTTCTCTACAGAGTATTACAAGTGAGTGCACGCTTTTGGGATAGCATTATGTTGTTTATGATACTTTTAGTGATAACAGTAAAAAGCATACCATGTTGTAAAAAAAAAATCAAATCATGTCAGTAAAAACTAAAATGCAAAGCTGGTAGCCCTGCGTCACACTGCAAGCCTGAGGTGCGCACAGCAATTGCTCCCACCCACCCATGCACAGCCACATTGGCCTGGCTGGACCTCTAGAGTCCAGATCAAAGAGAGAAGTCAAACTCTGGTTCTGTCTGCAGCACCAGGCAGCGGGTCAAGCATCATCAACTGCTGCAATTCGTACACCAGGCAGGTGACATTTTACAATGGGGCCTGACTGTTACTCTGAATTTTTTGGCCAATCACAGCCACACAAAAGCAGGTACCACTATTTGCACTTGAACAGTCATTTTGTCAGCATTGGGTAGGTTATTTTGTTCCTCACTGCATCAGGCAGCATCTGTTGCTGTTTGCCTTCAGCTGCTGATGTAACACAGGCTAGGGTGAATAACAGGCCCTGATGTTCCACATGGCATGGAGCAGCAAAAATAGTTGAAGGATAATACAAGGATCAGGGTTGAGTTTTTGTTGTTTGTTTTTTTTTTTACTAGAGCATGCTTATAAAGCAACAGGCTCATTTGTAAAACACTCTTAGGGCCAGGAAGGTAGTGGCTAGTTTAAATTGTATAACAGGGAGAGGAAGCCTATGAAAGAGTGGGGGCTAATGGCAACAGAAAAGTCAGTAGCAAACAATATTTTGGGCAAGCTGGATTGGGAGAGAAGGGAAGAAGAAGTAACTGAGAAAGAATATGGCCCATGGGGGTTTTATGAGTTGGTCGAGTGGGTGGGGCATGCAATGGTGGGTGCAAGCCTAGATTTACTTGCTGCTAGAGGGTACTGACTGGAAAGTTGAACATTGTATGTAGGTAAGTTGCTTACACTGGAACAGGGAAGAGCACATCAGCATAAATAGCCTGAAAGATAAGCTTCCCTTACAGTAGTGGAGCTCAGCAGGGCTATGTCTACACTTTATTAAGCTGGTTTAGAAAGGTTTACTTTAAGCTGGCTTAAAGTAGACCTTATAAAGCCGGCTTAGAGCGCCAACACTCAAAATGCCAGGAGTTTGCCCATGTCCACACTGGCAGCTGCTAAGTCGCCCTAGGAGTGCTGCATTGTGGGTACCTGGCTCACAGTGCACCACAGCAGAGGTGTCCCTCTCTCCTGGCCACTTCTTCACTACAGGAAGTGAGTGACCACACCACTCTCCATACTGTGTGTGGCAACAGGGAGCCCAGGGAGACTGAGGTAGCCCACCAATGTGCCAGCGCAGCACTCCATAGTCTCCATGGATTGCCCAGACTCCTCCAGTTCTGGACCAGGTGCCACAGGGCAACTGCCAGCCCAGGGGCAGGGTGCAGTGGTTGTTAAGATTCAAACACAGGGAAGCAGCACATAGAGAAAGGTGAAGTCAAATCACCTGTTGTCATGGGGAAAGAATCCATAGTCATCATTTAATCCTGCTTTCACACAATCTAATCTAATCTAAAAGAAAGCAATTGACAGCAGACACGCAGGGGTTCAGCCACCCATGGGCATAGATAGGAGGGGGCCGTATTCTGATACAAAAAATGACAGCAGAGCTCACCCTCCTCTGCCTCTCAGGAACTAGTAGATGCAGTTTTTAAAAAAAATCAAGCACTAAGCAACTCTTATAATCAATGTTCCCTCTAACTTTTCATAGGCTGTGTGTGCAAAAAATTTCTTTTGTGAAAATTTTTGGAGCCAGTGTCCAAATTTGTGTGCGCTGCATTGAGTGTGGTCAACCTTATGAGTGCACTGAAGTAAGCGTGTATGATTCAAATCATATCTAAATTTTATTTTGATCTGGTGATGGGAATGATTTTATAAATTACAAAACCTTCTTTGAAACATGTACTTGAAATCACCTTCTTAAAGTAGCAAAAAAAAAAATTTAAAATATCAGCACTGTTGAATTTTTTTGTGTGCGCTTTATTTTGTTGCGTGCATGGGTTTCACAACCTGTGTGCGTGCGTACACGCGCACAGCTTAGAGGGAGCATAGCTTATAATTAGCATATTAAAGGACCAGCTAAAACTGCTCTGGTCTTCAGCCTCCCCCACATCACTCCTGGGGGGTTCTTGGGGGGACAGGCAGGGCCGTCGGTAGAGGGTGTGGGGCCCTGGGTGACTTGCCTTTGCAAAGCCCCCACTCAGCCCTCCCCCAGCACTGGCAGGGGGAGGGCAGGGGTGTCGGCCCAGGGGAGAGGAAGGCCTCTTTGCCTCTGCACCAGCTGTCCCATGTCAGGGACCGAGTGAGCCAGAGACAAGCTGCACCCAGTTCAGGCGCTCCTGGTCCCCCTGCCATGCACGCTGCTTTTGACTCTGTGCTGGAGCAGTGGGGAGGGAGCAGGAGGCAGCGTGGCTGGGGGGGGTAGCCATACGGGCCCTGCGCTGCCTCCCACCCGCTTCCCGCTGCTCCAGCACTGAGCCGAAAACAGTACGCATGGTGGAGAGACCAGGAGCACTGAGCCACACGCCTTTTTGGCCGGCTAGTCTGGTCCCTGGCATGGGGGTGGGGGGGGCAACAGTGCAAGCAACACACAGCAGGACAGTGTGGGACACAGGGCAATCGCCACTCTTGCCGCCCCCTCTCACCCCCTGGGATCAGGAACCCCCAGGCTGTTCAGAGGCATTAGCCAGCTGGTTGCACATCCCCTCTCATGGCCAACGCCCCTGGCAGATTGGAAGTTTTTGGGAAACAGGAGCTGTCCACTCAGTTGCTCCAGCAGCCCTGCTCTGCTGTATGTGGAAGAAAGCTAAACCTAACTATGCGTGTGGGTTGTTTCAGGGCTGTAAAAACTGCTCATAAGCAGACTCCCCATTGCACTGAGACTCGAAGAATGCCCCAAATACAGCAGACTCCCCATTGCACTGAACTCTGCCCAGACAGATCCTTAGTGTAACCTTGGTTCACAGCTAGAAGAAAATGTTGCTTCCCTAAACATGGGGTTTTCTTTCTTAATTGCTTTGGACAGAGCCAGTGCTGACCCCAGCCTTGGTTTCTTGAAAGTGAAAATGATCCATGGTTGTTCACTGGTGTGTTTGTGTGTAAACATCCTGATGCCAGGGAAGGTGCCTGCTCCAGTCCAGAGGAAATCTCGCAGCTCAAGCAGATCAGTTAATGAGATTGGTGTTGGCAAAGCAGAATGTGGAAGTCTGCCCTGTGCCCAGATCCCACCCCTGGGTCATTATTCTCCCCAGCCCCTATCCACACTGCGCCTCTCTTTTCTCCCCAGCTCTGATCCCCACCATGTCTCCTTTTCCGACCAGCCTGGATCCCTGCCGTGTCCCTTCTCTCCAGCCCCTGATCCCCATGTTTCAGATGGCTAGGAGGCCAATTAAGTCAACTTAAGCCAACACCTGATCTACATTGGCTTAAGTCGATGATCTCATGAGGTCCCTTCCAACCCTATGATTTGATTTGACTTAATAAAGTCAACTTAACTGCTGAGTTGACTTTTCAAGTGAGTTATTAAGTCACCTTAAGCAAATGCTTAAGGTGACTTAATACCTTCTCAGTGTGGTCAGGGCTTTGTTTAAGTTGACTTAAGGGGCTTTAAGTCCACTTAAACCTGTAGTGTAGACATAGCCCAGGAGAGCTACTTACCTCACCAGGGGAATTTGTGCTCCACGTGGCAATAAACTTGACGTCCTCGACCTATGCATGTCACATAGGTCCTATGTGAAGTTTGGTGGGGAGGTACCTGAATTTCTTCTTCATACACTGGGGTATCCTGCTCTCATTGGCACATGGTTCATAAAAATATGGTTACTGGGTTATAATCATTCTGGCTAGGAGGTTTCTGTTGCTAGATATACATTACTACTGAAAACAGTATGAAACTTTGCTTTCTATAGTGGCTGCCAAACCCTGTCTATATTTTTTTTATGCAGCACAGGACCTTGAAATGGTTGTAGTGGAAGGTGACCCTTAAGTGATTAGGCTGTCTACCATAAGGCTGTGTCTTTGGGCAAACAAATGTTTATTGGGAAAAACTGCAAAGAGATTAAGCACCCCAAACTAGAAGAGCATTAATAGGTGATGAGAATAATTTAACATAGCAAGCAGTTAAAGGGCCCAGTATATAGGAATTTAAGCTTTGATCAGTTTGCAGCAGAGCAGGTTAAAAAGCGTCCCCACCCAAATAAATCACTAATTGTGCCATCAAAATTATGGCTAAGCATTGCTGCTCGCACATGCAGCCCCATTCCCTTACCAACTGGAAGAAATGGGGTAGTGTTCTAAGGACCTTATAGAGGGAAACTCTTTTCATGGACTATTTCCCTCTCAACTGTCCTAAGCATTTTATTCTGCAGATGACATGAAGAGGGTCTGTGAATGTTAATTAGTATGTCCACATGAGTCTTTTATTTCGAAACAACACTGTTTCGAAATAAAAAACTGAATGTCCACACGACGTTTTCTTATTTCGAAATGATAGGCTCTGTCATTTCAAAATAAGAACCATCATTTCGAAACAGCTTAAACCCCATTCATTTCAAAACAACACAGTTTTGACATGTTGTTTCAAAACAACACCATTGTTTCAAAACTACAGTTTTGAAACATGTCCAAACAGCCTTATTTCAAAATAACCATTTCGAAATAACAGCTGTTTCGAAAGCAGGCTTTCCCTTAATTCGAATTAACATTTTCTTAATTCGAATTAACTTATTTTGAAATAAGGACTTTATTTTGAAATAACTCATTTTGAAATAACTTATTTCAAAATAATGATGTACGTGTAGACGTAGCCAATGAGATCACCTATAGTACCTTTCATGCAAAAGTACTTCACACAGTGTCTAAAATAGGGCATTAAAATGCAGCCACCTCAGGTGCGGAGAGCAGTTTACAGCATGTGGCTAGGGACTCTAAGGAACTTTAATTCTTACCATATTGATCATGTAGCGCAGAGGTGGATTAGGGACTGCAGGACCCCTGGGTCTCCCCCCACCAGTGTGCCCCCCCCCATTCTTCCCCCTCCAGCCTAGATCCTGGCCCCCTGCAGATGATCTGGTGCTGGGGGAGCTCTAGGGCCAGAATTCAGCCCCAGCCCTGGGCAGTTAGCCATCCTAACTGGTGCACGCAGTGCAGCTTCAGGTCATACTGCACGCCAGCTGGCCTCACCCCCAAAGCAGATTGACCAGCTGTTCTGGCCCTCCCCATCTTGGGGTGGGGCAGGAGCATGGAGCTGAGCCTTTGAACCAGCCCTCTCCTCCCTCTGTCCCCCTCACTGCCTGCAAGGTGGAGAGCCCCCACATTGTGGGGGACCCCTGTGCATGAGCTCCCTAGGCTCATGCAGTAATCTGCCCCTGAGAGCAGATAGGCTCCTGGATATTTTTAAAATATTCTGACAAGAAAAGCACAGAATTTAAGTTCTGTTCTATTACATAGAAAAAGAAGGGATTGGATGCTGTTGGGGCTCAGCCCTGTGAGTACATACTATGTCTTTGACAGCTGTCTACAGTAGATACTTCAGAAAATGTAACCCCAACCAGCAAAGATTACTTCTTGATCCAAATGGGTGATCAGCATGTGAGAATTAATATTCTTATTTGTATCTAAGCTTTTTAAAGTTTAGTAGATTCTAAAGTTAATTGGAAAATAATCTATATGATAGAGAGGGGACCAGACCAAAAGTGCTTGATTCTGGGAAAGGCTTAGGTCTGCAGACAGTCAGAGTTTGTGGATGAAACTGATGCTTAGAGCTTGGGTAAGAGGGAGGCCTAGTAGATGAGGCAAACCTGGGTTCAGTTCCTGGGTCAAATTTTCTGAACTACTTTGAGAAAGGCACAATCTATAGTTCTCCTGCTTCTCATCTGTAAAATGAGGATAACAGTTCCCTCCTTCAGGGATGTTAGGTGGTGATTAGAGCCATGAGTAACTTGGTCACTGTGGTTAAGGACCAAGAATTCTTGAATGCTAGGCCTCTAATCCTGAACTCTTGGAAACAGCTATCATTCACTTAGTGTCTGTGACTTCACTGCCTCTCAACATGACAGATCTCCGGTAATGAAAGGAAAAGCACGAGCTGCCATTGCCCATATTCTTTATTTTCAGGGAGGAAAAAAAAGCAAACATTTTGCATGGTTGGTACGAAAATGAAAAGAAGGGGGAAAATACAGTGATGGATATTTTTGATCTCACTGCAGACATTCCAGCAGGAAATCTCTCCAGAAAGCACAGCTCAGACAACCCCCAAAAATCATACACATTCATCCTCTTAACCCCTCCCACCCAGCCCCCCCCCTCATAAAAATTCAAGAATTTGACACAAACAAGCTTTGGTTGCTAGCAGTAAACATGAAGTTACATTCTTCCGTCTGACAGTAGACAATCTTGTGGCCACTTGACTTCAGGTTTTTGCACCAGAGGAGAATCATTCCTCAGGGGATATTTTGCTCCCCTAACATTCAAATGCTCTTATATATTTTGACAGAAGAGGACTGATACTTTGACCTTGTGTAAGATGGATGATAAATGGATAGGGCAAACCTGGGTTCAATTCCTAGCTCAGAGAGAGCCTGGTATTGTCCACCTGCTATCCCATAAAGTAGAGTGCCCATTGCCTGTGAACCATGCATGAGCAGAGGAGGTGATGACAGAAAGTCTGTTTCAGCAATATGTTTACAAAATTATTGTCAAGGAGTGGAAAGAGCCAGCAAAGATATTCAGTTTGCAGATGGAGGTACACAGAGCATTGCAATATATATGGCAAAGGATTCTGCACACTACAGACAAAAAGGAGAAGGTGCAATTGAATTTAATCTTCCACTTTTTTCTTGGGAGGCATATTGCTCCACTGACTGTGGAAAACCTGAGGGCTTCTTTAGAATTATGTGCATTTATGATTTGCTTTCTCACCAGAGCCCAGTATGGGGCTGGTTAAAGTCACCTCCCTGCAGAGGCAGAGTTGCAAGGCAGAGTACACAAAGAGGATCCCATCTCCCTGGTCCAAAAACCCCTCAAATGCTTTGGCTATTTTTTTTAAAGTTTGTAAACAATAATCAAGGAGAACATTGAAAGAAAGTGGAGAGATTTACATAGATATTTACACATTCTAGACACCTAGCAAATCACCAAACTTATGACTTGGAAAAGTTCTATACGATTCTTCAAGACAGATACAAAATGAGAAGGGGCAGCATTTACTCAATGGCACACCTAAGGTGCCAAGGGATGGTCAACAATTCCCTCTGTGGATCACACAGGGGTACCAGAATCCAGGGTTTGATGCACACAACCCAATGCATTCTATTGCATTTACCCCGTTCAGACAGAAAAAGTTATCCTGAGGTAGATTTGTATAGATCCCATGGCTATTATAAAACAAAATTCCTTCCCCCCTCCCCCTAAAGGGCCATCACAACTTCACCACACTCACTACTGCAGCAGGGCAGAAAACCAGCTCAAGAGCTTCCCTCCACCTACCAAACTTAGCTAGAGGCAACATCAGAGACTCTGGAATCTTATCTAGGTGGCTTTCATGTGTACCAGGGACATAAGTGTGTGCTAAAGGAGACTTGCTGGGCTCGTTATTCATTACTACAATAAAATATCTGACTTGCTAAGGCAGGCAAATACATTTTCTGACCAGGCTAGCCAGTTTTCACAACAATTTAGCTAGGTAGCATGTTTATGAAAACAATGCTTTCTAGCCCCCTTTTTCATTTGGGCCCTGATTCATCTCCCATAGAAAGGAAGTTTTCCCATCAACTTCAATGGGAGCAAGATCAGCCCCTTTCATGGTACCTCTTTTCACTCCAATTGTTTTAAGCCCTTCTGGTCTCCAAATTCACATCCCAGCAGCAGAAGAAAAGCCTGGGAAGGGGGAAATCTTAGTGCCTCTGATTCTTCCCAGTTTCCACCTGTTTCCTGTTTGGAAGGTTAGAGAGCTCTCTTAAATATATTGCTACCTAAAACTTCTAGTGGAAACTGCACAAACGTTGTGAAACATACCATCAACATTACCCTGGACTAGGGAGGGGCGGTACAGCCCAGTCCTGTGGCTGCAGAACACACAGGAGCATCACAGCTTAAGCTCAGACACCAGAACTCCATAGCCCCACCCAGCAGTTTGTTGGCTTGTGTTTTAAGGAAAGCAGGGAGAAGGAAGCAGGAGGCAGGGCACAGAAAAGAGGAGCAATTATACCTGAATCTGACAGAAGTTTGGGAGTTAGGACTGGCTTTGGGAATTCTTGCTGCAAGTTACATGTTCAGCTCCCTTCACATTCCCCATGGAGGGGCTGGGAGTCAAAGGATGTTAGCAATGTGTAGAGATGGTTGGACCAGAAAGGCCTGCTCTCAGGGAGCATTGGGACTGTAGTATTTATTCTGGGTACACTGCAGGTTTCCTAGGGATGCAAACAGGCAGGTGAGAGTCAGGAAGAAAGAACCTCACAGCCAGTGTTTCACAGCAGTGCAGAAAAGGGATTTATGTTACAGCCTGTTTATGACCTTAATATATGTGCTGAAAGTCTTTTGTTCTCTCAGAGAGAGGGGATCACTGGGTGCAAGAGCAGCAGACTTCTGTATGCCTCCAGCCCAAATTAAGTTCCACCTCCTCCCAATGCTGGAGTGGCAGTCAGTCAGTCATTGCCCCTATTTCCCGGCTACAGTAAAGTACCGAGCTAGGTCAGTGGGGATCTCCACTATAGCAGAAGAAGGTCATCAGCAAAGAGGGATGAGATTTCATGGCGGGGAGGCAGAATGATGAGTGGTGGAGTCATCAAAAACAAGAGAGACAAGAATATTGCCTAGACAGTGAGCAGTCAGTGGGGTGAGGAAAGAGGAGGGAATTGAGAATGGAGGGAGTGGGGAAGGAAGATGGGAACATGCCCAGGCTGGGAGAGAATTTGGAGTTCGGTATTAAAATACAGGCACAGGCAGCAGAACCCTCCTCTACAGCACTGATTGACTTCTCTTTACCCACTCGCAAACACAGAGTCCCAAATCCTACATAAAGACAGTGAGAGGGGGAAGAGATTCTGTTCAAACTACAGTTTTAAAAATAATCAGTCCACCTGACAAACTCCCAGCGAGGTAGACCGACAGTTTAAAAATACAAGTTTTGTTCTGTCTTTGTGCTGTTAAAAAGCAAAAAGCAAAATTCTACTCCATCCAGCACTGGACCTGCAGAGGCTGTTCATCCCTGAGATTGCTCGAATACCTGAGAATAAGTTGCAGTAGTTATGTCCTCTCTCTCTTTAAGATTAAAATATACAAAAATACAAAAAACAGAATATTTATATTTTAAAAAAACAAAACAAAGACAACAAACAAACCCAAAGATACGTCATACACGCACGTCTTAGTGCAGGTTTCACATCACATCGGCTTTGGCACGGGTGGAGGCGGGGCCGTGCGTTGCAGGGGCAGCTGTCCATGGGAACAAATAAATAAAGGCAGATTAGGAATGTGAGGGAAGACAAGGTGGGGAGAGAAGGCGGCAGCTTTTAACTGATGGGTCACTCTGTCCCAACGTGAAAGGAAAGGACGGAGCCTGCAGCCCCATATGCTCAAAAAAGGACATTACATATGAACTGGAGGGTTGGGCCCTAATAAAGGGAGAAATAGTAGCAAATTGTATACTATACAGGCCTGATCCAAAGTCCACTGAAGTCATTGCACTGTGCTCTGCATCAGTGCTTACAGTACAGGCACAAGGCTACATTAAATACATTTCACTCGAGGTGCTTTCAACAGTGATGGCTTTAAAAAACAGTGGAGAAAAAAAATATGGCTTTTTCCTCTGTCGGATCCTGCACTAAAGCCCTGAGCAATGAGGGCCCATCGTAATCTATACCAAAACATATGTTTCCAAGCCACTCCTGACTTGGGCACTGCCACTTCACATGCGCCAGCATGTACAATGACAGACTGAATGGCAGACCAAGAGTGACAGCAGACTATGGAAGGGCTGGAAGAACTCATCCTTCAAATTTTCCATCTCTCGGTTTGTTATAATTTTTGATGTTTCCCATGGTTTTCTTCCAACCAGGCCATGTGATGCTTTGATCTGTCCTCTGTTAATACAGCTAGAAATTTTTTTTTACAACTCAGCATTACATTGCAATGGCCTTCAATGAAAGCAAACCTGAGTCTAGTTCAGTGGTTTCCCTAGTTCAGTGGTTTCCAAACTTTTTTCTTGGGACGCAGTTGAAAAAAATCATTTTGCCCATGACCCATCAATTACATCTTTCAGCAATGGATTCCAGTCTTTTGGTGGCAGCAGAAGGCCGACCCAGTACCTGAGTGTCTGTGACCCAGTATTGCGTCCTGATCCCATGTTTGAGAACCACTGGTCTAGTTAACCGCTAGGACCTAAGGTCTGAGCCCATTGAAATCAGTGCCAAAATACTGTTGATTTCAGAAGGCTCAGTCTTTCACTCTAGTTTCAGAGCCACAGAAAGCCCAGCTTTAACCATCAACTCCCTCCCTGGAGGAGAGGAGAGGGATGTGAAAGTCTGGTGGCTCTGAAACAGAAGGCCTTCAGAGAGGAGCAGGTCCCAGCAACTGCAACAAACCCTTTGATCCAGCATGGAAATTCTTAAGCAAAAAAGGCTCTTCTGAATTATGCCAGAGCCAGCTACAGCTTAATTTAAGAAGGGTTTGCTGTTCCATCTTTCCCCTGCAGGGGCCATGCTGCTCCATCATTCCTGCGCAGATCTCAAAACCCTGAACAGTGGATATTGCTAGGCAAGCAGGAACCCTGAGCTTGATATGGGTGAGTGAGCCCCATTTGGCTTGCCTTCCTCTAGCAGGAACAGATTGGTTGCTAGTTTCTAGCTTGCCATTGAGAGCCTGTCTTTGTTCTTCTGCTAGGATGGAGGTGCTGGTTCTTCTCCATCCACAAACCCAAGGGGTTCACAAACACTACTGACAGGAAGACCAGCAAGGAGTCCTGTGGCACTTTTAAAGACTAACAAATTGCCACAGGACTATGTTTTGCTGAACTAGACTACCTTTGGAACTACTGACAGGGTTTGTTTTAAAAAAAAAAAAACAACCAAAAAACTAAAAGCCACACTGCACACAGGGAAAGAAACTAGAGTGGTATGTGGTTTTTGGTTCAATGCATTCGTTAGGTACAATCTTATGGGGCTGCTCCCGCTTCCTACTTTTGAAGCTGGGCATCTCAACAGAGGAGTAACAGTGTTCTTCCTACTCAAAGATGGGAGGTCAGAGGGAAGGGATATCTGTTCTGGGATTTTGTAATCCATATACAACCATCCCAGTCCCTCTATCCTGATGCCAGAACCATAGCCTTGTGGGTTACATCCTACAGTTAGAGCTGCCATCCTCCCCGCCCCTCCCTTCCTTTCTTACACCAACCACCCTAAATCATGACAGCCGAGACTGCTCACTGCTCCCCCTTTGTTGATTGATGCCTTGTTGAAGCCTTTTGATCCTGATGGAAATCTTCCCCCACCCCCAAATCTGCCACCATCATTCCCTGGTTTCAGGAAGAAGAGACGAGCTATGTGTTTCTTCTTCCTCCCGGAAGTAGGCAGGCTTTCCCTGAGAGCTGGGCGACTGCTGTGCTTTGATGGGGCAGTTGGCTACCATATGGGTGATGCTCTGGCAGAAGTGGCATTTCTTTGGCTGCGGCGGCAGTTTGCATTCTTTGGCATGATGGTCCAGCCCACCACAGTTGTAGCATCTAAGAAGAGGAAGGTGAGTGAGTGAGATCCAGGGAGACAAATGAGTAAATTAGTTGGGATGACCATATCCTGCCAGTTCTGCTTAAACCTTTCCCAGTTACCTCACCTCCTTATGGCTTGAGCATGAGCTACAGCATGTGGGGCACAGGTGGGGAGAAGCAGCTGGTTTTCCAACATTGACTGGTGTCCCCATTACTGCAACAATGAATTAGGGGTGACTCTGGTCAGCAGACAAGCCTACAATTCTCATCTTCCCACTCCAACTGTGCTGGGAGATCTCTGTTATAGCAACATAGAGCCCGTGAGACATAGCTAACTAGACTGGATTCCATCCAGGAAGGTGTATTGGACACATGGGCTACATCTACATTGCCGAGAATTTTTGAAAAAACTTTTTACAAGAAAAATTATTTTGAAATAAATTCAGAATACTTATCTCAAGATAACTTTTTTCAAAAATACTATATCAGGAAAAGAGTTCAAGGATGGCTCTTTGTCCCCAAAAAAACACTTTTTTTTTTGGAAAAAAGAAGTCCACAATGGACTTTCTTTTTTGAAAAAAAGGAAGTCAATGGAAGAGATACACAGACTTTTTTGAAAAAAGCTATTGCCACATCCGGCGATGGCTTTTTTTGAAAAAGCTCTCTTGAAAAAGGCTTTTTTTCCCCTGAAAGAAAAGGCCGGGTTTAGCTTTTTCAGAAAAGCGATCAAGTATCATGAAATACTGAAGTGCTTTTTCGAAAATGCTAAACCTGGTTAACTTTTTGGGAAAAAAGCCCTTTTCAAGAGAGCTTTTTTGAAAAAACCCATCGCCAGATGTGGCAATGGCTTTTTTCAAAAAAGCCTGCATATCTCTTCTGTTGGCTTTCTTTTTCTTGAAAAAGAAGGTCCGATATGGAGTTTGTTTTTCTGGAGAAGAAACAAAAAAAAAAAAAAAAAGCCACAGTTTTTCAGCACAAAGAGCTGTCCCCGAAATCTTTTCCTCATATAGCATTTTTGAAAGAAGTTATCTCGAGATAATTATTTCAAATTTATTTTGAAATAATTTTTCTCAAAAAAATGTTTTTCGAAAATGCTCTGCAATATAGACATAGCCATGGACAGTATATCACATTTAGCCTCTCTTGCCTGCAAGCATTAGATCAGCAGCTCCCAACCTTTCCCTTTATGTGGACTACTATATTGTCATCAAAAGCCTTTGTGGACCACCATGTAAACAAACCATTTAAAACTTTTTTAACATAGCCTATGGCTGACAGGAGTCAAACTTCTATATCAAGGGGTATTAAAATTGCAGTTATTTCTAATAATTTATTACGCTCACTCACAAACACTGCATTCATCACAGTACATTTACCTGTAGTAATTATCTCCAGCCCACACCCGCAGACCACCTGCAGTACCCTTTTGCAGCCCACCAGTGGTCCATGGACCACAGGTTGGGAAGCATTGCATTAGATCATTGGTAAACATTGATTTCACTGTATACACACTGAGAGAGCAATAAAAAAACATTTCCACTGATAATCAAAATTTATTGGTTGATAAAGTAAGAAAAATGTTGCTTGAGAACTGGGCGTTTGATTTACAAATATTTACTCATCAGAAATGGATGGCTGGAAACAGGCTGTCCCTTTCACGGCATGTTAAATATACTTCAGAGCACCCCCAGGGGTCAGTGCTGTCATGGGCCAGCTGAGGAGGTAACAGAAGTGCCTGGAAATCAAGTATCTGAGAAGCCCCCCCTGCAAACTCAGGGTGGGAGGGGAATGCTACATGATGATGGAGGGCTAACTAAAAACTCGCCTCTGGGCTGCAAAGCTGCTGTGGGAGACTTTGCTTCGCTATCTGGCTATTTCCTGCGCAGTCACTGATCTCACAAGGATGGGCTTTTACTAGAGAAAATTACCCCTTCTCTTCCCCAATTTGCGGTGTGGCTACAGCTCCATCCTGAACACACACAAACAGAAAGGGAGCATTGGTCCATGCCATTCAGCCGTGGGTGTTTTTGACCTCTGGCCTTTCACTTCTGGTTTTCTGCCCTTTCCCCAGAAATCTGCATCTGACACTCATTAAAAGCTGAAGGAAGCATCTTTCACAGAGGAAGGGCCATTCCCCTCCTACCCCCAAGAGCCCTGTGGCAAGATCCCTCCTGTTCCCAGCCGCTTTTCTGATATTCAGACTCCTGCCTTCCCAGCTGTGTCCCAAAGGCACAGGAGCCAGATGGGGTCTCCCCAGCCCAGCTCCTTTTTATCAGCCCCCTTATATCAGTAAAACAAACAAGGTGTCCTGTGCCACTTGAAGACTAACAAATCTATTTATTGCATGAGCTTTCGAGGGAGAAAATCCCACTTTGTCAGACTTCTTCAAAGCATCTGAGGAAGTGGGATTTTCTCCCATGAAAGCTCAAGTAATAAATAAATTTGTTAGTCTTTAAGTGCCGCAGGACTCCTTGTTTGTTTTATTGAACTAGACTAACACGGCTATCCCTTTGGAATGTATATCAGTAAGGTTCAGTGCTAATAGTTCTGTTTGTTCTGCAGAGCTCTCCTTCAAGATGACACCCATTCAATGGGTGTCCATGTGTGCCTTGTGTAGAAGATACACTGGTGGTCTCCTTTGGTTGCCACCAGTACAGAGCTAGGTCCCCAGTTACACTGGCGACCTTCTCAGAAGCACCAACACGGAAATTTCCTTGAAGAAATGAAACAAACAAGGAGTCCTGTGGCACGTTTAAAAAAACTAAACCATTTATTTATTGCATGAGCTTTCGTGGGAGAGATCCCACTTAGTCAGATACTTTAAAATGGAAAAAAAATAATATAGGAAGGAGGGATAAGTGCAGTGAATTAAGTGTATACTTTTTTTTAACCATACTCCCTCTCCCTGCTTCCTATACCCCCGCCCCCATTTTCAAACATCTGACAAAGTGGAATCTTTCCCACAAAAGCTCATGCAATAAATACATTTGTTACTCTTTACAAGTGCCACAAGACTTCTTGTTTGTTTTGCTGAACTAAAATAACATGGCTACCCCTTTGGAACTTGCAGAAGTGGATGCCTTTAAGGCCTGGTCTATACTGTTGTGCTGGGCCAATCAGAGATACACAAGCTATGTACTATAGAATGTGCATCTCCCATTGACTTATTTATCCTCCTTTACCACAGCATCTTCCTGGGCTGCCCCAATGGAAAATGCTCTCTGTTCAACACAGTGTTACTCTTTTCTGGGGGTGAAGTTACTGCTTCGAATGGACAGCACTTCCAAGATCAATTGAGCACAGCTCCACTGGCTGCTCAATTGATCCCACTGAGTATATTCATGGAGGCCGACACACCAATCTCAGTATAGACAAGCCCTCAGTCTTAGACAAACTCCAGAATCTTCCACACTGGCTGTTTGGGCCCAGAAGAGGCTGAAGATTCTGGGATATATCTGGAAATGAAGAGGTGCTGAGTGACTGGACACGGAAAAATGTTTCAGAGGAAGTAATCATACAAACAGGAGCGGGGAAGGTGTCACCAGATCAGAACTTAGCCCACAAACCAGACTTTCAACTGTCCCTCCAACCTTCTTCGCCTCTGCCATGGAGTGCTTTCCCATCAGGTCAGGGGCTAGGCTGGACACAAAGCCCTTGGAGACCAGGTGCTGTTGACTGATCACTGTACTCTTGCCCTGCTGCCCTACCTGTCTCCTTTTGATCTGCGTTTCTGGACGTTCTTCCCCTTTGGTCTCCTTTCACTCCCGATGCAGAACACGCCCCCCGGGCCAGTCACTCGGATGGACTCCAAGCCTTTGGATGACTTCTTGAAGGTGAACTCAACTGCCTCACCTTCCTTTAGGCTGCGGAACCCTTCCATGTGGAGTTTGCTCTAAGATGCAAGAGAAAGGAAAAAAAAAATCAGGCATGGCTAGAAGCCCCAGTTTCCTGTAGCACAGAGAGAAAAGAAACACATTCAACAGGTTGCAGTCTCATGGGATCAAGGGCATTCTCTTAATTCCACTGCAGAGCCTGAGAGAGGATGGACAAGAGACAGACACAGCAATGCCAGAGTGCCAACTTCCCCAAAGACGCTTCTGGAAGATACACTGGCCTGAAAGCCTTGCTTCATAGACAACTAAAAACAGTGAGCACACACATTAGATAGCTGTCCTTGGCCACAGCCTCAACAGAGTAGGGAAGAGTCAATAGGTCATGGAGAATGATCAGCTGTTTTACCCCTGATGTAAATCCCTTTAGAATCAGGATTGAGACTCAGCAGCAGTGATGGGAGACTGGAAATGCTCAGACCACACCTACTCTTTGGTACATCTACACAGGAGCCCTAGGTCGACTTAAGGAAGCTTAAGTCAACCTACAGACCGTTGCAGCCACATTGGGCTTTAATTAAGTCGACTTAAGCACTTCCTTAAATTAACTTAACAACACCTCCTCTCAAGGTCGTCTTAACACTTAAGTCGACCTTATTAAATTGACTTAAGTCAGTGTAGATGGGGAATAGCCCTTAAGTTGACTAAATTGGCCTCTGTGCCACCTCCCAGAGGTCCTGGCCACCAGGAAGGGTCAACCTAGCACTTGCCAGTGTGGACATGGGCAGTCGACAGGAGTTTCCAGTGTGGACTCTGTAAGTCAACATAACAAGGTCAACTTTTAGTCGACTTAAAGTTGACCTTAAGTTGACTTAACAGAGCCTCCAGTGTAGGCATACTCCTTGGGTTTTAGTTTCCATCTGTTTAATAACGTGGGGCCTTTAATGAGTGCAGGTACACACAGAGCCATGGATTGGTTAGCTAGATACAGATCCAACAAAGTTTGGTAGGACAAGAGCTGAATGCATATAAATCTGCTGCAAATATTAGTCAGTCTTGCCATGAAAGTGATTATAGATCCCCTCCCCTAGACCCAACCCCTTGCTTGTTTTCACCTATTGCACTCCATTTATGGAGCTAAGGGTGGCATCCTGCAAGGTCCAGAAGGCCTCAGGTCTCAGCTGGAATCAGGGTTCCCAGTAGCTTGCAGGATCAGACTTTGTATCTGCAAAAGAGTCTTGCATGCAGGATGTTTGTCTGGAGATCATGCACTGCGTATGTTGTAAGGAGGTAGAGCAGCCACTCAGAGCTTTCCATTTCAGTCCACTACTTTATACAACCATTAAGACAGGACCTATGGCACTTGGAACAAAAATATTTTACTAATTAAGCTTAACAGATTGCTGAAATCACGATAGACCTGCCTGATTGCAGATTTCTAAGGGATGTATTTACTGACATTTCCCTGAGTAGTTTCTCAGCAGAAGGGGAAAAACTTTCGCAGTGGCCATGTGGCTGCAGTTTCCTGTGATACAACATGGATGATACAAAAGGAATTTCAGTCATGAATTCATTTTGCCTCAGCTCCTCAATCCTTTCATCCAGGCTTTTACTATGACTATATCTACGCCCAACACACTGAGCAACATAAGTTGTGAGGGTGTGAGGCACGAAAGTTTCTACTGCCAACATGACTTAAAAAACCCACCTCCATGAGCAGCAGAAGCTGACAGGAGAGTTCTCTCCCATCAGCACAGAATGTCTTCACCAAATGCACTGCCATGCTGCCGTTCTATCAATAAAGCAGTGCTCTGTATATAGACATGGCCAAAGAGCTCACCTTCAATATGACACCCATACAATGAGTGCCCATGTGTGTCTTGTGTAGAAGATACACTGGTGGTCTCTTTTGGTTGCCACCAGCACAGAACTGGGTCCACAGTTACACTGGCATGCGATTGGTAGCCTGGAGCATAGTTGAACCCAAATTACACATGTCATTTTCACCCCAGTTCTGCAGTTCTTTTAAACCACAGTTTAATAAATATCAGGCAATAAATGCCCAATGGTTCGGATCAGGATAGTCTGTCTATGGTGGTTAAACGAAAAAGGAGTTCTGTGGCACTTATAAAGACTAACACATTTAGGGTATGTCCACACGTATGTAACACTGGTTATTTCAAAATAAAAGAGATTAGGTCCACACGATGTATTCTTATTTCGAAATGCCAGGCTCCATCATTTCAAAATAAGAGCTGTCATTTCGAAATAGCTTAATCCTTCTTTAAATAGTTATTTCGAAATAACGCCATTCGGACATGTTATTTTGAAATAACCATTATTCTGAAATAACACTTTTGCCCTTCTCCTTCCCAGGGTGCCTTCCTTTTAGCCTATATTGGGTGGGACCATAGCCCAGGGAGGGGGCCATGTTGCCACACCTCCCATGGTGCCCCTCTCCTAAAGCGAAATAGCAAGTCCTGTGTTTGGACATGCTATTTCGCTTTGAGCTTTTCCCTTAATTCAAATTAACATTTTCTTAATTCAGATTAATTTATTTCGAAATAATGATGTATGTGTGCACAAAGCCTTATTTATTGCATGAGCTTTCATGGGAGAAAATCCCACTTTGTCAGATGTTTGTGGCACATAAGCTGTGCCTTTTTCCTCATGAATCTACCACTCGCACAAGATTGGTTTCCTTGAGCTGACCATGGAAACCGATTCAAGAATCTGATAAGTGACTTTAATTTCAGCTGTTTGCATGACGGGGAAGAAAAACATGAATGGTATGAAAATAATTCATCCTACTAGGTTTTGTCCATTCTAGCCTAACAAGTTACAAGGAATTCTAGCAATAGTAATTTAGACATTTATACTGCTTTCACTGCTACAGTAGCTGAGCATCTTGGAAAAGACTGACATTCCTCGGCTACACATCCCCACCCCCAGCTACTCCATGCTAGAGAGACCACTAGAATATGATGGAAGGCTGTTGAGTTATACATACCAGTCTGTATGGGCCAACAGAGTAATTTACCAGTTCACGTAACAATAACTGCTTTTGGGAGGGTAGGGTGAGTAGTGGCTAGCACCTCTGCTTAACATGCAGCAGGTCCTGGGTTCAATTCCCAGGGGGTTGGACTCAATGATCTCATGAGGTCCCTTCCAGCCCTATGATTTGATTGATTGAGTGACTTAATAGCTGCCTGCAAAGGAAGGAAGTGACTTAAACAGTTAGTTTGTAATCTCTTTGAGGTGTGTGTATTAAAATAACTTTCCCAGCATTTTAGCAACTTCACCCACCCTGCAGTAGCAGCGCTGTCACTGGCAATAACTAAACCTTGTTCAGGCAGCTTCCCTCTCCCTGTAGCATGGTTAGTTTCAACTGCCGGCCCATCTGATCCACATGCTGCTCTTTGGAACAGGAATTTTTTTTTTTAAATGAATGAAGCATTCCCACCATTCATCTGTTACTCAGTAACCCAGGTCATGTGATCTCCCACCACCCATTCTTTGCAGATTGTAGGAAAATGCCCACATTTAGACTTAAATGGGGTGTGTTTAAGAGGAGACAATTACCAAATTTTTCTTCTCCCCATCCCTGCAGGGGAACACTTCACCCTACCAGCTGTCCTCCCCACATCTCTCAGCACACAGTGGACATGACTTGAATGTGCAAAAAATATTAAAATCAGGAGGAAGACAGATTCTTTAGGTAGATCTCTACAGATATTTGGGCAAGAGCATTTGTGGGGAGCAGTAGGAAAGGGAAGGGTTAGGTCAAGGTAGGGTTTGGAAGAAGAGCCTCCAAGTTCAAAAGAAAAATGACTCATTTCTGCTGTGTGTCTCCATCCTCAAGATTTTTTTCCCAGCTTGCCCTCTCTGCAGATCCCTCGGCCACTGCACCATCCCAGGGCAGACTCTCATCCTCATACCAATAAATAAAGCACCATCCAAGCACACAGCTATCCTCACAGCTATAGAAAGAGGCTTTAGAAGGAGAAGAGAACCACATGGGGCCTCGGCGTGGATTGCCTGGACAGGAATCCACAGCAGTCTGTGTTAGGGCCAGGATCCCTTTCGGCGAAGCAAAGGTTTCTCACCAGATCCAATGCATGGAGTCACCATCTTAAAGGGCAGATCCAAGAAGCAGGGACCAGACAGAGCTCCTAACCCCTTAGGTCTCTTGTTATTCCAGGAAGGGATGCACAGTTTGCTGATCACAGCCAGGTGCTGTACATATAATGCTTAGCTGGAGAAGGAAATTAACATCCCTCTCTGGTGGCACCAAGCAAACTCCAAGCCTGCTCTCCCTGCAAAGTACAGTGGCTTCCAAGATGCACCTGGACAAAGGAAGAGTCCATGGTAAACTGCCTCCTAACAAACTATCTGGCCCAGCTCCTTCTAAGCACACTGCTAAGCCTGGCTCTGAAGATTCATGACCCTAGCCTCATGGAGTCAGAATCCCACATTCCCTCCCTACAGCCAGCTTGAGGCTGCCATGAGCAGGACTCAGCCTCTGTTGCAAGGCCTGAAGCAGCTTATTTAAGCATGACAGGGTTTCATTTGTTCCCCCCTCCTCCCACACACCCAGTGCCAGGAAGTTCCAGAGGGGTAGCTGAGTTAGTCTAGTTCAGCAAAACAAACAAGGATTCTTGTGGCACTTCTAAAGACTAACCAGTTTATGTATCAATTGCTAGGAAAATCCTCCCCCTTCTACACTTTCTTAAAATGCTGCCTCAGAAGGCACTCCTGTTCCTTGGGATGAATAGGAAGTGGCTTCTCAGAGTGCAGCTATAGCAAGACAAGCTGGTGCCCACTCAGTAAGCCAGTTTCAACACTGGTCACCTACAAAAGGTTAAAGATCATTGTAGATTCCATCTCCCTCTGTGTGAGAGTAGAGGGGGTCCAGCCAAATTAGGGCAATTGTATCCCTCCTGCCTAAATGCCCTTGAAGCTTCAGTGAGGAAACAATGTCCTTCATTTCCTGCCCCAAACTGTGCTGTACTGCTGTTGAATGTGTTTCTCTCCAGAAGTGGATGCTTTTTGATGATTGGTGAAGTGAACCTTTGCCTGTCAGGACCCTTTGAGATGAAAGCCTGTGAGATCGTTATCATTCAATGTTTATATGAGCAACAGCTGTGTTTACACTGACCAAGACAAAAATCCACAGGACTCTCAATCTTGATGCTTCTGGACAAAAACCAATCAACTGGGGTCAGGAAGGAGCTTTACCACACAGTGAATGGCATTGTTTTTATTTACATTATATTATTTATTATTTTATTTGTATGTATTCTTCAAAGCATCTGATGAAGTGGGATTCTCTCCCATGAAAGCATGTGCAATACATTTGTTAGTCTTTAAAAGTTCCCTGAGATTCCTGGGTGTTTTGCAATATCTATTTGTGAGAGCTGCCCTGGATTTTGGATCAGTTCCACCCAAAAGCACAAAAGTTGATCACGACTATCAATTTTGGCCTCCTAATACTCTGTGGAGCTGGGCTTTATCCTCTTTTTACAGGTGGGGAAACTGAGGCACACAGGCAAAGTGACTTGAACATGGCCACACAGCGAGGAGTGGCAGAGCTGGGAACCCATATTTCCCCACCAGCATACTGCACTGCAGATCCTTCATCATGCTTTCAGAAAACAACCCACTGCTATTAGTGCCATCCACCCTGTCCCATTACTTTTCCTGGAACTGAGGGCTTGCTTCAGTGCCCTGGAGCACAATTTCCCTTCTCTGCCACACTGCACTAGGGACTACCCTCCACATCCAAAAGGTGACTGCATTTCAGCAGTACCCTGTACCCAGAGAGAGGAGGAAGAACCATCCAAAACATGACATTGTTGTTTATTTTCCAGGAGTGCTGGAGACAAATGACAAACCTCCAACAAAAGGGTGAAGGAAACCTCTCCATGGGGAGGGAAGAGAAACAACAGGGCAGGGACTCACCCCCTCCGTCCCCTCCCTGCCTGGGCCTTTTGAAGTAAGCTGCGGAGAGGCTGGTGGTCCTCTGAGCATCCCCCATCCCCCCTTCCCAAAAACACACACATTGTTCAAATTCCTCTGTTATCAGATAGGTAATCAAAGTGAAGCCCATTGAATTAGCTGCATACCTCCTGCATCTGAAAGGAAGGGGCCCAAGGCCCCCTCCTTCTCCTCTCGCCTGCCCCACACCACACACAAAGCAGGAACATTCCCAGGCCTCCTCCTTTCTCCCCCCTCCCAAAAAAGGGGGGAGGATTTGGAGCCTAGAGAGAGAGAGATATACTGGAAGGGGGGAGGGGAGGGGCTCTGCTTTTAGTCACCAAGGCTGGACCGAGAGAACAAAGAGCTGTCCCTGTCCACTGCTCCCGCTGGTCAAATTCCAGGAGTTCCAGGGTCTCCAAGGGGGGAGGGAAGCTGGAGTGGACACTGAGAATCTGCATGTTAAAGCAGAGCAGCCCTCAGCCTCAGAGGGAGAGAGACAACTTTGAGCCCATGATCCCTTCCATTTCCTCTCAAATAACCCCACATTCACTGCTCTCTCCTCCCTGCTAGACTCTGCTTCTGTTCACTGCTCTCATCCTGCTCCCCAGTCGGCATGCACAGTCCAGAAATGAACTATTTAATTGAGGATGCCCTAGCTTGGAAGCTGGGCCCAGTGGTCCGAGCCAGGAGACTTCAGATTTCGTAGCTCTTTGGTTCTCTCAGCAGAATCCTGGAGCTACCGCTGACAAACTCCCCTTCCTCCCCAGCAGCCTCCTGTCCTAGGTCCAAGCACGCCCATCCAGTAAATATGTAACCCAAACACCACTGTGCTGCAATACAGTCCATCCGGCCAACTGAGAACCAGGTAGTTTCTTACCATGGTGGGCTGTAGCTAAAATATCCGCTCCTACCCATGATGTGCTTTGCCTTTTTTTTTTTAATTGGTCTGGTGTCTTCAGAAGGTCATATTAGAAAAAGATAAGTAATGGTGCTCTCCCAGTCTCCGCCCACATGTGAGGTCAACAGGAGAGGTCATGCTCACTAGATTGCGCAGATCTCCATCGGGGAATAGCATAATAGCCCTGTTTTGCAATATGCTTTACTCCAAAGTCAGATGGTTCACTTAGACATTTAAAGAATTATTGTTACACTTCAGAGTCAACATACGCGGTGGTTAATAGAGGCAGCAGCTCATGCTTCTCAGAGCTATTCCAGACTCTCTCAAAACTCAAGTAGAAAAATTACTGCATCACTTTCTCTTTGATTCACTTTCCCAAACCATGAGGGTTAGCAAATTAGGAGAGGGGTGGGGTGTTTCTCATGACCCCCAAGATTCAAGACACAGATACCAGGCCGAAGGATCAGCACACTGACCTGGAGCCACCGGGCCAAGCCACGTCCTTGGTGCCATCAGCAATTTTGATCATTCTCCTTGCTCTCCCTTCCTTGCTGGCAGCATTCAGAGCTGCCTTTGTCTCCCTCCCCTCTGTGTCAGCTGGGGTCTTTTACACTCCTGTCTTCAGACCCTTCCCTGTAGGTAGGGAACCTCATCTGCTCCCACAATTTCAGCCATCACCTCTGTTCAGATAATTCCCAGACCTCCTTGCCTCCTTCCCCATCCCTACTTGCTAAGACATGACTCTGCTTAGGCATCTACAACACTCATTCCCATGAGATCTGAGTACCTTCCTGTACAAGATCACCAACATTTGACCTTTCCTCACTATCCCATTCATCATACCTCACCTAACCAACAGCTTGCTTCCTCCTCAGTCCCAGCCACTTTCTCTTTAGCCCAGTGGTCGGCAACCCAAAAGATAAGAGCCATTTTTAAAAATTCCTTCAATAACCAAGTGTTTTGAGAGCCACAATGGCTCTAGCCTCCTGATGGAGGATGGGAGGAGCTGGGCAAGAGTGCTTGCTACCAGATGATGGAGGGGGGAAGGGGCCAGAACCAGAAGCCAGCTCCCCACAGGTCCCTTGGAGGTGGTGGGGGGGGAAGCCTGGAGCCTGGCATGGATCGCTCATAGGGGCCCCCTGTGGCTAGGGACATGGAGCTGTGAGGGGGCAGCCAAAGAGCCACATGTGGCTTTGCAGCCACAGGTTGCAGACCCCTGCTTTAGCCTCAAGTTCAAGCATTTTGTCTTTATCTCTATATTTCCCTCCTCCCCTTAACTCTGTCCTCAACCTCCCCTTGTCCATTCCACAAGTGAATAATGTCAACAGATGACACTAGTTATTTTAAGCTCCCTTTCCTTTGGGAAGGAGCTTCTACAGGTTCTGTTCACATTGGCTGTGTTCACACAGCACTCTTATTTCGAAACAACAGAGGTTGTTTCGAAATACCCTGTTCACACGACGCACGGTTGTTTCGAAACAACGGGTTCCGTTGTTTTGAAACAATGGCGTTGTTTCGAAACAACTTAAACCCCATGCGGGGACGAAACAACGCCATGCGAACATGTTGTTTCGAAACAACGGTGACTTGTTTCGAAATAACTGTTGCCTGAAACTGCTATTTCGCTTTGAGCTTTTTTCCTTAATTCGAATTAACAAACTGTTAATTTGAATTAAGTTATTTCGAAATAAGGTGTTATTTCGATACAAGTTGTTTCGAAACAACCATATCGAAATAACCCCTTGTGTGTGAACACAGCCATTGACATCCTCAGATTTTCTGGTTAACTGAGCACCCATCACTGCTTTCCCTCACCACCACAGAGTCCCTTGTTCCTGGGGCTTCCTCACTCCCAAATGCCATAAGCGACAAACTGTGCTGGGAGAGAGCTCTGCTACATGGACAATTATATCATTTTATGTAATTTCAAGTTTTGGAAGAAGATCACCCCCAGGTTTCCCACCATGGTAAAGCGAGCAACAAGTGGACTACCAGAATTACCCACCAGCGACTGCTTTAAAATAACAGTTCACAGACACAGTAGTATGCCTTTTAAGAATGGGCAGAGGTAACAACAGTGGAAGAGAACATTGTCTTGCTGCTCCACAAAGCACTGAGGCTCTCATCCAAGCAGGAGACTGTTTATCCTGTGTTTTATCCATCACAGTGCCAACTGATTCACTCTTTGAGTCACATACAGATTTCTGGAGGGAAAGTCACTCACTTGGCCATTGCAGAAGGCTGGATTCTGATGGAGCCTGCTTGGAGAGCCTGCCAGGGAAGGGGATAGCCACATGAGCACAGCGTAGAACTTCTGAGAGCAAGCCATACTCACACAGTACAAAGCACATCTTCACTGAGAGACAATTTTGCACCTAATTCATTGCAGCCTAGAACAGCAGCACAGTGTTATCCGTACTTGGAACTTCATGGATGCAGCAGGGATAGAAATTGGATCCTTGAGCTCTAACTCACAACTGTTTTGTTTTGCTGTTACAGTGTGACCAGTTCTCTTTACTTACACTTCCCCACATTTATTTCCTCCCATTCTGTAAGCTCGCCCATTTTCAAAACTTCTGACGAAGTGGGATTTTCTCCCATGAAAGCTCATGCAATAAATAAATTTGCTACTCTTTAAGTGCCACAGGACTCCTTGTTTGTTTTACTGAACTACACTAACACAGCTGCCCCTTTGGAACTTGAGCTCCAAAAGCACATGCCCCTGCCACTTGAGTTAAAAGGAGAATCTCCACTAACTGTTAGCAGTGCAGGGCCCATGACACACAGAGCTGATCAACTCTGAGCCCACCCAGCAAGAATCAGCCATGTGAGCTGCTTGTTCCAATACACTCAGCAAGAGCCAAAGAGGCATAGGCAAACAAAGACTGGGATGTCAGGACAGTCAGACACACTCATGGGAGCTTTACTACACAGCAGATGTCTCTCCCTCAGAAAGAGTGGGACTTCATGGAGGAGAGATCTGTGCCAGGCTGAACAGGGAAGGGGAGGCAAAAGAAGGGCCATGAGACCATAAATAGGAAAGTCCACTTAAAGTTCGAAAAGCCAAAGATGGCAATTTCAATAGACTCTGAAATGAATGGAGAAGTCAGTGCAGCTGCAGCTAGTAATGAGTTCCAATGGGGTCCTCCCAACCCTCTGACTGGCATCCATGCCACTGTGTTATACAAAGATATACCGAGGGATTTAAACTGATATTTTAACACAGTGGTTTAGGGCTCAGTCACCTCTCCCCCAATCCCATTCCCCTGCCAAAAACCCCAGCTGTAATGGGAAGTCTCCGTGATCAGCCGGTGACCAAGGCTGTGTTCACACACAGGGGGTTATTTCGATACAGTTGTGTCAAAACAACTTGTATCGAAATAATGCCTTATTTTGAAATAACTTAATTTGAATTAACAGTTTGTTAATTCGAATTAAGGAAAAAAGCTCAAAGTGAACTAGCTGGTTCAGGCAATAGTAATTTCGAAACAAGTCACTGTTGTTGCGAAACAACATGTTCGCACGGTGTTGTTTCGAAACAATCATTTCGAAACAACGTTGTTTCATCCCAGCATGGGGTTTAACTTGTTTCGAAACAATGCTGTTGTTTTGAAACAACGGAACCCGTTGTTTCGAAACAACCGTGCATCGTGTGAACAGCCTAAATCTTATTTCGAAACAACCTCTGTTGTTTCGAAATAAGAGGGCTGTGTGAACACAGCCCAAGAGACCTCAACCCACAGAAGAACTTCATATTATATTGCAGTAGCACCTAGGGTCCCAGCAACAGACCAGGATGTCACTGCGCTAGGTGCTGTACAAACACAAAACAGCGAGCCCCTGCAAGTTTACAGTCTAATTTACAAAAGCAGCTCCCTGCTCACCATTGATTTCTGATGGACTGGCAAGGGAAGATCATTTCCTTGCCATTGAAACCAAGGTGCTTTCTTCCTTTTTTTTTTTTTATTTTTTAAACTTTTAAAAATAACTCAGAATCCAGGTACAGCAGAAATAAACTGCAGCCTGTGTGTTTATTGATCCTGTGGCTGGAGGATCACTGAGCACCTTACAAACCCTAATACAGCATCCTTGAGAGGCAAGGTTTGTTCCCACTTTCCAAAGGAGGAAAGTGAGGTGCAGAGAGGGTAGGTGACTGCCCCAGGCTGCAAACCATGTCAGTGGCAGAAGTAGCCATTAGACTCAGAAATCCCGACTTCCAGTCCCGTGCTCTAATCCAACCATTTATTATCAATTGACATGCATTCAAGAGATGCCTTTTAATGCTAGAGGGTCATCTTTGTTCACAGCCTTCTGAGCGAGGATACAGTTCTGTCATCCATCCCCCAAGGGCATGGCGTCAATTCTACACAAGGAGACATTCTTGGGAGCACAGCAGAAAGGACGTTCAGCTTGCTAATCAAGCCATCATTAGCCAAACCATCTTTGTGCCTGGAGGGGGCCACGAGTAAGAAGCCAATTGCACTGGAAGGCCTTGTCTACACAAGAAAATTGCATCTGTTCACTTTAAGATTGGTTAAACTCCTGGAAAACCCTTTCTAGACACTTAAGAGTCTTGTGGCACTTTTAAAGACTGACAAATTTATTGCATGAGCTTTTGAGGGCAAAAATCCCATTTCATCAGATGCTTTAAAAGTGCCTTGCATCTTGTCAATTTCCAAAGGGATAGCCATGTTAGTCTATTCCAGCAAAAAAACAAGGAGTCGTGTGGCACTTTGAGACAAACAGATTTATTTTTCACATGAGCTTTCGTGGGAGAAAATCCCACTTCGTATCTGAGGAAGTGGGATTTTCTCCCATGAAAGCTCATGCGAAAAATAAATCTGTTCATCTCAAAGTGCCACACGACTCCTTGTTGGTTTTTTGCTTTAAAAGTGCCACAGGACTTCTTGCTTGTTTTGCTGAACTAAACTAACACGGCTACCCCTACCGAATTTATTGCACAAGCTTTAGTCGTCAGGTGTCTGATGAAGTGGGATTAACTCCCACAAAATCTCATGCGATAAATAAATGCATGTATCTTTAAAAGTGCCATAAGTCTCCTTGTTTGTTTTGCTGAACTAGACTGATAAGACTACCCCTGTGGAACTTACTTAAGAGTGGCTCACTCTGTTTAGCTTATGGAATCAATTGAAGCTAAATTGAGATAAATTCTCAAACTCAAAGGCTGTGTTCCCACACAGTGGGTTATTTCGATACGGTTGTTTCGAAACAACTGTAAATCGAAATAACGCTTATTTCGAAACAACTTATTTCAAATTAACAAAATGTTAATTCGAAATAAGGAAAAAAAGCCGGAATCGAAATAGCGATTCTGGACAACAGTTATTTCTAAACAACTCACTGTCATTTCGAAACAACACATTCGCACGGCGTTGTTTTGAAACAACGTTGTTTCGCCCACAGACTAGGTTTAACTTGTTTCGAAACAACTGTGCGTTGTGTGAACAGCCAAAACCTTATTTCGAAACAACCTCCGTTGTTTCGAAATAAGGAGGCTGTGTGAACACAGCCAAAGAGTTTTGCTTGAGGCAAGTGCACTATTTTAAGAAACACACCTTTACCTAAAGCTGTGCGAGTTTGTAGGAGACCAAACCATTCCATCTACCACCACACCAAAGAGGCGTAAAATAAATAGTTATTTCTTGTTTCACTTTTCAATATAGAACAGGGTCTCAAACACACCGCCTGTGGGCCACATGCAGCCCCTAAAGCTATTTCCTGCGGCCTGCAACGACGCTATCATTACTGATATTTGCAATACTGTTGTAAGAAAAGGTTTCAGTGGTGCAGCTCTTGGGCTAATGTACTGGTCCTTATGCAGCCCTCATGGTGATTTGAGTCTGAGCCCCTGACAGAAAATACAATCCCTTCATTCATGTCACCAGGGAGTTGGGACATAGAGGGCTGAAGCCAATGGCAAAACTCTCACTGAATTTGTTGGGAGAAGAACTGGCTTCCTTGGAACAGGGATGAGTCTTTTTATTTGCAGAATATTATGCATGATTTGGACTTGCCTTCAGCAGAGGAGAGAATACAACACCGTTCAGAGACAACCTGGACTCCTTCTCTCCTACCCCAGCACATGCCAAACCTCCCCTCCCCATTACTCTAATCCAGGGGTGGCCAAGTTTATGGAATTCAAGAGCCACACAAGTTGATTATTAAACCTTCGAGAGCCGCACTGAAGCATATAGACATATACTTTTACCTACTCCAAAATTAAGTTTAAAATTCATTGCACACTTTAATTTTATCATAAAAAGAGGACAAATATTGATCCTACTAATGTCAAATTCCAATAATTACTTAAGGTTACCATGAAAACTAGGCCTATACAGTAAAAATTTAGCTGCTGCTTGACGTAGAAGACTGCAGGCTAGTGGAGAGTTTTTTAAAATCCCGACCATGCTGCACTTCTCCCCACCATCCTGACCCCCTCCTGAACTCCTGGGCTGGGGCTCCTTTCCTAAATTGATTTGCTGACATTCTTCCAGGAGCCACAATTTGGCCACACCTGATCTAATCAATGGCCTCATAATTCTGCTGCCTACACCCTCTAGAGTTTGTCCAGACACATACACCAAGCATGCAACCACACCCAACAGCCTTTCCTGGTATGGCCACTTTTCAGCTCATCTGCCCCTGTACATCATACATGAAGGTGTGGTCCTGGGAATAAAGGAGTCATGATAGACTTGGAGCCCTTATAGGATGAGAGCTGTCTCCTGGGTGGTACAATTTAGAGCAAAGAAGCTTCTGATTCAGCAAGGCAGGAATATATTAAGCCATCCATCAGCCAGAGCAATGGTGTTCAAAGCTGGGGTCAGGACCCAGTACTAGGTCGCAGACTCTCAGTTACTGGGTCGTGGCACCCCCTGCTGCCACTGCCAAAAGACTGGAATGCATTGCTCAAAAATGTAATTGGTGGCTCGTGGGCATAAATTATTTTTTTCAACTGCCTCTTGAGGAAAAGTTTGAAAACCACTTAGTCAGAGCATAAGACTGGGAATCAGCCAACTCTTCTTAGCTTGCCATTGGGTGCCTTGCCCAGCCTCAGTTTATCTATTGAAAATAATTCTTCCCCATTTCACAGAGAAGGGGGCATACCTTTGCAAAGTGCTGTCAGGCTGCAGATTAAAAGATGTAGTGTAAATACAGATTATAGATACACTAATCAGCCCCTGAAATAACAAAATTAAATATGGACCTACCAAGACAGACCACATGAAAAGCAGTTCTCTTAATCTAGCACAGGTATTTCTAAATTCCAGAGGGGTAGCTGTGTTAGTCTAGTTCAGCAAACAAACAAGGAGTTCTGTGGCACTTTTAAAGACTAACATGAATTTATTTAACGCATGAGCTTTTGTGAGAGAAAATCCCTTGTTTCAGATGATGCAGTGGGATTTTCTTCAACAAAAGCTCATGCAATAAGTAAATTTGTTAGTCTTTAAAAGTGCACAGGACTCCTTAGGTATTTCTATGACCATGTGAGTACTTGTGACATACAATTTTTTATGAAACTTCCCATCCAACCTCATCAGAAAATGCCAATTCATCAAAATCAGAGCCTTTCACAGGAAGAGATTCTCTTCATCTTGGTGAATTTTTCAACTCAAAAAAATATTTTTTTTAAATAAAATTGAAGTGGTCAAATGCCTTACTTTGACATCATCAAAAAAAAAGTATCCAGTTTTCTGGTTCAAAGGAACTTTTCATTGCAAAATAAGAAAATTATAGTTAAAAAAAAAAGCTCAAGATTTAAGCAACACATTCTAATTGCCCCAAACTGACAAATGTTTTCCTGGATTTTCAGTTTGTTGAAGTATGTGGTTAACTTTTTGTTCCATTCAGGACATGGAATTTTTTTTAACCTTGAAAATTTTCATGTGACAAGAAAACTACTTCCCACCCAGCTCCACATACAGCCATGCAGCTACCTCTACCTTCTTCTCCCCTCCACCATTGGTAGATGTATTCTGTTTACATTTTGATCACAAGCTCAGTAGGGACTGGGCCTTACTTGTCTATCAAGGGCAAGGCATATTTAGAGCACTTTGTAGAGGGTCTCGCTCCTTTACTGAACACAATCCTGTTCTTATGAGGATGGGAAAAGGAACAACGGGCACCCTGTGTTTTGATGTAGCTGTCTCTTTGTTGGCCTCAGAATCCTGCTTAACCACAGACCAGTTTTGCCAGAATCCCACAGCCAACGCTCCTCAATCCTTCTAAACCAGGATTCCATAATCAGTGAAGACACGGTCCCACTACTGTTTCTGGGCCCTAGCATAGAGCAGCACATTGAAGATTTATCCTGAGAAGAAGCTCATTGTCCTCATAACCTTGTTAACACAGTGAAGGTGGACAAGAAAGGGAGGCAGGGGATGGGAGAGCTTTGGAATATTTACCAAGACTCCTAGTAGATTCTCCACCACTGGTAATTTTTAAAATCAAGAAGGGATGTTTTTCTAAAAGCTCTGCTCTAGGAATTGTTGGGGGGAAGGTCTCTGGGCCCTCAAGAGGCAGCATGCTCAGACCTACAGATGGAGGCAGAAAGTGAGCTGCACTCAGGGCAAATATAACTTAGTCTTGGCAGGCTCTAGTGGGAAATTTCAGTGGTTCCCCCCTCAACCAAGAAGGCAGCAAGTGAACCCTGTGGCTAAGCTGATGTGACATGGGTTCTGTAGATGGCCAGTGGGGTCATAGATTGTCTAAGCCCATTCACACCCATCTTACAGGGAGGAGAGAAGAAGCTGAAAGGACCTAGGACATGAAGGAGACTTTCATGTGACTTAAATGCCTTCCATGAGACTTAAATGCCTTTGTTAGTCTTTAAGAAGACCAACCATGAGACTTAAATGCCTTCTCATCTTCTGCTGCTCAGTCCTCTGAAGAAAAGCATGCTGGGGAAGGAACAAAGAGCCAAACAAGATTGTGAAAGGGACTCCAGTAAACAACTCTTCCATCTTGGACACCTTGCACAAGCAATGTGGACAGCCATGGTTCCTATGTATCTTTCCCATTCCTTACAGGGCACAGAAATCTTGGTTTGATGGGGTGGGAGCGTCAATCTGGGAGCAAGGTGCTGCCACTTCCCCAACACAGCCCTGGTTCGTGCTAGGGTGAAAGGCATGCATAGGGTTCAGGCTGGTTTGGAACAGCATGGCCCTGCCTAAGCTGGTGCCCAAATGGAACCAAGACCAGTTCAGGGAGGAAAGCTGGCCTTGAACTACAGTTGGAAGAGGAACTGGGCTCAGTGATGACCCAGACCTAATGACATCCCCTCTCCCACCTCATGCTTTAAGTTCAGCACCAACTCCCTACTTTGCCACTGGCCCTTGTCCAGCACAGTGGAGCCTGGTCCATCACTGGCTCTCATAGGGCAACGCCAGCCTAAATGATAAATATCAGAAATGACTTTCAAACACAGCCCCCCCTCTAGCATCGAAAGCTACTAAGACGGCAGCCCAGTTTTCTGGCAAGGACATACTGAAAGCCAGAAATGAGACCTGCTAGACCAAGTGGCTGTGGGCAGGATTGTTCCTTGTGGTAGGGAAAACAGTAGCCCTATACCTGCTTGAGTCAGAGCTACAAAGCTATGAAGCCCTTCCACAGAGCTCCTTCTGGTGACTCCTGGATGCTCACACCATTATTGATCTCAGAACCAGGCAGTAGCTCCTCCTTTCCCAGTATGACTCCATCATGGGGCTTGGGTGAGTAAACTGAAGCATGTTTCTTACATTATGTTCCCTCTCATAACGTGGTCCCTTTGTTACATGTTTGTGGAGATCATGTTTTGCACCAATAGCACACACAGATGTGTCTACCCTGCAACAGAACATCTGAGGCTGGCCTATGTCAGCTGACTTTGGCTGCTTGGCTATAAAATTGCAGCATAGACCTTCAGAGCCAGGCTGTACCCCATAGGGAGTCTAAACATTGACACTGGGCAGTTGAGGGTGTCTTACTGCAGTGTAGCTGTACCCTATGAATCCTGATCAACTTGCACAGGTTTGTTTGTCTTATGACCAAGGCATCCAGCCTAGTCACTTCAGCTATGTTCACACAGGGAGGACTTGTTTCGAAACAAGATGTTTTGAAACAAGCTGTTTTGAAATAACTCTTTATTTTGAAACACCTTATTTCGAAGGACAAAAACAGTGTCCTCAAAATAAGGGAGCGAAATAGCAGGCCCACAGTGTGGACCTGCTATTTCACTTGGGGAGGGGATTGCAGGCACCCGTGGGGTGCAGCGCCC
>ML681963.1:46682604-46741216 GCA_007922195.1 Podocnemis expansa
AACCTCTGGTTTCGAAACAACTCTGTTTCGACAGCCAACGAGGTTTAGGTTGTTTCGAAAGCAGCACAGCCATTTCGAAAGAAGCGGTTTGCTTCTTTCGAAATGGCCGTGCATCGTGTGGCCATGCCACTTCTTATTTCGAAACAACCTCTGTTGTTTCGAAATAAGAACCCTGTGTAGACATACCCAAACTGGAACAGAAATATGCATAAAACTTTCAGTTCACCTCTTTTGCTATTTTGGTGCAAGCTGTGTGTCAACACTCTTATTCTGGAGTACGTACCCTATTCTGAATGATCCAAGGACTTATCTGAATGGGAAAATTGACCAGAATATCTATTACAGAATAAGCGTCCGCATGTGGAATTATTCCAGAATAGCTACAGTGCTTTAAATTCACTCCCTTCCTTTTTCCAAAATAGCTTCCTGACATGAACAAGCTATAAACCAACTTTTAAAAAACTGATTATATTTAAATGGAAATAGGGCACCCTGGTTTCAAAATAAGAACATCCATACACATCCATACTCAAACCTTTAGTTCTGTTGGTGCAAGTTACCACTGACTGAGTTATTTCTGTTCCCATTTGAGAGTGAGTTAATGGTGGAACCATGAACTTAAGGGGGTCTGGACTTTATGACCCAAGAAGTCCAATCCAGGCTTTTCTAGGTTTCATTTGAGTCTTGCTCTACAAAAAGGCAGTGGAAAGATTACATTTGTTTGGAGTCATTTTTATCTTGGAAAACATTTAAGGGTGGTTTCTTCTTCCTTCCCCCACCCCCTCTTAACCCCCTGGGAGTTTAAGAGTTTGTGGTGGGGGAAGGGATGTGCCTGCAGTGATCAGTTGAACTTTAGACAGAGACAGGCATTTTACATTGAGTATCTTTTAGAGGTGGGGCAAGTCCACTCTTTTTGGATAGCAAGTATCCAACACTATATCTCACTGGATCCAGACACACACAGAGGTATTCAGAATAGGCACAGACAGCAGCAGATTCACTTAAAAGGAATACAAGTGTAATTTGGCCCACTGCCGGATCAGCCTCCAAAATGCAAGCAAACGCCTCACCCTTGAGATATCTTGTTGGCCTCAATGGCAATCTCTACACCACATAATTCCCAATGGCAGACCCATACTGGCAGTGCAGACAGAGTTCAGGCAATTGTATCTATTCTGTTGGCCAACCTTGCTCATGGTGGAAGGCTTGATCCTCTTCTATCAGTGGTTCCTAACCTTTAGGGCTCAAAGGCCACCTGTCATTTTCACACTCCTGCCGGGCCACCACTCTCCAGCATCAAGTCCCCACCCCCACTGTAGCCAGGCAACAGAATTTCATCAGGGAGGCTGTCTCCTTGCTGATCTCAAGTATCTCTGATTGCAGAAGGGAAACTTCATGCATCCTGACTCTGGCATCTGACAAAGAGGGACTTTGCCCTTGAAAGCTCATGTAAAAAATAAATTTGTTAGTCTTTAAAAGTGCCACATATCTTATTTTTTGTTTCACATGTCACAGCTCCTTTTTTGTTTTGCATGTGTGCTGTAGCCCTCTGCACTATACAAGCGCCCCTAGGCAGTAGCTCACTTCTGCAACCAGGGGGATGGAAACAGAGTTCTCCCTTGCCTCTGGCTCTGCAGGTACCCAGTACCTATGGGCCTAGGTGGAGCACTTTGCATCACCAGCTGCTGAAGACAGGGGGAGGGGAGTGCTGATCTATCCCCTTGGCTGTAGCAGGGAACTACATCCTTCTTGTAGCTCCATGGAAGCATTCACCTGACTCCTTAGGCAGTAGCTGTGGGCCACTTTGAAAGCCCCTATGGGCCAGAGGTTGGGAACCACTGTTCTGAAAACGTTAAAAAAAGGGTCATAATTCAGCCAATTGGAAATTCACCTCAGAATTCAGGTGGCTTTTTGGCAATCATTTCTCCCCATCAACATTTTATAATCATGACTTAAGATCACAAGCTATTCTGTATGTTTGACAAGACAGGGTCAGAAGTGGGGGGCCACCAAAAAAAACCAGCAGTTGAAAAATGTGCCTTGGTTAAAGTCCCATTGTTAATTCTGGGCCTGATCCCTGCCTGGCTTATTTACACTGATAGTCCAGAGGCCTTGCCTACAGTGCTGGGAATGGCTGACAGTTATATTGCAACTCCAGAGCAGCTCCTCTGGCCAGGAAGGGATTCAAGAATGCTGGGTTTGATCCCTGACTCTTTCAAGACTCCTCATGGGACCGTGGTTGAATCACTTGATTTCTGTGCCTCATTTCCCTCTCCCCGCATCTGTAAAATGGGAACAATAATATACCTGTGTATCTCTAGTCTATTTAGTGCCTGGCATAACAGGGTCTTCATCTCAGCTGCAGTCTTTATGTGCTATTGTATTACAAATAGTAATAAAAAGAAGGTCTGAGCCTCATCTACACCAGTGGTTCCCAACCTTGTGATCTGCCATGGCACACCACACTGCGCAGTCACTCACGACTCCTGGACGCTGCCGCTGTTGGGAGCCCCCTGGCCAGGGCTGGATCCTGCCACTGCTAGCAGTCCCTGGACCATGGTCAGGGCTACGTCCTGCTGCTGCTGGCGGCACATCAAAGGGGGTGCTGCGGCACACTGGTCCGCTGCAGCACACCAGTTGGGAACCACCGGTCTAAACTGTGGTCTCCACTAGCAGAGAGTTACAAACCCAATAGGAATACTCATTGAAGGTAAATTATTCATGTGTCTAACAGCTGCACTGGCTTCACAGAAAGCTAAGCACAGAGTAGCTGCAGGTTGGGCTTGATATGAGACAGGTATATAGCAGTAGGACCTTGAGCTCCAGAGGTCACAGGCCCAATGTGTTAGATGCACAACAAACAGGCCATTACTGCTCCAAAGAGCTTTCTCATTCTGGAACTGGCTTTACTATGGGGACCAGCCTGGTGGTTTGCCCCTTTTATTTCTTTCTTGAAGTAGAAAGAAGGGTTGTTTTCCAAGGCAGCCATGAAGAATACCTGCATAGTAGGTAAGGGCCCATGCACACCACAAAAGGAGCACCAGGAGCTTGCCATGATTAGGGGCAGCAGGTTCTAACACAGAGGTGATAGCAGGCATGGATGGGACAGCATATTTGACAACTGGGTGTGACAGGAAACAACGCTGTAATCAAAGTCTGACAGACACACGGCTCTGTCCGACATAGAGCAAGGATCAGGGATGCCAAGGTAAAGGCACCTGAGCCCTGTTTACACTAAAAGTACCACCAGTGGACAACTACAGACTGCAGCTTTCCTTCTACAGATGCATTGCAAGATACTGTCTACACCAAGAGTTATCAGGCATGTTGCTGTGGGTACCAATAGTACAAGTGCCAGTGCAGACAGGATTCAGCCATTGGTACCACTGTGCTGTCTAGGAATGCATGGAGTAAGAGCAGATGACATGACCATACAAGACACAGCAGCTGTCTACAACCATGCTCCCATTGCTAACACTGAGGAACTGCACTAGGGAAACATTTAATCAAAGCCCTCATTTTAGATGCTGTCCAAAGCAATGAAAACATCCCACAAGTAACACCAGGTGTAACAGAACAAAAGACAGTAACAAAAAAAAGGTCAGCCTTTCCAAAAAATGCAGATCTATTTGTTCAGTCTGAATCATGAAAACAGCTCCTGGGTTGGTTTTGTAGTAAAGCTATTGGGCTGCAGCTTAGAGCTGAGAGCTCAGCCTTGGTCTCCACTCACTGACCTCCCCTCTGACCATGGTCAACTCCCAGTCTACCCAAGCATCTGTTGCCTCCTCTGTAAAATGGGGATAACACAGCTACCATCCTCCCAGTGTTTATCTGTCTTGTTTGTATACCGTTCTGAGGCCTGATGTGTCTCTTTAGAGGTGTATCTACTGTGACTCACAGAAGTAGATCCTAGGGTTGACTGGGCTCTCCAGATGTGTTCCCATGACATACATTTCCCTGAATTTATTTCATCCCATTCTGTAAGCTCCCTCATCTTTAAAGCATCTAACGAAGTGGGATTTTCTCCCATGAAAGATCATGCAATAAATATATTTGTTAGTCTTTAAGTGCCACAGGTGTCCTTGTTTGTTTGTTTTGCAAGCATTATAGTCCTTCAATTAATAACACTTTGCATTCCTGTGACACATCTTACATGGATCCTCAGAGTTCTCAAAGAGTGAAATGTTGGCAGAACTAAGAACAGAATCCAGAAGACTGACCTCTAGATACCCATTGCTCTAATTATTAGGCAACACTTCCTCCTTCCCCAGGAGGTGGAGGTATCTAATCCATGAATCTGAAGTACAGGGAAAGATTGCTGGAACCATAGGGTTGGGACACAGATATACAGTAAGTGCCTGCCAGCAAGAGTGCTCTGGAAGTAGAAAACCCACTTCAAGCCTTATCCTTATTAGATAGCAAGACCCAAGACCTTTTTAAATTCTTATCTTTTGAGTTTCTCTGGGCAGGCATTAACTGACTAATTATCACGCCCCATTGATAAGCATGCTGGGAGGTTCCGCTGCTTCATCAGAGTTTCTCAGCACCCATGTAGCTTTTGGCCAACGGGCTTTCCTTTTTCCACAGTAGCGTTCCTTATTCAGTGTGTATGTTCCATTCTTCCCACAACAGCAGCATTCAAGGAAGGGACTGTTTTCCCCAACAGTGGAAGAACATCTTTGACATAAAGCTGTGATAAATCCAGCACTGATAACAATAGGCCCTGTGTTTGAGGCCGGAACTTGTTCCCATAGTAAGCTCTTTGGGTGGGGACTACATCTTCATGTTTATATAATGCCTAGTAAAATAAGCCCAGGATCTCAGCTGGGCCTCTGCGTCTACTGTAATACCAGAATTAAACAAGTCAGTAATAGTTTTGTTATTGATTTTCAGGATGCAATCCTGCTTCGATTAAAGGCTGAGCTTTATAATGCACATCAGCTTAGAAATCAGCAACCCAACCAGCATCCCAACCATTAGGATTAATTCTCCATGGGATCCACTGCTCTATGAATCCCACATTTGATCTCTATCTCGAGCCTCCAGACCCGTGAAGTTGAGAATTGTTTTATACGGAATAAAATGTAATGCACTTGAAATCACATTACTAATTACTCAGCCTGTTGGGAATCAGAGTGCCTCCAGAGAGGTGCAAACTAGCTGTTTTCAGCATCTCTCTTGCTGAGAGGGCCTGGGTATCAGATCAGTAACAGTAAAAGACAAAATACCAGGGGATTTCCTTGGCAAATATGACTCTGAAATGGAGGAAGTTAGAGACCAAGATGATTTTCCTAAGGTGGTAGTTTTGAGGGACACAGCATTAATCATTAAGGCTAGTTAGGGTTCTTTATTAAGTTGACTATTTTCTTCTGTCCTTCTGTGAATTTATTTTTGGGCTTCTATATATTCCTCTGCCTTTTCTCTGAGCCAGTTTTTTTAACATCTTTTTTGTTTTAAGATTTGAATGGGTTTATTTTTATAATACACAATGCTTACTTTTGCTAGTTTTCGCTGAGACTCTCCAAGCCCTTCCCAAGTCCCAAAGGGGTAGCCATGTTACTAAGTCTCACCACAGCCTAAGAGGAGGGCATACAGTCAAAGATCAGGGCAATAGATGGGTATAAAAATCCTGCAAGGGAACAGATCTCATGGAGCAGGGAATGACTTGCCACAGTCACAGAGCAAAGCAGGGACAAAGGCAGGAAAGGACCTCAGGAGTCCTGATTCCCAGTTCCCTGTCACAGCTCAGGTGTCCCACTGAGAGCCTGGAGATGGAAATCTTTAGCCAGCCACAGGAATGGCAGCAGGTCCAGCCTCCCAGCCTTCTTTCTGCCAATGTGTCCCAGCCCCGGGCTACAGGGACTGCTTTGTCATTTGAGAAAGGATTTTAGTCTCCATCTTGGTCTCTCCTCTGAGGCTGCAAACCATGGTACCAATTAGGATATTTGCCTTTAACATTTCAACCCAGTCTTTCAATCCCCCATCAGCTGATGATTGGTGCTGTCTTAGGATCTAACAGGAATTAAGTGGGTGCCCACACAGGGTAAGTTCCATGTATTTGTGTTTTATTCTTTTCCCCAGGAGCATGTCTGATGGGTTCTTTTTATGCTGGGCTTGCTACTTTGTTGATGGATGGGTCCACCCCACAGCTTCCAGAGGGATTGTTAACAACTGCTGAGGATGCATCACTCAGGTCACCCTTCAGAATAAAATTTCTGAACTAAAACCTGCTGCTGAGACTCTCTAGCTGAGTTTCCATGCACAACTGTCTCATCAGTGACTGTAAATCAGTCCAGCACCATTGTCTTCAATGGAGTCTGTTGATTTGCATCAGCCAAGGAACTGACCCAGCGTGTCAGGTCTTGGCATCCTACTCGAAGGCCAACTCAGCTGCTACATGCTTCAGCCTCCCCAGCCTTCTCAGGGCCCCCAGGCGAATCCTGTGCCTGCCTGGGGAAGGCTCTGAGATTTAACCTGAATGCCTCATTTTAAACTCAGAAGGCAGCCCTCAAGAGCCCTGTTAGTCTCCCGTCCTGCAGAGATTTTAATCTCTTTGTGATCAGATAAAGGGGGAGAGAGAGAGAAGGAGACTCACCCCCTGCCGGGAAGGGCCATTCAAACCTGGTTCCTGTAATAAAGTGATTTAATAGATCTAAAGAGGCCAATTCCCTTCTTTCTCCTACAGCTACTTCCTGTGGGTCATCATTCACATATGTAAATGAAGAGGGGAAGGAGTGGGTTATCAAGGACACTGCAGCCAGTTAAGCTGGTTTTGGGGCATTGTGTGTGGTGTAGGTACCCCATGAGAGACAGACGCCACCTCTATTTTCAACCCTTCCCAGACACTTCATTGCTTGGATGAGTTCATTTGTCTACCCTCCTCTGGATACTTTGGATTATGGCCATCAAGGACTTGAGTCCCACACCATTTTTTGGAGGGAAGTTCTCAAAATACACAGCTATGAAGTGCTCAGCAAAGGTGCTGGGTTGACAACCTCAGTGTCCTCTATTCATGGCCCCTGCATGCACTGTGAAGTTTCCTTTACACTTGTAATGTGCCTCAACTTTATCCTAAACAAACAAGGAGTCCTGTGGCACTTTTAAAGACTAACAAATTTATTTATCTCATTGGGATTTTCTCCAATGAAAGCTTATGTAATAAATAAATTTGTTAGTCTTTAAAAGTGCCACAGGTCTCCTTGTTTGTTTTGCTGAACTAGACTAACATGGCTGCCCCTTTGAAACCTGTCATCCTTATCCTAAGGGATGATTCCTGTGGATGAAAGGGGAGTTCATTATCTATGATCCATTCAGCCCTTGTATTCTTTGATGGGTCTGCCTATCCCAAGGGGTGCCAATTTGTACTGGGTGCATAGGAAGAGAGAGAGCTGGACTGAGACCCCAAATAAAATTCACACAGGCCAAATAGTAACTGACATTCTGTCACTACCAATGTGGGGCTGGATTTCAACCCATAACCTTGAGATGAATGTCACTATAGGCCATCATCACACTGAAGCCACCTAATCCTCCCCTCAATGCACAACTCCTTCACCCCATAGGCTCACCAGGAAGCATCTGGTTCCCTTTCACACTAACACACAATTAAAACAGAAAACACACAAGAGCTGGGGAATAGCCATTTGGCCATCAAAGTTACCTTTGACTGCACATCCACTCACACAAGTGTCTTGAACATACCAGCTTTCCACCAATTCTGTCTGAGTTTATGAGTGCACAACACAGCTTGCGGCATCTGGTGCAGATGCTCTAAGCTGACAGGATCCTATTGATTTAATTAATCCACCAACAAGCAGCAGTAGCTATGTTGCAGGAGAAGCTAGCTCACCAACATAGCACTGGCCACACCAGCGCTTAGATAGGTGTAACTTACATTGCTCAGGGAATGGCTTATTCACACTCCTGTGTGCCATCACTTATACCAACTTAAGTGATGGTGTAGACATAGCCTGAACCTAAATGTGTGAACATCCAGGTAAATGCTCAGATTGAGGGCTGCCTAGACTCCACCCTGCATAATTTAAGGAAGTTTGCGGCTTTTCCCTAAACCAAGGGTCTCAAACTCCAATCACCACAAGGGCTGCATGAGGACTAGTATGTTAGCCCAAGGGCCGCATCAATGAAACCTTTTCATATAACAATATTGCAAATATTAGTAACTATGGTGTTGTTGCGGGCCGCAGGAAATAGCTTTAGGAGCCGCATGCGGCCCGCGGGCCATGTGTTTGAGACCCCTGCCCTAGACAATGGATTGTGAAAGATACAACAGGGAGACAGATGCACCCTGGCTAATTCCTTTTTGTGCAGGAATGTTAGTGACTGCAATCAGAAAACTAGACTGTCTGGGCAATAAATGCTAGGCAAGAATGGAGCATTCCTACTCAGGCTCCATTAGTCAGGGGTCATGCTGAATCTGTCTCACATACAACAGATCCAATTGTTTCTTCTAACAGAGAACTTGGTACTGTCATTTACTGATCATAATGAACTGGGGTACCTTTTCCAAATTCAAACAAATGTTTATTATTCATCTACAGGGTTGTGTAATTAGAGCAAAAGCAGTTTCCTTTTTGGTCTATCCCAAACTGCACTCTCCCATGTTAAGAGAATTCAGTTTTCCATGTTCATTCACTTGGAGATTTACCATATCATTCCATCAGTGTACCCCTGTCCTGCCCTGGAGGAACTATTTTCTCCTACAGCAGAACCTGAAAGATGATCCAGCTCATACTTCCATTTCATTTGTTGGTTCCAACACAGTGTCATCAACAGCAGGGAAAGGTCAGAACCAAAACTATATCTGAATCTCCTGAACTTTGGGAAAGTCCTATTCTGAACTCTTTAAACAATCTCACTCAACTGACTCTGGAAGGAACCTTCTGTTCTGGAGGTGGGATTACATTCAGGAGCCATCAATATTTCCATTTCTAAGTCCTGCTTTCCCAGTAGTTTTCACCTTTGGGACCTAGACGGATGTCCATTAAATGATCAAATCCATGGTCTGGAAACAGACAGAATTTTATCCCACAGGCCTCATACCAATTTTTAAATTAAAAGAACAAGTATAAATTTCTTTGGTGCTGTCTAGGAATAAATAGCAAGCATGTTGTTTACAACAACAATGAAAACACTACACGTTCAACTAGCCTTCAGACCTACTATTAACCATATTGGCTGAGCAAATGACATTTGTTAGCCTAAAAGAGGCAGAACCAGAACAGAGATGATGCGGACACTCAACATCTCTAAAGGTACATCAATGGGGCTAGGAAAAGTGGATTGCAACATTAAGTAAGCACTCCTACAGTAGTTTTTATCTAGCTAGCAAGAGTAAGAATAGCAGACAGGATAGTACAGGCAAGCAACCAGAGCTGACTGAGAGCCCTGATATTTACTGTGGTTTGTAGTCCTTCCACCACATCTATACTACTCCTGTTCCCCATGATAGCAAGATTAAAGCTAGAATAGGGCTCTACCAAGCCATGTGACAATCACACCTTAATTTGTAGAATAAATACACCTTAACAAAAGCAGAACCAGGCCTCAGGGTGGCAACCCCGAGACCACCTATGCTGTGCTGTACAGCACGGATTCAGCAAAAGCACTTGAGTAGCATCAATGGGACTTAAGCACATGGTTCAGAGCACTTTCCTCCATCAGGGCTTAAGCCACACCAAGCTGCCCCCCCCCCCCCCTCAGAAGTGGTTATGACTGGTAGATTCCTTCCCAGTCACAGACAGGGACATTTTAAAAGCTGGCTCCCCAAAAGACACTCAACAATTCCCTCTAGGAGGTTGGCTTTACCCCAGACAGCAGGTTTCAAAAGCCTGTTGCATGCAGATGCAAACTAAGACCAGGCCTACACTATAAACTATTTGCACCCCATTCCCTCTAGTTTAGAACATGGCTTAGAATGGGGATTTGTGATTGGGCTTTTTTCCCAAAGCCATAGACCAGAAACAAGAGCACCTTATATTAGGCGAAGAAACTGTCTCAGCCTAAGTCATGCCCAGGGTAAGAACAGGTTTCTGACAGGCTTAGGTTTTTGTCTCCAAACTCCCTGGTTATACAGAACATTTAGGATACAGCCATGTTACACCGCTGGGATACAAAATGGCTTGTTTTTAAATTCGGTGTGGACACTGCCTGTGGGCTTCCTTAAAAACTCTTCTTTTGCAGATGGGACCTGATCATAGCAGGGTCAGGACACAACTGTGCTTTAACACAGTGCCTGTAAATGGTCACTGGCAGCACCAAGGGAGAGTGTGTGCCAAATTACACCATTCTCAGATGGGGGCTGGGAAGCCTAGTTTTATAAGGTAGCCTAATAATTGTATGGGCTCCCTGTAACTCAGCACACTTCTTCCTCCAGCCCTTCCTAAACTCCAAGTCCCTGGGGACCTGGTAGCTTCTAGTGCCAGGACTGCTGCATGTGCCACCCTGTACCCCACGTTGAACAGGAGGGTGCCTGCCTGCATAACCTTCCCCATCCATACATCCTCCCCAGCCCCAGCCCAGCCTCTCAAGCCAACGGCAGCTCCCTGTCCCTGCACCCACTTTATGGCTCCCACATGAGCCATTGTGGGAAGAAAGTGAAACCAGGCACGTTTCCCTTTAGACCAAACTGAGGGACAGTTGTGTCCTGGAGGCGAGATCTACCCCTGCAACCGCAGAGGGGCAATGAGCCCAGAAATCCCCCCACTACCTTCCCATGGGGCTGAGGCAGTAGAAAGGATGAGAGAGGGGAGAACAATCAAAGATCCAGCCATCAGCCAGGGAAAAGGCCGCCCCCGGCTCCCAGCATGGCACCGGGGTCCTGCTCTCCCCACCTTCATGGGGGGTTGCTGCAGCTGACCTGAGATTTTTGGTTGGGGAGGGGGTGCCCCAGAAGCAGGCTGTTGCCCTGCACAGGAGGCTACGCAAAGCACGATCTCGATGCAGGGGGGTTTCCGGGGGCCAAAAGCACCCCCAGAACCGGGGGGGGATGTCCCCTGCCTCCTCTAGCCCTTAACCCCCGGGACAGGCTGTCCCCAGAGCTCTGCCTGGCTTGAAGCCTCCCCAGAGCTTGCTGTACCCGGGCCCCAGCATCCTAGGCCTGCCACCCCGCCGTCCTGCCTAGGGACAGGCTGCAAACCCTCCCCCCCATCTTACCTGGTGCACAAAGACATCCACGGGGGCGTCCAGAGCCATGCCTTCCTTGCTGGTCATGGAGAGGAAGCCGAAGCCCATCCTGACGTTGAACCATTTACAGATCCCGGAGCCGTGGAGGAGCTGGGGTTCCTCCCCTGGCTTGGGGGAGTCTCCTGCGGGCTCCTCCTCGCCCGCCTTGGCGCAGCCCCCTGCAAACATCCAAGCCAGACCCCCCTGAGCCAGGAGACCAGCAACAAGGAGCGTCGCCCTCGCCATGGCGCAGAGTTGGGGGGTCTGCCTGGCGGGGAGCAGTCTCCCCGGGGAGCATAAGGGGCTTCCCTCGCACCCCTATCCTCCCCTTTTCCTAAGCCCCCCCGCGGCTGAGACCCCCAATTTCCTAGGAAGCCCCCTGCCCGGCTGCTGCTTCCAGCCCAGCTGTGCGCACCACCAGCTGCGCACCGGCCGTGGAGAGCCCCAGGGGGGGGGGTCTCTCCCCCCCCCCCCCAAATCCGAAAGGGACCCCCCACCCCCCCCCCCCCCCCAGGACGAGTCACCCAGAAAGGGGGCTCAATCTGCCACCTCGGCCGCTGTTTTGTTAAGCTGAGCGAAACCAATTGCACATCATTGACCTCGATTAGCCCCGAGAGACAGTGAGGAGCCGGACCCCAAAGTCCCATGTCCTCCCCCCGAAATGGTGCAAAAGAAAAGAAGAACCCCAAGAAAAGTTTTTCTGCCTCTCCAATTCAGCGGATCCGTTTTAAAAGCCACTCTTCTCTCTGCCGGTGCCCGGCTGGTTAGTGGGCCCAGCCGGCTCCCAGTTTCAAAATGCCCCCAACTTTCACCCCACAGCACAGCTGGACTCAGCACAGCAGCCTGCAGCCCATCGCCGGTTTCCTTTCCTATTCCCCTCCGCGCCGGAAAAAATGGGGGGCAACCCTTCGTTGAGTTGGTCACTAAATCCAGCGCCCCCGGGGTCGATTCTTTCCCCAAAGCTGAGACCAACGACCCCCCCCAGCTCATTGTGGGGGGCTGGGAATATCCCCCCAAAGCTGCCTCCACGAACCTGCAAACTGCTGGTTGGAAACGGAGCCCATCCTGCACCCCCCTGGCAGGCTCGGAGTTGTGGCTGGAAGACCCTCCACACCTCCTCTCTGCAGCCAGCCAGCCTCGCCTCGCCGCCGCTCAGCCCCCAAAAAAAAGACTCCAAAAAAGCCGAGGAGAGGAGGGGGAGAGGGAAAGGTTTGCTACATCTTCACTCCAACAATAGAGGGGGGAGGGCCCAAGGGCTTTCAAAGGAGCCCAAATTCTAAGCCACAATAGCCAGCCCTTGAGCCATGCCTCCCTCTTTCCCCCCCCACTCGCCAACACCCCTCAGCTCCCCCTCCCAGGGCTGGGGGGGGTGTCACCTTCTGCTTTGCTGCCTGGGGCTGGACAGCCCGGGCTGGCTAATTTCACTTTCCCCCTTTTCCTACTTTATCACTCTGGATCTGGGGGGGGGGGGGTTAGGGCTGAGGGGGGCGCCTGCCCAGGCATCTAGGGCTGTTTTCTCACAGTCCAGGTTTCACATGCCCCGGCCCTTCCTGCCTTCGCCTCCCCCCACGTGACACTCGGCTACTTTCCCCCTTGCTAATAATCAGACCTGCCAAGGGGGATTTGGGTTTGCGGCCAGTGCGACCCCCCCAGCGGGATGCAGACCACCTGTCGCTCCCCCAATGTATGATCCCCCGAGCCCCCTTTGCACCCCGCTCCATCCCTTGAGGACACTCAGTGTTAACTGCTGCCCCCCCTTGGCTGCGAGGTGGCCAGCGAGACTTTGGCTGACCCGTTTGAAAGGAGAGCGGGAGGCGAGGCCCCCCATTCCTGCCTGGCGTGGAGACAGACCCCCCTTTCTCGGCCAGGTCCCCCCCCCCGGAACGATTGGGCACTATTATCTCCAGGACTTGAAAGTAGGGGGGTGTAGGGGGCGGTGGCGGGGTGCTCACTAAATTGGTACAACACTGCTACTAGCTGCCAACTGGGGGGTGTTGGGAAATTCAGGGGGGGTGTAGGGAGAGTGCAAAGGGGGTGTTAGGGAAATCCCTGCGGCTGGGTGTCCTCGCTAGAGATCCCAGAGGTGGGGAAGGGGAGCAGCAAGGTGGGGTGAGATCCTCAGGAATGGGCGTTTGCTCCTAGGAGTATCTGCAATTAATGGTGGGTGGGGGTCCCTCTGTTGCCCCATTTATTGGCCTCCCCCAACACATTCACCTTCAACAACCTGCGGGCCGATTCTGCCGGCTGACTCGGGACTCCCCCAGCTCCGGTGCCAGAGGCAGGGGAATTACAGCTCCCTGGCTTATTTTTTTGTTTTTAAAGTTATTTATTAAATTCTGCGTTACAATTGGAAACGTCCCAGGAAGATTTCCCTTTTTTTTTAAATTTTTTTAAACCCAAACAAATAAAGGTCGGGGGGAGGAAACAAAGAGGTCTTGAAGGGGGGAGCAAACAGATTTGTGTTCGCTGCGCCATGCGGATACCAGCTAATGCAGAGATCCCCCCTCCCGCCTGGTTGAAAGGAGAGGTTGGGGCAGCAATTTCGGGCGGGGCTGTTTGAAAAGTTGCCCCCACTCCAGCCCTGTGCAAGGCGAGGGCTGACCAGTCACTCAGGGCTGGTCGTGGCCGCTCCCAGATGGGACCCCGCGAGTGTTAAAAAAACTCTGGTGACCGGTTCATGGATAGCAGCCGCAAGCCGCCCTCCGAAAAACAGGGTGCTAAAAAGAAAACCGCCCCCATATAAAAACGTTTGGAGCACCCCAAGCCATCCGCTGTTTCTGGCCCTGCAAAATATTGATGCTGCGTCTTAAAATGATTCCCTTTAAATGCGAGATCTCACCCTCCCCCCCCCAGTTCAGAGCAGGCTGGGGGGCCAGGGCAGGAGTCCGGCCAGCCTCTGCCTGGGAAGTTTGGGGTCCTCCACCCCCTACAGCCGGGCCGATGGGGCTGGGAGGCCGCAGGGTGGATCGGCTTGAACGAGACGCACCCCAGGCTTTAATCTTGGGGAGCGGCTGGAGACCAGGGCGGCTGCACGGCTGGGGCCGGGGGACCTCAGCTCCCTCCGGCTCCTCGAGCGGGGTCGGCGTTACATATTTGGGGCGGAAATGAGCCATTTGGCTACCGGGGTGGGGGGCGCTTGCCTCCCTCCACTGATCTGGGCTGGGGGAGGCCTGGCCGGTCGGTCTCTGTATTGGGCCGACCCCGATGGACCGAGCCGCCCGGGCCGGGGTCTGGAGGGGGCGAGTGCCCCCCAGCCTTCCCCCCAGGGCTGGCCCCGGACAATGGCCGAGTGACCAGTGCAGATCGCCCCTCCATTTCCGGTCCTCGGTTCAAACTGGACAATGCCCTGGTGCCGGGCTGTGCTTTTAAAGGGACAGAGCCTCATATCCCACCCAGGCCCTGCCGGCCTCCTCGCTTCCCGCTCGCCAAGAGGCTCCTGGAGACAACGTGGGTTAAATCCCCTCCCGGCCACCTCTTGCCACCCGCCAAAGGAGCGGAGGAGAAAGATCTCCGCCCCTCACCCTCTCCAAACAAGCAATAATCCTGCAGGAGACACAGCTGGGTGTCCTGGGGAGGGGGCACCCCCAGGTCCTTGCACCACAGCCCAGCTCCACCCTGCTCTGGAGTGTGAGTCCTTCCTTCCCAAAGCCAGAGCGGGTCGGTGTGTTACGTGCATGCAAGGGGGAGCCGTGTTAGTCGACTTCAGCCGCAACAAACAAGGGCTCCTGTGGACGTGTAATACGGCATGGGTGTTCGTGGGCACAGGAAGGCTCATGCCACAAATATATGTGTTAGTCTTTAAAAGTGCCACAGGACTCCTTAAAGCAAACAAGGGGGCCTGTAGCACTTAAAGACTAACAAATGACTCTGAAGAAGCAGGATTTTTTTTCTCCCAGGAAAGCTCATGCGATAAATAAATTTGCTAACCTTTAAAAGTGCCACAAGACTCCTTGCATGTTTTGTTGAACTAGACTAACACGGCTGCAGCTGTTTGAAATGGAAATCCATCAACTTCATGAAACAACTCAGGCACACTCAGAATGCAATAAATATATTTGTAAGCCTTTAAACGTGCCGCAGGACTCCTCGTTTGTTTTAGTGAACTGGCCTAACACGGCTGCCCCCTTGGAACAGGCTCTTGTTTGTTTAGATGTGTACTGAGGCCGCTCAAGGCGAGCGCGCTGTTTGTGCGCCGTGTCCAGCCACACAGCCAGCTCGCCCTCTCTGCTCCCCCAACACCACGATCCCCCGTCTTCAGCCCACACGAGCCCTTTTCCTGTCTTCCCTGGGGGGGGGGGGATCGGGAGCAGGGATCCCAACACTGGAATTAGCGTGTTCCCTCCGCCCCAATAAAAACCACTTTTTCATTAGAAACGAAGAAGGATTGTAAAGGCGTTGTGCTCCTTCGTCTCGGCCAGGGACTGGAAACCGAAGGCTGCCCGGATCATCATGTTTGTTTGGGGGATTTTTAAATTGAAAATTGGGACGAGAAGCGCCGGTTTGGAGTTTTCCAGTTTAGCGCCTTCCTTAACACCCACCTCCCCGCCGGATCCCGGGAGCTGGCTGTGGGAAATGAGCCCTGAAGAAAGCCCGGAGATCCTGCTCAGTGGCGGGTGCTCCGCGGAGCAGTTGGGGGGGACACCCGAGTGACCCCAAATTTAGGGAAGCTGTGGGTGGGGGTCGGTGATCTGCGGTGTCTTGTAGAAGAACAGGCAACCTTGCCCTTCTCCCCCAGTATGGATAAGCGCAGACATTTCTTCTTGCCCTCTGACACAGCTCTCCGAGGGGCTCTAGAGGTGACCAGAAAGGGGTCGAGGGAATATCACCCGCCCTGCCCTGTTTCCCTGAAGGAGGACCCAAACCGCTGGCTGAGAAAGGAGATGAAAGCGTTGCCCTTAAGTGGAAGGGAGCTGGCGAGACCAAGGGCCCTGCACCCCTCGCTGTAGGGATCAGAGACTAATCCAAAAGTGGGGCACTAGCAAGGACGGTTCGACCTTCCCAGAACTGACTCCTTCCCCCGGGATTCACAGAGGGCAACTGTAGAGAGGCATGTGGAGGAACAAGAGGCGAGAGTTTTACTCCCGTTGGGGGGGACGGTAGGAGTGGCGGTGCCGGACCCCCCAGATTTGACACCCCTCAGCTCCTGGGGCTGTAGAAATGAAGCTTGGCTGGAGAAGAGAGGGCGGGTTCTGGCCCACTGATTCGCCCCTTTCTTTTCCAAAGGGATCCTTCCGGGGAGCTAGAGAGTTTGGCAAATGCAGGGACCAACTAGATCTTTCTCTCTGGTGTCGATGTGCGGGGCCCTGGCTAACTCGATTCCAACCTAGCCTAGGATTTACATCAAAGTGTCACCTAGTTGCAAACCGCTCTCTGAGCCTAGCGTAACCGTGCGGGAAGGGAAAGTGGGGGACATCTGAATCCACTGTTTCTGCCTCCGCATCTTATCTTTCTGTGGGATGGGGAGTCAGCAAAGGATGGAGGAGAAAGACAATTTGGGATCAAACTGGAACCTCCAGTCTCTGTCCAGGGTGCTGACTCGGAGGGACCTGCCTGCCTGTCGCTGTCCCTGGTACTGAAAGGTCGATCGGCCTCACTCTTTCCAGAGCTCTGAAAACGGATTTAATTTTCCTCAAGACAAACTCAGAAAAACACCCGAAAAATAATTCAGACTTTTTTCTTAACCCGAATCTAATTTGTTAACCCTTCCCTGCCCTGCTCCTCTTTTATCAACCTTGTCTATAATTACAAGGAAAACTACAGTTAGGTGGTGTGGCTGGCATCTCAACGTGGGATAAATCTTTCCTTGATGGTCTATTACTACAATTTTTTCAGGCAGTGAAATCTTTCTTCAGTAAATGAAAGCTTTCTTCTTCCTTTAATCAATGAACTCTTTCGTCTTTGTTTTTGGGACGTGACTGGAATCTGTACAGTGTATTTTGGTAATAGAAAAATTAGTGGTGCTTCTCAATATTTCTCAGACACAATATAAAATACTAAAATAAAGGACCCCTAATTTTTTGCATCCCTGTTTCAATGTTTTAAAAACCTTGGTTATTAATAATGGTTATCTGATTAATCTATACCTATTTAGGCATGACTCACAAAGTAAAGATGCATTCAGTTTGCAGGACACACAAGGCATGTACATAAGAATAATCATCATTTGTCCAATCATATAACTGTTGGAAACTTACAGATTCATCTATAGCTAATCATGTAGGGAATGCTGTTCTAGAGACTGATCAAACCTTCTCAGCAATGATTCAGAAATACGGGTTTATTACAGTTGATTTCTCAGGCAATAAATTTCCAGGAACAAAACCCCCTGTGACTCATTTGATTTGCCCAGGGTCTAGTTGGCGGGGGGGGGGGAATATACCTCTTGACACTGAACTTTTCCTGACTCTATGACCAGAAGGAGCCCATTGTTCAGTATGAAAATGAAGTGCCATTCAGAAAAAGGTCTGGTGGAACACACTCAAAGTGAATCCAGATCAGGGATGGATCCAACCCTAAGTTGTCTTCTTTCATTTTTCCCTTCACTGTCAGAAATAAGTCTACCACAGATACAGACAAAAATTGGTACCAGCTACAGAAGCTATTGGCAGCAGCAGGTCATTGCATTTGGAAGTTATAGCTGACAAAGATCAAGGAAGGATAGTTGGAGAGAAAATACAAAGTACTGAGCTGCTATGGGAAGGCTCTGCCTGATAAGCAGAGCATTCATCATCCTCTTCACATGAGGCAAATGGGACAAGCTGTGCAGAACAAAAATGTAGAAATAGATATCAACCTCAGTGATTGACCATGAAAGCAGTACTGGATGTTGGGCTGGGAGTCAGAATCCAGGAAGTCCTAGCTTCAGCTGTGACTCATTCTTTACCAGCAGCTCATTGCTCATCTTGGAAGCCCATCCAAGCCCCCTTGGGGTGGAGTCAGGTTCACTGTGTTGGACCCCAGAGGACTCCTGAAACTTTCCAGGGCCCCCTTCTCACCCAAACTGGAAGCAGTGTGAGCTGAGGGGCTGAGCATCACCCTACACTAGACCCATCACTATTTCCTGCTCTCCAGCTATGGGAGCTAAGAGGATACATGCTGAGGAAAGGGGGCTGTTACATCTGATGGGAAACTTCTGCCTTTACTGAGTAGTGGAACTCTCAGCTTGTCTCCCAAACCTCTTTCCCCTTCCCTTTGTCTGTCAGTCTCTGTACTTAGATGGTACATCTTCCAGGCAGGCCCTGTCACAAGCTCTGCATCTGCACAACACTAAGCACAAGGGAGCTGGTATACTGGGTAGGCACTGCTGTAATATATATGATCAATAATTATATGGAGAGCAACTTAGCCTGAACCTAAACCTAGCGCTCCATCAGGGTGAAGGACATCAACATAGGACCTTGAATAGATAAGACAGAACCAGCTTTCAGAAACTCCTGATGGAATGTTCATTGGGTACCCTTTGTGTAACCCCTTCCTTTTTACATCTCCTTTTTTTGTCTCTATTACAAAATGCTATTGAATATTGAATATAAATGTACATTAGTTAACCTTCCTAAATGATCCAATGTATTATTCCTTCCAATGGCTTAATCTTGTAAAATGCCCTAAGCTCTGATGCAGTGATGACAAAACACTCTGAGCATGTGCTTAACTTTAAACTTAACATTGACTCTAAAGGAATTACCTACATCCTTGAATGAAGGACTGTGATAGTGCTTGAGTGCTCAGGACCTTGCAGGATCCGGTCTCTACATGCTAATCTTGGAATTTAATTTCCCCATTCTTTGTTGTCCTGTATGAATATCCTCTTGTACTTGGCTTGACTATATAGCTATCTGCCTTGTGACTTTATAATGTCATGAGCGAAACCTCTCTCTCAACAGTAAATTTCCATTTACATGGTATAAATCCAAGTAACACCTGATTTGTATGGGTGCTAATGAGAAAAGAATATGTAAGATCTCTGAACACTAACTTTGCAGTGACACATAAACCACTCCAAACAACATGGCATTACTGCTTGTGGAAAGTGGCAGATTAAAAACTTTGGAGGAGGAGGTCTTCTTTGTATCTATAAGATGCCTAGCCAAACTCTGGCTCTGAAGGTGCATGCAGCGCTTGAATGAAAAAGTGTGGCTCCTGGAAGAATGTCAGCAAATCAATTTAGGAAAGCAGCCCCAGCCTAGGAGTTTTACATCTCCCACTCTGAGCTTGCCCTGGGAAAGGGGGGTCAGCCCAGAGGAGCCAGCATCAGGGCCTGAGGGTTTGGGAGGGGGTTGGGGATGGTGGGGAGAAGCGCAACATGATTGGGATTTTAAAAACTCCCCACTAGCCCATGGTCTTCTACATTGAACCACAGCTAAGCTTTTACTGTATAGGCCTAGTTTTCGTGGTCACCTTAAGTAATTATCAGAATCCGACATTAGTAGGATCAATATGTGCCCTCTTTTTAAGACAAAATTAAAGTGTGCAATGAATTTTAAACTTATTAATTTTGGAATAGGTAAAAGTACGCGGCTATATGTTTCAGTGTGGCTCTTGAAGGTTTAATAATCAACTTGTTTGGCTCTTGAGTTCAATAAGTTTGGCTAACCCTGATCTATAAAATAGGCCCCGCAAGCAGATAAAGCAATTTGCCCTTACACCCCCTGTCATATCTCCAACATGGAACCCAAATCAGTAAAGCACCCGCTGAAAGGTAAGCATGTATTTAAGTGGTTTGCTGCATTAAGCCCTAAGATACCATCCGTAAAAGTGAGAGATTAGTTTCCGTATCAATTCACTCCTCAGTCTTTTTTCTGCTGTCATTACTAGGCACGATAACAATTAGTGCCTCTTGGGGCAAGCATTTGTATGTGTGTGATGTGCAGACCACTGCAGATTTCTCCACTAGGAACTCAAACGAGCACCCCAATTAATTTCACATAATCCATGGAACAACTATCAGATGGTAATGACTTCCGGTTACTACTTGGTGTATACTAGAGTTAGTATGAACCTGCAGCCTTTGGATGAAAGGCTCCATCTCTCATTAAGAAGCTCCTGAGCCAGGCAGCCTTAATGTAAATATTCCTAATAACTTCTTTGCTCCCAACCAGGATACAGTTAAATGAACTGCACCCATCATATGCCTTTAAACATATAAAAACCACAGGAGAGCTCAACAACAATATAATTGATTAATTTCTGCTAATCAATTTCAGTTTAATTATCAAGCCACCATTCAGAATTTCAATTTAGCTCCTCAGCTGTTGAAATGATATCTTCATTCTTGAAACAACTATTGACCCTTTCAGTGTATGAGCCCCACAGTCCAACCAAAGGTAAAAAAATACTTAGCACCTGGGGCCAGATCCTTAGATATTGACATCCATAGGAGGTTTGTCTTTTACATCAGTGGGCAAGGAACAGTGTGGGGATATGGTGGTGATTTTTATCTATAGCCTTATGGATCCATTTATTGTTTCTTATTTTCTGTCAATCTTCATATAGTCTTGACTGGTTGTAACAATGTTTCTTATTAGTAATGTTGCCTCAGTCCATTTCCATTAAGTTCTAATTAATTACTTCCCATTTGTAATAGTACCCCAATGTTTGTATCTTGTCCCTGGCAGTCTTTGTTTCATTTTGATTGCTTCACATTGGTGGTCTTATCTTGGCATTTGCAGCTTTGCCACATTGGTCCTGTCAATCTCCATTTGGTTTTAGTGGATTGCAATGGGTGTTTTCTTCTGGCCTGGTTGTGGCTGTTGGGGAGCAGCTCTTTCCCCTGAGCTACGCAGCCCCAGCCTGTACTACTATTTGAATTTGTCCCTATTTATCTTTAAGCTCTGGTTATATCACTGCCTTTTCCCCAATTTCTATAGCATTCCATATTCCATATTGTAAATGTAGAAACTTTATTTTGTAACCAATGTACTCCATCTTGTGTAAGACTAAATAGGCTATAAGGTGTGGATGGAGGGTGGATGTGTGTGTGACTGCCTTTTGCTATTCTTACTTATTTACAGTAAATGTGGCATATTGCCGTGTCCCCCTGAATAAGATCCTGTTAGTCTTTGCTTTTTATTAGGGGGTGGTCTCCTGGGTGCCCTTTTTGGTATAACAACAGGACCCTCCACAGTGCTATATTCCTTAAAAGTACTCTACAGATCTTAATTTACCACTAATAAGTAGGCCTTGTAATATAGGATAATATTATTTTCCTCATTTTATAGCAGGGGGAGCCAGAGCCCAGACACATTAAAATATTTGCCTATGTTCAGGCAGTGAGGTTGTAGTAGAAACCAGAAGAGTTCCTAGCTCTTAGACCAGTGCACAGTCTATTTGACCAGAACTTATTGGAGAGTCAAATTCTGCTCTTAGTTACACTGGATTAAATTTGGAATAAGACCATTGACTTCAATGGAGTCACTCCAGACCTACACCTGAAAACAGAATTGGGAGGGAGAATTCCTTGCAGAACTATGTGAATAAATTGCATTTCTCCATGTAAGTGTGGGGTGAGGACAAAGCTGGTCAACTGTAGATTATCACTGTTGGCCAACTCCATAGACAGGTTCCAAAGGGGCAGCCGTGTTAGTCTAGTTCAGTAGAACAAACAGAGGGGTCCCATGGCACTTAAAGACTAGCAAATTTATTTATTGCATGATCTTTTGTGGGAGAAAAATGCCACTTCAAAGCATCTGATGAAGTGAGATTTTCTCCCACGAAAGCTCATGCAAGAAATAAATCTCTTAGGCTATGTCCACACACAAGCACTCGTTTCAAAACAGGTCATTTCAAAACAAGCCATTTCAAAATAACGCCTTATTTCAAAATGTCTCATTTTGAAATAGCAAAAAGCTATTTTGAAATAAGGAAAAAAGCGGGAATTGAAATAGCATGTCCACACTGTGGACTTGCTATCTTGCTTCAGGGGCAGGGCACCATGGGAGGTGTGGCAACATGGCCACCTCCCTGGGCCATGTTGGCGGCCATGTTGGTAGCCAATCCCATAAAAGCTGGCCCCGACCTCACTTCCCTGTCCACTCTGGCTAGCAGGACTCTGCAAGCAATGGACATTGCCCAGTTGCCTAGACAGTGTCGTACGACACCCAACCACTCTGACTGCCTGCAGAGTGTCCTGCTTATGTGGGACACTCTGCTCGCAGACCCAGAGGGTGCCCAGCCTCTGTCCGAGACTTTCATCCACCTTGTCCGCAGGGCAGAGCTACTGCCCCTGCCCCTCTCCGTGCCTCACCAGGTCTGGGCCCGGGACACCAGCCCAGACTTGTGGGAGTGGGTTGTCCTGCGCACCTGGGGGGATGACGACTGGAGGGGGAGCTTCCACATGAGCAGGGCCAGCTTCACCCTCCTGGTCACGGAATTTGCCCTGCAGCTGCACCGCAGGGACACCCCCATGAGGCCCGCCATCCCTCTGAACAAAAGACTGGCCATTTCCCTCTGGAACATGGCCATTCTGGAATCCCACAGGTCAGTGGCGCACCTCTTCAGCATCTGGAGGTCCACCACTGGGAACATCCTCGTCAAGGTCACCAGGGCCGTCAACCAGGTCCTGCTGCGATGCCTGGTGAGACAAGGGGATCTGCAGGACACCATCCCAGGCATGGCCACCCTCGGCTTTCCCAAGTGTGCGGGGATCCTTGACACCACACACATCCCTGTGAGAGCCCCGGAGCACAGGGCCGCCGAGTACAGCAATAGGAAGGGGGACCACTCCATCATTGTGCAGGCCCTTGTGGACCACCTGGGCCTGTTCCAGAACTGTTATGTCGGATGGCCAGGGAGGGCCCATGATGCCAGGGTCCTCCGGAACTCTGCCTTCTATCAGGGCATGGAGGCGGGCACCTTCTTCCCCCCTCACAACATTAATTTTGGGGGACCAGAGGTGCCCGTCCTCATTGTGGCAGACGTGGCCTACCCCCTGCATCCATGGCTCATGCAGCCGTATGCAGGGCCTCTCGATCCCTCCTGGCAGATCTTCAATCACCGCCTGACCAGCTGCCGCCAGGTGGTGGAGCTGGCATTCGGCCGCCTCAAGGCCCCCTGGAGGTGCCTCCTCACTCGCCTCCAGCTCTCAGAGAGGACACTGCCCCAAGTGATCGCTGCGTGCGTGGCCCTCCACAATTCCTGCGAGCAGCGGGGTGAGCTCATTCTACCTGCATGGGAAGCTGAGGCCCGAGTCCTCGGCAGGGACTATAAGGGAACCCCGACCTGTGCCCACATGGGAGCAGCCGTCTCAGTGAGCCCTGTCCGTGCGGCATGCACTCTGGACCGCCTTCGCCAAGGAGGACCTCTGAGGGCCAGACCTGCCCTGCCCCACACCACCCTCTCCCCCGTTCACCCACAGCCAGCCCCCACCCATCCACCCACACTGTCAACTACCCGCAATAAAACCGCTGAAAACCACGAATAAGTGCCAAACTATTTATTTAACAATACAGGGGTTGGAGCAGGGAAGGGCTGTGGGGGGTTACAGGATGGGGCAATGTGGGGGCAGTCTGGGGGGGGGCAGCAACTTGGAAGGGGGAGGAGGACTTTGGGAGGTTCGGGGGGGCGGCAACTTGGAAGGGGGAGGAGGACTTTGGGGAGTTCAGGGAGGGGGTGGCAACTTAGAATGGGGAAGGGGGTGAGAAAGTCCGGGTGTCAGGGGGGGAATTCAGGCACGGCCTGTGGGAGGGTCTGGGGGGGGGTAGCACATCCCGCCTGTGCCCACGGCTGCTCTCCGTGTGTCGTCGCCTCCGGAGAGGACCAGGCAGTGAACCCTCAGCACGACGTGGCGGGGCCAGCCTCTCCCCCAGCTCTCGGATGGCGGCAGTGTGGGCCTCGATGGCTGCTGGCAGTCACTCGCTGAGGCGCTCCCGGGCCGTGGCTGCCCTGTCCTCCGCCACCGCGACCCGGTCTAGGACCTGGAGGGGAGCATCCTGCCGCTGGGCCTGCTCGTGTCGCCAGGCCTGCGTCAACACCTCCATCTTTTCACCGAGCTCCTCGAGGCTCTCAAGGAGCTCGGCCCGGGACCGGGGGCCCCTCCTCCTCCGCCGAGGTGCCCTGGGGCTGAGGCATTGGGCTGGCAGTAGTGGTGGCTGGCGAGCGGCTGGGCGACCTGCTGGAGGGAAGCAGAAAACACAGTTGGCCCCTGCCGCCTGCTGGCCCTGTCTGTGTGCAGCCTGTCTGCAGCACACACCTCTGCCCTGACTGTCAACAGGTCCCAGGATCCCCTGGGACATTGCCCTGGGGTAGGACTACCGGCCCCCAAAACCTCGAAAGGAGGCCAGGATGGTACCCAATGGAGGAGATTGGAGGACCCTGGGTGAAAATGTTGTTTGGCTGTGGTATTCATCGGGGTTTAGGGGGCCCTGGCACACTTGCCTGTACAAATCAGTATTCTATGGCATTCCAGGACACTTCAGCCCCTCCAGTACAAAGCCTGACAAACTCCTGTATTTTAAACTGCCTGCCAGACAGCAAATGTGAGGGTAAAAAGAAGAGGACAGTAAAAAGGGGACCATGTTCTCCTTTTGCCAGACATCTGGGAGCCTTACCCTGGAGGCACGCATGCTAGTGGTACCCATGAGGGTGAGCTGGACTCAGCTGCGCCTTGCTCTAGGGCATCTCCCAAGGCCACTTGCCAGTGGTGTGGCCTGCATGCTCTTCACACCAACCAAGATGCGGCTGCATCTTTAACAGCCAGCCCCTGTCAACCACCCACAGGCACCTGTGACCCCAGTGCCACCTGTCTCTGTGGGACCCGTGGCCGAGGGGGGGCCTCTGCACCCGCCAACCCTGTGCCCTACCTGCCCCAGTGCCCGGCCCTGGACCCCCTTGCTGCCTGTGACCTGCTGGACAGGCCTAGCCCTGTGTGCCTCAGTGGGAGGGGAAAACTTACCCACGGGGGCTCCAGAGGTCCGGCACAAGGTCCCAGGCTCTATGTCGGACCCAGGGGCCAAGATGGTGGTGGGCCCCTGGTCCTCCAGTCTGCTAACTGCCTGCAGGCTGGTGAACAGGTCCGGGCTGCTCGGGGTGGCCTCCACCGCTGGTGGTGCTGTGGCTAGAGGCCCCCCGACAGAGACATTGGACCCTGGTGCCTCTGGGCCCGACGAGGGGCTCCGCTGGACTCCTGTGTCCAGACCCTCAGTGGGGAAACCGCTGGGCTCTGGACCCAGGAAGGAGTGGAGCTCCTCATAGTAGGGGCAGGTGGCTGAGCTCCCTGCCCCCTGGAGGTCCTGGGCCTCCTGGGTCCGCACATGGTCTTGCTGCAAGGCCTTGACCTTGCTGCAGACCTGCTCTGTGGTGCAGGGATGGCCCTGCTCAGACATTGCCACAGCAATGTCTGAGTAAATGTCCCAGTTTGGGTGGGAGGCCTGGAACCGGGACATGATGTCTGGCCTCTGCCAGATCCCGAGGAGGCAGCGAACCTCCTCGGGGGTCCAGACAGGGGCCCGGCATTGCCCCCCAGCGGCAGTGCCTGCCTGAGCAGCCATGGTTAATGAAGGGTCAGGCCACACTGCCTGACAGGCATGCCCTGACAGGAACTTCCTGTTCCCCAGTGTAATGATCTTGAGGGTTCATGAAAGACGATGCTACTGAATGAGTAAGAATAGAACTTTAATCATACAGACAGGTATTCAGGTGTGTTCCTGGGAGCAGCCATGTTAAATCTTCTCTGGGGCACAACTCCCAATTTACACAACAATGGCCCATGCTAGGGAGTGTCTCTAAATTCAGAACCTTCTACAAGCATATCACTACACCCAGGGTGCTGTGCACCCTGGGAGGAAGGTCAGACTGTTATTTAGAAACAACGCTTTTTTCGAAATAAGATGTCCGGACAACAGTTATTTCACAAGAAGTCATTTCGAAATAACCTTTGTTTTGAAACGGAAGGGGTTTAAGCCATTTCAAAACAACGCCTCTTGTGTTGAAACAATGGAACCCGTTGTTTTGAAACGAGAGAACGTTGTTTGGACAAACCACTTCTTATTTCGAAACAAGCTCTGTTGTTTCGAAATAAGAAGCCTGTGTGGACATACCCTTAGTCTTTAGTGCCACAAGACTCCTTGTTTGTCTTTAGACAAGGAATTTCTATTAATCCATCAAGGTAAAACAAGCAAAGCCAATACCATGGTCAAGTGCATTTAGTTTTGATGCTTTATATACAGTTTGTGTGGTCCTTCCACTCTTGCTAAGTTGTTATGTGGTTTTCGGGGTGGCTATGCAAGTCACCTTGATTAAATGTAAAGTGACCCTTTAAGGACACATGTTTGAAGCTCACTTTGTTCAGTTTTGTATTATATCTCACCATATTCTCTCCAAACATCAGGGTGACTCAAGATCATTGTGTTCTGCCAGCCACTTACTTCCACCAGAGAGGGGACACCTCAACTCTGCAAATCCAGCTGCAGCATTGCAAGCTTTCTGTGTTTGGTCAGACCATCAGAATTCCAAAGGGAGAGAGCCATTTGCTATTATCTTCAAAGTGTATTCACACGGCAGTCTTATTTCAAAACAGCAGAGGTTGTTTTGAAATAAGAAACGCCACATTCACACGACGTACTGTTGTTTTGAAACAATGGGTTCCATTGTTTCGAAACAACTTAAACCCCATTTGGTGACGAAACAATGTTGTTTCAAAATGATTGTTTCAAAACAATCCCGTCAGAACACGTTGTTTTGAAACAACAGTGACTCGTTTCGAAATAACTGTTGTCCGAACATGCTATTTCGCTTTGAGCTTTTTTCCTTAATTCGAATTAACTTATTTCGAAATAAGGTGTTATTTCTATACAAGTTGTTTCGAAACAACTTGTACTGAAATAACCCCCTGTGTGTGAACGTAGCCAAAGAGGCCACTCTATTTCTTCTTCCATCATATTGAGAGGCATCTCCAACAGGCGCTTACCTACATCTCCAATCTTCTCTGGGACACATGGCAAACTGATGGCAAATCCTAGACTCTGAATACCAGACGTCTTACTTGTTTAGAGGACCACAGATGGCTTGTGGTTGTTAGATGAGTTACTTGATTTGGGGCTACCTTCTATGGGTTTTTCTGATCCTCTAGGCAGAAAGGTCCCTTATGGCTGGATCTCTCATTTGAAGATGGCTAATTTTAGATCAGAAAACAACTGGAAAGTTGTATTTCTCAGCACTTCTGTAGAAAAGGAGCTCTACAGATCTGAGTCTCTCACTCTTCCGCAGTTGATTTCCTTGGCAGAAGAATTCCCGGAGGCTGCAGCTTATAACAGGAGATACTTTGCCATGGTGAAACCAAAAGAAAGAGTTTTGGCTGATCTGATTAATGTCCTCTGATTACTCTGATGGCTCAGTGGAGAAAGTTTCCTCAACAGACCTCCCTTCCTCAGACCCTTCATCTCTGTCCTCCTAAAAAGAGGCTCTTTGGCACACCTGCTCTCCTTCATGCGCCCTGGTTCGCTATGTTTGTCAAGATCACTGGTACTCCCAGCTGCAGAAATGCATGGATGGATCGTGATGCTGCCTCTCCAATGCAATGTACCTTCTCAGCACACCAGCCTTTTCCCTTCTCTAGTTACCTAGGTGACCAGACAGGCCAGAAAATTGAGAGTAAACAAAGGATGCTCTTCCACAAACCTTACCCTTCCCATGCTCTCCCTCCTGCCCTTTCCCTTTTCTGCTGCCTGAGCAAATTTATGCCCCAGGAGCCAAACAAATTAACACAGAACTGAAAGAATTGTAAGAGGAGAACTCAGCTGCATCCCTGAATCCCATTCCTATCTCATCACAGTCCCATTATGAGCTACAAGTTTCCTATGGAAGGCAGGAAGTGCCCTGTCCTCTGGACAATGACTTGTATCAGGCTGGCCTCTGCTCTAGGGCAGGGGTCTCAAACATGCAGCCCATGGGCCACGTGCAGCCCCTAAAGCTATTTCCTGTGGCCTGCAATGACACTACTATTACCAATATTTGCAATATTGTTGTATGAAAAGGTTTCAGTGGTGTGGCCCTCGGGCTAACATACTAGTCCTCATTCGGCCCTTGTGGTGATTTGAGTTTGAAACTCCTGCTCTAGGGAGACTGACTTGAGCATCCTGCCAAAAGAACCTGCTGCTTCCCTTTGTTATATCTCACTCTGCGGTTAGTTGCCTGGCAGCATCTCACCTGTTGGAGATGGGAATTAAATTCATGACCCCTGACCACAAGGTGTGATTCAAGTGAATATCACCTGGCAGTTTGGCTGGTCTTGACAACTTAGCTGGCACAAGCTGCCTCGGAGAAAAACGTAGCATCTGGCCTGGCATCTAAGTCTCCTGCTTAGCAGCTGCTGTGATTAAATCGTACTGCCCTGCAGGCTAGGCTTGTGGCCTTTTTGTAACAGCCTGAGACTGAGAGGTGGGGGTGAGATGTTTCAGAAAGCTGTTTGCAGGGGAAAATCAATGGACTTCAGCAGTTTCTGTTTTTCTGCCACTGCACTGTAAGAACCCTCTCTGGCTTCAACAAGTGCCTGTCATGGTATCCTGGTATTGTGTGTTGCTTATGGGTACCAGAATGACCTGATTCCAACTGCTCCAGCTTCTTCCTTGGTCCTAGAGACCAGCAGGCACTTCCACAGATGACCGTGTATCTCAGGCGTAGCCAAACTGCAGCTCGGGAGCCACATGTGGCTCTTGAATGAAAAAGTGTGGCTCTTGGAAGAACGTCAGCAAATCAGTTTAGTAGGTAAAAGTACATGGCTATATGCCTCAGTGCGGCTCTTGAAGGTTTAATAATCAAGTTGTGTGGCTCTTGAGTTCCGTAAGTTTGGCCACCCCGGGTGTATCTTCTCTACTGCCACTTTACAGATGTAGGAAGTCCTTTGCTGGACCATCTTACTTTCCTCTGCATGAAGTTTAAAAGGAGACTCTGATGTTTAGTGGTTAGAAGAGTCATTTGGGAGCCAGGATTCCTAGGTTCTGTCATTGTCTCTGACACTGGTTCTTGACAGTATTCACTGTGTGACTATTGGTCATGTCACTTCTGGAAATCAGGCACTCAACCAATATGGCTGTGTTCACATAGCACTCTTATTTCAAAACAACAGAGGTTGTTTCGAAATAAGAAATACCCTGTTCACACGATGCACGGTTGTTTCGAAACAACGGCACCCGTTGTTTCGAAACAACTTAAACCCCATGTGGGGTCGAAACAACGTTGTTTTCAAAATGATTGTTTCAAAACAAAGCCATCCGAACATGTTGTTTCGAAACAACAGTGACTTGTTTCGAAATAACTGTTGCCTGAACCTGCTATTTCGCTTTGAGCTTTTTTCCTTAATTCAAATTAACAAACTGTTAATTCGAATTAAGTTATTTCAAAATAAGGCATTATTTCGATACAAGTTGTTTTGACACAACTTGTATCGAAATAATGCCTGTGTGTGAACACAGCCTATGTGTCTCAGTCTCCAGGTCTCTTTAACTGGGGTGAGAAGGCCTCGTTTACTCAAATAGTGCGGAGCTTCATTCACTGAGCTCCAAAATGTGACAAATAAATTTGTTAATCTTTAAAAGTGCCACCAGATTCCTTGTTTGTTGAGGTCTAAAAGGCACTTCATATAGTCAGAGCATTATTGCAAAGACCAGGGTTGTCCTCCCCTTCTGCATCACAGAACATATTCATTTTCATCTCTGGAAGCAACTGACCACACAGCAGTCCCGCTCAGTGGAGTGTTGATTCAGTGGGATGGAAGAGACTATGATGGGTCATTGAGGCCAGTTCCCTGCATTCATGGCAGGACCACGTACCCTCTTAAACCATTCCTGCTAGGTGCTTGTCTCAGTGATAAGCAGCCCAGCTGAGCAGATTCTTTGCAAAAGCTACAGGGTTTTCCCACTGCAATGGCTGTGCCTGGATATGCAACAAAAGGAAGGTCAGACCTCATTGGTGTTAACCTGGAACTCAGAACACTTGAGTTCCATGCCCTTCTTGGTCATAGACTTCCTCTCTGACCTTGGGCAAGTCACGTGGTCTCTGGGGGGGGGGGTCTCAGTTCCCCATCTATAAAATGGGGCTAATAGGCTACAACACTACTCTACCCACAAGGGAATTTTGCAGATAAATACATCAGGTGCTCATCTGCAACTGTAACAGACCTTGGTACAATGGCAAGAATAGCCAGAATCACACTAATAAAAGCTCGTTGGGGGATTTCTCAGGAAAAACCAAACTAGCAGTTAAATATCCATTGCCCAAATTCAGGAAGGGGCTAGTGAGATGCTCTCCTGGAGGACAAACTGGGCCAGCGTTATGACAAAGTCAGGTCTATGCTGCAGACCAAGGCTTGGCAAATAGGGTGGGGGACCCTAGACCAGTGGTTCCCAACATTTTCTCTGCTGTGGCACACCTTGCTACCTTTAATTAATTTGAAGCACAGCACTATATAGTTTCCAAATGAACTCATGAATATTCATAAGCCAATAAGCCAGTCCTGAGCTCTTTGAGTAGTTTTTTCAAAAAAATTTTGTAGCACATCTGCTCAGCCCTGATGGCACACCTGTGTGCCACTGCACACTGGTTGGGAAACACTGCCCTAGAGTCTGGTGCACAGTTCTGTGCAGAGATGTGAGCAGGAATCCATTGATTTAGTGCCATTCTTCCACAAATATGGAGGGAGTTCTGCTTTTAAAGACTGTTTCCTTTAGAAAAAACAACAAGCCTTTGTGTGGCACTTTAAGACTAACAGATTTATTTTTATTTTTTGCATGTTTCCTTTTTTTTTGCATGTTTCCTTTAGGAATTTGTGCTAAAACTCAAGAGTTAATGGTTTGTGTGAGAAACCGAACTTCATCCTCCTGACGTCCACATGATCATACTGGTCCTTCTTAGGCAGCAGTTGCTTTGCCATTGCCTTCAATGAGGAGAGGCTCAGGCCCATAGCCAGAGACTGGTGCAGAAAACCTCGATGTCCCAGACTAAGTGCAAGTTCGTCAGATCTCACATGAAGGTAGTGCAAGGCTGAACACTTCCTCTGGTGAGAAAGAAATCTATAGACAAGGAAATCACACACATGTATTTTCACACCATCTTGCACACGCACAATAATATACACACTCATCACACTGCCTTCTTGCATATTCACACACGTACACTCACACACACCTCTCATGGACACATGCACATTTGTACACACAGTCTTCACACAAAACACACTCACGCATTTTTATGCACACTCATTTCTCTCTCACACACAAGTACTCACTCGTACACATTCACATCTATGCACACTCAAGCTGACGCTTACCCGTGTGGAGTCATGCACACACAGGCTCAGGCCCACTGTCACAGACACACAGGCTGTTTTGCATACTTGCTGTTTGAGGAGTACTATTGGATCTCAGCCATAAAAGAGTGTAAACATATGGATTTCATTTGCCCCCTCTTGCCTTCTACCATGTTTGCCTTGCCCTGTAAATAGGACTCTGGCAACCTGCCTTCACTGCTTGGATGATAGCATGCGAGCTGTGCTGGATAGAATGACCTCTTCTGGTCATCAGGGGACATGTCTGGAGAATGGATTTATTTTCTACTGTTTTTTTAGTTGCCTCATATTACAGAAAACTATTTCAAATGAAAGAAAAGCAGAGAGACTTCTAATTTCCTGGCTCTTTCCCAGCCCCCTCTTTTTTTGCTCTTCTTTTCTTGTCAAGGACTAACATTTATTGCAAAAAGAACTGTAGCATCACAGCTCTGCTCATTTCCTCTTCAAATGATTGAAAGGAAAAGTGAAAACTATTGGGATCAAATCTGGATCCCAGAAACATGTATTCATGTACATAGCTGAACTCAGTGGGATTCCCTGAAGAGGTGCACTGGTTAATTCAGTTCCAAGCATGAGAGTCTGCAGAATCAGGGCCAGTGAATCTATGAAGTTTGAACTCTCAAACCAGCCCTTAGAAGTGTCTGTCACTGGTTTGCCAGCACCAATGCTGTAAATAAGGTTGGAGTCTCTCTTGGTGGGAATTCACATATGAATGCCATGTCCCAAAAGGAATCCAGCTAACGGATGGATTCTGAGATGAGAAACACAGGGCATCTCTTGACTGCTCAGGGATGGCAGGAGATTTCCAAAGCTTAAGTAAGTTAAATACCGAAAATTTGGAAGCAATGCAACAGATGCATCACTCCCCACAAAGTAGCATCAATGACCGTGAAAGCCTCTTGACTCTTTCCTACTCTCAGACACATGTCTCATGTCTCACATTTTGTTAGTGGGCTATCAGAATGACAGGTCCTGGTTATTTCTTCTTTTATTTATATCTTAAGATGGAAATCCTAGCCTTGTTGGAGTCAGCGGCAAACTTCTCATTGAATTTTCTTTGGGCAGGGTTGCCTCACCATCCTTCCACGACCTCAGAGCATAGCTACACATCAAAATTAAGTTGACCCAACATTCATTGGCATATGACAGCCGTTGTAATTACATCATCTGTGCATGTTTACTCTTTGCTCCTACTGTTGGTGGACTGTTTCCTCACCAGGTGTATTTGTGCCATTCACACTGTCAGCGTTGGGAACTGAGAGATAGAAAAGCCACCTGAAAACCCATGACAATTGAGGGAAGCAACTCACTGTATCCACTGAACCTACATCCATTCACCTTGACTCTATGCTGTTCATGGAGGCAGACTTATTACATGGCATAGTGGGGCAATTACTCATCCATAGTTAATGTCAGCCGTTTTGCATTGAAAGTCTGTAATGTAGACCAGGCCTTACTGTCTTGCTCTTCTTGATTTTACATAGTAATAAGGGTCTCCTTTATAGCCCACCGTGGCTTTCCCTTGAACATCCAGCTATGAAACCCTAGGAGCTTTAGCTACAAAATCAAGCCCAGCCCCATGTAATATTTATGTGTGTGATGTATTTGTTTTCTTTGACTGTTGAAAGGCAAATGTAACAGGAACAGGGGCTCCTTCCTGTTCTTTCAGCACTGGTTACTGAGCACTGCCTGGCTTCAACAGGCTGGGAAGCAAAGCGGTTGCTTGCACAAATAATGGCTTCATTAGATTGAAAGAAGTGGACAGTGACCTCTTTGAAATGGACTTTCTGACCCCTGCTGACCTTTAGCCCTCACCCTGACAGCCTCTAAATCTTCTATCTTGTACTCCTCACTCCCTTGTAAGCACTTCAGGGTTCAGAGTCTAGCTGTATCTAAAAGCATCCTGGGTGCCTCTCTAGAGCCACTCATGAGGGTGGTGTCTGGCACCTAGAGTGGCTCTGAGCTATTGCCCAAGTGACAGCTAATACCTCTGCTGGTTAATGGCAACTAACAGGACTGGAGGGAACTGGGTAGCTCAAAGGAATTGCAGATGCTTTCTGGAGCCTTTGGATTTCCTGTTTAAATCTTGCCCTTTGTAGTGACCAGAGGTTGTTACCATTGGATGGACTGTTCTATGTCCCAGCTGCAATGAGCTGGGGGGGGGGGGTCCTCAGCCCCAATCCCTGTGTGTGGTGGTGTCCAGATCACAAAACCCACTATTGCTGCTAGCATTTAACTGGCACCTCTGCCAGCTTTCTTAGCAAAAAGGCTAAGGAGTGGGTGAGTAAGGTGACGACGCCCTCACCTCTGAGAGGCAGCACCACGAGCTATTGGGTTATGGTACTTTAGCAGGAACTCAGATATTCCAGTGATAGGCAGGGATACCCAGAGGCTTTTGGGGCAAGGCCAGGGTAAATCTGAAACTGAGCTTCTCCACTTCTCCAAAAATGACCACTGAGGGAGGGCCCACAGGGTGGGTGGAAGGTCAAGCCATTTCCACACCTACCCTGCACAAATGGCTCCTGTCCCACAGAGCTGGGCCTGTATCCCTACTGCCCCTCTGCTGGACTCATGATGAGATCTGTGGGACAAATTTCAGTGAGTGGAATTGTAACCTGGCACATGGCATCATGGTGCTGCTCAGGTTTGGGGGTACTCTTTGAGGGGGTGCAAAATTGCTCCTGGTGATGGGAACCATATAAAAACATAGTTGCTAGATGAGAGAGAAAGAAAGAGAGGGAAGTTCTCCTTGCTAGTGCCCTTGATGCACAATTTAGTTTCTTTTACCAACTGTCACTGAACAGTTGCTGCTGGTGGGTCACGCCTGATTAGGATTGGTAGTGAACAGCAGGGCAGGTCCCAAAACAGAGCAAGTAGTTGGGGATGGGTTGCAGCGTGATCAGCGGCATGGCTGGTGATGTCTAGGTGTGTGTAACAATAATGCATGGTTCTGGTGGAAAAATCACAGGTTGGCCAAAACTGTGACTAAAGTGACTTTCTGCCAGAGTATCACAGGTCAAAAAGGCTGTTTGGATTCTATAACATCTTCCTCTGTGACACCAGTGACAAATTCCTTTGAGTTCCAGGCTTTGCAGTCTATATAGACCTGGGACAAGAGAAGTAAACTAAATGACCAGGAGGGGACATGGTCTTCCTGTATAAGGTGGATCCACCCTCTGTTGCAGGCGCTATCTCAACTTGCAGTTGTTCCTGATGCCTTGGTGAGGTGCCTGAGAGCCTTCTTTGGCCTATGTTCTGCCTAGCTTGGATTTCTAGAACTCCATGTCCCTCTATGCAATAGGGACAGCTGCAGGCTCCATAAACAAACATACACGCACTAATACGCAAGTGTCCAGATCACCTGGTGATGACTCATGTGTTGTGGGCCATATACTCACAGAGGCATAGGCAGAACCAGATGCATCCATATGATTGGGCATGGAAAAAGGAAAACACCAAGAGACACAACTTTGTTCCACCACAAAAATACCTCCCTGCCAATCTTTAGAGCTATCCATGCCCACGCAAGCAGAGCATCAGAGTCTCATACACACTCAAGCACGTGCACATGTATTTACACATGCATGAATATACAAATATGCTGGCCATGCAACCTCACAGAAGTCTTTATGTGTGCACCATTTTTAAACACCCAAAGATTATCACAGATGCATGCACAACACTATTTGAATCCCCTACACCCACAAAAATGCACTCACATACACCCTTCCCAGCAGATATGTAGAATATCCTTATTTCAACACAGCTCAGATCAAGTAGCATCCCAATAAACAACTGCATACCCCTATTCAGACTTACACATGGATAAGAATAAGATGCAGGGCTTAGATCATGCTTTTTATCCACAGAACTGAAAGTAGTGGGCTGGATTATTATTTGCATTTTACAGATGAGAAAACTGAGGCACAAGGGGAGGAAGTATTTTGCCCAACATCACCCATCATGTGAGTGGCAGAGCGCTGAACTTGCAGTCCAGTGCATTGGATTATGTTGCTTCCCCAACACACAGCTTCCTGGTGTTGGCCATGGTCTAGCTGAAAGAGCTAGGAAGGGAGGCTGACAGGCAGTGGCTCATCCTGGTGTCTCTGAAGAGCTGCGCTGGTTAATTCGTCTATATACCAGCCACCCTCACCCACAAAAGCTGTGCATCCACCCTGTGCTGCACTTGCAGCCTCTGTCTTGCTCACCCCTCCTGGCAGGACCTGACATTGCTCTGGTCCCTACCTCCCCTGCTCTTTCATGCCCATTGATGACCTTTGGCTACAAAGAGATCAATATCCGAGGCCATGGTCTCAGTCCCCCCTGCCTCAAGGGAGCCTCTGAATGACCAGTGCTCTGGTCAGTATCTCTAATGAACCTCGGCAGTGATTGAAGAACTGTCAGGTGGACACCTCCTCCCACCATCAAGGGAAATGGTTTTCCGTTGAGGTATTGATCCACCAGAGACACAGGTGTGTTCCCACAGAGTCCTCTATATGTGGCACTCAGCCAGAGCCCACCTCTTTATCCTCTCAACCCCTTGGCTCCCAACTCAAATTCCCCTTCCCCCATCTTGCAAACACTTTCTTTCCCTTCCTGCTGGAGACGGCCTGCTGCTCTGCTGATTCACTGAGGCTGAGGCTTCGAGGGGCTGAGTTTTCCCTGATTCATTTGGCTTTGGAGATCGTCAGTCAGCCCAGCCAGGCACGTCCTGTCCTGGCGTGATCAGAAATGACACAGCATAGGAGATAGGCTCGTTCCGATTGAAGGTGGGGTTGGAAAGAGAGGTAGGGATAGGAGTGGGGAAATGGCCCAAGGAGGGCTGGGAAGCTGAATCCCTGGCAACATGGCACAGAAACATGACTTCTTTTTAATTTCTTCATATGAGTGCTCCATATTTAGGCCAGGCAGGGGTAAGAATCCACCCACCCAGGAAGCAGGGTCATAACTGATTTCTGTGCACTCCCTTTGACTCCTGTGCTTCCTTCAAGAAGAGCCCTTGGCCAGCAAAAGCTGATTGATCGGGTGGAGAGCAGGAATTGATCAGGATTTCTGCCCTATACATATTCCTGTGAACTGATAAAGGGAGATCAATAGCTGAAAAAGAGATTTCTAGCAGTGCAGCCTTTGCGTAGCAGCAGTTGGTCCAGAGAATGTCAGCTAGTTCCCTATGGCTCATAATCACAGCTCTCAATTTTAAGTTCACCTCCTGTCCCCCCACAAACCCTCCTCCAGCCCCAGCTCTCCTCACAATGACTGTGAAACCCAGACATCACAGAAGAGAAAACGGCTTACAGGAGGGCTCGGTGCAAGATGTCACTTCGGAACCATAGGATTTCTGGTGCTGAAGCTAGAGTAATAGTCAACATGGCCGCCCATTTGAGCAGGATGGTCAGCAAAATGGTGATCCAAGACCTTGGGGGTGGGCTTCCTTTGTCCTGGAGGTGGGAGGGGCAGAGATCCTGGGGTTTGGGGGTATCTAGGTGAGAAAACCCATCAGTGATGGAGCATGTATAGTCCCTATTCCTCCTTGTATTATCAATATAGAATCAAGCTCTTAGCTGGTGTAGACAGAGACGAAACTTGCTGTCTTCTGTGCAGGGTCAGGGGTGCCTGCACACATGTGCATGGCTGACTTGTGCCACACAGCAAGCACCCCCTGTATTCTGGGTGACAAGTTTAGAGGGGTGTCACAGGATGAACAGCTGTGAAATCTGGTTTATGATCTATATGATTTTCCTGTTCACTTGTACACTGTGATTGTATGATTTGTTGCCAATTACACCATGCAATGTTTCTTTATGAATGCTCATAACCTATGCTACATGATTAACATGATATCATGTTTCCTACAACCTCATGGGTGTGCAGAGATGTGTAACATTTTTTTTCATTACTCAGGGGGGTGGGAGACAGACAGAGCTCTTGCCCAGCAACATGTAAACAACTGGAGCTGTGAGCAAGCAAGTACCTGGAGGAGGCAACAAAGATATGCTAATTGAGATGGCTCAGACTGGGCACAGGGATCACTTCTGCTCAGAAGGGGAAGGGTGAGGAGGATTCACCAAGGGTAAATCATGCCTGACCAACCTCATCGCCTTCTATGATGAGATGACTGGATTTGTGGATGCGGGAAGAGCCGTTGATGTGATATACCTTGACTTTAGCAAGGCTTTTGATACGGTTTCCCACAGCATTCTCATTGGCAAATTAAGGAAGTATGGGTTAGATGCGTGGACTGTAAGGTGGATAGAAAACTGGCTAGATCAACGGTTTCAGCATGCAGGAATCAATGGCTCCATGTCAAGTTGGCAAGCAGTAACAAGTGGTGTGCCCCAGGGGTCGGTCCTGGGGCCAGTTCTGTTCAATGTTTTCATCAATGATCTGGATGATGGGATAGATTGCACACTTAGTAAGTTTGCAGATGATACCAAACTGGGGGGAATGGTAGACACCCTAGAGGGCAGGGACAGGATTCAGGGAGACCTAGACAAATTGGAGCAGTGGGCCAAGAGGAATCTCATGAGGTTCAACAAGGAGAAGTGTAAAGTCCTGCACTTGGGACGAAAAAACCCCATGTACTGCTACAGGCTGGGGAGTGATCAGCTAAATAGCAGCACTGGAGAAAAGGACCTGGGAGTCATGGTGGATGGGAAGCTGGATATGAGTCAGCAGTGCGCGCTTGCTGCCAGAAAGGCCAATGGCATACTGGGCTGCATCAAAAGAAGTATTACCAGCAGATCAAGGGATGTGATCATTCCCCTCTATTCTGCACTAGTGAGGCCACATCTGGAATACTGTGTCCAGTTTTGGGCTCCCCACTACAAAAAGGACATGGACAAATTAGAGAGAGTCCAGAGGAGGGCAACAAAAATGATCAAAGGGCTGGAGCACAAGCCCTATGAAGAAAGACTGAAGGAACTAGGCTTATTTAGCCTGCAGAAGAGAAGACTGAGGGGGGATTTGATAGCAACCTTCAACTACTTGAAGGGTTGCTCCAAGGAGGATGGAGCTCGACTGTTCTCGGTAGTAACAGAGGGCAGAACGAGAAGCAATGGTTTCAAGTTACAGCTGGGGCAGTCCAGGCTGGATATTAGGAGAAACTTCCTTACTAGGCGAGTGGTGAACCATTGGAATAAGCTGCCTAGGGAGGTGGTGGAATCTCTATCTCTGGAGGTGTTCAAGGCCCAGCTGGACAAAACCCTGACTGAGATGATCTAATGGGAGTGGTCCTGCTTTTTTTGGCAGGGGGTTGGACTAGATGACCTTGTGGGGTCCCTTCCAACCCTATGATTCTATGATTCTATGAATGGAAACAAAGAGAGACACTCAGAACAATTTGTGGCCTTTTGCCTAGGAATCTCCATCTTGAAACAACTTCAAGCAAGATATGGGCCTTGCCAGGCCTCAGGCAGAGACTGGCTGTAGAAACATCTGACAGCTGAACACCTTGAGCATAAACTTGGACTATGAGGTCAATTTAAGTAGAGGTATTAGGTTAGGATGTGTATTTTACCTTTTATTTTCTTGTGGTCACTCCTGACTCATTTATATTGTGATTCTGCCATGATTGGCCATATTCTCACTTAGAATTATAATCTGGTCAATAACTTAGTAATTGTTTTATCAAAAGCTGTGTGAGCTTTCAAGGGTGTGAATGAGGAAGGTTGGGCATGATCCGTTTCTTTGTTAAATGGACTGACTTCAGTGTATGGTGACTGGGAGTGGGTCCCGATCTCTGTAGACAGTAGCTCCCATGGTGGTGTCTGAGGCCAGGGGTGCATGCTTGGTGACCGTCCCTCGAGTAGCCAGAGGGTATACACCCACTGCTTGGGCTGGGACCAATTTCATGTGAGAGGCTGGAGTGGACTGACTCAGGAATGAGGGGTCACTTGGCAAAGCGAAGCTAATCATGGTTCAGGAGTGGGAACTGGGGGGGCACAGCAGTGCACTGAACCAGATCTGGGGAGCAGCCTGTCACAAGGGGTCACTGTCTATCTGGATGAGGTCTCCCTGGCATGGTGTTGCCATTGCCCCTGCTTCCTTTCCCTCACTTCTAAGGGCTTTTCAAGAATTTCTGCAGCTTAGTTTGGCAGCTGTTGAGACTTGGCCATCTGGCTAGCTCATCGGATCAACCAAAGATCCATCCCTGCTGGGATAGCTAAGTCCATAAACAAATATAAACGAAACAAGCTTCAGTCTAGTCTCTGGCCTGATCTGGTCCAATCTCTCTTCACTGAGGTTCTTTCTTCCCTCTCTCTATCCAGCAGGAACAACCAAGGTTCTTTGCCTGGTTTTTCCACAGGCCTTTGTTCTTATCTCTGCCCCAGAAAGCCTAATTTAGGCCAACAGCCCACCTGTCTTGTGACATTACCTGTCACGACTCATCCCTCCCACCTTGGGATGTGAGCTAATCTTGTCACAGGTGGGCTGGGGCCCATCCCACTGTCAGAGGGCCCAGCCTGGCTCCACACTTCACCCCCAGCCTCCAGAACACAAGCATCAACTCATGCATCTAGCGGATGCCAAGGTGACTGCCCTCCATTATGCTGCACTTACAAACCACTTGGCACAACCCTAAAAGAAAGGAAATTAGCCAACTGACAGATCCTAATGCTGTGTAGTGGAGTTGTTGGTGATGAAGGTTAGTTAGGACCTTTTGTGATCCCACTCAGTTTTTGTGGGGTCCCATTCATGTGACTTTTATTAGTATAGTTTTATTTGTACTACAGCAATGGGAAGGGGTCCCAGTCAGGGCCTTGGTGTGCTAGACACTGCACAAACACATATCAAAGAGGTTGTGCATAACATGAAGACCATGAAATCTAGGCTTGATGTCAAGAAACCACCATAGGTCTATTCCTCTATAACAGGCTGCGTGAAGATCCTACCCAATTAACAAATGATGATCTTGCTGGAAATTGTTAGATGTTTTCTACTGTTGGCCCACCTGGATATAAGACGGTTTCTCTGGGAGAGAAGATCTAGGATGTGAGCTGAGCAGCCCTGAGAGAGGATCAACCTCACCTGGAGAGAAACTGTGAATTGCTTTAATTTGAGCCCTTTTAATGAGTAAGCCCAAACCCTAAGAACCGATAAATTCTGGCCTGCTACAATCTAGGGATCATGCTTGAAGTGGAGGAAGAAGACCATCTGCTTACATGCTGATATGATCCTATTCTGTGAAGCTTGATATCAAAGTCAGATGCTTAACACATCACCCAGAAGCAGAAATACCTTTTGACAGGAGAAAGAGAAGGGACAGAAAAAGAAAAAGGTCTGAAAGAGGAAAAAATAGTAAAGAAGGTTGGTAGAGGGAGAGTGAAAGGATGAGATAGATTGCAGACAGTGTTTTGAACAGAATTCTTTCTTCTGTTCTAATCTTGATTTTCATGTCCTAGTGCTTCTACAAGGAGCACAAGGCTGGTGTGCAAACTCAGGCTAACAGAGGGTATGAGTAAGGTGAACACTATGCCTAGCCCTCTGCACTGAATGAGAATGCAATCTCACGGGCTTTTAGGCATGTCCGTAGGTTCTTTTATTATTTTAATTGTGTTCTCTCTGTAATGCTTCCACCCTAAGAATAAAGGTGCTTACTTAGAAAGAGCTGTTTGGTGGCCTGTACAGAAGGCATTACACTGGGCACAGCCCCTGGAAAGAAAGCAAAGTGCAGATGCTGGTCTTTAAGGCAATCTGGCTTGCAGGGGCTATCAGAGTGTAGGCAGAGAACCACACAGCCTGGAGAAACTCCAGTCTGGAGGAAGGGAGATGTGGGTCTCCACCAAGATAGGTGATGACTCAGAGCTGGGAATGTTGGTGGGCCACAGAGGGGGAACACAGGTGCAGCTGCCCAGAACTGTGACATGTGGGCTCATCTATTCAGCTTCCATGTATGCACCCCCTTCATGAGCCAGATAAAACCCCCTCTGCCAGAGCTGTAACTACGACAAGAAGATCAGGGCTTTGCTCTAGGTGCACCAGAGCTAGGGCTACCAGACACCAAAGCCTGGAAAGGAGGACAGGGAAGTACGAAAAGGAGGACACTGGGACACATGGAGAAAATGCAGTATTAATGTCATATTTTTCTGTTTTTAGGGGGTCCTGGAACACTTTCCCCTAAAAATAGGGTGTTTCACAGGGGCATTGCTGGCAACTGGCACTGGGACCCAGGCCCCGAAAGCCGGCACCAGTGTCCTGTGTCCTGGCGGGGCCCCACCGCTCCCAGTCTCCAGCTGGATCGGGCCAGAGATTCGGGGGCCAGCTGTCCGCAGCTGCGGCTTCTGCTCCCCGCCTGGGGGTGTGGCCTGCGGGTAGGGGGTTGGGCCTGTGCCTGTGCCTGTGCCCTGGGTCATTCCCCGGGGCAGCGACGCCCCTGGTGTTTCAGCATACTTTAACTCCTATAAGTAACAAGCTAGACAAAATCATGTATTCTAAAATGCCTGCCAGACAGAGGACATGAAGGTAAAAAGGATATGTCCTCCTTTTGCCTGACATCTGGTAACCCTAGCCAGAGCGGCTCCATTGAGCCACTCCATTGAAGGGTACCCTCCACGCTGCTTGCCCTAGGTGCTGGGGGTATTTGGAATGTGCCCCAGGCTTGGTAAACTGTAGTTATAGCTCTGCAGTATACTTTCAGGGCCTAGTGCTGTATAGCCTTCTCCTTATACAGCCAGGGGGTGTGCTGTTCTCTGGCCACACAATGACCCTCTCTAGTGAGCTGCTGTCTCCATTCTCCCCCTTTATGTGGTTTACCCTGGCAGAGTGGAGCAAAGTTGACATGCCTGAAAGGAACCTGAGGCCCTAAAGCTGCCCTGCCTTAGAAGGCAGAGGGCTGAAGAGCCAGCAGGGCTGGTGGAACCCAGTAAGCCTGGTAAGCATTGCAGGGGGGTGCTGGCACTTGAGGGGCACCAAAATGGGGAGCGCGCCATTGCAGCGCACTGTGACATCATTTGTCTGCACCAGCACCTGCTCTGCTTGCAGGGGGATGCCAGAAATGGTAGCATTTCCTGAGAGCCAGTTGGAAAAGGGGCGTGGTGTGGGTCTGTCAGAGGAAGACTTTGCCGCTGGATGGGCTTCCAGCGTCATGGTAGCTGTGTCAGTCTCAGGAGATTAGCAAGGCTGGCTGGGGAGTGATAACCTTCTCCAGACCTATGAGGGAGCTCTAAGTAAACTTGAAAACTTCTCCCAGTGCCAGATATTCTCTCATCCTCCTTGACTTCCAAGGGGCACTTTAAGAAATGGGGGGTGGGGCCAGGGTGGAGTTTTGTTTTGTGTGTGGATTTTGCTTAGCCAGTGCAATCTCTCTGGCCCATTAAGGTAGGGGTTTGAAACATGTGGCCCGTGGGCCACATGTGGCCTACAGAGCTGCCTCCTGTGGCCCCTGATAACCCCCAGAATCCTGGGGCTCCCACCTTTCCAATCCTTGGGGTTTTCAAATTCTGAGCATCTCTGCTGACAGAGACCAAGCAGCCTCTCCTCCCCCCTGCGTTATCAGCCACTGACAGGGAGGAGCTGAACTGCTGCCTGGGAGCTGCCCTATTCACATGCAGCAGCTGATTGAGCAGCTGAAGCAGGCTGAGCCATCCAGAGAAGGCTCAGGTGGGGGGGAGGCTTAAAGGAGGGCGGCCTGAGCCTGTGGGGACAGTTCACAGAGGGCTCCATTCTGGGGGAACACCAGAAAGCCCCAGCACTAGCCACAGCATGGCCCCCAGGGCTTTCCCAGCTGCTGGTCCCAGCACAGGCAGGGGGTATTTCCCCCCAGGAAGGCGGGGTAGTGTTTTTTCTTCCACCCACCCCAGTGCTGCTAACTTCTGGCAGGCAGGGGATGTTTTCTCCTCTGCCGGCCCCACTCAGCCAAATTCAAACAGGCAGGTGGGTGGGGGTTGTTTTCCCTTCTGCCAACCCCAGAGCAGCTAAATTCAGGTGGGGAGGAGTGTTTTCCCTTATGCCAGTCCCACTGCAGCCTAATTTGAGTGGGCAGGCATGAGGGGGGTGTTTCCCCCTCTGCTGACCCCAGCACAGCTAAATTCAGGTGGACAGGGGGTGTTTCCCCCTCTGCCAACCCCAGTGTGTCCAAATTCAAGCAGGAGGATGCTTCCCCCACCACTAGTCCCAGTGCTGCCCCCAGGGCCAGGCAGGGGGATGGTTATTTACAGTCCTGTGGAGGGCTCTGACTAACCTGTTTGCAGCCCTGTCCTGGGATGAGGCTGCTCTCCTCCCGTCCTGGCTTGGGGATACATGCAGCCCCCTCTTTTTAAAACAAAAAACCCCAAAATCTTCTAAAACAATTTAATTTTATTTAAAAAACTAAAACCTTTATAAAACTTTAATTTCAATTAAATTTAATTCAATTTTAATAAATCAAACTGTAATTAATTTATTTCAATTAACAACAATTTGAATTCAATAAATTAAATTTTAATTTAATTTTAAGTAAATTAACCACTGGTCCTTCAGTGTTTGAAAAAGTATATTTTTTGCCCTCAAACCAAAAAAAAAAATTGGGAACCACTGATTTGGAGGTGTTTAAGGCCCGGCTGGACAAAACCCTGACTGGGATGGTTTAAGTGGGAGTGGTCCTGCCTCTGGCAGGGGGTTGGACTAGATGACCTATGAGGTCCCTTCCAACCCTATGATTCTATGATTTATAATGTAAAATTTTAAGTGTGTTTATTTACTCTTTGTCTTTTTGATAATTTTGCCATCTTGGATGGAAGTAATTCTAAAAGGAAATGTGTGTTTTAGCTTTGGAAAGACTCAAAATTAGCACAGACTTCATGTTACAGTTTCAAAAAAGTTAATACATTGACTTTTATTAGCATACTATATTACTCTTCATTTTTTACTGTACTTCCGCATCATTGTATGAAAAGGTTTCAGTGGTGCGGCCATTGGGCCAAAATCCTAGTCCTCATGCGGCCCTCGAGGGGATTTGAATTTGAGACCCCTGCTTTAACGGGACAGAAATATTTCCTCCTGAACAGCGGATGCCTGCCAATGAGATGCTAAATATCCCCCAACCAGCTGGGATGTACCCCCTGATGGCATGCCAGCTGCTGACAGGGGTGTGTGTCTGTGCTAAGGCCCAGCACCTCCTTGGGATTTTCCTTTCCAGCTTTTCTCAGCCCCAGTGCAACCTTAAGGAGGAAGCCTGTCTACAGCCCCTTTGCTAAGTTACAGTGACAACTGTGAGTGGCAGGTCTGAGTTGTCCCCTGCAGCAATTCAGCAGCATTAGTACATTCTTCTTCGAGCGCTGCTCAGATACATTCAATAATAGGTGTACGAGCCTCAGCGCACAATTGGTTGGAGACCTTTTAGCCCTAGTCTGTCAAAACAGGGCTGGAGTGGTGGCCAACGCCCCCTGGCCACCCTCTGGTTATATATATTGCTGCAGCCCTGCCCCTCCTCAGTTCCGTTTTTCTGCCCACAGCGATGTTATCAGAACAGCCTGCTCCTTGCGATTGCGTAACCAGCCTGTTATTTGTTTTGTGTATGAGCCACTAGCTCAACTGGGAGAACCTCTTAGTGGATGTCATTCCACCGGAAAGTGCTTCCACACGGTGCTTGGCTATGGAGCAGGAACAATGCTCTTCCCTGCTGCCTACCATGCCGGGGTTCAAACTCTGTGCTGCCTGCAGCAAGGCCTTCCCATGGGACAACCCCCCTGAGAAGTGCCTCCAGTGCCTGGGCAAAGCCCATTGGGTCACTGAATGCTCTATCTGTTGGTCCTTTAAACCTAGGACCATAAAAGACAGAGAGCAAAGGTGCCATATGTTGGCCTCAGAGCAAGCGTGGAAGCCTGTACCGGAAGCTTCTGGGCTACATGTGGCACAGCATGCCAGTTTGGCACTGGAACTTCCCGGTGCTGCTCTCCTGGCGAGCAAAAGACATGCCTGGTACCAGCCTTGGTACCAAAGCGTCGGCGCCACACCATGCCTCCTCGGGACCAGCAGAAGCCAGTACCAGTTCCCTCCACAGCGGAGGCATTTGAGGTGGCAAAGGCACTTCTCCTCTTGCCAATGCCTCCCACCCTGATACGGCCCAGAAAGAGGGGCAAACCAGCCTTTCTTTTGGGTGCCTGGTTGCCCCAAAAAAGGCACTGATCTCCCCCCTCTGGTCTCAGTACCGAACTCTCTGGTACCAGAAATGGGTGCTCAGGAAGAGACCCTCAGTGCCATTAGGGGACAGAGCCCCAGAGCCGCCCCTTGGGGCCATACCACCTTGTCCCCACCGGCACTGCAGACTATTTCCCCTCCCATGGTGCCGAAGCTGAGCCCATCGTGGGTCCAGGAGCCTTGATCCCCGAGTCCCAAGGAAGGGGTCTCCAGGGGTAGTAAATGGCCCCATCCATGGTCCTCAGTACTGAAGCCTTATAGGTACTGACCTCATGAGTGGTCTCCTCAGGCGACCCTACCACCCACGGTACTGATCAGCCTCGTCCGGCACCATGCCCTCTGGTATCTGACAGTCCTGGACCCCAGACCTCGCTCCTATACAGGGGACCTCAGAGCGCATTTTGATTTTCTCCACCATGTGTGCACTCACATGGGGTTGGAGGCTCATGCCTTTGTGGCCCCTAGCAACACTTTCTTTAGCCCTGGGCTCATGTCACCTTCTGAGCCCATAACAGTTCCCCTGCACCTTAGCGTGCAGGAGATTGCTATGGTGCAATGGCAAACTCCTGAGTCCATCGCCCTGGTCTCCAATACCACAGGACAGAAGTACAGGTCCCTGTGGAAGATTTTCCCTTCCTCACCTACCATCTGACACCATCTCAAGGGGTGGTAGAAGTGGCCTTAGGCCCCGGACAATTTCCCCACAACCTTCTCCTGAGGTCTAGAGAGGCAAGGGAATTAGACCTCTTAGGCAGGAAGGCTCATTTCTCCTTTGCCTTCCAGCTCAGAATAGCCAACAGCCAGGCTTTGGTGGCCAGGTATGTCATGAACCTATAGGAGTCCATGAATAAATTCAGGCATCTACTCCCCCAAGAGGACAGGGTGGACTACGATGCTTTTGTTGAAGAGGGCAGGCTGGCATCCCAAGACCTGCTGTTATCCACCTGGGACGCCTTGGACACTGCAAGCTGCAACATGGCTTCCGCCACGGTCCTGAGATTGGCAGCATGGCTCCGGGAGGCAAGGGTCCCCCTCCTCCCAGCAGGTCATAATGGACCTCCCCTTCGAGGGGGGGGTCCCTTTTTGTGGAAGGGTCAGATAGCATCCTCCAAGGTGCCCAGCACCCCTGAGGGGACCTAAAATACCTGGGCATGCTACCCTCCTGGCCCTCTAGGTGCCCTCCCAGCCCATAAGGGGTATCCCTCAATCTCTTTGCCCTGCAGCTTTCAATTTCCTTAGGGTCCTTCTCCCCACCTAGGGCTGTGAAAGACACCCTGAACCGCCCGCCGGGTCTCCCATCCCTTGCCCTGAAGGTAAATTGGGTTAACATGATGCTGGGCCTTTATACCCTTCTGCATACTGTTCATGGAGCCCTCAGAGGGCAACAGGGATCAAACTTATATCCCTTGTGTTCAAAGGGGAACAGAACTTGGTTGCAGGGCGCTACATACATCACGAATTGCCCCCTGAGAAAAATAACTCTGGTGGCTCTATTGGGATACCCTTCAGGATCCCTTTTCCCATGCAGCATTCCCTTAAGAATGCCCTCTTGCCAACTGTCCGGGCAGCCCATACCCCCGATAGCTTATGGGACATGCCTGGGATAGGGCTTGTGAACCATCCTTCCCTATCGCAAAGGCCCGCTGCCTTCCCCTGCCCCACCAGGCTGCAAATGCGAATACCACTACTGTTCAGGTCATGGTATTTGAAGGGCTGTCCGTTCCCACCCCTGTACAGTCCATACTTCGTTAGGCCATGGCTAGGTGGCACAATGGGACACCTCCATGCGAGGCGGGGGGGGTGTCTTTTAATGGACCATAGCATACTCTCAGGTATGGATTAAGAGTTTTCAGCTCAGGATCCTCTACTTTGAAGGGAGGGTAGTGCTCCCTCCTCTGAAAAAAAAAAAAAGTAGGAAGAGAGGATAACACGAAGGATCCCAATACCAGATGCCAAACTCTCCCTCTTTTTGAGAGTGTCTCGATGACTTCTGTACCCCTAGGACCAATGATAAACACCACCAACTGGCTTGCTGTTAGGGTGGTCCCCATGGTCCCCTTATCCTCCTGTCCAATAGCGTTCACTGGGCCAGGTTACTTCAGGCCTTACCTGTTCTCTTAAGGGCTTGTCCCGTGGGATTGTATTGGTGGGCATTCCCTTTCACTGCCTTATCAGGCACCTGCTCAGGAGCTGATAGGTGCTCCTCTGCCAGTTGTCTGCCCTACCCACGCGCCCACTCTCCCTCCATACTCCAGAGTGGGCACCTTCGACTTTGCTAATTCCCCTATGTGAACGCATCGCTTCTCACACTCTGCTGTATTGGAGATTGGTATAGTTCCGTCTTAGTCCCCCGCCGTGGCAACATCCCGGTCTGTACCCAGGACCAAGTGCACTCCTTCAGTGAATTGCATCATTTCTGGCCCCTGCACTTGCACAACCCGAGGGCATCTTACCCCTCACAATGGTGATAACCCTCACCCCTTCTATACCTAGGAAGGGAGATCTAACAATTCTGGGGCCTTCCCATGGGGATGGGAATCCTTCTCGGGGCAGACCCCTTATGTTGCTTTCTTTGCCCCTCCCCGGTTAGGGGTAGTGTTCACCCAGTTGGGTGGGCAGCTTTTCCTGATTGCAAAGTTTTCTCACCAAAGTGTTGTGGAGCGCTCCTTGTCCCTAATCTTTGGTGCAAGGTTCTCACCCACTGACCCCACAAGAGCCACTGGTACAGCCGTTGACTGGCAGCAGTTCTCTTCTTCCTCCTTGTGTTTTGACAAATAGTCATCAATACCCTAATCCAGGATCCATGTGTTTCTTCCCAGCTTTGCCCAGTTCAGTCCTGGGGCGGTCAACAACCCCTTAGCTTTGTTACCACCCCCTTCTTATATAAGGTGGTGTCCTTTTTTCCCCAGGAGGATTATCCTCCCTCTCCTGCCTTGGCTCTGGGGTACTTATCAGAGGGAAATAAACATTTCCACCCCAATCCCCACCGCCCCTTCATGATTCCTTCTATTTAGAACTGGGGAGGCCTTCGAAATGATTCCTCCCTTCCCTCCTTTTGTATGTTCCATGGGGAAAGTTATGGCCTCAATTCACTTAGGTCCTTTATCCATCCGCCTCCCACCTAGCGAAGGGAGGCAATTGGTTGTGGAAGCTATATACCTTACACGTGGGGCACTGCTTCACATCATGCCTTCCCCCTCCTTCCAGTCCACAACCTGCCAAGTGGGGCTGGTTCCTCCTACATCCCAACCATGGGACTTTCTCTTCCCATTGGCATTTCAAAAGTCTTGGCTGGGCCCCTTGGCACAGTGGGCTCATACAAACTTCTTCTGGCTCCACATTCTCCCCATCCCTTTGGCCACCAATGGCCACACCTTCGTGGGCCTCCTAAGAGCCATCCGGTACCTTGATTGCGGTGTTGGCATTTGCTGGCCAGATAAACTGTTCTTGCCAGGTGGTTATTCGATTCCTCCCACAGAACCCCATACCCCCTTTTCCCTTTAGTTGGGTTGGTAGATGGGTCTCCTTATTTCCCTCTCTTTTACTAATTGCTGTATAGGTCAGTAGGCCAGTAACTCTGGACTTCACCTTAGTCTTCCCATCAAACCTGCTAAGGCGTGCATTGTGAGCCTATAACCAAGGGATGCACCCTGGTTGCCCTGTTTTGCCAGGTGGTTTAGCACCAGCCTCTTATGTCCCAGCACCCAACCAATTTCAGATGTTGCCACCATATTTCTTTCAACAATAAGGTAACTCTAGGCCTCCCTCTGCCCTGTGGATCATAGGCAGGGTACACTGGAGGGCTAGAGGCCTCAGTCCTTCTCCACTTAGGCCAGGACGTTTTCATCCGTCCAGTTCCTCCAGGCCTGGAGTTTGGCCATTTCAGGGGCAGCTGTGCTGAAGATGGGAAAACAGCCCAACTCTGCACACCATCCTTCGGTATGGCTAGCAGCAGGGGCATCACTGCCCCGGGGAGGGATCCAGGGCATGGCTCCAGGCCCCGACCCTGGCCCGCAGGCCATGCCCCCTGGATGGGGGGAGGGCCGGAAGCCACTGTGTGCCACCGCAAGTGGCTGGGCCCGCATCCCCAGCCGGGGACGGGGCCAGAAGCGGCTGCAGGCGGCTGCGCCCTGCATCCCCGGCGAGGGACGGGGCCAGGAGCAGCCTCTGTGGTCAAGCCCCGGATCCCCGGCTGGGGACGGGGCTTCCATGGCCACGGGTGGCTGAGCCCTGGATGCCCCACTGGGGACGGGGCTGCCGTACCTGCGGCCGCGGGCAGCTGGGCCCTGGATTCCTGGCTGGGGATGGGGCCAGGAGCGGCCTCCGCGGTTGAGCCCTGGATCCTCAGCTGGGGACGGGGCTGCCGTGGCCGCCAGCGGCTGGGCCCCAGATCTCCGGCTCGATTTGGCCGGAGACCGGGGGGGGCTGGGGGTGCCAGACCTGGGGCACTGGTGCTGGGATTCGGGGCACATGCCCCAGGTGCCCAGCGCCAGCGACGCTCCTGGCTAGCCATCACCTATTGCTGAATGTATCTGAGCAGCACTCAAAGAAGAATGGTGGGTTACTTACCCATAACCATCCTTCTTCAAGACGGGCTGCTTAGATTCATTCAGAACCCTCCCACTGTCCCTGCAACTGGGAGTTGGCGACTTTTAGGGACTGGGGGGGGGGGCAGGGCTACGGCCATATATATAGCTACGGGATGGCTAGGGGGCATTGGCCGCCAGCCCTGTTTTGACAGGCTAGGGCTAAAAAGTTTCTGACTAATCATGCGCGGAGGCACATACACCTATTACTGAATGAATCCAAGCAGCTCATCTTGAAGAAGGATGGTTACCGGTAAGTAACCCACTGTTCTTGCAATGCCCAACAGCTAAGCTGGTATCCTTATACCCATGGAACAACTGAGAAAACAGACACATGGAAAAGTGGAAGTGTCTTACCCACCACAGACCAGGAACGGAGCTAGCACTGCTCATCACAGCTCCCCAACTGCTCTCTGACACAGTGGAAATGAAGGGGAGCTATGGATTAAGGACAGGCTTCAGGGATCCTCATGATCCTTCTGTGACTTGGAACTGGAAGATTAGAGCAGAGTAACGAGATCTCATCATGGCTCACAGCCTAGGAGCCAGCAGGACACTAGCTCTAGTTCAGACTGAGCCACAGGCTTCATGCATGTATGTCTAGCTAGCTCCAGAGCACCATAAAAATGCTGTCTGAAACTTTCCAGTACCAGTTTAATGTGGCTGCATTTGGCAATTCCAGCTTTCAAATGCTACTGATTGTTGTAAGAGCTATTAGTGGGCATGGGGTGGTGAGAAGAGGTTAGGAAATGGGTGAGTCTGATCTGTGGTGCCCGGAAACCTGCTGACAGAGAAATCCTGCAAGTTGTGGCCAACTGATGCAGTTTGAATCCATTGGCAATGCTTCCTCAGCATCTCAAAAAGGAGGGTTGCATCCACTGTTCCCTCTAAGCTGTGCGCGTGTGCGCACGCACACAGGTCATAATGACTGCACACACAACAAAATAAAGTGTGCACAAAAAATTCAATAGTGCTAATACTGGTGCTCACAAAGAAATGTTTTTGTGCACACAAAGAAATTGTTTGCGCACACAGCCTACGAGTAATTAGAGGGAATATTGGTTGCATCTGCCCCCAGCGCCACAGCAGTGGCACAAGGTTGCCCCATTGTCAGAAGAGTTTGGAGCCTGCAGAGTCTATCTGTAAGAGGTGAGGGGGGAGTGATCCCATACACAAATATCTAGCCAGCATGTCATGAATGTGATACATGTCATGGAGGTGTGGACTGTAATATACAAGCAGGATCACTTTCACATTGTTCATACAAAGTTGTATATTGACTCCCACCAGTCCAATATTTAAAACACCCGATCCTTAGAGGTAGGTTAGTCTAGTTCAGCCAAACAAGCAAATAAATTTATTAGTCTTTAAATGCCACAGGACTCCTTGCTTGTTTTGATGATCCTTAAAGAGTACTCACATGTGTAGTATATATTTTTTGTGACTCATCACCAGATGTCAGAAGCTTTGAAGTATTTGCTGTCTCCTTGCATTCCTTTTGTTGTCCTACTTCCATTGCAAATGTCTTGCTATGCATCAGTCAGACCCATTATCCATGTGTTTAGGGCAGGGATCTGCAACCTGAGGCTCCGGAGCCAGATGCGGCTCTTTAGTTTCCTCCTCTGGGCTCCTGGCTCCAAGGCCTCCCTCTTCACTGGGGGACTCTGCAGGTGACCCATGCCAGGCTCCAGGCACCCCTACCCCCTGCTACTGGTGAATCTGCAGGGGGCCCTCTCTTGGTTCTGGGCTCCTCCCTCCCCACCACCAGGACACCCTGCGGAAGACACCTTGGCTCAGTTCTCCTCACTTTCCACCAGGAAGTTACATCCATTGTGGCTCTCAAAACACTTGGTTATTGAAGGAATTTTTTAAAACGGCTCTTTTTATCTTTCGGGTTGTCTACCCCTGGTTTGGGGTCAGATTCCATTCTCACTTTCACTGTTGTAAAAAATCTGAATCTGAATTTACACCAGTTCCGCTGAGGATCAAAACTGGGCCTTTGGCATTGTATGATTTGATTTCTTTTTTTAAAGCCACATCTGTTTGTGCTCTATCAGTTTGGTTTGTGCACGTCTTTCCAGGTGACGCAATGCCTGCCCTTTTGTACAGGGTTTCAGCTCATTCTGTGCCAATTCTATGTATGGGAGTCCTGCAGCCTCCGGTGACCTTAGCCACTTGTGCTTCACTGAAAGATTAGCCCCTCCATGGAAACCGGCAGATTCATCTTTGAGTTTTCTGGGTAAAGGACAATAACCATGAAGACACACACATGTCCAGCTAAAGTTCTCTTGCTCTGACCACATGACTGGTCAGTAATGCCATTCTTAGGGGAGTGAAATCTGTTGTCATATTGAGTGGTGTGAAGGGGCTGAGACTTGTAAATGCCCTATGGGGGAAAGATGTCCAGTGTCATCACAGCAGGATGCAGCTATGCAATGTCTCAAGCTAAAGTTTGGATATAATGTGGCCTCTTGTTTTGTTTTATTGGTATTTATATTTCTCCTGGCTCTGAGTGACTATGAAAGTTTTATGTGCTTGTCCCAGGAGGAGACTTTTTTAACACTAAAATGAACAAGGAGTCCTGTGTCACTTAAAGACTAATAAATTTATTTATTGCATGAGCTTTTGTGGGAGAAAATCCCAGCTCAAATTTGTTAGTCTTTAAATGCCACAGGACTTCTTGTTTGTTTTCCTCAACTAGACTAACAAGACTTCCCCCTTTCAATCTTTTAACATAGGAATCTGTGATTAGGTTCAGTCATGCCATGTGCTGAGATTTTTGTCAGCAGGGGGCACTCCTCCCCTATAATTTCACAGTATGCTGACTGTCTCCTACCAAAGGCCTATTCTCAAGACAGAGACTATATAATTTATTAATCACTCAAGATCCCTGCTTTTACTGTTTCAGCCTCTTTGGTTCTTGTCCTTGGCTGCACCCCCTACCCATTTCAGTCATGGCTAGAATATCTCTCCCCCTAGGCACGAACCTTCCCTGTAACTGACTAGTCTGCAGGCACGAGGATAGAGTGCCACAAAACTGTTCTGAACTCCCTGGAATAGCTCTGGAGCTGGGGTAGGCAAGGCTATGAAAGTGGAAGTGGTTTGATAGATCACCTCAGAGCTTGATTCAGAACTCCTGAGATGTCAGCCTCCCCATGCCAGAAATCATATCATTGGGAGATTACCCAGCCCTACAGAGTGGCTGCTGAGCTTGGTGTGGCAGGATAAATCAGCCCTTTCTGGGTCCAGCTGAGAGCCAAGGCTGTAGATTGGGGTCTCAAACTCAAATCACCACAAGGGCTGCATGAGAACTAGCTCAGGGCTGCATCAGGACTAGTAGTCAGCCCAAGTGCCACACCACTGAAACCTTCTCATACAATGATATTGCAAAGATCGGTAACAATAGTGCTGTTGCAGGCTGCAGGAAATAGCTTTAGGGGCCACATGTGGCCCACGGGGTGCATGTGTGAGACCCCTGCTGTAGACAGAGACTTGGATTCAGGAGGTCTGAATCTCCCCCCCCGCCCCCCCAAATCCTAGGGTGGCTGAATTAGAAACTCTGTACCAATCTCATCTCTAGCACACACTGTCCTCCCGTTCCTCCTGCTCCAGAATGAGTGTGTCTCCTTTTACAAGCTGAGCAGTAGCTTGCTTTCTTCTGCATCAGCCAGTCAGCTCAGGAGTTCTTGAAACGCCATAGGGAGAGCATCTTCAATGGAGACACAGCTGGCAGGCGGGGAGATAGCATGGCCTAGTGGATAGTGCACTGGAATAGGACTTGGGAGACCACAGCGTTCTTCCCAGCTCGGCAGCCGGCCTGCTGGCTGGCCTTGGGTAAGTCACTTCCCTGCTCTGTGCCTTAGTTTCCCAATCTGTGGAATGGGGATAGTAATCCTGCCCTTCTTTAGCTCTCTCAATGAAAAGTCCTAGACAAGGGTATTACCACTGATTGTGTGTAGTGCAGTAGAACCCAGAAGCCCCAGACCAGGACCTCATTGCCTTAGGTGTTGTACAAACACAGAACAAAAACATGGTTCCAGTGACAAAGAGCTTATGAGCAAAATAAAAGTAGGCTCCATGGGCAAACTCTGCTCTCACATATGCTTGTATAACACCATTAGCCCCAATGGACCTGTTTCAGATTCCTACCTGTGTAACTGACAGCACCAATGGTCTGGGTGGAAGGTGCTGTTGAGATCATCAGTCCAGCTCCAGGGAGGCTATGTCTGGGATGCATGAGGGGGTGGCTGCGGGCCCAGAGCTGGCATGGGATGTGGGCTGATCTCCCAGCAGTACCTCAATGGTGTGAAATGGTGAGGTCAGTGGCTTTTCTATCTTGTCCACGTGGCTGATAGGCAGTTGGAACCTGAAGCCTTTTCTTAGAAACCCCATGGTTTTATTTTAAACTGCTGCGGCCCTTCCTGGAAGCCCTGAGAGAAAATTGAGAAAGCCTAGGAAAGGGCTGTGGGTGTTTTCGAAACACACCCTCCCACAGCGGCTACTCATCTCACTGGCTGCAGAGAGAGTCTCATTTTTAAAGATAATGTGTTATTTTCCTTTCCTCCTCCACCGCCCCAGCCTCCTTCCTCCCCTCCACCCTACAGTCACCTCACCAGGCAGGATGATGTGCCTGCGTCAGTGAGAGAGAACCCGGTGAGAGAAACCACAAGACCTCAGGGTGCGCTGGGCCCCAAGTGAAAGTTGAGGCTGTGAGCAAAGCCAGACTTGCAGCCTCCTCCTCTCATAGCTCTTTGTGTGGTAGGAAACGTGGCCAGAGTAGAGCCCATGTGACAGCAAAAGTCTTGGGGTGGTGGAACCTGCTCAGAGGGATCCATGAAAGCACAAAGGGCTCTGGCTTTTCTGACTAAGCATTTTGATGAATCAGCTATGCGGCTCAGGGTGTGGAGGCAAGGCCCCATTCAGCAAAATCCCAATGTACTGGCTTCCCCTGGACTCAGCTTCAGCCCAGGCTTAGGTTAAGCCCCTGCTTAAGTGTGCCAGTTGGTTCAGCATCCTGCCTACCACAGCAGCTGGCCCTTGTGCTTCCTTGCTCGACCCACCTCATTGAGCATTGCTCCATGGCTGGGCCAGGTGGGTATTAGTCCAGAGTCAGACCTCAGGCCATCACACTCCTCCATGGGGTGAGTTGTCCCATAGCTGTCTTGGAGCCACATCCCAACACTACAAGTAGCTCCTTTGTCTCTAATGTGCTGAATCAAGACCTTGGAGGCCAAGTCCTGAAAGTGGGAGAGAAGGGGCCCTGTATCGGCTGCCTGCTGGCCTGCAGAGCTGGGCTGGGAAATGGGCAAAGCTGCAGTTGGAAGCGCCAGCAAGTTGACATCTTTTCTTTGGACTGTGGATCTGCATCTCCCCCATACTGTGTTACTGCAGAGCTAAGCAAGGGGCTTTCTCCTGCATGCTTCTCCTCTGGAGGAAGGAGTCCTGTGGCCCTTTTAAAGACTAACAAATGTATTTAATGCATAAGCTTTCATGGGCATACGCCACGTTTCTGTCACCTAGCATCTCACTAGGCTGGTGTTGGCAAGTAACACTGCTTTGACATTTAACAAACACCAGCTAACCACAGCTTGGCTGGGCCCTGCTGCTTATGTTCTCCAGTGTCTCCTTAGTTTTATTTGATGGGCCTCTACAGTCAAACCAGAACACTGTTCTGTCTAGGGATGCAGGATATGGCATGTTAGATCAGAAGTTTCAGAACCCTCTCCCGCCCAGCCTCTGGCGGTGGCCAATGCCTAATCTGTGCTTGTGCAGCCTCTCTGAAAATGAGGCCACTAACCAATTGTATAAGTCAATGATAAACTTAGGGCCATGCGGGGCTGGCCTAACCATATGGGTGAACTAGGCAGTTGCCTAAGGTGCCAGGCTTTAAGGGTCACCAGATTAAATGGAAGCAAATTTTTCTCTATTAAAAAATGTCAAAATGTAATCTCTTACTACATGGGAGCGGAGGAGCACCGAAGTCATAGTTGGCCTAGGGCACCAAAAACTCTTGGGCCAGCGCTGTGGGGACGAGTTCCTTCCTGATCATCACGGATGCTCACGGTGCACTCTGAAGCATGAGTTGTTCAGCTTTCGGGTGTGTGGCTACACATGGTTCTATAGATTTTATGGGACCATGGTGATCACCTAGTCTGCCCTCTCATGCATCGTGCAGGCTGAAGAATTTCATTTAGTGCTTCCTGCATCCGGGATAACATTGCATCTTCCTTCATTGCAATAACTTGTGGTTGAAATAGCACAGGGAGGAAGAAAACCAAGCTTGATTTGAAGATGCTAAGGGATGGAGACTCAACACCCAGCTCTTGGCAAGTTGTTACCAATTGGTCCTAGGTTTCCCTGTAGTGTTTTAAATCCAGCTATGTTACTTGACACCATTCCTCTTTGGTGAGGGCCTGGGGTGCCGTGCTTCTCTCTCTGTTCTCTCGCAACCCATAATTCAGCTTGCACGCTAGGATGCTCTTGAGTGGCTGAGGACATCTGCCTATCTTGAGCTATCTCATGCTGGTAGGGTAGGTGTGAAATTTTGGAGAAGAGATGCTGAGGCGCTGAGCCACTTGGTATGTCTCGCTGGAGAAAGCACCATCTTTACCCTTTGACTTTGGTTTCTCATCTCTGCCTCTTCTCACAGCCTGGCCGGGGGCAGGAGGAGAGATAAGAGGGTGAATGCAGGTTGCACTGAAGGTGTGAACCACAGACCAGGTAGTGCTGCAGCCTTGCATGTTGGGCTAGGAGCTGATTCTGCAGCTGCTCCAACAATCTTGTGATTCACAGGAGAGCCAGAGCATGCAGGCCAGGGGTGTAACCCTTTCATGGCTGGACTCTTGCACAGCGGGACTTGGGGACCCTTCTGTGTTGTGAAAGGCAAAAGATCATCCTCCTGACCAGTGTGCAACAGGCCTTTATTACAGAAACAAGCACCATGTGTCCTCAGTGCAAATGCATCTGAGAACTGGAAGTGCCTCTGAAAATGTATAGCAACCAGGATCTGTGTGTTTGAGCTCTGTGGCTGATCTTAGGTGTGAGGCAGGCAGTCCTGGTGGAGCCAGGCCAAAGGTGAGCTGAGCAGTATGAAAGATTCCAGCTTTCCCCTCCAGCACTTTGCCAGTTAAGGGTGGGTGCCAGAATGACAACACTGGGGTGCAGAGCATCCTGAACAGCAAGTGGGTGCAGTAGGAATGCCCAGCCCTGCCAAAGGCTCCTTGAAACTCCCTAAAGGCTTCTGGATGCAGGACTCTTATCCAAAATCAGATATGAGCTGTCCTGGTGCTCGAGCAAAGTGCTGAGTCTGCTCTCTGGTCCTGCAGGCGGGGGAAGCACATGGCTGCTTTCCTTTTGAAGTGTTCTGGAGAGGAAGTGCTGAGTTCCCACTGTGGTTCTGTGTACTTGCCTTTCTCCCTGATCTCCTCTGCCCTGCTCCCTCCCCATCCGTCCATCCCTCTCTTTTCCTCAACTCCTGCTGTCCCCTTGGGCTCCCCATCATTCTTCTTGCCCTCTCAAGGTCCCATTTCCTTCTTTGGGAGCCCCATGCTCTTCTCACACAGGCCTTGATGGCAGGAGCACTACTGGCTAGGGTTGGGGCTCGGGTCCCGCCCCCCTTCCCAAGGCCCTGATCCTGGTCTGGGGCCCTGTCCGGCCTCAGTCGCTGCCACTTGTTGTCAACAGCAGGGTCCAGATCCGGCTTCAAGCCGCTTGCAGGAGGGTCAAGCCAGAGCTGGTCCCTGCCGCTGCCTTCATGTGGCAGGAGGATCGGAGACAGCTCCTGCTGCTTGTGGGAAGTGGTAGGAACCATCTCCGAGCCTTCTGCCACTTGTTGGGAGTGGTTTTGAGCTGCAATGGGCCCCTTCTGCTGCACTGCCAGCCAAGAGATGAAGCGCCTGTGCCCTGCTGGCCCCAGTTCAGCAATGCCCTTGCTTGACGACCTAGGAATCCCTTGCACATCAATAGTACCTTGCCACCTATTCTAGATGGCATTTGTTCAGAGCATAATGCTCCCGTCACATCATTCTCCCCAGCAAAGTGCCAATACATATAAAAAATGCTGGCACAATGCCCCCAGCCTTGGATTATTTCTCCCCCGTGCAGCCATCACTTCTCCCACAATTGTCCTGGGCTTCCAGAAGGCCTTGTCAAGTCTCCCACAAGCCACTGCTTCTCAGGGCCCTGAACTAGTACATAGAAGGCCCTGCAACAAAGGGAATGGGGAGATCTGGCACATCAGCTGGGAACATTAGAATAGATTAGAACCATAGGCTTGGAAGGGACCTCATGAGATCATCTAGTCCAGGGGTACTCAAATGGTGGCCCGCGGTCCACAATCCAGACCGCAAAGAGGTTTCTGGTGGACCGTGACAGTGGCCTATTTGGCCGTTTGAGTGCCCCGGCTCTAAGGGCAGCTGAGCAACTTCTGTTGCTCGCTGCGCTCTCCCTCCCCCCC
>ML681963.1:46741616-46827622 GCA_007922195.1 Podocnemis expansa
CCCCCCCCAGTTGTTTGTGGACCCTGGTCAATGGTGGAAGGCTGAATGTGGACCGGCTCGCAAAAAGTTTGAGTACCCCTGATCTAGTCCAACCCATTGAATGCTTTCAGATAGGTACAGTTTTCAGGCCCCACTTGCCTGTGCTAGATTTGAACCCATAACTTTGAGGTGAAAAATGCAATCTAGCATTGCCAATGCCCCATTGGAAACATCCTTAGGCCACAACAGGAAAAAAAAGGGAGGAACTAGACCTGTTGACTCAGATGTGTCACTGAATGGCTTTCCAGGAGGCACTGGCAGATTGTTAAGACGCGGCAAACATTGCTCCTGTTTTGTGTGGATAACAAAAGTAAAGGAGCAAGAGAAGACAAAGGGTTGCAGAAGTGCCAGCAATTTTCTGTGCGTTGAGCAGAACTATTTACTGTCCAAACTCCTTCTCAGCCCTGGCTGCCTGTGCTATTTCAGTCTTGTATGCTCATTTTCTCTCTCCCACTAGTTTCCTTTCTTTTCAAATCTTCTCCTTCCTTCCTTTTTTAATTGGTCTGTTGATAGCAGATGCTGAACCCAGTTCAATCTGGAGAGCTGGGATCTGGATTTGAACTTCAGAACTCACCAATGTCCCTGGTCTGCTTGACCACTAGATTTGGAAGTGAAATTCCCAGCTCTGAACATACCCCATGCACTAGATCTCATGGCTGTTGCTTCTTGTGTCTGTAAAAGACTAAGGTCCAAACAACAGGGCATTTTGGCCAAGTTCAGATCCAGTTTTGGTGCTGCAGGCTTTGTCTTTATGAAAAAAGCTGTGTCAGTTTCGATAGATTTTTAAATAGCTGCCACCCCCGGGTTGAGAAACATTTACTTTGACTTAAATCAGTCACTTACCAACACAAGTTTTAAGAGAGGCTTCTGTCTAGTTTAGCTTCTCTCTGCTCCATCCCTGCCTACTCTTGAGCACTGGTTGTTTCTACTGCAGCCCATGCCCTCCCAGCTGTTCCCAGCAGCTTGGTAACTAACAAAGAGTCCTGTGGCACTTCTAGAGGCTAACACATTTATTTAATTTACTTTGCTGAAATAGGCTAACACATTTACCCTTCTGGATCTTGGTAAATACTTATTTCAAGGGCTGAATGCTGCGTGATGCTGGAGTGACTCTGGGGATTGGAGCCCTCTGTTGTGCACAGGGAAAGCAGCTGCAGGGTCAACCTACTCTCTAGGGGTATGTCTACACAGCACTTTTATTTCGAAATAACACTGGCTATTTCGAAATAAAAGATATTTGGTCCACATGACGTTTTCTTATTTTGAAAGGACGGATCCCATCCTTTCGAAATAAAAACCATTGTTTTGAAACAGGTTAAACCCCAATTGTTTCGAAACGGCTGTTATTTTGAAATGGTTATTTCAAAATAAGGCTGTTTGGACATGTTGTTTCGAAATAACGATGTGTGTGCAGACATAGCCTAGGATTAGACCACAGATTCACCCCTCCACACACACACACACATGAAATATGGGTTGCATAAGGGAACCCACAAGTCCACGGCCAGCAAATGGGAAGCAGTCCTGAAGGAAACTATCAGCCAGAGACTGTCATCCCCATACCTAAACGGAGCTCCACACAGGACTTGGGAAGAGGTAAAGATGGTGTCCCCAGTTCTATGATTGATTGGGGGGGGGCTGCTTTGGTCCCTAGATCAGCGTAGAGGAGCCGAGGGGCTGTCCCAACTTATGCCCAGCTGCTTGGCACCTGGTGGTGTGATTCATGCCTGTGCTACTGTTGCTGGATCCAGTAACTTTAAATATCTTATTTGCTGTGCCCAGTACTAACTAAATCACAAATGATAGTGACGATCAAGAGTGAGGGATGTGGCAGGGAATTTCTCAGTTCCTTGAAACAGAAGCACTGAGTTTACTCTAGGAGTCCCAGTCTGTTGGTCTGGCTCTCTCACACATACAGAAGCAGTCATGATGCTGTGGGTGAGGGGAAAAAGTGACAGGCTTGCTGAGCTGACGTGTGGCAGAAAGCCCCTTTATGCTTATTTTGGGCAGCCCATGAAGGGCTGGTTTCAACTCCCCTTAAATGGCAGTGAGGGTCGGAAAAGCAAGGGGGGAAGAAGTGGCATCTCTTCCTCCACAGGTCTGTTCTCCGGCAGCGTTTGAGTCGCAGCTGCTCAATTCAGTGACACAAACAAGCTGTAAAAAAAACCCAAGGAGTCTTGTGGCACTTAAAGACTATCAGATTTATTTATCGCATGAGCTTTGGTGGGAGAATATCCCACTTTGTCAGATGCTTTGAAGAGGGAGATATAACAGAATTGGATGAAAATAAATGCAGGGGAGTGTAAGACATGGGATCAGGGCATACTGCAACAGCAAATCACAGCATGTGTAAGGATTCAAATGCCAGGAGAGAGCATACAGAACCCACAAAACCAGCACAGCTCTAGGGGTATGTCTACACAGCACTTTTATTTCGAAATAACACTGGTTATTTCGAAATAAAAGATATTTGGTCCACATGACGTTTTCTTATTTCAAAAGGCCAGACCCCATCCTTTCAAAATAAGAACTGCTGTTTCAAAACAGGTTAAACCCCCCGTTTGGACATGTTTTGAAACACCACCATTGTTTTGAAACAACTGTTTCAAAACAACATGTCCAAATGGCTTTATTTTGAAATAACCATTTTGAAATAACAGCCATTTCAATAGCAGGCTTTCCCTTAATTCGAATTAACTTATTTCAAAATAAGGACTTTATTTCAAAATAACTCATTTCGAAATCCTTATTTCGAAATAACGATGTGTGTGTAAACATAATAGGAGTCTATTCTGCCTTGTGCCTCAGCAGCTCCCAATGAAATTTCTGCTGTGGGAACTTGAATTGCCGGTGGTGACACAAGGGAGAATTAGGAGATGCCCTGATTAAAACTAGACTAGCGTAGGGGTTATTACTGAGCCAGCTACCCTTCCCTTCTCACACTGCCATTAGCTGGGTCCCAGCAAGGTGGGGTGGGTGTCCTGTCTGGCTGGATCTTGCTAGTATGAGGAAAGCAGTGGTCAAGAAAGTGGGTGCCTGCAGCAGTGATGTGGGCTTGGCCCAAGGCACTGCCCTGTTTCTGCCTGAAGGAGAACGTAAGGAACTCCAAGCAGGGGCCAGTGCCTGTCTCATCGCTCAGCCCTGGTTGATTGCTCCTCCTGCCTCATCTGCCCCTTTCCCTCCCACCGTCTCATTATTTCTTTCTCTCTGCCTTGTGTGGCTTGTGTGATATGACCCTCTAGACATCACAGGTTGCTGCACCATAGCCACCCCCTTGGGACCAATGCAGTGACGGATTAATTCACTCCTGAGATGGGCTCAGTCAGGGGCAATGCCGGTGGACAGAGAGTGAAGGGTGAAGCTCTCAAAAACTCTGTATTTTCACTGAAATTTAATGAGGCCCCATGTTCCTGATCATGTGGGGCCTGATCCAAAGTCCATGTGGAAATCTTTCCATTGATTTCAATGGGTTTTAGAACTGGCCCTGGGGTAGGGCTTCCAGTGGACTCGGGGTTCGGTGCATTCTGGGCTCTGTTCAGGGCATTCTAGCACATGCTCATTTAGAGCACATGTACACTGTACACCCTTTAGGCATTGTGCATGCCCCGACACAGGTCTAAGGAGTAATGTAGCTGGGGTGGCACTGTCTAGATGGGTAGGGTAAAGACACACCTGAGCCTGGAGAAATATACCCCACACAGCTCTGTACATGCCCAAGGACTGCCTGCTCTGTCTATGCTGCTATTTTTATTAGTGTAGCATACTGCTGCCTCACCCCTGCCCCAGCCCTTTTCCAATGAGTGTAGCTGCATGTGACTTATGTGCCGCTGCCTGGGTATCTAGTGAGGAAGGCTGGTCTTATGGGGCTGACACTAAACTGTGGTTCATGATATCTAGATTCAGCTCCCAGCTTTTCCACTGTCTCCCAGTGTGACCTCTGGCGATTCACATACTCTCCCTCTCTGTCCCATCTATGAAAAAGGGGGGGGGGGGGGAGGAGGAGAGAAAGTGCTTTTGTCCACTTGGGTGATGAGCTCACGGAAGCAGGGACTGTCTCTGCCACTCACCAGTCAGTGTCTGGCATACATGCCCAGTCCACAGGTGAGGTCAGTCTGTTACAGCTGCTGCAGATGCTTCGTTAGCTGATGTGGCAGCTCTGGAAATCCTGTTCAGTCCCCACTGTGCTGGGCAAAATGGCAGCCAACACAAGTGCAAATGACCTAAAGTGGTGGGGCTTTCTAGGTGCTCCCAGAGGACAAACTGCAATAAGAACAGCTGCTGGCCTAGCTTGCCGGATACACCGTCTTGGCCCAGGGCAATAGAAGCTGTTTAGCATCGCTACACCAAAAGGTCAGTTCCTCTGCCAGTCCCACAGTCAGAGCCGTAATGCAGTGTTTTTCCACCCAGGGTGTATTTCGATTGGAAGGTGCCCCTTCCCATTAGCGGCGCTCAGAGCCAGCACCACAAAGCCACCCCTTTAATAGCGTGGCTCTATTGAGCCACTTCGGGCCACCCAGGGCTGTGCCCCATTGGCCCTGCCATAGTTACGGCCCTGCCCCCAGTGAAAGCCCACAGCACTGCTTCATGACCCTGATACATGGCTGTGGTCTTTTGAGGAAGGATATCTGAAGGGCAGCCATCAGCCACTGGAGAGCTCTTCAGTCTGGCAGGCAAAGATATGGCATCACCCAGCTGAAGTGCACTGGACACAAGACACACATTGTTAATGGCCAGGCCCAGCTTCCCAAGGGAAGTGGGGAACTGTTGTCACCTGAAGTCTTTGTGTGGACGAGTGTCTTTCTAAGAAGCTTGTTCTATGGCAAAAGTTGATGGGGCTTAATAGAGAATCTTCTGTGGGAGGAAAGTGGAAGCCTGCAGTGCAGGAGTGGAAATGTATGGCCCCACTAATGAGCCATGTGGTCTCATCTGGCTGTAAAAGATACAAATCTGTGCTTGTGTGACTGTGGTCTGTTAAACTCTGGGCCGTGACTCATGTTTTGGGGAAGTTTGGATCCAAACTGAAAATGTTTTCTCGTATCCCTCTGTGTAATCAGCTAGATCCAGTTGCTCTAGGACTTTGAGAGGGTTAAAAGTCCACATACCAGTACCATGACTTAGGCCCACTTCTAGTTGTAAATGCACCTGAGGGAGCCCTTTAGCTCTCCAATGTAAACCATATGCTCTCTTCCTTTACAGGTGACGCACCAAGGAAACTAGAACTGGATTCTTGTGGTTTTTCTTTTGTTATGAACAATGAAAGCCTAGAAAAGTTTTTCTTCCCTTTGTCTTTTACTTTAAAAATATCACACATTTTGCCTTCTCTCTTCATGGCTGAGGTTTGAGTTAGCTAGGTAGGAACAAAAGCAGCAAAAGCAAAGGGTTTTAAATAGTCTGCCTGAAAAACCCCTCCATCTCTATTTCTCATCTTCTAGGCCTTTCTCTTTGTGATTTTACCAGACTTCCATTGAGCCTTTGGTCCATGGTGGGGGGGAGGGGGAAAGCTTTCAGGGAAGAGAAGGAAACAACTCTTGTTTATTTTCCTGCACAGTTCACCTTTTAATAATAGGTTCCTGGGTAAAAGCTAGGGATGGATGTATCAGGTTGGATATCATATCTGAGATTCCTCAGCTGGGTAAATTTAATCAGAGAAGCGATAGAGTTGTGCCATTTTAAACCAGCTGGTCCAATGTGCCTTCTGAGTGAGATTTTTGTCCCAAACTCAAATTGATCCTGAACTGAAACTGCTCTAAGGCCGATTTAATCAATCAATCAATCAATCAATCAATCAATCAATCAGGCCTATGCACAGACTAAAGTTTACTAAGAAAGTAAGGAGTATCTTCCCTCTTGGACCCCCAAGTGTCATTCCCAACCTAAAAGGCATTACAGCTGACAAACCCTCCCACGATGGGGTCTGCTACCAGAATGAACATGATGACCTGTCAAAACCTTGCTCTCCGTGAAGCTGGCCTCCCATTTCAAGATCCTGCAGCAGCTTCACATGGCCTAATCAGGATGCAGAGAGCAGGGCCCTGGCCTCTAATGGAATCATGGTGCGCATGGGGATTTTGATAATGAAATGGGGGTTTTAATGAGATCTGCGAGGAGCCCATGGCCTGGATAATCCAGAAACCTGCTCAACCATGAAATCAGCAGCTGTTGTTTTCAACTTGGAGAGTTTACATAGGCTGCCCAAGCTCCACTCACTCCCCATTGACTTCCTTGTTTATTCTCCAAGCATGCTGCCATTCATCGGGAGCAAGGGCTTGCTGATGAGGGGTGGTTAGTTTTGCAGGTGCCAACTGTTTAATGGGTTATTTTTTTTAAATAAATCCCAATTTATTTATTTATAAAACAAATGACCCATGCATTGAACTGGGAGCTTGTCCTGCAGACAATCAAAAAGGTGGAAAGGAAGACAGTGGGATAGTCAAATTTTTGGCCTCATCAACCTTCAGACTGTACAAATCTGCCTCCCTTGCCATCCTTCCCTGGGATACTCCCTCAGTGCATAGCAGGGCTAGATCAGTCAGCATCACTGTTGGCTTTGTTAGCACCTTACTGTTGAGAGATCCACAGCTGACAAGTGCTGGATGAGGCAAACAATTGTATTTTTTCCCAAGTTAAAAGTTAGTGGAAGTTGTTTCATCACCTCCCAGCTTTGGGTTCCCCCACCTCCCATCTCACTACGGAGGGAGCTGTCCCTGAATGTTGTGCCCCTCTGTCACTCCATCAAGGGGTATTACCCTATTCCCTGGGGTGTTGAGAAAATAAATGAATCAAGGGATTATGAGGTTGTGAGAGACCACAGTGATGGGAGTCACTAAGTATTGAGGTAGGCAGAAGGACCTGATTCTAACCTTAAATGAAGCTCAGTTTGCATTTAGTTCTCAGTTTATGGCTAAGTGCATTTGGTTCTCATTTGACTCAAATCAGTTTGTCCATCCCCAACAGAGAGTTGGCTTCCAAAAAGGGCCAGTTCTTGCTACTTGCTGGGTTTTCCTCCTGCAACCCTGGCAGGCCACTTGGCCAAAGCCCCACATTTAGCTTGAACTCTTCAGGAAAAAGAAGCCATATCCAAAATGACACATCAAAAGCAGTTAGTTAAAAACAACCAGAAGGAAGCAGATTAGAAAGCTGTCTGCAGAGTAATGCTTGGTCACATGGGACAGGGCCATACTTTTTCCTTCTGTTAACTTCCATTTGGAGAAGGAATCAGCAGGTTGAGGTGATGAGCTGGACAATAACCTCTGCCTGCTCCTCTAAAGGGACATCCATCATGCTTTTTTGGCATCTCTCTATAGCTACCTCCAGGATCATGCAGTGAGTGGGTCTCCTACTGTTGTCAGAACTGAACCTGAACCCCAGTTTAGCAGGAAAAGGAGTTTCCAAGTACTTGGGTTACTCTAGGGATGGGTAAGTGGCAGTTCAGAAATGTGTGGGCAGCCGTTGGGGGGCAGTGTTATGGCATAAATAGTTGCAGGTTCTGATTCTGATTTTAGGCAGAGTTGTACAGGGTGTTTCAACAGTGCATTCCATTTTGAGGCTCTCAAAGCATCGATGTATTCAGCAGCACATCTCCCCTTCCCTGTGACATAGGCAGGCCCTTGCACGGGAGCAGGTGTGTGGATCTTTATCCATGAGAACAAACATCTATCTGACCCATGGTCTGCCCTCCTTTTTGTGATCTGTATTTTACATGCATTTCACATGGGTATAAATAAAGATTCAGGGCAGAAGGCAGCCATCTTGGAGTTTTGTGTGTGGATGAGCCAAAAATTGGGGGAGTTGTAAATAATGAGGAGGGTAGGTGTCTGCTACAGAGCTGTCTGGATCACTTGGTAAAGTGGGCACAAGGAAATGATCTGCATTTTAATAGGGATAAATGTATGCAGTTAGCAACAAAGAATGTTGACCACATGTACAGAATAAGGGCCTGCATGCTGGGAAGCAGTGAGTGACTACAAAAATGTGGGGGTTGTGGTGGATAAATAGCTATCTCTCATGAGCTCTCAGGATGATGCTGTAGCCAAAGGGCTAATGAGATCCTGGGATCTGTGAGCAAAAGAACCTTGAGTCAAGGTGGAATGATTATTTTATGCCCGTGTTTGGTACTGGCGCAACTACTGCTGGAATATTGTGCCCTGTTGTAGTGTCCACAGTGGCAAATTGAAGGGGCTTCAGAGAAGAGACTGGAGAATGTCAGGTATTAGAAAACCTGCCTTCTAGTGGTAGATTCAAGGAGCTCAATCTATTTATCTCAGGGGTTGGCAACCCAAAAGATAAGAAGAACCATTTTTAAAATTCACTCAATAGCTAAGTGCTTTGAGAGCCACAATGGGTGTAGCCTCCTGGTGGAGGGTCAGGGGGATGGAGGGAGCTGAGCCGGGGTGCCTATTGCAGGATCTCCTGACAGGGGGAAGAGGTGAGACTGAAACAGGTGTGGGCCCCCTGCAGGATCCCCTGGTGGTGGGTGGCCTGGAGCCAGAAGCAGGCTGCCTGCAAGGTTCTTCAGTGGTGGCGGGGGGGAGCAGAGCCCAGAGCCATGAGGGGGCAGCCAAAGAGCTGCATGCAGCTCCAGAGCCACAGGTTGCAGACCCCTGATTTAGCTTCACAAAGAGAAGACTCAGTGGTGACTTGATCACAGTCTCTGTGGACCTACATTAGGAACAAATATTTGGTAACAGATGCGTCAGTCTATCCAAAAAAGATCTAACATGACCCAATGGCTTGAAATGGGTAGTAGACAAATCCAGACTGGAAATAAGGCATACATTTTTAACAGTGAAATTAGTTAAGCATTAGAACAACTCACCAGAGTCATGGTGAATTCATCATCACCCACAATCTTTAAATCAAGGTTGGATATTTTTCTGAAGGATCTGCTGTAGGAATTATTGTGGGGAAGGTTGATGGCTACTTTACAAGTCTAGAAAGATGATCAGAAAGTTATCTGTCCTGGCCCTGAAATTCATGAAGTTACACTGGATATCAGAATAGAGCCTAGTGTAGTTCAGGCTTACCACTGGGAGGCCCTTGGTTCACTGGAAGAATTCAAGGACCACCAGGCAGACCCAAGTCTTGCTGTTTTGGGTTTGTTCTGTTTTTTAAATCCCCTTCCCTGTCACTGTGACAACCCCTAGGAACATGGAAAGGGAGAGAGTTTAAAAAGGGTCAGTGTACTTTTCATCATCTACACTCTTTATTTGCACTGTGCTCTTCATTTGGCTTGGCTCAGGGAACTAGCCCAGCTTCAGTTGGGTTCCTGGCTGCTTTGCATTGCTGGGGCTGTGCAAATGAGCTGGAGCGGAACTAGTGAATCTGGTCTAGTTCCAGGTTAGGTTCCCTCTCTTGGTCTTTGGCCTCTGCCCGCCTCTGCCCTGGGGCTATTGGAGTTTGAGGGACTGGTGAGAACCCAGCACTGCTGCCAAGTAGCCTTCACTGGTGTTGAAAACCTGCTATTATTTCTGTCCATTTGAAGTTTTATGAAGCCACAGAGCAAGCTGTGTGGGTGCAAATCTAATGCAAGGGAGTGACTGAAAGCAACAATCACCTTAGGAGACCTGTGTGAAAATGTCTCCGCACAGTTCCTATTGGATAGGTGCTTCTGTCACAATGCCACATGGCTGCCACCTCCTTGCTATCTCAGCACAACCGCCAACAAACAACCTTCTCCCACAAAGGGGCTCCCTTCACCACAAAATTGAGACATGCTGGTGGGGGAGTGCTCTGGGCTGCCCAGCCCCCTGAAGCTGCTCTCTGTTGCTGTCAGCTGGGAACCTTTGATTTCGGCAGCTTCACCTACAGCCTGGGATGTTCAGAAATATCTAAAAGGCGTAGGCCCAGATTTCCCGAGTTGCATAGACTTGTAAATTCCCAGGGAATCAATGGGAGGTGGGTGCCTAAATACCTTTTGAGGATCTGGGGGACACTGGCGTCCAACACCTGCTGGCATTCAGCTCCCCTTGTTTGCTTTTCAAACCCAGGCAGAATGCCATAAATCAGGAGAAATGGCTCAGCTGGTGTAGTCCCACTGGAGTGGTATTGACTGCCACCTGCTGAGCTTCTGGTCCAGCTTGTTCAGCCCAGCCTGTTAGAACGGATCCCTTTGGCTGGCAGTCATCCTCTGTGCACAGTAAAAATAAACCAGCTTCTTCTTCCTCGGGGGTTATTCAGTGCATGTGATGAGAGTTTTCACAGGACGATTTCCAAACCTTGGCCCATCAGTGCACCATGCTGCCAGAAACCAAAACAAGGGCTATTGCTCTGGGCTGATTCAGTTAGGGATGTGAATGCATTGTGAAAGCCTGGCCTTGCCCCGCAGGCATGCTGGGTTGGAAATTCAGTTGCTTTCTTTAGCAGCTGGTCTCAGCCTCCAGGCCCTTTGGTTTAGGTGAGTAACTACTGCTGACTGCCTTGGGAAAGCACCAGTGTGGTTGGGCCCCTGGGTCTCAGTGCCAGGGCTGTTCAGCACAGGTAGTGATGGGTGGGTAAACATGGGCGTGTGCAGGGAGCAGTGTTAAGGCCCTCGAAAGCAACCCAGCACCTAGATGTTTCCTTTTTCCATAGCTGAGCCTTGCTCGGTGCCCAAACTAAACGGCTGCTGTGGTTTAGGGCGGCTGAAAAGACTGGGCAACCCCAGCTAATTTGTTGGGTGACAGCAACCATATAATAAAAATATTTGGCACTTTTGCAGGACCTGCCATCCAAGCAGCTCAGTGGCTCAATGCACTTTCTCACTAGACTGGATCCGAAGTCCACTGAAGTCAATGAAAAGCTGCCCATTGAATTCAGTGAGGCAGCAGATCCAGCCATCTCTCGCTCACCCTTGTGACTCAGTGCTTGCCACGGTAGCTGATGGTGCCAGAAGCCCCTGGCCACAGGATGTCCTAGAAGAACCCTATTTCCCCCGCTAGTGCAACTCTCCCTCCACTACCATCCTCATGCCTCTGGCTCTTGACAGGGGGAGTTTGGCAGCTATGTAATGTTTGGCTTGAAAGGCCCCTGCCCCCCCTCCAGTGCTGGCCAGTGTTAGTAGTTCAAATACAGCAGGTTGGGGTGGGGGTTCCATTGTATTAAAGAAGCACAGATTTAAAAGATAGTCTGAATACTTAAGAAATCATTTTTAATATAGGATAAGCCCAGTCCCTGATGGAAATCCCCGCTTAGCAGAGGCAGGCAGTCTGTTCAACAGCAGCAAGTTTAGCAAAGCTCAAGGCAAGAAAAGCATTAAAGAGCCAACTGATTCACTAAGGGTCTGAGGGGGAGAGTTAGGCACCGCGAAAGGTCACAGCCCCTCTAGTTGGTCTCAGGGAGAAGCCAGGCAGCTACCAACAATGCCAGCTAATAGCTTCTCAGGTAAACATCTGTAGCTGGATCCTGCAGGTGCTCAGAGAACCTATGCCTGCCCCCATTGACTATGATTATTCTTATATCACAGCTTCCTAGGTGCTTTCCACAGCCCCATCCTGAGAGCTGGCAATGGAAAAGTGGGACAAGATGCAATCAGCAGAGGAAGAGGGGGGCAACTGAAGATTTCCCAGGAGCCAAAGGGGTGAAGTGGCTCTGCTCCCATTGGATTGGACTGGTACACATGACTCCTTTAGGCTGCTTTGGAAATCCCAGTCCAAAATGGCCTAATAGTTCACGTGTGCCTGTCCCTAGGGAATGAGAACTTGCTGTTTAAACCACACACCCATAGCCCATTTCCACGTGTCTCTTTAGGGTGTCGTGTGGTGGAGCGCTAATCCTAAGCGGGCCTGATGGGTGATGCTGCTATAACGCACAGCATAAATAGTCTTGTGAGAAAAAGAGAGTGATCCGTCTCCTCCCCTCCACTATTGGCTGAGTTTTAACATGAGCCAGCCTTGTCCCTAAATCTGTAGGGCTTTAATTATTTTTAAAAGACCATCTCATGACCGTCCTCACTTAATGAACACCCTCCCTACTCATTCCTCTGCTCTGTGAACAGCGGTCCCATTAACTCTGTGAGGTGAGTGACTGAAGTAAAGCATCCAGTGGAGTGCCCCAGGCTGGGCGAGACTTGCCCTGACGTGTAGAAGAGTCACTGGTCCTAGCCTCAGTCTTGATCTCTCTGGTTCCCTGTGGGATGCTCCTGCGAAATGCAGAACACCCCCAGCTTCCATTAAAGTGAATGGAAAGTTTACCATGGGGAGCAGAATTTCCCCAAGCATTTAAGTACTTTGGGGGCCATAATGAGAAGAGGGTCTTTTTTCCTCCCTTTATTATTATTCAGCTGCCCAAATCCACCTGGAAAATACTGCCCTCCCGGGGTTCTCCCCATGCCTCCTTTCAGAGGCAGCCTTAGGGAATTGGGGGCCCTAGGCAAAGGCCCTTTATGGGTCCCCCTATCAACCCCCAATGCTGCCCTCACTGGGGCTCTGGGCCCACACTGCCACCCTAGCTGCTCCCCCCACAGTCCCAACTCCCATGGGGAGGGAGCGGGGGGCTGTGCACCACCAGGTCCAAAAGCTTTGCCGCCCACCTACCAGACCAGCCTCTCTCCAGCAGGGGTGGAGCAGCGCTCCCTGCCTACTCCCAGCCGGCCTCACGTCCCCAGGGGGAGGGAAGAGAGAAGCCGGTGCAGTGCTGCGGCTTGCTGGGAGTGGGGTCCCCTGGAGTGGTGTGCTCCGAAGATTTCAGGCCACTTTGCCCCTGGCTACCCCAGGACTGGAAGTGGCCAGAACTCTTCAGAGCGGGCCACTCCAGGGGGCCCCATTCCCAGAAAGCCGCAGCACTGCACTGGCCGCTCTCCTTCCTCCACCTGGGGATGTGCAGCCGGCTGGGAGTAGGCAGGGAGCGCTTCTCTGCCCCTACTGGGGAGAGGCTGGTCTGGGAGGCAAGCAGCAAAGCTTTTGGACCTGGTTGTCTGCCACCCTCTGCTTCCCTACTGCCCTCTGCTTCCCCACTGCCCCGCCAGTGCAGGGCTGAGTGAAGCAGGAGGCTGCTATGGGGCTCCCCTACAGCTCAGGGCCCTAGGCCACCGCCTGCTTCACTTACCCCAAAAGCTGCCTCTGCCTCCTTTTTTGAGTTGCTACATCCCTTCCTAGCAGAGGCATCTCATGAAGTGCAATTAAACTGCAAGCCTAATAAGAGGGGAGTGGCAGGGCTTTGCCAGAGGGCCTCTCCCTGCATTTTCACACCTGCCAGCCATCCAGGATGGATATTACAACCCACAAAGAATTTATGTGATGCCAAGTCCCTGTCCCAGCTCAGTCGGTGGAGGTCATGGCCCTTTGTGTAATGTCAGAGGTCTCCTCTAGTACTGCCAGCTGTAACAGCTTAATGTTTCCATCTCCTGAGGCTTGGCACACGAGGCAATTTCCAATCTGGGCTTTTCTAGCAAAGGCCTTTAGTTATTCCATTCAGGAATTTCCCCTTGGCTCAGTTGAATCCTTCCTCATGGACGTGTGCAGAGACTCTGCTGCCGCCTGTCTGCTGTACTGTGCCCATCAGCGTGGGATCTAAGCAATGCTGTGTGCCACAGACACGCCAGTGTGCACTCGGTGTATACGTTGCCACGCACGCAGATACCAGGCGCCCAGCCCTGCAGCAAGGTTCCCTCGCTCAGTGCCAGCTGTATTTCCATTCAAATAGGGGGGAGGTTCTTCTCGAATTCAGTGTCAGATCGAATATTCCAACTGGCAACACCGCAGGTCCCTGTTCTTGATGTGAAATTTCAGCCCTGATCTATGCACAGACAGTTACTGGTCCACACCAGTGTCATTTACACAGGAGACTGCTTTGCTGATGTAGATCTAGCAATCCAGTCCTAGTTGAATGCAGTTAGCCTGGTATGAAAGCAGCTGGTGGTGGCACAGCTTTGTTCCATTACTGACCATAAGCATCAGTTAATTATATCCACACTTAGGGAGTTGTTTTGCTTTGACTATACCAGAGTAGGTAAAACAATAGAACTTAAAAAAAACAGAAAAAAACCCTCACACAAAAAAATCCAAGGCCTTATTTTACACTGTCCCCACATTTTCCGTTAGTGGCAGATTTTTCATTGTCAGGGTTTCATTGCATCACAGCTGTCAGTGAGGGTATGAGATATGGATAGTTAGGTGTTTTAGCCTCAGAGAGGCCACATGAGGCAGTTTTGGGATTGTAGGCTAGACATAGTAGCTGGATGTTCCTGTTAAAACATCCAGTGGAGAGATAGCTAACCCTGTTGACATTTCAGTGGCCATCGTTAGGGTTCAGTGTTAATGTCCCAGTGAAAAGAATGAGGCAGGTCACTGCAGATTTACTGTTCAAGGATGTTGGCTGACTCATGCAGATGGTGATGCTCTGCTGCTGCCAGTTCATGGTTTCAAGGTGACCTTCATAACCAGCTGAGCCAGAAATGTTGTTGTTGTTGACGGGAAGGCTGAGATTCTGGAGCACAAGTGTGTCTTCCAGGTGGCTGATGCAGCATGTCTCTGATTAACCCTCCATGTACCCTCAAACAGCATGTACCTGAAATGGTGTGTGCGTGCACCCTTGGATGTCATGAGGCAAGGATGAGAAAGGGTGATTGTGAAGCTCTCATAGGCACTAAAATTCTCCATGTCACCTTCCCTTCAGCTACCTCTCTCCTTCTCTCCCCCCACTTTCCCTACAAGTGGAAATCATTACAGTCTGCAAACCTGGGATAAAAAGCAATAAAAAAGCAAGTGTCATTAAGCCTCACAACAGCCTGGTGGGAGGGAATTAAGTATTGGGGGAAACTGCGGCACAGAGGGGCAAAAAGACTTGGCCACAGCGAGTTAACGGAGATGGGAATAGATTCCAGGAGTATTTATGCTCAGTTGTCTGCTCTAGTGACTAGGCTACACTCCCTCTGTATGGCACATACACTCTGGGAGAAAGTGGCATCTAGGTTAATGACAGGTAGTACAGCAATTTGGCTGGGCTCCAGGGTCCACCATGGGATGGGACAAACCACTCTGGTTTAGCTTGTACTCATGCATCCTGTGTTTCCAGTGACCATCCCTAGGTGTTCCTGCATCTCAGGGGCCTGTGTGCATCTTCTCTCCAGCACAGTATAGCTAGGGTTACCAGATGCCAGGCAAAAGGGGGATATGTCCTCCTTTTTACCGTCACATCCCATGTCTGGCAAGCATTTTAAAAATACATGATTTTGTCTGGCTTTTTACTTACTGGGGTTAAAGTATGCTGGAGCACCCCAGAACACCTTATTTTTCAGGGGAAATGTTCCAGGACCCCCTAAAAACGGAAGAATATTACATTAATACTATATTTTCCCCAAGTGTTCTCCAAATGTCCTCCTTTTTGTACTTCCCTGTCCTCCTTTCCATGCTTTGGTATCTGGTAATCCTAAATCTAGCTCCCAAGCCCTCACTTGCTCTGTTTGGCTGAGGACTTATGCCGGCCTGCTCTTTAGTACACTTCTGTAGCACTGTTTCCCCGCCTCCACCCTCCAATGCCCCACTGCCCAGGCCAACTTCCTCTTTGTTCCTGACCCAAGGCAGCTAATTGGTTTTAATGTGGCAATAGCGAAGATGCATTTCAGTGGGGATGGAAGAGGGTGATCTCCAGCTGGGCATGCAAGCAGGATCAGCATAAATGGCAGATGATTATGGGGTTCTGGATTATCAAGAATTAAGGTCAGTGGAGCGAGGGTAAAATTATAAGTGAAAAATCTAATCTGCTAGTCCTCAAGAGGAGGATGGTGGGGAGCAACAGAGAGAATAAAAGGGGAAAGGAGAAGGGTTGAGTGAAGGCCCTTTCCTAGGCCAGCCCAGGTATTGGCCCTTCCACTGGACAGAGCCTTGGGGAGCCCTATGATCAGTACTCCTCTTCCCCACTGCCCAGCTCTGAGGAGCCAGCCAGGGGTGAATCTGAGCAAGATTCAAAACTTCTTCCCTTTGAAAGATAAAACCTGCTTCCTCCAATCCTCACTTTAGATAGGTTCTTGCCTGTCCTTTTCCTGCATCCCTGGCCAGTGTGCTTGGGGGATGGCATGTGCTTTCAGCCACAGGAGAGAGAGACCCAGCTGCCAGGACAGCTACCATATTCAGCTTCTCCCTCTCTAGCTCTTTGATGCACAGCTCCTCCCAGGAAAGTAGGAGGTACAGGCACAAGCTGCTCTGATGTACCTCTGACTTGGTCACTTCCATGCGCCCTCTGGTACCGCAACGCCTCCTCCTGCCTCTCGTCTGCTGTTGGGTAAATTCAGTAAATATGGTGACTTTGGGTGGAAACCACTGATGAGGTCCTATCTCCTGCTCCAGGATTCCAGCTCCACCAAGTGCCTGGCATAATGTGTGACACTCCTGCATGTGGGCTGTGCCTCACACATTCCCACTGGCCAGCCAGAACCTCTCATGTTTGGTTATACCCTCGGAAAGCCAAGAGAGTTTGGGCTCCCATGGCTCAATTTGGCTGCCCCCAAGGGCTGCCCTCTGCTCCCTTTGGCATTGCTAGTTGAATGTAGAGCTGCAGCAAGGAGGAGGTTAGTGCCCCAGCCAAGGTGGGCTGAGGGTATTGTGAGGAAAAACCAAACCTGGAGCTGTTGGGAATGGATGTCCTGGCAGAGAAGGGGACAGAAGCTGTTGAGAATGACAGGAGATACCGGGGAAAACACATTTTAAAATGAAACCTGAGGTTTCCTGGCCTGTGTTATGCTAATTGTCCCTGAAACTCTACCGATCTATTCCCATGAATTCACATGACTCCAGCCACTGGGGTTCTAAGAAAAACGGCAAATGCTGTGAAAGTTGTTATAAAATTGTGAGATTAGGCCACATGTTCTATGGATCTGGGAGCTCAGTTCAGCTGCTGCTGGGGGAGGTTACATGGTCCTGTTGTAACTTCTGCATTTTTCCAGGCTGGAAAGAAGAGCCTGCCTCTCTGTGTCATCGAGGCAATGGGTGTTAGTCATCTTCCGAAATTAACCACGGGTCCATGTGAGCTCCTGCCCAGCTCTGTACTTCCCATCACCAGCACCATGTCACTCGATGCTGAGTGCACACACCAGTGGGAGAATACAAACCTCGGCTCCTTTGTGCATGGCGCTGGGTACAACGGCTAACAGGAATCAGGTTTTTGCTTATGGGTAATGGGGGGGGCAGGGTAGACAGTGTGTGTGTGACTGTGTGTAGGTACAGTGATGAGTGTGATTGTGAAGGGATGGGGAGGGGGGCTGAGCCATGGTTTTATGGAGACTCTTCTTTCCAGCTGGGAGTTTCCTGCTGCCCTGAGTGAACTGGGAGGTTTCTGGCAGCAGCGGAGGCAAAAACTGGTGCATCCCTAACTGTGCTGTAGCAAAGAGCTCAATTTCTGAGTCGTAGAACAATCGACACATCCACGACTCCTTAACCCCCTTCCATCTGGGGTTATCATATATGAATTGAGGCTGCTGGGTCTAGAGCTCTCCACTTCACTTGCTGTCCCATCACCTAACTCTCTGAAGTGTTGAGAGGGGAAAGAACTCTCCTCCATCCTCTCAGGTCAGGATGCCAATGGGTTTGGTTAAGACGGGCCCAGGGCAGTCTTGATTTGCCCTTGTTTCTCTTCCAGTTTGTTTGGAGCCAGGAGAGAGCCTGTGGGGCTGGCAACAGAGAGGTAAGGAGTGAGAGGGACGCCTCATCAAAATAAGTTCAGAGGGTATAAGAACAGGGGAATGGCCAGACTGGCCCAGAGTTGGAGTCCAGGGGCCATTCTGCTCCCAGGCAATATTTCCTCCAAACCCCAAGAGCTAGGCCCTGCCTCAACTTTGAGTTTAACACATGATGTTAGTTTGTTAGTTAGCTCCTTCCCAGCCAACACTTCCTCACACTTGGGCCTTTACCCCACCTGTTGCTTAGCCTGATTTAAGCAGTTTGTCTTGCCTGGAGGCTTAGCAGTTTTTACCATGATTTAACAACACACCTGAAACATATCCTAGTCCAGACAAAAGATTGTTTCACCAGAAAGAAACCAATCCTAGGAGCTCATTATTCAACAGCTGCCCACTGCAAAGCTGCTTTGACGTCTCTCCAAAGCAGCTGGGATGGCACATTTGGAGATGGGCCCCTGGGCTTGTGCACTTGAGAGAAGAATGTGCTGGGGCAACACACACTATCCACTCCTGAAATATAGAGCTCCAGGGGTCAGGTCATCTGAATCTCAGCTCCTTGACTGGCAGGGGCTACAAGCCTCCCAGCCATCCATGGACAACAGGCCCACTCACAAGAGGGGCAGGGACTTTCCACGAACATCAAACAAGCCCCATAAGTCACTGATGCCACTGCCAAGAACTAGCGCCACATCCTCTCTTCCCCTGAAGTTGCCAGAGACATTTCCCTGAACCACTCTGCATCCTCCCTTCCTTTGAGCTCACCCCAGGGCGGCTGCCCAGAATCAGCTGCACCCTCTCTGTGCTAGGCAGTGGCTTCTTTGAAATCGCTTTGGTTCTGTTCAGACTTCTCTGGAACTGAGCCTTTTGACCATCCATTCAGGGTTCCCAGACCCCCGAGCCTTCTCCAGAGGATGTGACTCACTCACCACATCTCTTATTGGTACAAGACTGTTCTATGATCTCCTAGAGCCAAGTTCTCCCTAACTCTGAGTGTTGGACAAGCCAAACTTGTGATGTTATACTCAGGGCCAAAGTTTCAGCGGGTGACACACCATTGGCCACAGGGCTGATTTGCACCCACTGAGGGTCTGATCCATAAAGTGGAGACATGTTGGCACCTATAATGTGATCAGCATTGAAACTCCCCTCTGCTTCATCCAGCTGCAAGATTAACTTCTGGTCCTGGTCTCACTTATGCTGTGATAGCTCATTAGTGTCTCACCCTCCAGTGGCTGCTTTATTTGAGTCTTTTGGCTGTAACCAGTCTTTCACTCTGTCCTCTCCCAGCACCTCCTGTCCTGGGATCTCAAACCATCAATGGACTCAGCCTCACAACATTAGGGATTGGTGAGAGTTATTGAACCCAGTGTACAGAGGGGGTGCTTAAAGTGAAGGTCAACGAATGTCCAGGCTGGGTGCTTAAAGCTAGGCTGCTAAATCCATAGAAATAAGTGATTATTGAAATAAGTGATTTCCAGAGGCTGAGTGCTCACTATTCCCACTGAAGTCAAGGAGAGCTACAGCTGCTTAAGACCCCAGATGTTCAGAGCAGCGAGGTGTGACACAAAGACTGCTTGGCAAATGCTTCCCTGTTCTTTGCAAACAACTTTTGTCTCAGACCTGACAAGTTCACTGCCTCAAATACAGATACGAAGTCTTGTGGCACTTTCAGTGACATGGCTAATGGATCAAATACAATGCTCACAGCCTGTTTAGAGCCCTAAGGGGTAGCATGTAAGGTCTACAGTGAAAGCTGGCAATTTATCAACAGTGCTAATCATTGCATGAGGTGTGATTAAGGCAGTGGTGCCCAACCTTTTCTCTGCCATGGCACACCATGATACCTTCAAATTTTTCGAGGCACACCACCATGCAAAACTCATGAATATTCAAATTAGCTTAAATTACTTATGAATATTAATGAACCACGTCACGGTATTTTGGAAATGCTGCTATGTGGGGCAGTAGGGGTAGCAGAGCAGGGGAGGCGAAACAGGGGAGATCAGGAGTTGTGTGCAGTGGCAGGAGTGAGTGTGGGGAGCAGAGCAGGGCAGGGGTGACAGAAGAGGACAAGGGCAGCCATGTAGGGAACAGCACAAGGGTGGCAAGAGAGGAGAGAGGAAGGGAGAACAAGAGTGGCTTTGTGGAGAGGGGCAGGGGGAACCTGGGGAGTGGGAAGGTACGGCAGGGGAGCATGGCGCAGAACACACTTCCTCCTTCTCCACAGTGGCTCCCTGCCACCCAGGGCAAATCCGCACCCCACTGCTGCTCCCTCCCACCCCAGTGGGTCCCATCCTCCCCTCCCCCAGCCCCCTGCTGCCTCTGATGGATCCTCCCATCACTGCAGAGGCTGGAACTAGGACTCCAGCCCCCAGCTACACCCTCCCCAGCCACTCCAGCCTCCAGCTACACACATCCCAACCAAACAGCCATCCCACAACCCCAGCTACACACCTTCTGCTACATGGTCACTTCCTCCCACCTCTGCTACAGACACATACCTACCCCACACAACCCCCAGCAGCCCTCCCCCCCACAAAGCCCTTACCCGGGCTGTTTGCAGGCTGGCTGACACAAGCTGCTCCACCTTACAGGGGAAGATTCACACACTCCCGGCCTCCGGCAGCTCTCTGCCGGCTGGGCCTAAGGTGGAGTCACTGAAACACTGTGTTCGGGCTGCTCCTGCTATTTTTAGGGGGACCCCTAGAACTCCGTGTTGCAGTGCCTTCCTCTATTTTAAGGGGTCCCAGAACACTGCCTGCCTAAAAATAGGGGGTCCCAGAACTGTGTTCCAGTGGCTTTCCCCTTACTTTAACCCCTGCCTTTTCCCAGCCCTGCGCATAGGCCATGTGGCTGGGCTGAGGAGGAAAGGAACTTTTAGCTCCAGTTTTTGGGGATGTCGCGGCACACTTTGGGTGTTGCTGCAGCACACCAGTGTGCCCTGGCACACTGGTTGGGAATCACTGGATTAAGGCATAATGTGACTATACTAAAGTTTATGCCCTTGTGGTCTTAAAGTCAGGAGGAGTCACCAGGGAGAAATACAACTTGGTGACAGCCTATTCATTCAAGGAGGGTGTGACCACCTCAGTGGTTAGCCAGTGATATAATGCAAAGTTCAGTTGTTTACCATTACCCCATGACAGAACAGTCAATGCGGTGGTAGTGACAAACAACAGAAACCAAGTGGGGCTGGAAAGGAACATTAGAACAGGGGGTTCTCCCTGAGTAAAGACAAAAGACTGTTTCAGAATAACACAGAGTGGGAGGTGAAGCCCTCTGTATCCAGAGTGGGGGTGAGGGCCTCTGTAGCCATCCTCAGAGGAGACGTCTTGTGGAACAGTGGTGTTTTGGTTATTATTCGGATCCTGGCTCCCGTGAAGCTGGTCAGCTCAGCTGCAGCAGACGGAGTGGGAGGGGAGGGGATCCTGCTTCATTAGATAGGAAAGGGAATGAACATTTGATAAGTGTCAGCCTTAATCTCCAAAGGGTAGTCATGTTAGTCTACTCCAGCAAAACAAACAAGGAATCTGGTGGCACTTTTAAAAACTAACAAATTTATTTATCGCATGAGCTTTCATGGGAGAGATTCTCACTTGTCATGACTTTGTTTTGTCTCGGAGCCATTTGTTTCCATCTCTCTCCTGTTTCTAATTAAATCTTTATTCTTAAATAACCTACTAGTGTTTTATTACAAGAGCTGTATGTTATGAGGGAGCAGTAGGTTAGGGTAATAGTGAGGTTCCCTGCTCTTTAGGGGTAGATCTGGGGTTTCTGTGAGCTGCCAGTGTCAGGGGCCAGACATCACAGGAGAACCTTTCTGTGACACTGTCTGGATTAGGGGACCTTTGAGAGTATGATTTGTCAGCAGTCTTGTAAAATTGCAATAATTTGTACATGCTAGGCCAAACCAGCTGCCATTAGGTTATAATGTGCTAAATGTGACAAATTGTTTATGTGTGTGTCATGTTTGTGTGGTAAGTTATGGATATGACTGATAAAGCTGTCTTTCAACTTGTGCTGTGTAACTGATCCCTCTCCTGGGCCGAGTGGGAGCCTGAGGCTGAAATGCAATGGGGCGGGGGTGTCCGTGTGGCTTCTTCATAACAAATGTGGGGGATCAGAAGCCCTTTTTGTGATGGTTGGTAAATGTGCTGCCACATTTGCTGCCAGTTTGGAGCAGTTGCTGTCCTTTTGCAGTCTCCCCTGACTGTGGCATTTTCAGGTGGGCAGCCTAGGCATGGTTTGGTCACAGCTTCAGAGGGACTCGGAGACTGGGGTCAGGAAGCACCTGGGCATAAAAGAGGAGCTCAATGCAGAATGGAGTAGTAAGGAGGCAATCCTGCTATTGAGGAAGGTTCCCAAGGGCAGGAAAGATTTTGGGGCAGTAGATGACAGCAGCAGAGACTCTTTCCCTGTGCTTTATTTATTAGAGAACCCAGCTGTCCCCTCTGCCTCCTCCTTCCTTTCCTCCCTTGTGGTGCTGCTGATGCAGTTTGCTCTGACTTGCCTCTCCAAATTTAGCAAGAGCCCCTGAAAGAGAGGTTTCCTGTCAATGAACTTGTTTCAAGTGCAGTCGCTGAATCATAACATGAAAGAGAATCCCTAGGCTGGAGCTCTCTCTTCTCTCCTCCTCTGGAATCAGTATTACAGAGCAGCTGCCCAGGCTAGGTAAGCGATGCTCCTCCTGAGGTCTCTTTTGCTCTTTTCTCTGCCTGCTTGGCTCTCCTTCGTTCACCCTCTGCCTCCCTTTCCAAGTCGCCTGCTGAGAGCCTCCCCTCCTGGTGTGATTACCTGCCTCTTGTCCAGTCAGCTCCAAAGAAGAAAAAGAAAGGAGTCTTGTGGCACTTACTTACCTTTCTGGATCAGAACTTTCCTCAAATCCAAGGGCTGTGCATATCCACAATTCTAAACTGGCCAGCTAAAGGACCAGGTGCAAAGTTCAGACCTGGGCCAGAGCTGTCTGGAAGTTCGAGGGCACTGTCCTCCCTCTGGCTGTTCATTCAGACCCATCTCCATCCAAAACCAAAATACCTTTCTCCTAAGAGACAATAAAGTGATCTAGCATATCTCTTCCAAACTCAGGCTCATCAAAGCAAGGAAACAAATGGTTAAGGACATAATAAATCAAGACAGGATTTTGTCAGGTTTATAGACATGCATATTTCATTACAATGCAACCTGTGATGCTATGACCTGTGAGTTGTCTGTGGTATTTGTGTGTATTATTCTTGTTACTTAGAGGTTAGTAAATAAGTATTTTTGTTTAAAAAGATACTGTTAAATGGGGAATATTGTCAACTAACAAGTGTATCAGCTGAAAGGAGAATGTTTTGGTGAATTCTATATCACTGATGTCTCTTGAGATGACATTTATCTTATAGATGCTCTTAAAAACGTTTTCTCCAGTTCTCGAGATGTTACTATCTCTTGCTCACTGTTCCCTCTAAGCTGTGTGTGTGTGCGCGCGCGCACACAGGCCAGGAAACCTGCTCACACAACAAAATAAAGTGCGCACAAAAAAATTCAATAGTGCTGATATTGGTGCTCACAAAGAAATGTTTTTGCACCCACAAAGATATTGTTTGTGCACAGTCTATGAGTACTTAGAGGGAACATTGCTCTTGCTGTTTTCCCTATGTTCAGCATAGGTAATATTGCTGGGACTGGGAATATAGTTAAATCCAAACTGAGTTTTTCAGTGCACTCATGGTATATGTAGGGGAATAGGACAGTATAGAACTTTTTGGATATTCATAGGCTTGCCTTTGGGGCTGATCAATATATATCATTAATGTGTCTATATCAGGATGTCACATATATGTTTTGTTTTCACACATTTTGTGTTGTGTGTCATAGTTTGAGATTACTTGGTGGAAGAGCAGTATTTAGGGTGGACCATGACTGACACCCTTGTGTTGTGATGCAAGACGCATTATATTATATTTGTTAAAAAGAGTTTTTGTTACATGGGCATGAAATGATTTCTTACGCCTTTGACTGTTCGTTTCTTTTCCTTTTTAAAAGCTGGGGTGCTGTAAATGTGCACTGATGTGACTAGTAGCAACGGCACTGTCACTGTAATTAGCTTAGGAATTTCATTTTGGGATTTCTTACATTTTACTTTTCTTTTTTTTTTTCAGTTTTTCAAAATCTTTTATCTGTCGGTGGGGGTGAATGACAATACAATTTAAAACACTTGGAATTAATGCCCTAATGGTTCACCAGGTTCAAGGGAGGCAATGATGATGGCTAACCTAAGAATGGCTTCCATCTGGGTCATTCAGTACACATCTGGCACAATACATATATTCCCTATGTAGCTATGTTCCTAATCCTGGGATGAATCCCAGGCAGGCAGGGCTCTACATGGGTACAGAGGAGCTTGTTGCAGGATCAGGACCTAAATCAACCACAGATACATATGGAGCACAACCTGAGCTAGACTGTATTAAAACTCTTGCCAGTACATTGATGTCGGTTGGGGTGGCGGTGATTTGTTTATAACATTTTTAAACTGGCAAAAGCCCCAGTGTAGACACAGTTTCACCTGCAGTGCTTTTGCCAGTATATACCATCCCCCTACTTGGCGGGTTTGCAATTATAATGATATCAGCATAACTAGCCTGGCAAACCCTTCCTAGTGTAGAACAGTCATTCACATTGTTCAGGTGTGCTCACCTGGCCTGACCAATTCAGCTTCGACTCAAGCCTACTACCACAGCCTGTTTTGCTTTATTCTCCAGCCAGACCCTAACCCACCAGCCTTCGATGCTTCCTAGCAGACTCAGCCAATCCCATTGTGCCTCGCAGACCTCAACCAAGAAGTATGGCTGTTAAGAATGCTGTGCACATTTCTAATGCTTTTTCTTTGCACACAGATAACATGGCATTCTGCTGCTTGTAGACCAAGGTTCTCCCAGGTTTGCCATATGCTCCCTGTGCGACCTTAGAAGTTGCTTACCATCTGCTAATGCAGACACCAAAATAGACCCATGCTCATCCCCTCCCTGGCCCCCAAGGCACTGGGGTGGCTAATAAATGAAAAGGGATAATTTTACCAGGTCCTAGAGCATGGGTCTCACACATGTGGCCCATGGGCCATGTGCGGCACCTAAAGCTATTCCCTGTGGCCTGCAACACCACTATTGTTACCAATATTTGCAATAGCATTGGACGAAAAGGTTTTGGTGATGCAGCCTTCGGGCTAACATACTAGTCCTCATGCAGTCTGGTACTAGTCCTCATGCAGCCCTTGTGGTGATTTGAGTTTGATACCCCCATCCTAGAGTTTCTATTCACTTTTGTGAAGTAGCCCTTTCCAGTTCAAACATATTCTCTATCACTGTGGTTCTGCCTCCTTCATCTTCTAGGCTGCAGCATTGTGTCTAGTTTTCTGACAATGGTGATTCTATAAATGCTTTACCATTCCTGCACTCCTCAAGCTCTGCCATGGGTCAACATCTACCGCTCCCCATGTTCTGAGTGTCATGGCACCCAGTACCTAGGGACACAACATGCTATCACCATCAGACCTTCAAATCCTTCCAAGTCCAAAAATTGATTAGTCAAACAAAACTCATATTTCCAAAAACATTCTAGTTCCCATGAATCTCAACCCTCGGCATTTGCATGTCTGAAGGTATTTCCAGGGTTGGAGAATTAAAAGGTTTCCTGGGTTCTGTTCCTGGATCTAATCTAATCTAATCTGAGTGTCTAATACTGGTATTTATTTGCCCACTATCACCAGAGTACCCCTCTAATTCATTGTGTGACTGTGGATGCATCATGTCACCACGTGCCTCAGTTTACCAATCAGTGAAATGGCTCTGATGACCCTTTCCTAGTTTGCTGTGTTGAGATGAAGCTTGATCAATTCATTTAGGGAAAGCACTTTGGAATGCTTAGATGGGAGCTGCTCAGTACCGCTTTTATTCACTGGAACAACCATAGTGCAGGAACTCTGTGCTCAGATCTATAGGGAGCACAGTTCCCTCAATGCATTTTTTATCTGCCCCTGGTTTCTTTTGTCTCTCTGTTTAATGTCCCAGCTCCAGTGGTGCAACTGTAAGGTAACTCTGTGCGATGTGAACATCTGGGCATGTGCTCGTGCCCTTTGGCCTCATCTGGGGCTGGTGTCCTTAGCCTGTGTCCTGCCTTTGAACACAGGGGGCACCAAGTCCAAAGAGAAGCAACGATGATAAACCAAACCAAGCTTCTGAGACCTCCTGCTACAGTTGGTAGATCAGAGGAAACACTTCTTTCACAGTGGTTCTCTGAAGCAACTGTCCTATGATTGAATGAGTTTCTTGTGCTGCAGCAGCAGCAGTGGGCAGGGTGGGGGAAGAAACACCTCTGCCAACCTGTTCAAAGGTGGGTGCTTCGACTTGGTACCAGTGAGTTGACTCCTACTGACTGGACTGGAGTCAGTTTGTATTTAGACCCCTTGACTGCACCTCCTGGGATGCTGGCCCTGCTGGATTCCACTACTTCCTTGGCCTTTAGACCCTATATTTAGACATAGGCTGCGGTTGCATGGGCAACCTCAGCCACTTTTTACCAGAGCTACACATATTTAGCTCCTGTAGTCTTCCTACAGAAGGCAAACTTTCCATGACCCCAATAATTTTCATTGGAGGAGAAGAGGTAAAACTTCGAGGTTGCTCAAGCCAGACTTCCCTGAGACAGTGAGATCTGCCGGCTTGAGACCACAGGTTATGAAGGAAATGTTAGCTGCCAGGCTGCTACCTTGGCCCCAACATGCTAGAGTTTTCTTCCTTCTTGACAAGAAGCCCCAAGTTCCATCCACTGGGGAAACATTTCCTCCCAGTTCCTTCCATATCAAATCATGGGGAATCCCTCTGCAGGGGATGTCAAAAGAAGCCTGAGGGATTTAGCTGCCCAGCTCAGTGAAGCTGGGTGCATAACTCCATTGATCACCTTTTTAAAAAAATACAACAAGGAGGCACGTGGCACTTTACAACTAACAGATTTATTTTTTAAATACTTTTAAAATCCCACCTTCTAACTTAATCTGTGAACTTTTGGCTGGACAGATAAAGAGTTACAAAGCAGTGGCATGCTATGGTTCTTTCTTTGGGACTGTGGCACTCAGAACTTCAGATGAGTGCTCAGCACATTGCAAGCTCCAGGTCTTGTTCCCCAGGCATGAGAAGCAAAAGGCCATGCACAGTGTACATTGCATGACATGACCACTCCTCTCTTCAGCCAGGTTACTGGACACTTTCATCACAGCCCATGCTTCTGACCTATACCCTGCCCCTCAGTGACCCCTGCTGGGAGAGGCTGAGTTTGCAAAGCTGTGAACTGCCCTATTACCAGTGCTCTTGCCTATTCCCTGCAGCAACTCCTACTCGCAACAAAATTGCAGCACCTCTTAGCTTCCAATAACCTGGGTCCAGAACTTCCAGGAGGGAGAGATGTAAATCAGCGCAGAAGCCAGTCCTGAGCTCAGCTACACTTACACCACAGGGGCTGGTCCCTATTTTTAGCATTTGTTTAATGCATGATAACAAATGCAACGCCATAGTAACAGGAAACGACTGGCAGCCTCTGAATTGCTTTGGTGCTGTGCAGTTTTCTGATGTTCACCACATCAAAGGAGCAGGTCCCTGGTGGTTTGCACGAGTCCTAGGGGTGGGGGTCTTACACAGACAGCAGAGATGTGTTGTGTTTGCCTCAGGGAATGGATTGTGCAGGAGCTCAAGTGACCTGGCTACGTGGGGGAAGACCTGTGCCACTGTAACAGGAAACTCCCTGCCAGTCTTGTCCTTTAGCTCACAAAATCAATGGGAATTTCTTTCATTGTATTGAGGGGCTCTTACAAAAGTGCACGGACATGCCTGCTGCCAGCATCTGCTGGTGAATGATTCTGCAGGTGCATGCACACATCTATGCTGTGCACAGGTCTGTGCTCCTGCCCTGCCCAGGGCCGGTCCTTCCATACAGGTGACCTAGGCGGTTGCCTAAGACACCAACCAGCAGGCGGTGGCAAGGGCTGGCTGGAGCTGGGACTGGCAAGTCTCCCACCCAGCTTTACCTGCATCAAACCTCAGGTGGGAAGCCAGCCCTGTCCAAGGGAGTGGTGCCACTGCTGCAGTTTAGCCTGGCAGCCCGTGCAGCATTCACCTGCCACTTGCCCAGGCTTCAGGGGGACCACTGGGGAGATGCCAAAATCACAGGCGCCTAGGGCACCAAAAAAAAAACTTGGGCCAGCCCTGGTCCTGCCCCTTGCCTTTGCCAGTGGTGGGGCTGGGGCTCCTGCCAGAGCACTGCAGCTGCAGGGGAGAACTGGGATGCCAAGGCTGCAGGGGGTTTTGGAGCCCCTGGTGGGCAGAGGAGGCTGGCCTCAGGGAGCCAGAGCCATGGGGGAGCAAGGTGCCATGGCTGCAGGAGGGCATGGAGGGTGGATGGCCAGCCACGATGAGCCGCGGCTGTGGGGGAAGTGCTCAGAGGGCAGGGTCAGGGCCAGTGCGGGGAGCTGGGGCTGCAGAAGGAGGTGCTGGGACCATTGGGAGGGCTGGCAGTGTGGAGCTGGGGCCATGGAGGGGGGTTGTGGTGGCCTATAGGGGGTCCCACAATGGGCTTTTGCCTAGGGCCCCTAATTGCCTAAAGCCACCTCTGCCCTATTGCATTGTATCTAGAAAGAGATCCAGCCAGGTGGTCTCTTTTGTTCACAAACTCACCCCTTGGATTTAACTACATCCCTTGAAAAAGCTTTACATCTCTCCAAGCTTGGAGCCGGTTCAGTGACAGGAAGCATCACACCTGAGGTCCCAGAAAGCAGGCCAGGTGCTCCGCCAGCAGAGACCTCTCCTGATCCCCTCACCTTGCTACCTCCACCCACTAACCAGGTTCATGCAGGAGTCAAGGCCACTTCTTCTTCCCCTCTCCCATGAAGGACTCCTCCCCATCCTTTCTGCATCCTAACAGGGGGGCTACCAAATCCTCCATCTGGACTCTCTTTTTCTGGAAGGGCAAGGGTGAAACAGAGGCCATCTCCCTGCATGCCATTGGCTAATCCCCTGTAATCCCTGTCATGTGATGCCTGGGAGAGCAGGAGTCTGGCAAACAGACTGTGTCAGAATGAGGACTGCTGTCCTTGATTCTGCTCACCCCGATTCTGGGGATCTGAGAACAGAGTGCACCACTCGGCTCCAGAGGGGATGGGGACAGACCTCTGAGACAGGAGGCTGGGGGGCATGGCAGAGCGGGTGAAGGCTCCCCAGAGGAGGAGGTGATGCCAGGTAAGTGCCACTTTCCAGCCTGGGTCTGAGTCAGCTCGGGAGTCAGGCATCCCAGCCAAGGGAGCAGCAGGGTTCTCATTTCTGCCTTCCTGCTGAGATCTCTTGGTTTTCTGGATCTGACAGCCCGTGGCTCGAAGGAGGGCCCTTGGCTGGGCAGACTGCTTCGTTTGCTGCGCAGCCAGCCAGGCTGTTTGCTAGAGGCACTCAGTGCTGTGCGTGCACACTGGTTTGAGAGATCAATCCTCTTGTCAAATATCTTGTGGATCTGCCTGGAGGCAGGTGACCTAAGAATACATTAAACCCAGCTCTATGGAGTGAGGGCCGGCATTTCCTGGGGGGTGGATGCACGTGCACTCCCTGTCAAGCTATCTGTCTGCCGCCTGCGATAGCCCTCACACCAGTTTCACCCTCCCACTTCCACTCTTCTCTAGGAGATTCTGTTGTTGTGGTGTCTCAGCCATCTACTGCACATTACCTCTTCTCTTCAACGCCTGGATCCCCTCATGTGCCAGCCATTGGGGCGAACTCCCCTGCCTGGGAAGTCAAAGCCAGCCTAGCAAAGCTGTACATGCATCAAAGATGGTAGTGTGAAAGGAGACCCAGTTAGCCCTGTCCACACACCCTCATGACCTGGGAGCCCACAGGGGGAAGAGTTGGGATTCTTGTAAGATTCCAAAGAGGTCCTATGCGATAAATAAATTTGTTACTCTTTATAAGTGTCACAGGACTCCTTGTTTTTTTGCTGAACTAGACTAAACGTGCTACCCTTTGGAACTTGCAAGATTCCGCATCTAGCACTGGGCACTTTGGGACTGGCAAGAGGGAGATAAAATGAACTAGATTCAGAGAAGAGGAACAAAAAATGACAATGGAGCTGGAGGGGTTAATTTATCTGGACAGATTAAAATAGCTGAAGGCTTGGTTCCGCTTCCCTTACAGTCAATTGACTTTGGCGGCTATTGGGTCTGGTACTATGGGACTTGCGTCAAAGGTCTGGATCGACACCACTTTAACTATGTCAGAGCAGCTTTCCTTAGGAATTCACCCTTCCTCAGCCACCCCCTCTCCTGAGTACTCCACTTAGAGGGTATGTCCACACATCTCTTTTATTTTGAAATAACACTGGTTATTTCGAAATAAAAGAGATTAGGTCCACACAACGTATTCTTATTTCGAAATGATGGGCTCTATCATTTCGAAATAAGAGCCGTCATTTTGAAATAGCTTAAACCTCCTTTAAATCGAAATGGCTGTTATTTTGAAATGGTTATTTCAAAATAACACTGTTCTGACGTGTTATTTCTATCATTCCTATCATATCATAGGGCTGGAAGGGACCTCATGAGATTGAGTCCAACCCCCTGGGATTGAGTCCAACCCAGGACCTTCTGCATATTAAGCAGAGGTGTTAGCCACTACACTATTTGCAGGGCTAGGGTCAAAATGACCATTATTTTGAAACAACACTTTTGCTCTTCTCGTTCCCAGGGTGCCTTCCTTTTAGCTTATATTGGGTGGGGGCATGAACCAGGGAGGGGGCCATGTTGCCACACCTCCCATGGTGCCCCTCTCCTAAAGCGAAATAGCAAGTCCTGTGTTTGGACATGCTATTTCGCTTTGAGCTTTTCCCTTAATTCGAATTAACATTTTCTTAATTTGAATTATCTATTTCAAAATAAGGACTTTATTTCAAAATAACTCATTTTGAAATAACTTATTTTGAAATAATGGTGCATGTGTGGACATAGCCAGATGGTGTAGCAAGTCCAGACATACTTATTTTGAAATAGAAATTACTCCAGTTGATTCAGTTTAATGTGCTTCATCACTTGGCATTTCCTGAATTGACATGAGATACTTTTATTCTTCAACAGGAGTGGCTGCTGGCAGGTGGCCTCCGCACGGAAGATGTGGCTCAGCAATAACAAGAGTGATAGGTTTCCTGGGAAGCTTAGGGCCATAGTTCTCAGTGCTCCACACCTAGGCTGGATTCTCAGAAAAGCCCAGCCACGGTGGGCCTTATTTTGGTGCCTAACTCTAGTCCTTCATGTGCACAAATGTGAGACAGTCACTGTTCCTCCATGGAGCAGGGAGAATGAGAGGTTTAGCTGGGAGAATTTAGGAGGCCTATCAGGAAGGATTTCTTGATGGAGGGTGGAATAGTTCCACTGGAAAGGGGGAAACCCCAGGTTTGGAGACTGCTATAACCAGACTGAACAGCAGAAGAAATATGGACGGACCACCAGTCCTGCCCTGGCTGGAGAGATGGAGGAGTCATTTACACCTTTCATTTCTAGGACAAAAGACTTTCCTCCATCCCCCACATGCAGGCAGAAGCTCTGGTCCCCTCCCTTTAAAAAACCTTTTTTATTAGTTGCCTGGTGCAGAGATGACCGTGATCAGTGGGCTTGGTGTATACACCTGGACAGCTGGGAAGGCAGGGCCAGTGGGTTTGTCAGGCTACCCCAGGACTGGTTCCGCACCCATCAGGGGTTAAATTGTCATTGCTGCACATTCCGTTATTACCAGCCCTTTGCATCTGCTTACAGCTCAGCTCTTCTTTTTCAAACCCCTAGACACAGGGGTTCATGCTCCTGCCTGGGGCCAGGTCTTCATGTTGTGTGATAGCCATGCAGGCCATTGGCTGGGAAACATCACAGTGGGTCAGTGACCTGCTGGCTGCTGGCACTGATGCAATGTTCCTTCTAATTTTTTGTACGCTCTGTGTGCAAAAATTTCTTTGTGTGTGCAAAAATATTTTTGTGTGTGCTAATATTAGTACTGTTGAATTTTTTTGTGCACGCTTTATTTTGTTGAATGCAGGTTAGAGTTAAGGTTAGGGTTAGATGACCTGTGTGCATGCACACACATGCACAGCTTAGTGGGAACATTGCATTGCAGTATTTTCAAGTGTCCTTTGCAGCCTTTCTAGGCCAAGGGATAAAAACATCAGGCAAAGCGAATTTGTCTGCAGGGATGGATGCAGGATCAGTATCAGTATCCTCCGAAGGACCTGAAATTGGGGAGGGGGAGGTTTGAGGGGGTGTAGAGGGTGCTCACTAATTTGGTATAACAGTTACTAGCTGACAGCTGGGGGGGTGTTGGGGAAGTCCCTGTGCAGGATAGGAGATGGACTGTGCTAATGGCCATGCAAGTTACAGATTCCTTAGGCCTGATGCTCCTTTTGCTAGTGGCCAGTGCTATCATTCTTACCACAACCAAATGAGCACAGAGGGGGCTGGAAAAGGCTGCCAGGTCAGAGGAGTTCCATTAATAAATAAATTTGTTAGTCTTTAAGTGCCACAGGACTCCTTGTTTGTTTTACTGAACTAGGTCAGAGGAGGTTGATGAGGCCTTTTTCTCCCTGCTGTGCAGTACAAACAGACCTTCTGGGCAGCACTGCTTCATGCTCCACTCACTACTGCAGATCACCCCTATGTGGCACCAATGAGCCTCTGACTGTACCTAAAGAATGGAACATCTTAGGGGCAGAGGCAATTGAGGTGGGAAACTCACCTTTTGTTGCTCTAAATTCCTAAGTTGGTTTCCTTGGGAGGTGTTGGATATGAAGTGACCATGCTTGAGCTGAGCCACAAGGACCATCCATTCTAAAACACTGATCACCCCTCCCCCCATTTGCTGCATGCCCCTGCCCTTCCATTGCCGACCCATGTGTGAGTCAGGGAGATTTCTGGTCTTGCTTCCTTAAAGTTAGGGGACTCAACCCCCAGTGTCTAATCTCGATGGAGAATTTGCTTCTGAGCTGACCTACACCAGATTCAACGCTGGTTAATTCATTTGCTTGTAGAGGAGTTACTGACTGACACAAGGTTAATGCTGCTTGCATTCAGTGCTTGGTATAGGGTGTAAGCCCCTTTCCAGCTTTCTGATGAGTCTGGGCCAAGTCCCCAGGATACCAACCCCACCCCCTACTTAGTTACTACCTAGTCCCATCACTGGTGTCTGGGACTGTGAGTGAGCAGTTTGTTCTTGTCTTCCTTGTGCCAGGCTCCCTGTGCTGTGGCCAGCCTGAGAGGGAAGAGAGAGAGCGGCCATGAAAAGGGAACTCAGAGCCATGCTGCCCTGGCGGGAGGTGGATTTCCAGGAGCAATGCACCTACATAGTAAAAGACCAGCCGTGTGAAATGCTGATGCGCCCCGAATTGCCCCGTGCACGAGCCTCCTTGCCTCGAAACCTGACCTTACAGTGCAACAGCAGCAACAAGGTGAGTCACAAGCACTAAGGGTTTGGCTGTTCATGGGAGTCCTCAGCAAGGCAAGAACCAAAATGCTGGCATTCCTGGGTGGGAGGCACCAGGCCATTGAACTAGGCAGCTAAACTGCCCATGTGCAAGACACTTGTACACATGCTAACACACATACGAACACACAAAGACATACTGAGATCCTTGTGAACATACATGTGAACACATTAACATGAAGACATGTGCTTGTGCTCTCACATGCCAGTGAACACGCACCCCTGCCCAAGCTAACATGTACACACAAACGTGTGCATTTACACACATGCCCACCTGTGATCAGGCTCACACACTTGTGCACACACACATTCCTGCACACGTATGCACCCAGTCATGCAAAAATACCCTCATCCACAGCACACACAAACTCACAGCCCCTTGTCTTGAACATACCAAGGGGCATACACCAGGGCCAGATCAAGGGGTTGTGGAGCCCCAAGCCAAATTTTGATTTGCCGCCCCCCCCCCCATATCATTCATGGAGGTTGAAAATGGTTTTCCAAAGTGCATAAATCTCTAGCATCTGCCTGCAGAGGGATTTAAAGTGTGCTCTGCCTACATGACTTAAGCTGCAGGTTGACTAACAGTGCCTGAGCTGGTAGGAAAGAGTTGAAGATGCAGGAGCCAGCCTGACCTTCAGGGGGGCTAGGTGCTGCTAAGAACTGTCACCTGAAGCCATGTCTGTATCTTGCTTCACAGTAGATCTGGCCCTGGCATCCACACAAATGCTCCCAGCATCCTTATTTACCCAGCCAGGCCCATGCTGCTATCGCACACCATCAGGTGTGCATGTCTATCGCACACCATCAACAAGGGCACACCAACAGGCATGCACACTGCTGGGCTGGTGTTCATGCTCCCGTCTCTCTACTTCCTGTGTGGAGAGATGAAAGCAACAGGGGCTGGGCAGTGTGGTGACAACTGAAGGCACCTGAGCCTCTTGTTGCAACCAAATGGGAGGAAGCTCCTGGGCAGGGCCACAAGGGCTGTATCTGCGTGTGGTATTCACCAAAGTGACAGCCTCTGGGCTCAGCTTCCTCCCATCAAAGCATGAGAGTGAGACACAGCCATGTAGGTGTTAACCTTCCTGTTCCCCAGACTTCTTCTCCCTGAAGCCTGACCTTGGGGAAGGGGTGGACAGGAGACCAGCTGGTATGTGTTGGGGGAAAGGTGGACAGGAGACACATTCCCACCTGCTAGAGAGTTCTGGCTGTGGCCTGTGCTCGGAGCCCTATGCCTGTAGCTGCTGTCAGGGTGTGCATGAGAACTGAAGTGGTGCACAGAACAAACTCTTCCCTGGAATTCCCCCCTCCCTGCCTCACCAGCCTTTCCACCCTCCCTCAGAGAGGCTGGGATGTCATGGCAAAAGGCAGGCTTGCTGGCTCCCTGGTTCTGTCTCTCACAGGCCCTCAATATAACCCTCCACCTTCACCCAGGAAGTGCCCTGGGAACTTGCCACCTTGTCTTTCCCTGCCCCCACAAAGGGCTGGGGGCATGTGGAGGCCCTGGTAGCTATCACACCTGGCAGTGAGGGGGTTGGAGCTTGCCTTCCCCACCCAGGGTGAGCACCTGGCCCTGCTGCCATTCTGATAGGGTCGGAGGTGGCAGGAATCCAGGCGTAGGCTAGCCTGGAGCTAGGGATGGGGCCAGAATAGGGGGCTGGGTGTGTGTGGGGGGTGTTGGTGGGAACATGGGCCAGGCTGGCTGCTCTTGGGGTGTGCGTGAGAACTGAAGTGATGCATAGAGCAACCCCTTCCCTGGGATTTCCCCCACGCTCTCTCCACCCCTCCAGCCTTTCCGCCCTCCCTGGCAGGGGCTGGTTTCTATTCCCATCTGCCATCAGGAAATGATATGCATGTGGGGGGAAGAGGGAGGCTGCTGCTGGGAAGGACGGAAATGCAGGGGAGGAGTTCTGTGGGTCTGGGGGAAGGAAGGGTTCTAAGGAGCTGGGCCCAGCTGGGCAGCAAGCAGAGGAAATGACAAGGAGGGAGCCTGGAGATTCCCCGTAGTTGGCTCCAGCAGGGGTTTTCCTGCTGTGTCAGCCTGTGGAAGGAGTGAGCTAGCCATGTCTGTGCTGGGATGGAGCAGGGAAAGGTGGGGCTGAGTTTTCCTGGGTCTTCCGCAGGAGAAAGGCCCCAGTTCATTATGCCAGACTTACTCACGCAACCAGGACAAGAGGTGAATTGATGTGCCTGGCGCAGATAGGCTCTGGTAGGAGAATACCCTGGGTTGGCGTGTTCCTCAGCAACTCCCTGGCCATGCCACATCTATGGGAGACTCCTGCAGCATGGGCACAATTCCCTTCTCGCCTAAGTCAAGGACAATATTACAAGGGACTGAAACTGAGGCAGGACCAGACCCTGATCCAGCCTCTTCCGCGCCCCTCCATCCTGCCTGGGCTCCTGCCGCTCCTGCTTGCAGCCTGCCCTGCACAGAGTGGCCAGGCTCCTCCAGATGAGCAAAGCCCTTATGGGATATAGGAGCATGGCTCACTGGAGGTGAGTAACCAAGCCTTGCCCTGTTTTGTGTCAAGCACATGGCTGGTGGGGTATCGGAGGAGTGTGTGGGGAAAGAAGAGGCAATGAGCGGTAATGACAAGTGGGAAGTTTGCCACCTCTTCTTTCTTTCCACCAGACATGGGACCTGCTTGGCCTGCTGCTGGATGCCTGGGTGCTCTGAATAACATCCCTGCTTGCTGCTCTGGAAGGAGGGAGATGGGGGATGGGGAAGCAAAGCAGGAGACAAACTTCACCACTGCATGATCTCCCTCCAGCATGGAGGAAATAATCCCCCAGTCTGGGATGGCTCCTGCAGTGTTGAGCACCTAGAGGCTGCCCATGAGCAGGCAAAGAGGACAGAGCTGAAGAGAGGGGGTAGGCCAGGAACGAGCAAGAGAGAGTGAAGGTGCAACAAAGGGGATTCAGCCTCCATGCTGTTGCATGCAAGGGATGGAGGGACAGACTGCATTTCCTGCCACTGGCCAGAGGCAGCAGGTGCCTGCCTTCGCCCAGCTGGAGGAGGGTTCATTCAGGCTATGAACCAGCCATGGGCCCAACCTGCTATCTCCAGATCCTACTTCAAACTCATCATGGTTCAGGCATTGTGGGACCTTGAATCCTCCTCCTGGCATTGCACAGGCAGAGTCTGCAACTAGGCCTAAGTGTCACCAGCCTTTGGGCCAAGGGAGCCCAGGCCCAGCTTGTTCCAGCCAAGGCCCAGCTCTGAGCATGCAGGAAGAGACACCTTGCCCTGTGCAGCAGTCCTCGTGGTAGGCCCGGCCTCTCACCTCAAGGTGTCTTTGGTGTACAAAAGCCGAAGTGTTTTGGGTTCTTCAGGCTTGGGCCCCAAGAAGAGGCAGCTGGGGCCAGTTCCTGTTATTCTGATGGGACTTGGCAACACTTATATTCGCAGTCTGATGTGGCTTTTCCATGCAGATTCCGGCCCCCTGCTCTGCCCTGTGTCTGCCTAATCCCTTTTGGGAATCAGCATGTCACGGACGTGGGCTAATTAATGACAGATCCTTCCCATGCACTTTGCTGTCCAGCATGCCAGGGTGACATCACCCATTAGCACTGCTGCCACAATCTGGCCTCTTCAATTGGGTGGCCCTGCAGATGACAACCAGGCCTGCAATAGTGTGGGGCAAGTGGCAGAGGACCTTGGTCTGTAGCTACAGAGGGAGTGGTGGGGAGGGTCGGTGGAGCATGTTGCCTGTGGGAAAGGGGGATGGGGGCACAGTTTTAGAAGGCTTGTGTGTTAGGGGCATTTTAGGATCTCTGTATGTGTTGGAAGCGATATATAAATAGAGTATCCAGGGAGGCTGCTGGGATTTTTCCTGGAGCCCATTCCCAGGCTGTGTCTAGGAAGTGGGTCAGGAGGAGTCCCGCCCAGCACTGACCTCATGCTGGTGCCCCTGCAGGTGGTGGCAGTGCTGAGCCGAGAGTACATCCCACAAGGCACACGCTTTGGGCCGCTGGCTGGGGAGGTGTACACCAAAGAGAACGTGCCAAAGAATGCCGACTGGAAGCACCTCTGGACAGTGAGTCACATCCCACAAGCGCAGCTTCTGCTAGGCTGGTCAGGAGGTGGATGAGTTTGGTCTATGCAGCTCCGGTCCTCAACTCTTCCCGACTGCCACTCAATTCCACTGGACCTTTCCTCCTGACCCAGGACTCTGTGCCTCTGCCCATGACCTGTGAGGTTCTCCTGGGACAATCTGGCTGAGAGGGCACTGGGCTCTTAGGATGCCAGTGACTGTGAGAGAGAGTCACTGGCATCTTTCTGGAGCCCAGGGGTCTGCACCAAGCACACAGCCCCTACTGCAGCCTTTGGGAGACATTCAAATTGGGGAACCTGCTTGCGGCAGGAAGGTTTTGCTATTGTGGCTGACGATCTCATGGCTGCCAAGGGAGAGATCAGGGAATGTCCCCAGCATTGGTGATTTGTCCAAGGTCTGGAGTCCATCTGGGCTCCGCCAATTAAGGGTGTGTCTGTGCTGCTGCTATGGGGTGTGATGGCAGCTCTGGCCACTGCACCCAAACGAGCGCTGATCTTGCTACCTTTGGTTCTGGAGCAACAAAGCATCGGCAGTGCTGAAGTGCAGGCAGTACAGACCCACCCCAGCCTTGGCCAATGCCTGCAGGACAAACCTGTGCTGAAGGCTTCATTTCTCCAGTCCCCATGCTTGCTAAGAGCCTGAGTGGCTTTCCCACCCTGTGCCCACAGTATAGATATACCCCAGATGATGATTTGCTCTTTTATTGCACCTTCCCACAAAGCACTGTATGCACATCAGTGAATTAAGTCTCTCGATCCCCACTGGATCAGCATCACTTACCACCAATCTTTTACAGATGGGGAAACTGAGGCACAGAGCAGGAAAGTGATGCAACTCCTCCGTGGCAGGCAAACCAACGGAACTCAGGAAAGGAGACCCTTCCTCCTTTCCTGTATTCTCACTATTATGTGCACAGAGTAACAGGCCCTGTGCTGTGTGTGTTGAGGGGGAGCTTTGGCAGGTCAAACTGGAAGCAAAAGCCCCTTTCTGCGTTCCCCTTCCATGCCGGGAATTTCACATTGCTGGAAACGTGCCCCAGCGCTTGCAGGGGGAGTGTTTTGGTTTTGTTTTGATTAGTTTTTCTTGTTTCTGAAAAGAAAATAGTCCCATGGCTGTGAGCCAGGCAGTACTTTGCTCCTATCTTTTGTCAGCTCTTTCTACTCTTTAGAGCACCAGGTGGCTCTCAGCTGTTTGCTTTCCTGCAGCAAGGGGAATGGACCAGCCCTTTCTGGGCCACTGCCCTGTCCCTCCTGCTGGGAGGCAGAAATGAGTCTAGTGCCAAAAAAGCTGCTGGGGTGAAGGGCAATGCTGCCGAGTTTGAAACCAAAACTCTCCCCACGTAGGATGATGTCAGCAGGGGTTGGGATAAAGCTCCTCCTGTCCCCGCTTCTCTGGTAGTGACTCAGGAGACTTCCACCCTGTGAGTGTGATAGGGAGAAAGATCACAGACTCGGCTGTCAGCGTCTCTTGCATTTGGTACCTCCTCACATTCAGCAGCGGGTCACATCGCAGACACAGATGCAACAAGATTGAGGTGCTCAGAAAATTGATTCTTACAACTTTTCTGAACTGGACCCCGTTTTTTGGAGGGTAAATTTTCCCCTGGAGCTAATTCCCCCTACCCCCCTTTTTCTGGTGGTTGGCTTTGTGAAAGCAGAAGAGGCAGTTGTGTTCTGGTGAATGGGACCTGGGGCTGGGGAGAGTCAGGGCTCTTGGGTTCTGTTCAAGAATCAAGGGGAGAGACCTCACAATAGTGGATGGAATGTGCAGCTGGGAGCCAGGATTCCTGGGGTCTGTTCCATCTGGACCCCACATGGGGCAAATCATGTTCCCCCTTGCTACTTCCACTTCCCACGTGTTAATTGAAACTGATCTCTCATTGGGAGCCCATGTGCCTGACAACTCAATGTACTTTCACCCCCCGTAGGGTGCTGGCAAACCTAGTGGGCCCCAGATAAAGCAGAAGCCTCCTGGCAGATGTACCAGCAGGAGATGCTTATTTAGCTAACAGCCTGCCGTGGCTCACTGGGCTGTTTCTTCTCTTCCACAGATTTACACCCCAGTGGGAGAGGTTCATCATTTTGTCGATACCTGCAACCCATGCTGCAGTAACTGGATGCGTTACGTTAACCACGCCCCTGCTGCCCTGGCTCAGAACCTGGTGGCCTGCCAGAACGGCCTGGAGATCTACTTCTACACTTTGAAGCCCATTGTGGCTGGTGCTGAGCTGCTGGTGTGGTACAACCGTGAATTTGCCCAGCGTTTGCAGCGCATGCTGCCAGGAGAGCTGGCAGAGGACCTTGGTGAGGAGTGGCTGGAGCCAGGGGGTGGTATGGCTGGCGTGGTTCTGTATCTTAGCAGCAAAAGCGGCCCCAGAGAGTGTCTGGCCATGGCTGAGGGGAAGTGGGAGTCATGTGAGGGGCAGAGCCCTGAAGCAGGGGGTGGGCGGTGTACAGAGATGGAACATTAGAGGAAGGAGTCAGCCAGGAAACTTGGACTGGATGCTTCAGCAGCTGGTTCAGTCCCATAAGGATGGAGCAGAATGGCTTCTTCCTAGAACCCTTGGGTAGGATAGCTGGGCTGGATCTCCCCTTTTGTAGGTCTACAGCCCTCCTTACTCTTAGCTTGGCTTCACTGCCCTGCCTGCTTCCAGGGATCTGACAACCTTGGCTGAACTGATGAGGTGAGGGCTCCCTGGGGTCAGCGTTCAGCCAGAATCTAGGCCAGTTCCATCTTTATTTCATCCAAACTGCCCTATCCCTCTCTAGTAACCAGTCTGAGCATAAGCTCCAAACCATCTCCCAGGTAATGGGCGCATGGCAAGGGTTAAACACAGGGGAAAAGTATAGGGCAGGGGTCTCAAACATGCAGCCTGCAGGTGGCCTGTAATGCTATTTCCTGCTGCCCGCAACGCCACGATCATTACCAATGTTTCCAATATCATTGTATTGAAAGGTTTCAGTGGTGTGGCCCTCGGGCTAATGTACTAATCCTCAGGTGGCCCTCTACTAGTTCTCATGAGGCCCTCATGGTGATTTGAGTTTGAGACCCCTGGTATAGGGATATGTCCACACACAGTCTTTAGATCTAAATAATGCAGATTATTTCAATTTAAAAGATTGCAGGTCCACACTATGTTTCCTTATATCCAGATAGGGAGGTCCTTTATCTCACAGTAAGGAAAGTCATTTTGATATAATAAAACCTAGGACTATATTGAAATGACGGTTAAATCAAAACTATTATTTTGAAATAACACTGTGTGGACATGTTATTTTGATTTAACTGTTATTTTGATTTAGCACTTTTGCCGTTCTCCTTCCTGGGATGCTATCCTTTTTCTATATATTGGGTGGAGGCATGGTCCTTCTAGGGGCCACCTTGCCCCACATCCCATGGTGCCCCTCTCCTAAATCGAACTAGCAAATCCTCTCCATAGACATGCTAGTTTGATTTGAGTTTCTAGTGGGAACATGTTACATCAATTTAACTTAAATCGATTTAATGATTTTATAGTGATTTTATTAAATTGATTTAACTTAAATCAATTTAACTACCTAAATGTGAACATACCTTAGGAGTATAATCATTCCACTTTAGAGGAGGAATCTGGTGTTAGAGGTGCTACCTCCCATCCTGCCTAATCCAGCTCTATAATCTAAGATACCAGCTCATCTGTCTTTCAGGTCTCAGTTCCTAGCTGTTCTAGTGACTGCCACACAGGTGTCCACACACCACTGCACAGGTGCGGACACAGTGTGAGCCCAATGGGGGGCCCTAAATAGGAACATTTTGGAGAGGCTGCCAGCCCCTAACAGGGTTAACTATATTACTTCCAAAAGAATCCATTGCCATTATTTGTTTCATGAGGATTCTGCCTTAAAGTGAAGTAAGCACCAAAGATGGTAGGAAGGAGTATTGTGGAAAGGGATCTGGGTGTCAAAGTGGGCTGCAACACTGCTGCAAAAAAACCCCAAACACCATTCTGGGATGTTTTAACAGGATTATTGTAAGACACGAGAAGTAATTCTTCCACTTTACTTGGCCCTGATTAGTCCTCAACTGGAGTATTGTGTCCAGTTCTGGGCGCCTCATGGCAGGAAAGATGTGGACAAATTGAAGAAAGTCCAGAGAAGAGCAGCAAAAATGATTAAAGGTCTGGAACACTTGATTTCTGAGGGAAGATTGAGAGACCTGGATTTGTTTAGTTTGGAAAAGAAGAGACTGAGAGGCAGGGATTAAAGTATAATTTGACGGGCTCTGGAACCCTCCTAAATTGGTGGCCCCCCTCACACAGGTGTGGGCCCCCTGGTGCCAATGCAGGTCCCCCTCACACCGGTGAGGGCCCCCTTCACCCACCCCAGCTACTGCCCCCCAAACGCCTGCCTCCCACCCTAGCTAATGTCCCCCATACACCTGCCTTGCACCCCAACTACTACCCCCACACGCCTACCCCCCACCCCAACTACCTCCACCCCAGTTACTACTCTCCAAACTCCTGTCCCCAACCCCAGCTACTGCTTTCCCCACACCTACCCCCCACCCCAGCTACTGCCTCCCTTGTCCTCCTCTCAGCCCCCATCCCGACCCCTTCTTCCTACCCCACCCCCCATGCACTTTCCCCGTCAGCTTCCTCAACCCCCCAGGCCCCCGTTACATGCACTGCTGAGGTGGCCGAGAAGCTGGGCCCAGGGGAGGGAGGCTGCAGGCGGTGCTGGTGGGCTGGCTAGAGGCGGCCTGGGCCCAAAACTGGGTCCAGGCCACACGTGCAGTTGGGCCCAGCAGGAAGGGGCGGGAGAACTACAGGCTCTGGGAAAGGAGGGGAGAGGTGGCCCAACTTGCTCCCACTCTCAGCCCCTTCCTTGAGCCAGCCCTAGGTGCATTCTTTCTATTTTTAGAGGCCCCCAGAACACACCATTCTGGTGCATTCCCCTATTTTTAGGGGTGCCATAATGCTGTCCCCTGGTGTGTTCTGGCTAACTTTAACCTCTGCTGAGAGGGGCCATGATAAAAGTTTTCACATACCTAAGAGGTTGTTATGAGGAGGAGGGAGAAAAAATATTTTCCTTAACAACTGATGATAGAACAAGAAGCAATGGGCTTAAATTACAGGAAGGGAGGTTTAGGTTGGACATTAGGAAAAAATTCCTGTCAGGGTGGTTAACCACTGAAATAAGTTGCCTAGGCAGGTTGTGAAATCTCCATCACTGGAAATTTTTAAGAGCAGGTTAGACAAACACCTGTTGGGGATGGTTTAGAGCAGTGCCTCCCAACCTTTTCTAGGCCAGGGTCCCCTTTTTAATGTAAAAAACTGTGTGGCCCCCTGGCCACATGTGGGTTGGTGTGGTGCCACTGTGTAGGGGCAGTGCCATCATGAGCAATATCTGTCCCTTGTGGGCGGAATCTGCCTGGGGAGCGGAAGCCACTGCGGCCATGGTCCCTCCCCGCCCCATACCAGCAAATGGGGCTGCTGTGGCCGTGCCTTCCCGCCAGCTCCTGCAGGGGAGCGGAAGTGAGCCAGGCAACCCTCTGTGTGCCCTCCTGCACTGGGATCCAGCCCTGGCAGGGAGCATCGGGGTTGCTGCTGGGTTTCAGCCCTGGCAGGGAGCAGCGCTGTGGCCCCCCTGCAACCTCAGGTTGGGAACCACTGGTTTAGAGTACTTTATTGTGCCATAAGTGCAGGAGACTGGATGTAATGACCTCTCATGGTGCCTTTCAGTTTCTATGTTTTCTGTGAAGGCCGAAAAATATACCAGCTCAGCACATACTAACCCACCTGTTAAATAAGATGAATGGTGTGTGTGGGGTAATACTCAATTAGGGGGCCCTTGAGCTACTTGGGGCATTGAGCAGTAGTTCAGTCTGCTTATTCCTAGCATCACCACTGCACTGATGATGAGAGGAAATGGGGCCAGAGAGCTTTTGCAAAGTCGTGGCCTCACGTGAGGTGCAGATCACACATAGCACCTCTCAGCGCTTCTCCTGGCATGCTCCTTGGCATTCTGGGGTCCTCTTCTCTTCAAGCATGTTTGGCCTCACTCCAGGGCAGAGGAGGAGCTGTCCTGACACCTGAAAAGTGAATTTAGTACTGGTGAAAGATGTGGGGCCTCAGGTGTTGAAATCTCACCAACATCCAAGGGCATCGCTAGACATAAATATTAGGGAGTGCCCTGACCCCCACCGGCTGCTGGAGCCCCGATCTGTTCCGTTCTCCCCCTGCGGGTTCCCTGAGCCCTTCCTAACCCCCCCCCCCCCCCCAGCCCCCGATCCCTTCCCTAACTCCCCAGTCCTGCCACTGGCCCCTGCTGCCCTGGGCCGACCCCCTCGCCCACGCCCTTTCCCCACTGGGCCAGCGTGCCTGCCCCCAGACTCCCTCCCCCGCTCCCTTACCTGGCCAGTGGAGGGAGAATGGGGCCCCGGCACAGGCTGAGGCCCCCAGCATGACCGTGCTCTGAGCATGCTCAGAGCAAGGTCAGGTCAGGCGTGGAGTTTTAGAAACTCCCAGGCCCAGCCTTGGGCAGCTCCCTCCTCTGTCTTTCGGCCAGGTAGAGACTGCAGCTGCCAGCTGCCTGCAGTGTTTCCTGCATGGGGGCACAATGGTGCACCCCTGCGCAGTTTAGTGGTGGGCTGCTCAGGGGTTGGCCCTGAGTTTCAGGGGGGCTGAAGCCCCCTGAGCGCCCCCCCCCAGTGACACCACTGCCAGCATCCCATAAGCGGGTGAGCTCACCTTTCAAAATGGTAGGATTTCCACTGAAAAAACCCAACCACATAGGAGCAGGGGCCTTGATGGAAGGCCCAGAGACAGGGGTGTATCCCTGCCAAAGATGCTCGCCAGCAAGGCCACCACCAGTAAAGCACATGCCTGCTTCTTTCTTTCCAGAGCATGATGGTGTTAAGAAACAGACTGCAGAGGCCCCTGCCATGCCAGGGTCTAAAGTGCCAAAATGGGGCTCTGCTGGCAACCCAAACTTCACAGCTAAGTACACAAAGAATGAGGAAGAGGCGAAAGATGATGATGAAGATGAGCATGTTGATGTTGAAGAGCTGGACAGGGACATGCCATCAAGCCCAGCAGGAAACCAACAGGTGGCTTTGGGCAGGCACTTTCCCCCAGAATTTAAGCAGTGGCCCTTGAGGCTGAGCCCTGGCTGGAGTGCACAGGGTGAAGAAGGTGCACCCAAGAAGTCCAGCCTTCCAAGCCAAAGAGCTGTGAGCCCCAGGAACCAGCCAGTCATTGACTGCTGCCCATACGGCCCAACTACCTCGCTGCGCAAGGAGCTGCAGCATTGTCTTAGCAGGCTGTATCCCTCCTGCCCTCTGTATTTGCCAACAGGCCACCTACCACAGCCATATCTTTATACTTGCAGCACCATACCAACCAACTACCCCCAGTTTGTGCTGCCCCTCCACAGCTCGCCCTTCCCACCAGCACTGCCTTTGCGTAGGGTGGAGGAGGCTGCTCCCTTGGGTTTGCCTTCACAGGATCTCCAGGCATACAACTGTGACCTGGGAGACAGGGCATTGCCATACCCAGGCTTTTATGGAGCTGTCTTGCCTCCGATGCTGCCTTATGGAAAACAAGAAACCCACAAGGTCCAGAAGCCTCCAGGGGCTTTAATCTCCTGCCATAGTGGTGCTTTCTCTACCCCAGCCCCTGACTATGGACCAAAGCAGCACTCTAACTCGGCTGTGGATGCCTCATATACCTCTGAAGTTCAGCAACAGAAACCTACCTCCCTGCTTGAACACCAGCTTGAGGCCAGCAATCTCAGCACGCCAAAGATCTGCCCACCAGCAGGCCACCTGGGCACCAGGCCCGTGCCCTACCCTCTGAAGAAGCAGAATGGCAAGATCAAATACGAGTGCAACATTTGCGCAAAGAGCTTTGGGCAGCTCTCCAACCTCAAGGTACCAAAAAGCCATCTTGAGTGTCTCTCCCACTCCCCTCAGTTAGCAGTCACCCCCTCCAGATCCACTGTTTAGCCTCTTCAGAGGCAGCATGCTTTAGGGGATAGGCCTCTGGCCTGGAACTCAGGAGACCTGGGTTATATGCCTGCTGGGTGACCTTCAGCCAGCCACATTCCTGCTCTGTGCTTCTGTGGGGATAAAGATGCTGACATGTTTCTGCTTTGAGATAAGTCCCCCAGTTGGCAAGGGACCAGCATGCCTCATTATTCCTGCACATCCATCCCTGAGATGAGGCTACAGAGGGAAAGTCCCCTCTCAGAGCAAGAGGCTCTGTCACCTAACGGAAAATTCTCTTTGCTTCTCTCCTTCTGTCCCACACTCTTCTCAAAATCCTGACCTTTCCCACCTTTCACGTCCCTCTTCTCCCCTCTGTTTCCCCCTTCCACATCTTTCTTTTTCTTTCTTTCTTTCTTTCTTTCTTTCTTTCTTTCTTTCTTTACTGCCCCTGTGCCACCATCTGCTCCCTGCCCGGCTCCCTGTAGGTCCACCTGAGGGTGCACAGCGGTGAGAGACCTTTCCAGTGTCACATCTGCAAGAAGTGTTTCACGCAGCTGGCTCATCTGCAGAAGCACCACCTGGTGCACACAGGCGAGAAGCCACATGCATGCTTGGTAGGTGACACTCCCTCTTGCTATCAGCCCTGGTGCCAGGGAAGGGGGCCCAGGGCCCCTCTGAGCCCATGAGGGCTCGTGCGGTTGACTCTGAGGTCTGACCAGGTGGGGCCAGTGTCCACTGGGACAGCCTAATGGCATCATTCCGAAGCAGGGGAAATGGCATCCGAGTGGGACGCAGAGGCACAGCTGGGCCTAGGTTTCTGGGCAGCAGGAGGGGGGATAATGGTTGTGAGGTGAATGAGGACTCAGTTAGGCACAGTTTCTGGAGCAGGAGCCCAAAGGACAAGGATAGCAGGGGCCCTGTGCAAGCACAGGGCCAAATTCTGCCCTGGGCTGAGTGAGCTGAGCTCCATTGTCTGGGTTTGGGTGGCTCCCACTATGATCTAAGTCAGTGGCAGGGCCAGGGGCTAAGCCCAGGGGCTGCGGAGGGCCGGCAGGATGCAGGCCATGGATCTAACATGAGTCCTTCCTCTCCATAGGTCTGCCACAAGCGTTTTAGTAGCACCAGCAACCTCAAGACCCATCTGCGGCTGCACTCAGGCGAGAGGCCGTACCAGTGCCGCCTGTGCCATTGCCGCTTCACCCAGTATGTCCACCTCAAGCTGCACAAGCGTCTGCATGAGCGCAGGCATTTGCACCGCTGCCCCAGCTGCCCAAAGGCCTACATCCACCGCTTCAGCCTGGCACTCCACCGCCGCGGCTACTGCCCACTGGCCCCCTGCACCACCAGCCCCCCTGCCCAGGTCAGCTGCGTCAACGCCATGATCGAACACTTTGACTTCAGCTTGGAGGCCGAGCGCCTTGAGGGGGAAGGGGCCGACCCCACCCGGGCTGCCAGCCTCCTGGAGAACCTCATCCGGAGGGAGCTGGAGACAGGCAGGTGTGGGCAGCTCCTCCGAGACAAGGTCCCCTGCTCACCGGGCCTCCATGAACAGCTGCCATTCCTGCCTCTGCCCCACTACAGTCACGGTGTCTCTGTCAAGCAGGAAGACTCCACACTGCAGCCAGCCTGACCTGCTTCCTTCACTGGGACTGGACCCTGCCCACACCCACTAGCTGGCTTGAGTAGCTGTGGTGGTTTCCTGGGCCAGGGCTTGGCAGCAGGCCAGGCCACTGCAGATGAAAGCCAGGACTCCCATGGGCTCCGTGTGCTCCCCTGCAAGTCCCATGGACCAGGCATCGAGGCCATAGGCTGGACTGAGGTTTTGATAGGGGCCACAGATGTGTCCACAGAGTGAAATGGCTGCCAGGGAGCTGTGGGTGTCATTTCCCATTCTGCAAGCAGTGCTGAGAGAGGGTTTGTATCCACACTTGGCCCCCTGTGCTGAGCTGTGACTGACGTGGGCTTTCTGCTGGGGAAGTTGAGACTATAATGAGTTCTGTAGTGTGCCCTGCAGTGATCCAGGGAAAGCACGGACAGCCCAATCCTTCTCTACAGTGCTTGGGAGCTCATTCCAGGTGACAAATAAGTTGCAGTTCAAGGCTCACTCAATCCCAGATCTGCAGGAGCTACCCTGTGTGGCCCAGAGCTCCCCTTACCAGGAGTCTTGATCAGGGTGGCAGGAGCCACAAAACAGCCCCACTAAGCTCTGCACTCAAAGGAAAACTTGTTTTCCTTCAGCACTGCAGAGGCTTCCAGCCCCTGTACAGAAATACCAAAACTTGCCTGGCCTCTGCCAAGCCCTTCTCAGCTCCAAAGCAACCTCAGTGCCCCAAGCAGCTCCTACTACCTCCTCTCCCGAGCTCCAGCGGGAAGCTGTGATTAATCCTCTAAGTGCCACACATCTGGTCATGTCCACAGTCCCTCAGGATTCAACCTAAGCAACTAGGCGATACAAAGCCAAGGGACTTCTCTCTCTGCGTGTGAACAAGCTTTAACCTCTCAGGTCTCCCAACCCTGCCTACCCAAGGGGCAAGGGTTTATAGGAGCAAGCCTTCATGTTCACCTCAGTCTCTAGAGAAAGCTTTAATCACTCCAGTCCCCCTCCTTTAGGGGGCAGGGAGCTGCACTCAGGAAGGGCAGGGACCCCACCTTGGCCTATGTAAAAAGCTTTAACTTCTCAGTGTCCCCAGGGCCCCACTCCATGGTTCTTGCGCATCTCAGGTATCCTTGTTGGGGCCACTGCCCTCACATTTGACTGTGCCCTTCTTTTTATTTATTTCTCAGGTGGCTGCAGCCCTGGCCGGGGCATTTCTCTGTGTATGTCTTGGGTGGTTTGAATGTTGACGTTGCACAGATTGTCCTGGGAATGTTGAAATGAAGCAAATGAGAAAGTGGGGCCAGTTGGGGCTTGATCCCAGGGAAAGATTGGTCAGAGAAAGGGAAGATGGCATGTTGGGGGGTGAGAATGGGGAAAGAGGGGGCTTTTAATCCATGTGCCCTGTTCTACATCTGTTAGCTGCTAGATCTCCGTTTAGTGCAGAGCTACTGGGACAGCTGTCCTACCCTGTGGAAACCCATAGAGGGAGGATGGACCATTGTTTCCTGCACCCCGCTCACCAGTCTCTTTCCTCATCCCCTAGCTCCATCATGTCCTTTCTCCAGCACCCTCAAAGGCCAGCAGCCTGCCTCTATGCTGCCTTGTATCCCCCCTCCCATTCTTACCCATTGCATGCCTTGCTTCAGTGCTTCTGCGCAGGAGTGCCTCTGGCCCAGGAAAAGACTCAAGTCTCAGGCACTGGCATTCGGGGCTCAAGCCCCATAAGCCTAGTGCCAAAGATGCCTCTGCTTCTGCACCCCCTCACATTCCACCTCTGTACCCACCTGTGCCTTTGTAGCCCTCCAATCTGCGGGTCTGGCCCTCCACTCGCTGCCCACCAGTGCCCACTAAGCTCCCTCCACAAGCACATGTGAACTGCTCTCAGTGGGCAGACAGACTCCCACCAAGTCAGTGTCCCCTCCCCACCCCCTCAGACGCGCCACATCAGAACATTAAGCTCTTTGCTTTATTGTGTCATGGAGCAGGAGCATGACATTCCAATGTCTCTAGTCAATAAAACATTTTGCCTTTGTAGTTTTATGAATGTCTCTGAGGAACAAACATGTTTTCTGGGGCCTCTTACTTTGAATGTGTTGGTGTAGCAGCCACAGCTACCCCAGGGGAGGTGCTAGAGAACTGTATTTCTGGTGCATGTGCTGAGCTCTAGGCTGGGCAATGGTGCCTTGTCCTGTGTCCCCAACTGCTGACCAATAGATTCTTCACAGCCACAGGAGGTCATGGCATAGTACCAGGCTATAATACAGCCCATCAGGCTGTATATGATCAGTGGGCTTCTTTTAACCTCCAGCATGCCAAACAATCCTCATACTTCAGGATACCAGCTATTTGCTGCAGGGGTCAGGAAGGAATCTGCTTTACCTGGCACACAGTGTTACATGGTTACCTGGTGCATTCTGTTTTATAGTCCTTCCTTTTCCTTGTCTAAAAAAATGGATTGTAGCCTCTGTCAGGGCAGGATACTGGAAAAGATAGCCTAGTGTTCTCATTTATCATGGAAGTAGTCCATTATGGAGGACTGGAACAGAAAAACTGAGCTGGAATCCAGAGCTCCTGAGTTCCATCCTTGACTCTGCCACTGAGTGATTCAGGCTAATCACTTCACCTCTCTGTGCCTTGGTTTTTCTACCAGTGAGGTGGGTATAATGTAACAGACTGGCTAGTGTCCCTGTGTGCTATTGTGCTCTGTGATGGAGATGAAAATGGCTCTGTGTATCAGAGACTCTATACTGCAGACAACCACTAGAGTTCTTCTTCACCTAAAGCAATGGAGCCTGTGATTTTAGAGAAGGACCTTGGTTGTGACCTTAAAGATGGTGTGACATTCCTGATTGCCCATGGCATAGTTACAATGCTCACTTGCATCAGAGGTGGGGGTGGGGGTCAATCAATGGGTATATGTTTGTAAGGGACTTTGAGGGCTTCAAACAGAGGGCCCCACGAACAGCTTCCAGGAGTGTTTCCTGACCTGGTGAGCAAAGCCAGGGGAGTGTTGAGGGGCCTTGCATGCAGTGTTTGATGAAGGAAGTTGCTGCTAAACTCCAAAAGGGAAGTGCTTTGCTTACGCCATGGCTTCGTGTTCTCTCATGACGCCTGGGAAGCAGTAGGTTCCCCATCGTGACCTGGGGAAGGAAGCTCTTCCTGCCCAGTGCGTCTTGCTGGTGGCAGGAATCAGCCATGTTACTGGCCACTGCCGGGTTGTGCAGGGAGCAGGTTATGAGCCCCAGCTACCAGCCTCTTTCTCACCCCTAGGAGCTGAAACAAAGATGTCACCATGAGGGGGATCCTCTACTGCCCAGGTACTCACCTCGTCAAGGGAGCAGGGCAAAAGCCCTGGTCATGTGGGGAGGTGTCCCAGCCTTTCCCAGCAGGGGGCACTCTAGGGAAGGGGGCAGAAGCACTGGCTGTGGGGCAGCTCACAGCTGCTCCAGTCACACTCTCCAGCCACAGCAGGCGTTTCCTAGTGGAGGATGAAATCTTTTTCCCTGGCTCCCACTGTGAAGTGGCAGCATCTCTAGCTCGTGGGCTTCCTGCACTGCACGCAGGCTCTGCCTCCCCTTCAGATAAACCCCCTCCACCAGCATCTCACCCCTAGAGGCAGCTCTTGCCTTCCCACAGCTGCTGCCTAAAGTCTTGTGGGTGCATGACTCATGTCTGACTGACTTTCCCTCTGCGCCCACCCGACTCTGGGTGAGCGGGCAGACACTGGACTGAGCTCTCAGCCCCTTTCCTCCCACTTCAACAGGAAGAGCTGAAGGAAGTGGCAGCCCTGAGCTTTCACCTTTGCTCTGTGCTGAGAATTCCCCTCACTTACCAGCAGGCCAGGTGACTAAACCACAATCGTGGTGCACAAGGTGGGCAGGTACCCAGCTGTCAATTGACTGGGCCTTCCTAGAACCTGCTCAGCACTGCAGGCTGGGGAGTGAATTAACCCCTCATTCACCAGTGACACAGTACTGAGTGTTCAGGGTAGCGGCCACATTAGGGGGCTGTCCCTGCCCTTTAGGAATCAATGGGAGTTTTGCCATGGATTTTGCTGGGAACAGGGTCAGGACCTGTGGCCTCTTTTATGGCCCAGTCTAGCAGGGTGCAGTGTCTCTTGCAGCAGGTGCTGAGGTACTTTTCTATTTCCTTGGGAGCTGAGGGTGCTAAGCATCTTTCAGGATCAAGCCCACAGGAAGGGCCAGAGACCCTCAGAGACAGAACAGCAGGGCTCAGTTCCTGCTCTGCTGCTGGCTTCCAGGGTTTCCCCATTTCTAAAATGGGGCTAATGATAAAGTAACAAGCCTTTTATTTACCTTTGATCTAGCCAGGGGCTGGACTGGAGGGACTGGTCTGACCTCAGTGTCAGAGAACTGACAGTTATCACTACTGTACAGTCAGGTTAAAGATGAGTAAGGCTTCCCCACCTGGAATATTGCTCTCTGTGTCACAGCACTAGGGCTGGAGATGCTAAGGGATTCTATAACTCTCACTGAGGCATGGATGGACTCATTAGAGTCTCCTAAACTGCCTATTCAGTGTGGAAAGGCCCCAATTCCCTTTTCTGCTCAGGGGAGGGGATTTTGGGTGCAGGGTTGAGATCTGACAGGACAGCGAGCTGCCCACCAGCTTCTCTCATGGAAGGTCAACAGAGCATTGAGCCGCGTATTGCAAGACACACGCTTCCTCCTGAGAATGAGAAATAACCAGTGGGACTGGGAGTCATAGAGGTCCCTACCTCAGCCCCATCCCAGAATCCTGTTCCAGCCTCTGCAGCAGCCGGGATGCACCTATCAAGGGGAGCTGGTCTCTAAGGGTGTGTCTACACTTAGAGGTTAGGTTGAATTAAAGAGGCTTAATTTGACTTAACCTACTCCCCATCCACACTGGGTGATAATTAAGTCTTTCCTTAAGCTGAATTAAGGAAAGGTTAATTTGATTTAATAACGCCTAGTTTTACTTAAAATTACTGGTTAATTCGACTTTATTAAGTTGAATTAAACCAGTTTGAGCCAGTGAGTAGAGTTAATTTGAATTAATGGGACTTCCTTAGACTTTCCTCCCTACCAGGCCACCCTCCTAGAGTTCCTGGCACAGGAAGAGTCTGCCCTGGCCAACGACAGGGCAAGACTCATCCCACAGCACTGTGCTCCCTGGAGCTGGCCCGACCAGCCGTCTGCAAGCATGTCTGACCAGAGCAGCCAGTGCTGCAAGCGGTTGCCATCCTGCAGCCAGGACCGTCCCTAGGGTAGGGCGAGCGAGCAGGGCAGCTGCCCAGGGCCCTGCACTTTGGGGGCCCTGCAGGGCCCACTCCGCCACTCTGCCATGCTGGGGACCAGGCTAGCTGGCCAAAAGCAGCGGCTCAGTTCAGTGCTTCCAGGTTGGCCAGAGCCAAAATGGCAGCCCATTGCCATTCCCCCTGCCCCCCCTAATCCACGCTGCTTTCGGCTCCATGCTGGAGCAGCGAGAGGGGGTGGGAAGCAGTGCGGAGCTGGTATTGCTACCCCCACCCTGGCCGCGCTGCCTCCTCCTGGCTGCTCCTGCACAGAGAGCTGAAAGCAGCGCATGGGGGGGGGGGGGCAGACCGGCAGTGGGCTGGGCTTTTGGCTGGCTCGTCACCCCTGGGCAGGCCAGCTCTGTCACCCAATGCCAGGGGGGTGAGTGGGGTCCCTGCAGAGGGAGATTGGGCTGGGGCTAGGGACTCCCCTCCTTGGAGCCACCAGGAAATACTGGACCTGCTTGCCATGGGGGGGAGAGGGGGGGGCAAGGCAGTCACCTTCTGGTGCAGGGCAGTCACTGGAACTGGGAGGTGTATGCCTCCATCTCCTGGGACCTGGCTGCCAAGGGACATACCCAAGACACAGAGCAGGTTCGGGTTAAAATTAAGGCGCCCCGCCAGGTATACAACAGAGCTCGGGAGGAGAGGTCTGAACAGGGGCAGCCCCCAGCACCAGAAGCTGCTGATATTATGAGCAGCTGCAGGCCTTCCTGGGCCAGGAGAGCAGCAGCCTCCCAGCCCACACTGTTGAGTCCGCCGAGCCCCCCTCCCTCGGCGACAACCAGGTGGAGGGCTCGTTGGAGGAGGATGTGGTGCTGGAGGAGGGGGAACCAGATTGGGGCAGGCCACCTCACCAGCCCTGAACTCAGCAGCCAGCCCGGAGCTGATTCCTGTGCCACCAGAGGGCCCATCCTCAGAGGAGGCTCTCCCCGCCGAGGAGGAGGACCCATTTGGGGACACAGGATCCAACACCCTGTGCACGGGCTGGTGAGTGCTCCTTCCCTCCCTTCCTATGTGCAAGGCTGGGCACATCTGTGGGACAGGCACTGTGGGGGAGCATGGTTCAGGGACAGGCAGGGTCCCGGGGGGGAGTGCGGAGGCCCTCCCACAGGACCAGCCGTGTGGCCGGGGGGGGGCGGGGAACGGACACCCAGACCTGAGCAGTTCAGTAGTGTTTCAGGAGACAGGCTGGGAGTACTGTAGGTGGGACTGCCAAGGCCAGGCAGCATGCACCTAACACCGCTGACACGTGGCCTCACAAGAAACCCTCAGGGCAGTGCTGCTTGCAGGTTGACACCAGACCTGGGAAGCACAGCATGGCAGTACGTGGGGCGTCGCTGCCGCGGGGAGGGACCCGGGACATTGGCCCAGGCCCTGCCCCCAGCCTGCAGGCCCCACCCCCTGGCCCGGGACAGGGCCCCAAGCCACTGCATACTGCCGTGGGCGGCTGGGCCCCACATCCCCAGCCGGGGCCGGGGCCAGGAGCAGCCTCCGCGGCCACAGGAGCTGAGCCATGGATCCCCAGCTGGGGCCAGGGCTGCTGCTGCTGCTGCGGGCGGCTGGGCCCTGGATCTCCGGCCCAATCGGGCCAGAGACCAGGAGAGGCAGGCCCCGCCAGACCCAGGGCACTGGTGCCGGGATTCGGGGCACGAGTCCTGTGTGCCCAGTGCCAGCGATGCCCCTGGTACCAAGGGGTCCCTGTCCCAAAGGAGAGAGACAGGGAAGCAGGAGGATGGCAAGGGGACAGCAGTTGCCCTCAGGCTGCACACTGCACTAGTTAATAGGAGGAACTCTGTTCTTTGCTTCTGTGCAGTAGCCCCTGCGCCCTTGCCTGCTGGCACTCCCAGGGCACTACCAGCCCTGACCATGAGGAGGAAAAGGAGAAGGGCATCGCGGTCCAGGGATGAACAGTTCTAGGAGCTGATCCGCATTGCCGAGTGGACAGAGGCATGGCTAACAGCATGGCAGATGCAGGAGGATGGCCACCGGTGGATTTAGCAGGGGCTGCGGAGGGCTGAGCACAGGCTGCTCAAGTGGATGATTGATATCATGGACTGCCAGAGGCAGGCCCTGGGCGCCTGGAGGAGTGTCTGCTGCTGCGGCTCCCTGCCCTGCACTCCAGTCGCAGCCCTCTATGGCAATAGCCCAGGACACAGGGTGGGCGTGTGCAGGCCCAGGACCCGACTGCCAGTGGCCACTAGCCCTGGACCTTCATCCTGACCCTCCCCAACAACCCATGTCCCCCAAAGGCCCCAACCCCCACAGCTGCCACCTTTCGGTTCCTCCAGTAAATAAAAACCCTGTAGACATCAATACAGTGTCTTGTGCTTTTTCTTGGTGTGCGTATGGGGGAAGATGGGTTGGTGGGGGTGGGAGTATGGCAGGCATGGGTGAGTGCTGGAGGTGAGGTGATGGTGACAGCGATGGGGCCTGGTGGCAGGCCCCACCCCTCAGTGCTCCTCGCTGATGAAGTGAGCCTTCAGCGTGTCCCGGGTGAGCAGTGCTCACCGCATCTGGTGCAGGGTGTCACCAGGCTGCTTGTCATCACTGGTGAGCCACTCAACCTCAGCCTCCCAAACATGGGGGACCGTTTCCCCCTGCAGCTCACAGAGGTTGTGGAGGCAACAGCATGCTCTGACAACCTCCAGCATGTTGCACTCGCCAAGCTGCAGGTAGGTCAGGAGGGTGTTCCAGCATGTTTTCAGATGGCCAAAGGCACACTCAATTACTGTGTGGCAGTGGTGGAGCCTCTGATCGAAGAGGGCCCTGCTAGAGTCCATATGGTCTCTGTATGGTTTCATGAGCCAGGGCATCAAGGGGTAGGTGGCATCCCACAGGATGAGGACAGGCACCTGTACATCCCTAGGGTGATGGTGTGCTCAGGGAAGAAGGTGCGGGCCTGCATGCTCCTGTACATGGCGGAGTTGTGCAGGATGCAGGTGTTGTGTGCTTTCCCTGGCCAGCCCACATAAATGTTGCCGAAGATCCTGCAGTGGTCCACAAGGTCCTGCAGGACAACTCTCCAAGTTGAATTAATAAAGCTGGTTTTAATTCGACTTAGGAGTCTAGTGTAGACTCTCTAATTCTATCAATAACTTTGGCTTAAAGTCAAATTAACTAATTCAATTTACCAAAGTCAAATTAACTTTTCAAGTATAGACATAGCCTAAGAATATGTCAGAACTAGTGGTTCCCAACTACTGTGTCTGGACATGTTACTGTGTCTCCTCACATTGGTTAGTGTGCTGTGGAGAGCTAGGGAGATGGCTGGATTTGGCCAGGGGCAGGTGCATGGGCTGGTGTATCCTGTAGGGTTGCAATACACAACCAAGTATGGCACAACCTCCAAAAGGTTGAGAACCACTGTCAGACAACTGGGGTGGGGGGTTGCCTCCTAAAAAAAGCACAAAGGATGGGGCTGAAATCGAAGTCTGGCTTATTGCTTTACATTTCCAAGACTGTCACTGGTTTTCCTTCTTTTGTGTATCTTTAATCAAAAGGTAATGGGCTGATTAATGCCACATTTGCTGCAAGGCTGAGCAGGCAGTGACTTCTGTAGCCCAAGTGCTGGATCTTGTTTAACTGAGTTGTGCTGGACAGCAACTGGTTTAGGTTCATCCTTTTAGCCCATCTATTTAATCAAAATTAGCACAGGATCCTTTAAAGCAAACAAGGAGCATGGTGTCACTTTTAAAGATTAATAAATTTATTTATTGCATGAGCTTTAATGGGAGAAAAATCCCACTTTCTAAGAGGCGTGAAGTGATTTTTCTCATGAAGGCTTATGTGATAAAGACATTTGTTAGTCTTTAAAAGTGCCACCAGACTCCTTGTTTGTTTTGCTAAACTAGACTAACATGGCCATCTTCAAAGCATCTGATGAAATGGGATTTTCTCCCACGAAAGCTCATACAATAAATACATTTGTTAGTCTTTAAGTGCCACGGGGCTTCTTGCTTGTACTGCTACCTTAAGTCCCATTGCTTTGGCCTGCAGCTGCAGTGCCCCCTGGTGGGTGAATTTCAGACCTGTCTCAGCTGATCTGGTGAAACAAAGGTCCAAGCAGAGTTCCCAGGCCCTCTGGATTAATTAGGGGGCAACATGGGGATTGAAGCCAGGAGCCCACAGCCAGCACATAACTCATTGCTTCGCATTTTATTACAAGACTGGAGCAGCCTGGGCTTGATGTACAAGCCATAGTGCCTCCTTGTGGGTCACATAAGAATGGCTGGGTCCTGTATTCTGCGTGTATCCCTAGCACGTGTGGCTTGGAGGCAGTGGTTCAGAACAGAAGGCCATGGGGCAGAGTGGGTGGTGGAGGAGCACTGCATACATCAATGCTGGGAGTGATGTTGGTGTGTTAGAGCTTCCAACTAGGGTGACCAGATAGCAAGTGTGAAAAATGGGGATGGGGGAAATAGGCATCAATGTAGGAAAAGGCCCAGAATATTGGGATTGTTCCTATAAAATTGGGACAGAAGGTCACCCTACTCCCAGCACCAGGGCAGATGCTGGTGAAAACAGGGAAGCCCAGTGCACCAAGCAGGGTGTGGAGGAGTCATCTCTGAGATTGGCCTCTGTTTCACCTCGTTCCTCTGCCACAAGGAAGGTGGATCTGCTGTGGTCGGCCTGGCTCTGCTGCAGTACCGGTCACCCTGCTGTGGTCTGAGGAGAGAGGCTGTCAACCTTCAAGTGAGACCACAAGACAAAGCAAACTTCAGAGACCAGCAGACACGAGTGATGTCACAAGGCAGTGTGCCTGTGCTCAAGCAGTCATTAAGGGGTTAACTCAAAGTATGGGCAGAAGCCATGCACCAGCTCTTCAAGTTACTTTCTGTTTAGCTGGTGAGGTTGCAGATTGCAGGGCAGCTCAGCACAGAGAGTTTGCAGTCAATGCTGAGCCTGGTGGGAATCTGAGTCGCACCCCATGGGCCAGGCATGTAGCTAAGTGGGTTTCACAGTGACACTCTATCTTTTGCTGCTGTTGGCTGCTGCGAGGTCTTTCCCCTGCACACTATTTGTGGATCCTGCAGGGTACTGCTGCTGGCCTGTTGTGTCTCCAGGACCTTCTAGCACCTCTTTGCCAGGCTGGGGACAGTGAACCCCCCCAGCTAGTCCTTCTCTGTCACTCTCACAGGACAGTTGTGAGGCAAACTCATGAGTTAATGGGTGCTAAGTTAAGCCCCCCTGCCCCTTCTGATACCACAGGCGAAGGGGGTTCCTTGGAGCAGTGGTTCTCAAACATCTTTGGGTTGCACACACTTGGCAGCATAATGTGACTGTACAGAAAACACTAGCCCACTCCCTCCTGGCCAAATCCAGCCATCCTCCTGGTTCTCTACAACACACTGCTGCGTGGTGACATAATAATGTGTCCCGACACAGTGGTTGAGACCTGCTGCCTTAGAGGGCATCCAGTGGAGTACGAGAATCACTCGGGGCAGGCTTATGTTTATGCCTCCCACACTTCATCCCCCTACCCCATGCAGGGCAGAAAGTGTCTTGGTGCTGCCTTGCAGCTGCCCCAAAGGGGGGTGGTCTGTATCTGGGGGAAGGAGCTGGAGGCTGTGGGGGAGAGGTGTGCAAATGTAGGGTTGGCTTTGCTGCCCCCTTTTCTTGCATTTGGCTCTGCTGCCCCTCGCTCTTCTTGATGCATGAGGAGTGAGGCACTGAGGAGCCCCTCCATCCCACCTGCCTCCCCTACTCCTACCTGTTAGGAAAGGTGTGCCATACCGCATCACACCCCTCCTCTCACTTAACTGCAGCTCCAGCCCGGCCAGGGCAGCCTCACTTCCAGCCAGGATGGCACCTCCTGCAGCCTGGTGCCCAGGGGCCTGACCTCCCCCACCTGCCTGTTGGTACGTCACTGGGGGCATCTTCTCCCCAAGTGAGAGATGTAAAGGATCCATGAGACCGTCCTCTTCATCTTCCCTTGCCTGTTTATTGAGATAAGCCCCCAGCCTTTGGAGAGGCTGGATCAGGATCCGAAAGGTATAGCTGGGGTCTGTGGCGATGGTGAATCTACGAACCAGGCTGCAGTTCGCCGGAGACCCCACACTCTATCCCATCACCCCTGGGTATGCCAGCTGCCTCACTGCTTGTTGGTGGCTGGGCCGGTGCCTCGGTGAGCTTTTCCCTAAGGGCCTGAGTTGCTGGAAAATTCACCTTGTTTGTTCCCCGAGCAAACATGCAGCTGATTGGATCCTTTTCCAAAGCCACTGAGTCTCAGGTCCCAGCCCCACACCTGTCTCCAGGCTGCAGTCACGCTCATGTGACAGCTCGAGTTCCAAAGAAAAGCCAGGTGACAGCCCTGGTAACCAGGCCCTCTGCCTGGGCCTCACAGTCCTTCTGGGGTTGCCCTGGCCATGAGCCCAGCTTGGCACTGCTGGATCTGTCAGCACTGCTGCAGCAGGTGCTACTCCCTCCTCCCACCTCCCCAGCACACACACCCGGATTCTCCCAGGTGGGTCGGGCACTGGTGCCAAAGGGAAAACGCTCTGGGCAAAGAAAAGAAGAGAGCAAGGTGAAGCTTGTCTGTCTTTGCCAGGAGGGGTGCTCCCAGCTCACCCCCTCCACCAGCCTCTGGCCTTCCAATTGCTAATGTCTCTCAGGGCACAGACCCCGGTGGGCTCCTCCCAGCTGGACCCGCCTGCAGCCAAGAAGGGGGGCATTAGGAGACGGCTCTCCCAGTTCTTCTCCAGAAGTGAGATCAGCCTGCGGGAGCTACAGCGAAAGGAGGGCAGCAGGGATGGCCCCAGCGCCTCAGGAACTGTGGCCCAGCAGAATGGGAAAGGCCAGGGAAGAAGGAAAGAAAAGAGAAGCAAGAAGCAGGGTTCCTTGGAGAGGTGAGACCTCAGAGGAGGGCAGCAGGAAAGGTGACACTCCTGGCTGTCAGAGAAGGGGTCTGGGGATGTCAGCCAGGGGCTATACACCTGCTGGGTGGGTGCATCTGCACAGCAGTGCAATGGGTGTGTTTGTGCATGACTGTGGCAGGCAGGTGTGCAGGGTGCGTCTTCCCATATGCCTGACAAGGCATGTTGTATGTGAAGAGCATTTGTCCATGCATGCGTGTGCTGGCAAGCGCATGTGTGTGTGCTAGGAACAGGTTCCAAGTTCAGCTATGAATTTTTATCTTCCCCTCTCCCCACCTGTGGATGGACTGAGTTGTGGCCAGGCAACCATTTCCTCCTTTTCTCCTGGTGTGTTACCAGAGCCCTTTCAGGAAGCCATCACACTGCTGAGTCAGCCTGAAGCCAATAGGAATGGCCATCAGATCAGATCTTAAGACCTGGGTCTGGTTACCATTCCCAGTCTCTGAGGCAGTGGGAGCAGATGGCACAGATGCACTTGAGGAAACGGTCTGAATTCTTGCCTACTTCACCTTTTTGTGAACAGATCATTATCTGGACTGCCCTGATGAGTCCAAGCACTTGTGTCCACACACACCTGGGGGATCTCAGAATCTAATCGATGCTTAGAGCAACTCTATCCATTCAGTACACGCCCAGCAGTCAATCAGTCTTGGCCACATGCATCTCACAGTCACAATATCTGATCCATACACAATGGGTACAGTCCCACTACCTGGCCTACATCCACCTTACATTCAGCATGATCTGTTGTTGCAGCCTCCGTATCCTGTCTATGCATAGCTTGGCTCCATGGCTCCCAGTCAGTATGCATTTCAGAGTCAAGGTGTCCAACCTGTACCCCTCAGCAGAGGCTCAGAATGGGCTGTAGATTCAGGAGGCCAGTTCCTTCGCCTGGCACACTCAGTCCACATAAGATGAATTCCTGTCTTGCCCTATGGGACTGAAACATGGGAGGCAAAGACCAACTGAGATAGAGTCGAGGGACCCATGAGGAGTCTGTGCTCATTGATTGAAGGGGTCTGCTTTCTCAAGGAAACATTGGCTCTTCTCTTGATGGACTGAAACATATGGGAGACAGCTGGAAAGGCCAGATCCTCCCCTCGTTCACCTGGAGATGGGCGTGAGCCAGGCAGTTTGAGTCAGGTCCAGATCTGAGCTTTCCCTGAGGTCAGGCATATCTGGCTTGGAGGCCCTGCTATGGACCCAGCTCTAGCCCCAGCAATCTCCCCCTGCTTTGACTTTGTGCTTTGCTCTAGGATGACTGAGGAGAATGAGCCTTCAATCAGCGGAAGACGAAGCGTAGATCCCTTCCCTTCCAGCCGCCTCCAGAAGACGTCATCAAAGGTGAGGCCTCTCTGGCATGAATGGCTGTTCGAAAGACCTGTCTGTGATTTAGGGTGGTTAGAAAGGACCTTGCTTATCTCTGGGAGGTGGAAAGAGCAGTGTTCCCTCTAATTTTTCAGAGGTTGTGTGCGCAAAAATTTCTTTTGTGCACATTCTTTGAACCAATGTCCAAATTTGTGCACACTCCAGTGAGTATGGTCAAACTTGTGAGTGCAATGAAGTAAGTGTGTATGATGCAAATAATGTCTAACTTTTATTTTGATATGGTGATGGAAATGATTTTATAAATTACAAAACCTTATTTGAAACATGCTACTTGAAATCGCCTTCTTAAAGTAGCATAAAAATATTAGCACTGTTGAATTTTTTTGTGCATGCTCTATTTTGTTGTGTGCATGGGTTTCACAACCTGTGTGCATGCACACGTGCACACAGCTTAGAGGGAACATAGGGAAGGAGCTATGGAGGGCCTGGGAGTGGCCAGCCAGGTGGTTACTGCAGACTCTCTTCCCTTGGTAACTAAGAGGCCAACAAGTGACCATGGGATGACTTGACCTTTCATGCTGCTGGCACCAGGGGCCCTTGGCACTGGACATCTCAGTGCACAAGGCCATGACCAGGCTGCTTTTCTGTATGCGTCGGAGGCTGGCCCTGCTGTTGGTGCTGGCAGCCTTGGCACATGCAAGGTTTAAGGAGGCAGGTTCTCCAGCTGGGCTGGTGTGGCCTAATGATTAAAGGGGGGGCCTGGGACTTGGGTTCTCTTCCTGGCTCTGCCATGCACCTGCTCTGTGACACTGGACAAGTTACTGACCCATTGTGTGCCTCAGTTTCCCCACCTATAAATGGTGATAATAGCACTCTCCTTCCTAGCGGTGGAAATTTACTGTGAAATCCCCATGAGGCAGGGCCCTGTTTTCAGAACTACAGCCTTCTGTGTCTCTCCTATCAGAGGCCTCCTTCATTCAGGGATGGGTGTACCCCCCAAGGCTTGTTTAGGCCTGACTGCTTTCCAGCAGATCTGGGGGGCGAAAGTCAGTGTGGAGTGCAGCGAGGCTTGCTTGGCGCTTGAAGGGGGACAGTCTCATTATCCCTGGTTACAGATGGGGAAACTGAGGCCCAGGGAAGGGAAATGAGTAGGGCCAGTGACCCTGCGAGCTGGATTCTCCTCAGCCTCATGCTGTGCGGTGGCATTTACACCATTATTATTGGGTTGTTTTTTATACTCATTATCCACAGGTGTAAATGGGTGACACAAGGCTCATGACAGGGGAGAATCAGGGGCAGAGTCAGGCGCAGAACCCAGGGGTCCTGGCTCCCCACCTATCCCTTATTCTAATTAGCAGACCACCATGGAATTCACTCTTGCTGTGTTCTGCAGCCTTTCATTTCCTCCTCCCTCCCTATCTCTCTGACTTCTGCAGCAGCAGCATGACCAAAGCCCATTTCCCATAGCACGAGGGTGCCCTCTCTTGGGTGTTCAGTAGCATTACAGGACAATAAGCACAATACCTTGAAATCTAAAATAAACAAGGAGTCCTGTGGAACTTAAAGACTAACAAATTTGTTTATTGCATGAGCTTTTGTGGGAGGAAATCCCACTTTGTCAGATGCTTTGAAGATGGGAGAACATCTTCAAAGTGTCTGACGAAATGGGATTTTCTCCCATGAAAGCTCATGCAATAAATAAATTTGTTAGTCTTTTAAGTGTCACAGGACGCCTTGTTTGTTTTACTGAACTAGGCTAACACGGCTGCCCCTTTGGAACTTGCAATCTCCTGTTTCCAAGGCAATTCTGCATGCCTTTCCACCTGACCATCCAGTATTTGAAAACCATTAACAACGATGTTTGAAGAGAGATAAATGATGGGCCCTGTACTAAATCCCACTGCAAATCCATTGGGCTGGGATAACTTTGTGGTGGGACCAATTCCCCTAACTGGGAAAAGTGCTTGCACATCTCTCTTTTCTCCAGCTCTCTATATGTGTTACAAAAGTTACTTTCGAATGAACAAAGTTGAACTAATAAATTCAACCTTAATTCAAACTAAAGCCGGTCTTAGTAAGTTGAATTAACAACATGTACTAATTCAACTAAAATGTTAAGTCGAATTAGTGCACTGTGTTAATTCAAACTAACTGCCCTAATTCAAATTTATTTAGTTCGAATTAAGGCTTAATCCTGGTCTACACTGCCCTTAGTTCGAACTAAGAATCAAACTAAGCACTTAGTTCGAACTAAACGCAGGTTTTACTAATTTGAACTAAGCTTTCATTAGTTCAAATTAAGGAATTCCTTAATTTGAACTAGTGAAAGTCTATGGTGGATGGGGACTAAGTTAGTTTGAATTAAGGCTCCTTGATTCAAACTAACTAGCCATGTAGACACATCCTATATATGTGTGTGTTTCTCTCTAGAGGGCATATCTACACTTACAATTTAATTTGAATTAATGAGGATTAATTTGAATTAAATTAATGCATAGCTACACTGACTTTCATTAATTCGAACTAAGGAATTCCTTAGGTCAAATTCATGAAAGCTTACTTTGAAGTTATAAAACCTCAGTGAACTTCGAATTAAGGGTTAATTCAAATTTAGTTCAAATTAATCCAGTGTAGCCGAGTTAATTTGAAATAACCATTAGATTGAATTAATGCTTTTTGACCTTTTTCCTCCCAGGGTGCCTTCCTCTTTTTATATATTGGGTGGGAGCATGGCCCTTCTTGGGGGCCATCTTGCCACACCTCCCATGGTGCCCCTCTCCTAATTTGAAGTAGCAAATCCTGTCCAAGAGCATGTTAGTTCGAATTGGTTTTCCTAGTGGGGCCATGTTAGTCTGAATCAGCTTAATTCGAACTAATCATTATTACTTCAAATTAATTAGTCCAAATTAAGTTAATTCGAACTAACCTTCTAAGTATAGACATAGCTGGAGTCTCTCGCCTGACTGTCCATCATGGTGCACAATCTAATTTTCTGTCTGCAAGACACTGAGCCTGGCACTGTGGCAGGAACTGAACACATGCCACCTAGACCAGTGGTTATCAAATTAGGGTCAGGACCCTGTAACTGGGTCACAGACCCTCCGGTACTGGGTCGTGGCACCCCCTGTTGCTGCTGCCAAAAGACTGGAATGTATTGCTCAAAGATGTAATTGATGGGTCGTGGACATGAATGATTTTTTTCAACTGGGTCCTGAGGAAAAAAGGTTTGAAAACCACTGACCTAGACTGTGCTTTGGAGGACACTGCACAGTCTGTAGGAGAAAGGGATTTTTCATGGCCCGCAAATTCTTCACCATGATGTTCGCCAGCACAGGCAATGACTAAGAACAATCAGGCGGCTGGCTTTGAGCCACCCACCTGAGGAGTGGGTCTATGCTTGGCCCAGAGACTTTCTCTGGTTTCTAGCAGTAGAGCTGCTGAATCAGCAACAGAAGCAATACGGAGCCCAAGCAGCGGGCACTGAAAGGAACTGGTTGTACAACCCATTTCACAGTCATAGAGAAAGATTTCAGCCAGTGCAAGCCTCCCCTATGGATGCGCTGCACCCTTCCCAGAACCAGAGCAGCTGGCAGTGGCTTAGTGAGGGTGTCCGGCACCCAGGGGCCAAACCCACATTTGTGCTCCCCTGGTTGCCCTACGTCACCCCCACACCTTGCAGTCCACCCAACCTGGCACACCCCTGCAGTCTGGCACCCAGGGGCTTGCCTCCCACCTCCCACTATGCCACTGCTTTCTCTCAGAGAAGGCCAGGGGCTGAAACTTCAGAGAAGAATTTGTTCAGGGACAGTGCAGGGCTCCCCAGATTTCATGAGGACGCTGCTACGCTGTTTGTCCGGGCTGAGGCATTGGTAGTAGAAACTTGCACCGAGCCTGGCTGTAGCTGATTAGACCAGTGAACACCTAGCAATGTTATGGGACAGACAATAACTCAAGTGTTTATTAAAGGAGAGAAACCTGCCCCCTGGTCCCTGCTGGGCTGCATGAGTCACTCCACGTCCCGCCTCCCCCACCCAATTAGCACAGTTGTCTTTGGAAGCCGCCCAGTGGGTGGGTCAGGGAACATGTGAAAGTGGCAGATCTCATCTCTCCAGGTGTCTGTCTTCTGTCTCTGGCCTGAGTTTCCCTGGCAGCTGTCAAAAGAGTTGCAGCTTCTTTCTGTGGCACCAGTGACAGCTGTGGGTGGAGTCTGTCTGGCTGTTTGCATGGAAGCTGGTGCTTTGACCATGGGAGCCACATTCTGGTGCAAAGGGAACCACTCGCTGTGTGGTATAATGCAGGGTCCAGTGGGAATTATGTAAAACCAGTGATCATTCTGCTGCTATCAGAGCTAGCCTGCACATCCCCAGAGACTGGGCCCTATGACAGGGACATTGGGGCCATCTCCTATCTGCTGGCTCAGGAACTAAGGTCTCCCCCCACCTCCACCCCGCAGGAGCTACTCTGGATTTACTACAGTCCAACAACATTCCCTCTGATGTTTCGTAGACTGTGTGCACAGAATATTTCTTTGTGTGCAACTGATATTAGCACTGTTGAATTTTTTTTGTGCACACTTTATTTTGTTTTGTGCATGGGTTTCAAGACCTGTGTTTAGAGGGAGCATTGCAGTCCAATGACACAGAGACTAGGACCTGAGCCAGGGACCAGCACCTAAATTGCTGAATCGGAGATTAGAACCTCCCCTAGGCTTAGAGTGGGAGCTCCTTCAGTGACTCAGAACTACCATAGCCCTGAGGGACATGGAGTCCCAGACCTAACCCAGTGGGGCAGGGTCACACTTTATGGAGTGACAGAAGCACCAGCACCACTTAGAGCTTGGGATGTTCCCCAGTCTCACAGCAGCTGGAAGAGGGGCTGCCTCTCGACCCCCAGAACGAGGACTTCCCTCCTGCTGCTGCTAGGTTGTGGCATAGCTGATCTACACAGACACTGCCATTCCTGGGGCAGATGCATGAAACAAACAGAGAGATGAAGTGATGGGCACTGGCTGGGATCTTGGTTCTTCTCCCGCCAGCCTTGAGCGCTCATTCATTTCTTTGTGTTCCCCTGAAGCTGCAGGTACAAGGGAAGGATGCTCTGAACCTGCCACTGGTGTCCCAGCTGTCTCCTGGCTTTCCACTTCCCTCTTTCACCAGTGGGAGACTCTGGCTGAGACCCAGGTCTGCCCCTGTTATGACATTCCTTATGTGGCAGCCCTCTCTGCACAGATATCAAGGTTCACATTTAAAGAGGATAGGCAGGTGCTGGTGAGCCCCATACAATATGGAAACCATGGTCAGGGAGCAGCCTTACTGACCTTTTCCTAATTCATGTGCCAGCTCTAATCAAGCCAGGGACCAAATCTCAGCCCCACATGTGTGAAGGAAATGGTGGGGGGGGGGGCTGTGTCAAACCAGTGCTCTTTGAGCAAGCTACATGACTATTAGAGCTCTTGTTGTAGATTGAGCAATGGAAAGGGGGGCTGTCCTCTCTAGTTCAGTGCTGAGGTGAACAGGCAGGGCAGAGCACTAGTATGGCTAGCACTGCGGATGCCAGTGCTGTCTCCTGTCTGGCAGACACACATTCCACAGGGCCAGCACGGCAGCACCAGCAGGCTAGCTTGGATCTAATCGGGCAGCGTGGCTGGGAATCAGGTCTAAAACCTGGGAATGGGGTGACACCAAGTGTTGTTTGTGGGTGGGGAACTGAACACCAGCCTCCATGGTTCTCAGGTTGGGGCCTTTCACTGATGCTCCTGCTACCCAGCTCCAATGTGCTCCTGTCCAGGGATGGGGGGGGCATTGAGCTTCTTTCCCATCTCCCATGCACCCTCTCATGACCCCCCTCCTTCCCTCTACAGCAACATGTTCTCAGCTACTCTGAGTCGGACCTCTGGACTAATGGTCTCCTGCAGACGTTTAGGAGCCTGCCATGGCGTAGGCGGCAAAGCAGCCATCTGGAGCTGTCAGGCACCAATGGAGCAGGATCTCAGGGGAACTCACTGGGCCAGTCCTGGCCTTTTGGACGGCTACAGAGACCTGCTGTTGGCAGTGACATGGATATGGGAGGCTGGTCTGACCTATGCACTTCTAGGAACCTGGCCACAGAACGGGAGACTCCAGAGCCATCTGCTTGGCCTATGGACACGGGCAACTTGAAGCCAGCCAGATCTAGCCAGGTGGAAATGTGCACATCCATTGATTCTCTGCTGGGCAAAGAAGATGGGAGCTCGTGGGAAGAGTCTGTCTCCATCAACAGCTCTTCCTTGTACTTCCCAACCAGCCCTGAGACACAGGAAGGAGACCTCACCCCTTCAACTGCCCAGGAGGAACCCAGCATATCCCCAGGGTCTCTGGAAGAGTGGGCTGAAGGTGTTTTCCAAGAGCTTTTCAGTTCAGGGACCTTGTGCCCTATGGCAGGGGGACAACCAGACCCTGTGAGTAATGGCCACAGGGAATCCATCTCCAAATCGGAGCCCTGTCCATTCACCAGTCCTGCATATAATCGGATCAGCAAGATGGAGGAACCTGCAATAGCCAGTGAGAGCCCTGTTCTGGAGCTGCCTCTGGAGACCTTCAGTGATGTTGAGCCCACCCCTACCAAGAGGCCTGCGAAGATTCGCTACAAGGTAATGATCACATTGAGCAAGGAGGCCCAAAAGGGTGCGAAGAGCAAAGCAATAAACGAGAATGGACTGGAATCCCATGGAGCCACGCTGTCAGCTGCGGAGGCAGGAGTTTCTCAGTGGGTTGCTGAATCACAGAAAATGGATGAGCAAAGTCCGGGGGAACCAGCCAGACCGGCTCCCCAGCTGTCAACACACGAGGAATTCCAAAACTTCACGCTGCAAAGGGAGGGTCCTGCTGGGGTGACCGGACAGGTCCGCCCAGTCACTGGGTACCTGGCGACACCAGTGCCAGGACCAGAGCCCAGCCCCAGGCAGAGACAGAACCAGAAGGAACAGAGTCTGGCACATTGCAGAGACGTCTCTGCAGCGGACGGGAGAGGCGAGAGCCATCAATCTAGCAGGTACGTGAGGAAACAGGTTTCCAAAGGAACACGCGGTTGGTTTGCTGGCTGGGCTAGCCCAGGCCAGTTGGCAAGAATTCGGAAGGGAGGCATGTCTCAGCACAGACGGGAGTCGGAATGTCTCCGCTCCCCACACTGGGGCTCTTTCCTGCCAGCTTCCGTGACACCTGAGCTTCTGTCTGTCTCACTCCTGATTCATTGTCTGTGGCAGCTGGGAAGAGAAGGGGAACCTCTGACTGGATTTGTAGAGGGCTTGCATGCCTATTGACGTCATGGGGGACTACGGGAGAGGCAGAAGGCAAGCCCTACGGAGAACTACATCACTCATTCATAAAAAGAGTTAAAGGGGCTCCTGAGCTGTGGCCTTGTATAAATTCTGGCAGGACAGGGATTGGAGCTGGGGGTCTCAGGTCTAAAAATGCAGGGCCAGATTCAGTGCTCAGTTCCAGGGGTGTCAATACAGAGTGCAGTTACTCTGGATTTGCTCCCTGGACCTGAGAGCAGAATTCCACCTACTAAAGGCATAAAGAAATTACTTGGACTGGGGGCTGGGAGGGAAGGTTACTTTCCACGGTGTAGCCACCCCCCTTTCAGCTGTCATTCCCTCCTATCTGAATCAAGCTCCTTTGGCTGGGTGGCTTTTCCCCAGGGGTTTTGAAAGTCCATTCATTCACAAGTGTTTGTAACAGCTGGGAGGGTTTGAGGCAATTTGGGTCACGCTGCAAGAGGGTTTAGTTCTGATTCTCATTTTATTCAGTCTCGGCTATTTTAAATATTTCAGTGGCTTTGCACCTGAGATGGAATCAACCAATCAGCTGTGCAGGAGAGGGGAAAAAGTAGACCCAGTTATCTAGGTAAACCTGCCTAGTCCTAATTATTAACCCAATCTATCTGGCAGCAAACACACCGGCCAAATTCCTTTCAGGCAGCAGGGATCATGACTTCTTTATTTTCACTGAAGACCACAGGGCGCTGGCTAGAGACAGGATTCCCGTTAAGCCCTAATGAGTAACCAGCCCTTTCCTGTGTGTCCAGATGACAGGTGCTGTTACATTGGCAGTGCATTTTCCGTGGTCAAATGTGTATTTTATAGGAGCAGGGTAGTCATTGATTTGGTTATTGAAAATATGGCTCCCTCTATCTATGCAATATTTATGTTGAGAGCAGGGGAAGGAGCCAGATGTAGCCAAAAGAATCATGAAATGTCAGCTGAGAAGAAGCAGGTAGACAGCAGCTGGCGTTCTCTTCTGACGGTCATTGGTTCACAGCCACCAGCAATAAGTGGTGACTGGAGTTGGTTACAATCTGATGCCTGTCCAGTGGCCTGGGCAACATGAGTCTGATGGTCTCCATCTCATTCCCAATGTCGACATATCCACTTTCAAAAAGTTTTCATTGCAACAGATGCTGATTGGCACAACTGAAGTTGCAATTTTTTTGTTGTGTATGGCTAGTGGTGTTGGAACAGCTTTTATAAGAAGAGGGTGCTGAGAGCCATTAAACAAAACTGTAAACCCTGTATTTGCTAGAAACTATTTCAAGTTGGGGGTGCTCCTGCACCCCCCAGCACTGCTGTGTGTTCCTTTAAGGTTCAGGGTACTTGGTACTTTCCACAGTTTGGATTCAGAGCATTTAACTATCCATATTGAGAATACTAAGAATAAGAATAAGAATAAAAATAAGACTACTCATGGATTTGAAGACCAAAATGGACCATCATGACCATCTAGTTTGACCTCTTGCACATTGCAGGCCGCAGAACCTCACCCACCCCCCTCCCGTACCAGATGCCTGACCTCTGGCTGAGCTTACTCACATCATGATTTAAAGACTTCAATACCCAGCTCTTATGGAGCACTTTCATCAGTAGATCTCAAAGCCCTTTGTGAAGGCGGTCAGTATGTGTATCTCATGGTACTGCAGCTTTAAAGGACAGACACAGAGAAGCTAAGGCAGTAGGTTAAATGCTATGGCTTGCAGTTGGTCCAATAACAGAGAGTACCTCACCCACCAGGGCAGTTAGAAGCAAGGCCAGATACAAAGATGCACTTTGCAACATATTCTAAATGTTACCAGGTCCAGGATGAGCCATTGTTCTGGTGGGAATGAACTCCAGCCACTGGAGCCTGCTAGTTAGGATTCCCAGCCTCTGACTCCTTCCTGGGAACATCACCCATGGGCCAGGCAGTCCGATGTTTCAACCGAATGCAGATGGTGGTGTGAGTTGGGGGGTACAGTCTCCTTCTTAGGTAACATGAGCTCATGTCATTTTGCCAGGAGGTGGAGTGGAGCAGAGCACTGCTGTGATGTGCTCTCACCAGCCTGTTTTCCTCAGCAGGTGGCCAGATGTTTTCCGTGGAAGCCAAAGCTTCCAGCTGCCCTTTGGAGTAGAGTGGGTGGCCTGTTCTGAGGTGGACCATGATGAGGCCTTCATCCCAAAGGAAGTAATGTCTGCCCTTGACCAGCAGTAGGGGAAAGAAAGTGTTCCTGGCCACCGACGCATCTAGGAGCAGCAAAAGATGGCTGCCAAACCCTGGAGGTTGTGAACCACCAGCAGTAGACAGGGAGATGCCCACAACTGAGGGTGATCACAGACTTAATCAACCTGTCAATGCTTCCTTTTCCAGGCACCATCAGCTGCATCCTGTCTGACTGATTTGCAGCCAGTTGGCTTGCATGCAGGCACCCTTGCCTGCCAGACACTGAGAGAGCCAAGAGAGAGAGCTCCATCTAGGGCCAGACAGAGATCGGCATGCCATCAGTACTGTGATGGCTCCGTAGCCCATACTGCCTCACGAGTTTCCCAACCAATCTCCTGTAGTCACTACATAAAGACTGTAGGACTCTGTAGCTCAGGGATCCTCATGAGACGGGACAAGCTGGCGGCACCCCACTTTGGGTCTTCATTGACAGACACGTATGGAACTGTTTTAAAGTGGTGCTGTCCAGATCTGCCAGCCATCTCCGGTAGTGGAGTCTTCAGAAGTGGAAGTCTTGGCTAGTGGTTTCAGCCTTAGTGTAGGGCCTGGCAAACTGAGCTTTTGTTCTCTGCCACAGCTTTCCTGTATGACCCTGGTCAAGTCACTTAGCCTCTCTGTGCATCAGTTTCCCATCAGTACATAATAGCACTTAGTCTGGTATGGAGCCTGACTGGCCAGTGGCCAAAGACTCTGCTGATGTCAGGCTCAGCTGGTGGCTATCCGTGGAAATCTGGCCTTGAGATCTTTTGGCAATCTAGCATAGGGGACTGAGATTTAGCTCTAGCTTCCTACTATGGCAGCAAAGCAGACAAGGGCTATTCTGGGTTGAAAAACCATCACAGAATCATAGAAACATAGAGTTGGAAGGGACCTCATAGGTCATCTAGTCCAACCCCCTGCCAGAGGCAGGACTACTCCCACTAAAACATCCCATTCATGGTTTTGTCCAGCCGGGCCTTAAACACCTCCAAAGGTGGAGACTCCACCACCTCCCTCAGCAGCTCATTCCAATGCTTCACCACTCACCTAGTAAAAAAGTTTTTTCTAATATCCAGCCTCGACGTCCCTAACTGCAACTTGAGACCATTGCTCCTCGTTCTGTCCTCTGTTACTACCGAGAACAGTTGAGCTCCATCTTCCTTGGAGCATCCCTTCAAGTAGGTGAAGGTTGCTATCAAATCCCCCCTCAATCTCCATCAAAAGTATTGAAGAGCTCAGGCAAAAAGCAGCGTTTGCTTAGAGTAGGGAGGGAACACCTTGAAGTCATTTGCCAGCATGCAGGTGCAGTGTAATTGTGGGCTCACCCAAATGGAGTTAGGCTCTGAGTGCTATAATTTCAATATTCAGACGTTAATGGGACAGGACCTACTGTGTGAATCGCAGGAGCTTCATTAAGAATCTTTATTAAAAACCTAATTGCAGCAGCCAATTCATTCATTCAGGCTGCTCAGCACCAGTCTCATCCCAACACATATTTGGCTGAATGCTAGACTTGCACTTGTACAAATTACTCCTTCCATAAGGGGGAGTGGGTTATATGTCAGTATGCATAGTAGTAAGTAGCATGCGGTGCTGCATGTTAGCATGGTCTAATGGACAGACCACTGGAATGGCTCTCTGCCACTGACTAACTTGGTTGACCTTAGCTACTCTGTGCCTCAGTTTTCCCATCTGCAAAATGGGGCTAATGACACTGAACTACTTTGTGAAGTGCTTTGAGAGCTGCAGATGGAAAGTGCTAGATAAGCGTTATGTATTATTATTAGTTATTATTACACACAGAATTGAATCAGTTTAGAAACTGATGCTCATCTGGTGGCACTCAATTAGCTAATGAAATACAATCAGACTTCCATATCAATTTAGTTTTTAAATTGATTAGTGAGGCCTAATCCACAGACAGATTTTGTACAACTGTCATTATGATGGTGATTTATTTCTGATGTAGTTGCTCTGGTTATACCACAATAAAGTAGCTTATATTAATATTGCTTATTCCTCTAAATGTACAGGAAAATCTGGAATACATCAGGATTTTCTTACTTGTATAGTTATCTTGTTTATATCCACATAAGCCCCTTTATATCAGTATAGCTGTGTCCAGTCTAGGAGCCTCTCTGTCGTTACTAGAGTTGCTAAAACAATGGAATTTGTATGTATAGATGAGGCCTTACTGACATAAACTAAAGAGATATCAGGCCCTCATCAACAGATTTCAAGGGGCTGCTCCAAACTGACAGCATCAGTTTCCAAAGCAATTTAGTTAAATCAGAGCAAGTGTGGTGAATAGACAATGCCTTGTAGAGGGGTGAATGGAAAGGGAAACGCGACTGGAAGGTAAAATAAGGAACAGGAAACCGGAGCTGATCAGAGAGCCACAGAACCTGAGAGGGATCAGGTGTCCGCTAGAAGAGGGCAGTGGCGGGCACATACTGAGGTCTGGTCTACACTGCTGACAAAATTCAGTGGGTGTTATGTAAACTATACAAAGTAGCTTTTATAACTCCTTTTTAGTGTCCATCGTTACTGAGCTGCACCAGTGGCAAATGGTTTTATTAAGTTAATTTCCAAATCGACTCAGTGAGTCTTTACAGACTGCTCAGTCCATCCAGTAAAATTGATCTGACCACTGCAAATCTGCCACCATCACTGTAGATTGCCGCTAGTCTCGGTAGGTAGGAATTTGCTGTATGGCCCCTGCCCCAAGCTGCTTACAATCTAGGTTAAGTAGGATGAACTGTGATACAGGCCAGGATGATGACAGGTGAGGTGGAGGGAGGGTAACACTAAAAGCGGGGATGGGGCTGTTTGTGTCTCCCAAGATGCTCATCACCTCATTTCTCTTGTTATGATTGTAGGGTGGGATCAGTACTCCTACAGCGTTTAGGCCAGTGGTTTTCAAACTATGGGTTGGGTCCTAGTACTGGTTTGCAGACCCCCAGGTAATCACAGTGCCCACTGCAGCTGCTGAAAAACTGAAATGCATTGCTGAAACATAAGCAAACAAGGAGTCCTGTGGCACTTAAAGACTAACAAATTTATTTTTTCATGAGCTTCCGTGGGAGAAAATCCAGGTTCATCAGATGCTTTGATGATGCTTCAAAGAAGTAGGATTTTTTCCCACGAAAGCTCATGCAAAAAATAAATTTGTTAGTCTTTAACTGCCACAGGACTCCTTGTTTGTTTATTTTACTGAACTAGACTAAGACGGCTACTCCTCTGGATCTTGCTGAAAGATGTAATCATTGAGCTGCAAGCAAAAATAATTTTCTTTCAAGTGGGTCTCAAGAAAAAAGTTTGAAAACCACTCTTTTAGGCCATTCTGAAGATCCCACCCATAGCGGAAAGGGAGTGGGACTTCTGCAGAGTGATCTGAACAAGAAAATGGGTTGAATGGTCTGCAGGGTTAGGAAGTTCATCCTAGGCCTGAAGGGGCCATGGCAGCATGGCATACTGCATGTAAGCAGGGATTATATCCTCTGTCCATTTGATTCTCTCTGGGAAATTGAAGAATCCCTGGCTGCTGCTTTGGGGAAAGGGCTGGCAGAGGAATGTACCCACAGAGCTAGGCAGAGAGGAAGGGAACAGTCTGGGCTCTCAAGCAAAGGCAGCAGGGCATGGAAAGAAATGGTGCCAGGATGCTGGCTATGCTCTGGTGGAGCACAGAGGGTGACTCAAAACAAACAAGGAGTCCTGTGGCACTTATTGGCACTTAAGGATTGACTCAAACACTCACAGAGTCCTTCCAGCATGGGACAGCATGAATCTTGACCCTTTGGCTTACCCTGGGCTGGGGAAACCTTTACCAGAGTTAAGTGTGGCTACAGAAGGGGTCTGCTCTGATGCTGCTACAGCACAGGCTGAAATGCCTGTATAGACAGGGCTCCAGCCCCATATCCTGCTGACCTCAGTTTACTGGTGTCCTCTTGCTTCAGGGGGTGTCTTTCTGCTGGTCTTTGGTTCAAGGATTTCTTCTGAGCAGCTCTCCTTCTTTGTCTGCCTCCGGCTCCATTGGCCCCATTGCTGGGCAGCTGAGGAAGTGGCAGGACAGCTGCGGTTCCCCAGGCTGACCCAGTAACCTTGACAAACTCCTTTGACCTAGTGACATTGAACAGACTCGTTATGTAAAGACCCTGTGAGAAGCCAAGGCTGTTAACGCTTCTGGCTCAGTCATACAGGAGGGGCCTGGTTTGGATGTCCCGTCAGCTATGTATTCATTAACTGAAGAGTGTAATAAAACTCTTGTGGGACAAGTACAGCTGCATAATCACAGTCTCTCCAGCAAGTGCATTGCTGGGGGGACTTTGCTTTTGCTTTGTCTTTGTAAAGGGTAGGCGGTTGCACGTCCAGTCTTGTCATTTACCCTTCCTGCACAGCCGTAAAATGCCATGGACTTAGCATGGCCAAGCCCTTAGCAAGATTCAAGGTGAGATCTGCTATTTGTATGGCTGTCCAGCATCATCAGAAATGACAGCAAACATTTCAGAGGAGAAGGGTTCAAACCCATCTTTGTGTATTAGAGAACAGGATTAGAAATTACTTTGGGGGGGTGGCAAATGAACCCATATCTGTTATTGTGGGGTTCTTCTGGTGTCACCTTGGTCAGAGACAAGACAATGGGCTACAGACCTCGGATCTGATTCAGTCTGGCAATCCTTGTGTGAAAAGCTGTGGGCACTGCTGCTGCCACAGAAATAATAACAAAGGGACACATCTGGCGACTTCCATGGGAGTTTTGCATGAGTGAAATGTGGGCATGACCCAATGTTGATAAAAATGTTTCCTTTCTGCTGGAGGAATCTACAGCTGGAACTCCCTGTGGGCAGGCTGCAAGACAGTCCTTTCACGTGGGAGATAAGAGGAGGGAGGAAAAGCAGCTCCACTCCTGCTTCCACAGGGTGAGGGAAGTTGTTTCCTGGTTTGGTTGGTTTCTGGCTCATTTGTTTGCACTGTTGCTGTCTTGGTTTGGCTGGACAACCAGCTGACTCATTGTGACGACTATGGGCCCTTTGCTTGGCCAAGTAGGGCAGGCAGGGCTGGTGCAGTTTCATACACCCACAGGAAATGCTAGATGAGTTTTCCAGCTGGTTTTTACAGGTGCCACTCAGCAGATTTGCTTTGGATCAAAACAGCTGTTTGACTAGTTCTTAGGTTGACTGGCTTGTCCAGTGGGAGGTAACTGCAGCTAATGGATTCCACCAGAATTTCTCGCTGAGTAGCAGGCCTGTGACCCAGGTGCTGGGGTGTGATCCATCCCACTGAGCAGTGAAGAACAGAAGTCGCAAGTGCTTCTATAGCCACAGGCCCATGTGAGCGTCTAGAGCAGTTTCTATGTGGTGCCTTAAACCAAGACTATCTTTCATTACAACCAGCTCCTGCTATGGCTAGAATTGTCTGTAATTCCATGGAGTGGGGAATGGATCCAAAGTTAGTAAATTAAGTGGGAGAGGACCTTGGATCAGGTTGCGACCCAGAGGAGGAATTTCCACAAGATGGTAGCTGCTCAGTGAAGGTATCTGAAAGGCTGTTGGTGTTGGTAAATGAGAACACAGCCAAACCAGAGAGGTCCCTCTGGGCCTTTCCCAAGCTGTCCCAGTACTGATTACTTCCTATGTCTCTTCTTTTCTTCCACTGCAGCTACCACAGCATCTTTGGGCCGCACAGAGATTTCACGGGGGTGGAAGGTGAAACAGCCCAATCAGAGAGACCAGCTGAGGTCGGGGCAGAGCTAGACCCCAGCCAGTGTGAGATGAAGAAGGTCGGTGGTGGCACACACTCCCATCCCACCAAGCCAGAAGAGTCGGCTAAGCGCTCCTGGTTCAGCTGGAAGAAAGCACCTCCTGGTCAGCCCAAGGAGGAGGCCAAGCCCTACCTCCCCAAGGTCTCCCTGTTGTCACTGAGGTTGGACACCGCAGCCAGCCCTCGAGCCAGGGCTAAGAGCCCTGGCCGAGTGTCAGTGCTGCTGGAGGCCTGGGAGAAGGGGACAATAGGCAGGGAATCAGAAGACTCGCATCCTGCAACAGACGGCAGATGCTCCCGTCCTCCCAGACAGCAGAAGGATTTCTCAGCACATTCGCCAGTATTCTCACAAATCTATTCTCCAGTTCAGAAGGAGAAGAGGCCGACTGAAAGGGTGAAGGAGCCTACAAACGGCACTACAGTCCCTGAATCTCACATAGATAGCTGCCTGCTCAGTGCTGACAGCCTTGGACCCAGTGCAATTGGCACCACTACACCAAGTGGGTCTCCAAGAGAAAGCCACCTGCTCAGTGCCTGTGGCATCACACCTATAACCTGTTCCCAAAGGCCACGGCCCATCCCAAACACTGGCAACACTGCTATATTTCAGTCCAAAAGAGAACCTGTCATGCCCCAAGCCGGAAGCACTGTTGTGGTTAGATCAGGAAGGGAAGTCATTATGCCAAAGGCTGAGAGCACCAAGGTAAATGAATCCCCACGAGAGGGGCACTGCCTGCCCAAGGAGGTGAGCAGCATATCTATTGCCAGACCCCAAAGTGAAAGCTGCTGGCACCCTGCTGGCAGAAGCCCAACGGCCATTGGGGAAGCTGGTGGTAGCCCTGCCGCTGAATCACAGGGAGAAAGCTGCATGGCACAAGCTGGAGGTGCCAATGTGAGTGAATCCCAAAGGGACAGGGACCTGCCAGGGGCCAGTCCCTTCACTGTAAGCAGCACTGAAAAAGATGACAGCCTGGCAGATCCAGGTGCCACTGCTGCACGTGGTTCAGAAATGGAAAGCATCATGCCAGGCATTGATGGTGCAATTTTAACTGCCCCGCAAAGGACAAAGAGCACATGTAATGGGGGTGGCATGCTAGGACATAGCTCCCAAGGAGAAAGCAGCAATCCAGAGCTGTTACATGGAGTATGGTTGTTGCCAAAAGACCAGAAAACTGCCTCCCATGCTGTGGTGAGGGGAGAGGGCGATGAACCAGCACAAAATGCCAAGGGATTTGCAAAAGAACCAGATATTTCATCTGAAGGTACCAACATCACCTCTGAAGCTGTGAGCCAAGCCCAGCCAACAGGGAATCATCAGGAGACTGAAGATGAGGAACCCGACCTGTCTGTGGACATGGAACTTTTAGTGGACACCCTCCGTAACATGGACCCCACTGAAATCCGAAAACCTTCCAAGGTCTGCCGGCCGTTGCTCTCTTCCTCACGTGGAAAATATGACATCCTGCCACCAATCGATGAGCACCACATTGCCCCCAAGTCCCAGGTTCCTCTCCCAGAGTCCCTGAGTAAGCTTTTTGGTCTGACAGAGCAGAAGGATCGGACGGAGGAAGAGTCAGAAGGGGAGAACATGGATCCCTCTGAGGAGATGGAGATAGAGAACCCATATCTCAGTAAGGATGAAAAACTAGATCCCAAAGATGAGCCCAGGAAAGTTTATCCATGGGAAAACATGTCAACCAAAACAGAGAAGATGGTGTCCCTCCTAGGGAAATTTAGGCAGCCCCCAGAGGAGGAGAAGGCCACAGGTTCTACTTCCAGTATGCCCCTCAACCAAAGCATCCTTTTCAGTGCTAATATCCTCAAAGGTGGCTCACTGTTGACAAACTTCTTGGAGCAAAAGGCAGCGCCCACAGAAAACAAGCCCTACTCCCGCTTAGACAACAGCATCCTCTACAGAAGGTACGTCTCTTCCGTGCTGCCCCCACTCAAAGCTCTGGAGAAGGAGCGAGAAGGTAGGAGCTCACCCACACCCATCGACCCAGCTCTGCTAAACACCAGTGGGCAGAGCTGGACACCACCCAACGGACCACAGTCGCAATCCTGTGAAACTCTGATCTCTGATCCTTCCCCAAGACTCATCTCTTGGGACCCTTGGAAGGCACCAGGCATAGACCAAAGCACTGACCAGATTCCTCTGCTGTTCAAGGAAGCTGAGAAAAGAAGCACACCTCCCCAGTCGCAGGATCCCACTGCAGCTGGGGCAAGTGAATGCACACTGCCCAGACAGGTGAGTCACAAGAGCTCTGAGCTTCTCCTCACCAGTCCCAATAATGCCACGCTGTTGAGAGCTTCGTCTGGTGGTGGGGGATTCAGAACTCTCTTCCCAGGCTCTGCCAATCTAAGAGCTAAAAGTTGGTCTAGCACAGCATGCACACCAGGGGTTTCTGGCCCCATTGCACTGCTCTGACCCAGCAGCTAGCGTTCCACAGCTGGTGGGGAAAAACAAGGAGAAAGCTGCTGGCGCTGATGGAGCCTGGACTCACAAAACGGCGGCTTAAGAATCACAGCGAACAGTAATAATAACATCATTCATAACCGGTCAGCTCAGGTAAAACTCCCCTTGCAGTGGCTGGGTAAAGACCACAGGGTTTGGCCTTCATTGTTATTCATGAGCATTGTAACATCGGCAGTTTTGAAACCAACTCTGGAGGGAGGAGGGACACTCTGTGGTGTTTGCAGTGGTGGAGAGAAGCTGACATGAGTGGGGTGGAAGAAGGAAGTTCCATTTCAGCCAGCCCATGCAGTGAAACACCATGGCCTGCCCCCTTCAGGAGTCGTGGAGAATGCTGCACGGTGGAGAGAATGGGAGGCGAGGGCGCACACATCCATCAGGACGAGGCACTCAGGGGTGTAGCCAGGACTGAGGCTGGCAGAGGCATTACAGATGAATAACTCCTTTGGGTGCATGCAGGAAAGAAGAGGCAACTTCCCCCACACAGGGTGATGCAGCTGGGAAAGAGCAATGGAGCAGATCTGGGACAGACAGAAGGGCCATGTCAGATATCCCTTTCTCAAACTGTGCAGCAGCTTACTCCACAAGTAGCTCCAATGCCTTTTGCTTGTGGAGTAAGTTGAGTGACTGAGTCTGGCCACAAGAGAGACAGAGACACTAAGCAGAAGATACAGATAGAGAGTACAGGGGATGGATAGACAGAAGTAGATGAGGTAATTTATAAACAGAGATGATGAGATTCCAGGTATCTGAGAGAGAGAGAGAATGAGAGTGAGAGCAAGGAAGGAAAGAATCATTCAGTTTTGGGGCAGAACAGAGAAGACGAGATGGAAGCAAGGGAGCCTTTTCAAGGGGCAGAACTCTTTCCAGACAGCATGAGATTTCCTTCCATTTCTTACATAATTTCCCTTTTCTTTTTCTGCAGCAAGAGGCAAAGAAACCCCCCACAAAGTCCAACGTGCGACCAGGGAAGGTAGTGATGCTGGTGGAAGGGCTGGGGTTGGTATATGGGTTGTGTGTGGGGCAGGGGCAGGCAGGTGAAGCTAGCTGTGGTGTCCCTTTTTTCACCAGATCATTCTGTTCTCTGAGTCGGGCTTTGCAGGCCAGAAGAGAGAAATCTGGGGTGATGTCATTGACGCCACATCCTGGGAGCTCTCCCAGACCATCTCCATCCACGTGGTGCGAGGAGGGTAGGTCTGCCAGCAGCTGCTCTGCTCTAGCATGAGGACATGTGTAAACACAAGGGTGGTGGAGGGAGGCTACAGAGCAGCACTGCAGAGGGAGTCACTGCACCATAAAGAGTGCAGTAGGGGCAAAAAACCTACCTTGTTTAAGAGAGTGCTTGCTAAGTTTATGCGGGGGATGGTACAGTGAGATTACCTGAACAAACACATGACCCATCTGTGACTGCTACTAGCAGATCTCTCCAGTAGCCAGAGATGGGACAATAGATGGGGAGACCTTTGAGTCACTACAGAGAATTCTTTCCCATGTGTCTGGCTGGGGATCTGGCCCACATACTCAAGATCTATCTGATCACTGTATTTACGGTCAGTAAGGAATTTTCTCCCAGATCAGATTGGCAGAGACATAGGGGCATTTTCACCTTCCTCTGCAGTGTGGGGTATGGGCCACTTGCTGGTTTGAACCAGTGTAAATGGTGGATTATCTGCAACTTGAAGTCATTAAATGAAGATCTGAGAACTTCAGTAACTCAGCCAGCGGTTGGGGTGTTGAAGTTTTGAGGCCTACAATGTACAGGTCACACCAGATGGATCCTGACAGTGCCTCTCGCCTTATAATCTATGACCCACAGGAAGCTGCAAAGCTCTGTTCACACTAGAACCCAAATCCCCACATTCTGATGCCTCTTCTGAGCGGGGGGGAAGGTGAAGGCATTGAGCTGGGATTCAGGAGATGTTGGCTCTGATCTCTTCTCTGCCACGGACTCCCAGTGAGATCTCAAGCAAGAAATCACTGTGCCTCATTTTACCAGTGGGCAAACAACCTTTCCTTTCTTCTGCCACTATCTTTTGGGTCTGTTTAGACTGTAAACTCCTAGGGAGCACATAGCACCTATCACAATGGGGCCCAGATCTTGCTGGTGGCCTCTAGGTTAGAAATGAGTGTCCTAGTCACTGGAAAATACCCTAGCAACCAAAGACTGACTCAAGAGTTCTGGTCACTCTCTCAATACCCTTGGATGGGCACTTAAAAAAAAATAGCTCTACTTGTGCCCAACCAGCTGAGCTGCACTGGTCCCTCCAATTATTATCCAAGCTCCACCATTCTGCTGGGAATTTCACAGTCTTTTGGTTAGCACCTTGGTTAATCAGGTCTTCCTGGTTGTTTCCCTGATTCATGACCAGCTGTGTGTTGAAGCCAGCCCCTGGTCTACTGGTCAAGGCTCTGGTGCTGCAAAGTCATCCTCATGTCCAGATCCTTTAGCCCAGTTTGTTAATCTTTTTGATACCAGGGATTGCTTGCTGCCTTCCTAAACTGTGTCAAGGAGATCTAGCAATTGGCACCAGTCAACAGACCAGTCATTGAGAAACACTATTTTATCCTATGCAGAGTTCTACTGTGACACCCCATGAGCACTTGGGTTCCCTTTTCTTGGTGTGGGTCCAAGCAGGCTGTGCTGGCCTCCCAAGCTGGGCAGAGGGTCTGAGCCTTGGCTGGCAGGTAGCAGGGTTACCCTGCAGTGCTCTTGATGCAAGATCCCCACCCTGTGCTTTGCTGCCTCCAGGTGGGTGATGTATGAGAAGCCACGGTTCCATGGGCGGAAATGTGTGCTGGCCGAGGGCGATGTGGAGATCAACAATCCGTGGACAGCCTATCAGAAAGATGGGGAGGCACCTGAGAACACGCCCTTCCGCATCGGCTCCTTCAAGAGAGTGGTGAGGGTGAGTGCGGGGTACTCTTGAGGCTGGTCTCTTTGGTCTCAGTGGCTTTGAGCCTCAAGAAGACCCATTTGCTTTCTTCAAAGCAATGGGATGTTCAGTACCGTTGGACCTTAGCATAAGACCTCACCTAGAGCCCCTGCACTCTATGGCCAAGCCCCCCTGTGTTTTTCAGCAGAACAGCATGCACAGCACAGCAGCTGGTGCAGTAGCAGAGTGGGAGGCTATGAAATGGGGCAGTGTCAAAGGAAGGTGTGAAGTGAACTGATGATGTGGTTGTCCCTGGAAGTGTTTGTTGTAGTAGGGCTGGTAGGAGGCCAGGGAGGTCAACATAGACAGTTACGTGGCCAATAATAATGTCAGGGACAGGACTGGAGCTGGAAATTTTTTATTTTTTCTCAAAGCAGATTCTTGGAATCTTTGGGGTTTTCGGGTGCAGTCAAAGGAGAATCTAATATTTCATTCAGCTCTTCTCAGGAACCTGAGAAAAAGGCATTGGCGGAAGCTGATCTTAACTTGTCCTTTGGGGTCTAAGTTAGAGAAGGAAGCAGATAATGAGCTAGTGCCTGGCATCTGATCAGAGGCCAGACAGGCTTCCCTGGGCTAGGTTCTTAGCACAAACTTGGGGAAAGGCGAAGCATTCTTTAATCTCTGCTGTCTTGTGATTCAGGATTACCGGATCCCTGAGATCAGTGTGTTTACAGAGGAGAATGGAGAAGGCACAAAAGTGAAGTTCACCGATTCCTCAGAAGACACCCGGATCCATGGCAAGCCTTTGAAGGCCTCTTCCATTATTGTCCACTCTGGCCTGTAAGTCATGCACACTGTGGTGCTGTGATCTGGGTGGGGTTCCCTGTGCCACTGCTTTGTCTTCCCAATGGGACACAGGGAATTCCAGGGGAGATGAAAACCAAACAAGAAACTCCATCCAATGCCCTCTGAAGTCAGTGGGCAGACTCAAGTTGAATTCAGAGAGAATTGAATCAGACCCAGGGCTTGTCCATATGTAATTGTTCTCATCATGTCCTGCAGGTGGCTGATTTACTCCAAGCCTTTCTTTGATGATGACCCCTATGTTTTGGAACCTGGCGGGTATCCCAATTTAAAAGCCTGGGGTGCAAAGGACCCTTCTGTCTGCTCTATGCATCCTATTAAACTGGTGAGTGCTCTGCCATGGTATACCCCACCTGCCCATTGGGGAATATTACCCGCTAATCACTTTGTGCCTTCAAGGATAGAATGGTGCAAAATAGTGACTGTTTCCTCACAGAATTTCATGGCCCCAATATGGTCACAAAATAGCAGTTTTCCCATGGAAACATGGCTGTGAAATTTAGACACCTTACATGAAATTAATATTTTTCAAAACAAATATTAAAATGCTGAGGGCTACTCTGGAAAACAGGCTCTTTTTAAAGGACCTATTGATAAAACAAACTGACTAGCAGCCAAACATTTGTTAGCTTGATTTTAGAAAAGGGAGATTCCTCAGTAGTGGTACAGACAAATAAAGTATTTGAAGTCCTTCCAGTGGTACAAATGTTAGACAGTCTTATATTGGGGCAGGTATAGCTTATAATATATGGATACCACCAATGGAATTTTAGCAAAATAAGTATACAGATGATAATGACAGGTGGCTCCAACACAAATGGGTTTATTAAAAGGAAGAACTTGGGATCAATGGAGGGTGACTGGATGGGGTTTAGTAGCTTATGCTATGAAGGAAGTTTGAATAGAGTAGATAATCTGGTGGAGCTTCTGGCCTTAAGCTCTCTGACTCAATGCAGAATAAGATTTGTTAAGGGGGGGGGGATTTCACATGTTTTGCTGCTGATAAAGTAGAAAGCCATTTTTCAAGAATATATCAGGACTTTGTTTGAAGGCCAGTGGCCCCAGAAACCACTCCAGAAATGATCCTATTTCTAAGAGGGCAAATGTAAAACATTATATCGTTTCTTCCCTCTCCAATGGCACTGACTGAGAGGATGTGAAATGGAAACGTGGGGTTGGCTGTTGTGTTTGGTAAGTATCTTAGACTAGGTTCTGCTGCCTGTCCTTAGAATGGCAGGTGGATCCTGCCCATTCTGTGAGCCACAGGCAGGACTTCGCAGGGGAAGAGAGAGATGGGCCTGGAGCTAGAAAAGATGCTGTCAGCATATGGTCCCATCTCCACTCCTGTGGGCTAGTTTACTTTACTTGTGCAACACTATCAGTAGAGCTGTCCCAGGAAAGACAGGTTACACCAGCAAACATTTTTTGCCAGTATTATTAAACCACCTCCTGGAATGACCTAGCTGTGTCCACACAGGACATTGTGCCAGCATAACTGTATCTGTTTGGGGGTGAGATGTTTTCACACTCCTAACTGACACGGCTAAGCTGGCACAACTTTCTAATGTACACCTGGCTCAATCCCTACCAGGTTGTGGCACCTGCTTGCAACACTGGCTCCTCCAAACACCTCGCCAGGGTTAATTCCTAGTTGCACTACAAGATCAAATCATGTTTTAACCACATCAGGGGCTATTATGTCATAACCAGGGCTTCTCAACTCAGCAGGAATGGCTGGGTAGGCAGGACCTAAAACTCTCCTGCTCTTTCTTCAGAGGGATCCCATTTGCGTCAGCTCCAGTTATGATTGTTTAAAGCATTGACCATAAAGACTATGGTTGTTTAAAGACTATGGTTGTTTAAAGCATTGACCAATGTGCAGGGTCATTGCTGAGGAGAGGCAAGTGAAGTGACTAATGCAGGCTGCACAGTTTGGTGGGCCCTGCAGTTCAGCAGCATTTCCAGTAGCGGGGAGGCCTGGAGTCGGACCCCATGTGCCAAGATTTGGTGGCATTTCAGCATTGGGGGTGGGGGGGAGCTCAGCCTGGGGTCGGTGCAAAGGCCTCACATAGGCTGATTCGCCTGGGCCCCACACACCCCTAGAGATGATCAGTGGTTAAAGTATAATTTGAGGGGCCCCGGAGCCTTCCTAATCTCTGGACCCCCTTCCTGTGTTATTCAGGCCCCTTTCATGCTGTGTAGGCCCAGTTTTTCTAGATTCTGGTATCTGGGCCCTGGAAATCTGGACTGTTGGATTTGTGGGCCCCAGAACTGCATTCTGGGGCGTTCCAGCTTACTTTAAGCCCTGGAGCAGGGGATAAAGTAGGCCGGAACGTGGCAGAACACTGTGCTGGGGCCCGCTCCTTTTAGGGGCCAGCATTCCGGGGCCGCTAAAAATAGAACATGGAGCCGGAATGCTGCATTCTTGGGCACACCATTGAAAAACAGCAGGGCCTGGAATGCAGCGTTCTGGCACCACGTTTTATTTTTAGGGGCCCAAACGCTGGCCCCTAAAAATAGCAGGCCCTAGAGTGGCATTCCCCTGCATTCCAGCAGGCAGGGGAGGGGAATGGGGCCAGGGGTGTTCCTGGGCAAGGCTCAAGCCCTGCCCCAAACCCCTCACCTTCCAGGCCTCGCCCCAACTTGGGGCCTGCAGCAGTGCCACGCCACAGCCCAGACCTGGGCCTTCCACCCCCACCTCCCTAGCTGCGCCGCTGGCGCTGGTAAGTGCAGGGGCAGCCTGGCTCCCACGGGGGGGGGGCTATCGGGGCGGGGGGTGAGGTGCTGCCAAGTGTGGGGGGGCAGGAGCTGGGGCCCAGGGGGTCCACCTGTGCAGGAGGGGGGGCCTACCATGCAGGAGGGGAGCTCCACTGGCACAGGAGGGTTGCCTACTGATGTGGGAGTGTTCCAGGGCCCCCCCAAATTATACTTTAACCCCTGCCCTGGAGATGGTCCTGCCAGTGTGCACAGGGATATTTTGCTTGAGATCCAGACTGAGCTGGGCACTGGAAGATGTACAGAAGTAGGCTGGCTTCTCGGTCTGATGCCTGCCTTTTCAGGTGGCACAAAGGGAGTAGAACCATTCCTTGCCCCCAGTGGAGGGGCTTGTCCTAACCTGAATTTTTGGAAAGGCGCCTGGTACTTTTTAGAATCGCTACTGCATCGCGGAGCCTGGAACAGACCAAGAACTCTGAATACCCAGGGCTGTACATGGCAGGTACCTCATTTGGCCAAAGGACAAGCTAACAAGTCCCCCTCCTTCCCGACAAGACTGTAAATCAGGCTGGTTTCAGTTCAGTAGCTCCTTAGCTTGGTCAGTTTCTAGCTTTGCAGCTGTACCCTGCCTCACTCTCTCTCTCTGTGCCTAGCAATTCTCTGAGCTCTCATTTTCGTTTTCTCTTGTTTCAGGGCTGCCCTGCTGTAGAGAAACCTGGGGAGCCCAAGGTAAGAAAGGAAGGGACTTGAAGATCCCAGGCTCTGAAAATCACCAGAAAGGCTTCATTCCAAGGGGAAGGGTGTACAGAATGCCCACAGCTGCTGCTGAACTGGCCAGTCCCAGTAGGAGGCACTGTTGGGCTCATGCCAAGAGATGGGCTGTGGCGACTGTTCAGAGCCCACTCCCACCTGTTCATAGGTGGAGGGTCTACTGTAGAGCAGCAGTTCTCAACCTTTTCAGTAACATGGCACACTTCAATGAGACAAACAATTCCAAGGCACACCCATTTTTTTCAGTTGAATTGATTGCTCATAAACATCACATTTACTTACATTTACTATGGTATGGTCTTACTAGCAAGATTTGCAACCTAGTGCGTACAACAAGCTAAAGAAGGATCAAATGCATTAATGTATCAAATCCACCAGGAAAAAAAATACACATCATCTCAATTTTGTCCTTTAGCCACCTGCATTTAGAATGTCCATGTTTTAGAATTGAAAGACCAATACCTTGCTTTTAATTTGATGATTCATTTTCACAAGTTTTATGAGTTGTAAATTTTGTTTGGAAAGAATATTGTTAAGATGAAACAGTGTTTTACAGTGATATTCATTACCTTTGTACAAAATTTCATGGCATACTTGGACAGGTCTCACAGCACACCAGTGTGCAACGGCGCACTGGTTGTACACCAGTGCTATAGGCTGTGTTCACACAGCCTCCTTATTTCGAAACAACAGAGGTTGTTTTGAAATAAGATTTCAGCTGTTCACACGACGCATGGTTGTTTCGAAACAAGTAAAACCTAGACCGTGGGCAAAACAACATTGTTTCGCAACGGTTGTTTCGAAACAACG
>ML681963.1:46828022-46944711 GCA_007922195.1 Podocnemis expansa
TTTCGATATACGGTTGTTGTGAAACAACCATATCGAAATAACTGGCTGTGTGAGAACACAGCCATAGAGAATAGTGTCAGAACATTGGCTATGGCAATGCTCCTGCTACTCCCGCCTCTCCCAGCAGGGGGTGCTGTATAGAATGGGGCAGGAACAATGACTGAGGGTTGCTGTCAGCTGTTCCAGTTCCAGCCTTTCCCAGCAGGAGTCACTAGCTCTGAATCCGAGGTTCCTCAATGTCTATGTGTTTTCTGTGTTTCTCCAGGCTGTGATCTACGAGAAGGCAGGTTTCCAGGGCCGCAGCTGCGAAGTGAACCGAGACATCTATGACCTGAAGAAGGAGGAGAACAGCCAGGGTCCTGTCATGTCCACAGTGGGATCTCTGCGCATCCTGGGGGGCTGGTGAGTGGATGGAGGAATTGCAGGGAACAGAAGGTTGTGGTTGCAAAGTGCCCTGGTGGCCAAAGTGAAGAAGAAGCCCTAGGGTCTCCAAGCCCAGGAGGTGTTTGGGCAGAGGTGTTCCCTATGCACAAAGGGGAAAGGGATTGCCCTGGCAATAGAAAAAGTACCTTAATAGCCTGGGTGTGAGTGTGTGTCCAGAATGTGCATGATGGAATTTACTGCTTCTCTGTCTGTCTGTATCCATCTCTTCAGCTGGGTTGGCTATGAGAAAGAGGGGTTCCGGGGCCACCAGTATCTGCTGGAGGAAGGCGAATACCATGATTGGACACAGTGGGGAGGCTACAACAATGAACTGGTGTCATTACGGCTGATCCGGACGGTGAGAACAGCTAGCCGTGAGGCCAGCAGTGTTTGTGATGGCAGCCTGTCTGTGTTACCCACACCAGCTCAGGCAGGGCAGTCTCTTCCACACTGCCCACCCACATACCTCAGCTTACGCCCTTATGTATCCCATCCTTTCCCACTCTGGTACCAGTGTCCAGAAGTGCCACACGGTGTCAGTAGCTTTTGTGGTGTGAACACCTGTCCTGCTGGGACTCATGAAGACCTGCCAAACTCATTGCACACATGGCACCAGCTGGTAACAACTGTTCACCACCAGTTCAGGCTGGATTTGAACTAGTGACATAAAAATTATCACATTCTCCGTCACATGCAGCATCCAGCACCATTCGAGATCCAGACTGTGTTTGTGGAGGGAGCCCACCATATCTGTGTGGCACCCACCACCAAGCAGTGATCCACCAGGGAGGTAGCCAAGCAGACAGAGACTCAGCAAGAGTTCCTATTTTCCCACAGGACTTCTCAGACCCGGCGCTAGTGCTGTTTGAGGCCATGGACTTCCAGGATGGACCCAGTGTGGAGCTGAGTGAAGCACTGCCTGACGTGGAGCTGGCTGGCTATGGAACCACAACCCAGTCCATCCATGTGCTGAGTGGAGTGTAAGCACCATGGAGAAGGGCACAGTGAGGCTGGACTATGTAGGGACAGTGCTGTAACTTGGAAAGAGGGGAGACAGCTTCAGCTTAAGAAGAACTGGAAGGACTTTAGGCTCTTGGCCAATCCAGTCCTGGGTAACTCAGTGACCAGCCAGAACATTTGTGTTAAATACTAGGGGTCAGAATTCACATGCTTCAAGGCTAATCGCTGCTGGGTCAGGAAGTAATACTCCCATGGGCTACACTGCATGATTGGCTGGGTACATTGGGAGCCAGAAGGATTCTTCAGTAATCCTGTTTGATTTTCTCTGGTCAGGTGGGTGGCCTACAAAAACACAAACTTCTCAGGTGAGCAGTACATTCTGGAGAAAGGAGTGTACCGGAGCTGTGAGGACTGGGGAGCCAGCGACTGCCAGATCCACTCTGTGCAACCTGTCCTCCAGGTGAGAAAGCGCAGTCGCACCCCATACAGCTGCCCCCCAGTGAAAGAGGCCCACATCACCTCACTTGGCTGCCCCTCTTGGTGAGAGGGTCCCACCCCACCTTTCCCTTGCCCTTTGGCTGAGGAGTGTTTAAGAAAGAAGACCTTCAGTCTATATTCTTTGGGCTTGATTCTGTATTGCTATCCACCTTTCTGCTGTACAGGGAGCCATCAGCAGAGGTGGAGATAGCCATGAGTGAGCAATACTCCCAGTCCCAGACGAGGGAGCTGAAAGCCAATGAAAAGTCTCCTCCCCAGCTCTGCCCCCAGCCTCCGTGTGTGTGTGTGCATGCATGCGCACGTGCACGCATGCTCACACACACCTTCTCATTAAGAAGGGTCTTTTGAGCGACATGGCCAGACATCACTGCCCTGTACCTGCGTTTCTTCTCTGTTTTCCATGGCTGGTAGGCGGGTGGCTATGAAAAGCAAAGGGGAACTTAGAGCAGCCTCAGTAGAGCTGGCTCTTGGAGCTGGGCAGGCCCATGACACAGAGCACAAAGGTGCCTTCAAGTTCCCGTGCTCGTCCTGTGCTCAGTGTGGGAGCGGAGTTGCCCTGAATCCATCCCTTTGCTCCACTGCCCATCATGAGACATATCCAGGACACGAAGGGAGCTGGTGTGGGGTGTGTGCCCCTGGCACAGGCGTCACGAGCCACTAACCGGTGTGGCTTGCTTTCTTCCAGGTTGGGGAGCACAGCCTGCACTTTGTCTCCAGGGTAAGAAATGGGATCTTTGGGGGAAGTGGGGCAGTGTGATCTATCGCTCTCTAGTCTAGGCCTTTGTAATGTGCCCTTCCCCCTGGAGCCTGGGTTAATTTGGTACTGCGATGACAGCAGTGGCATGTGCACAGATCAAAGTGGCCTCTGCCAGCTCTGTGCCGAGCTGAATGCTTGAGCTGAGTTGTCAGGGGATGCTGCCTCAAAAGGTGATGTGAGATGCCTACTGGAGCCATTGCCTGTGTCCCTCCCTGACTCCCAGCTCCATTAACTCTCCCCTGTTTCTTTCTTGTGCCTCGTTGGCCCTGGCCTCACCTCACTCTGTTTTGTTCCACGTGTTTTCCAGATCCAGCTCTTCTCAGATCCCAATTTCCTGGGAGATCATGTCTCCTTTGAGGATGACCAGATGTCACTTCCGGAGGCCTTCACTCCCCAGTCCTGCAGAGTCCATGGAGGCAGGTAACACATCCTCCAGTCCAACTGAGCTGCCACATGTGTACTGAGCCACACTCTGCATTTTCTCAGCATGGATCACATTGAAATGCTAGTGGTTGTAAAAGTTGCCCAGAGTTCTGACTGGGAATTTGGGAGACACATGCCAGGAACCCCTAGGTTCTCCACCCCAGTGGGTTCTTCAGGGCTTGAGAGTTGAAGAGCAGGACCTTGAGTTCTGGGGAGCTGGGGCCTGTGTGTTTGGCAAGGGGGGTGAAAAACACATGAGCTTTTGAGGGTCGGGGTGGGAGGGTCTGAATGGGAATGGCAGAGGGCAAGGAGGGAAGGACTTGAGGGTTGATGGTCTTAGGAGGAATGCAGGTGTCTTGGAGTTTTGATAGAGGCTTGGCAGGATGGAGTGCTGGGGAAGACATGGCAAGGTGGGGGGACGGTTCCCTGTATTTGGAGGAGGCTGCGGGGGGGGCTCTCACTGCCACAGGATAAGTGTGACACTGAAGGAGGGTTTGGGAAGACCCTGGCACCTGTGCTTCATCCCAGGGGGCATATCTCACTTCCAGCTGGATTCTTTACGATGGTCAGGAGTGCGAGGGGGAACAGCACATTCTTTCTGATGGCGAGTATCCAACACTCACAGCCATGGGCTGTGTCACCTCCACTGTCATCCGGTCACTGAAGAAGGTCCCAGTTGTAAGTATTGCCATCCCCAGTGCTGCCTCCTCCCCCTGTGGCCAAGATCCTTGTGTCCTGGGAAAAGTCCTCCTTCAAGGCGTGGAAAGAGGCTGCCCCCCTACCCTCACCCCACTCCAACTGCTACCCAGATCTCCACACTGAGTGGGACAGGTCCTATGCTCCTGCCCCAGAGCTTCCTTTGCCCAGCCAGCATGTTCAGTGCCCGTTCCCCTACTCCTTTCAATGGAAAGAGCCCGTGTCCCTCAGCAACTTAGAAGTTGGATCAGGTTCCTGGGTTTGCTCCTGGCATATGTACTCTTCTTGCCTCCCCCCGCCTGCCACCACCCACCCTTTCCTTTCTTCTGTAGTTTTTCTCTGAGCCCTCGATCTTCCTGCACGGGCTGGAGTGTTTTGAGGGGAAGGAGATAGAGCTGAACAGCGAGGTGCGCAGCCTCCAGGCCGAGGGCTTCAATAACCACGTGCTGTCTGTGCGTGTCAAGGGCGGGATGTAAGTGAATGAGCACCCCATGAGATACACCAAGAGTAAGGCCCAGTGACCTCCCCACCAAAAAGCATGATCCACCTGCATTAACCAGGAAGAGAGCCCAACAGGAACCTTCCACTAGGTGTACATCCACAGGGACCAGCAGTGCTGTGTCTCACCATATGCCCTGGGTATTTCATCCCCCATCACCCATGTGATTCCTGACATGCAAGAGCACCTAGAGCACCTAGGACAGCGAATGATGGTGATTCTCTTGGAACTCGTGGAAGTGTCCAGACCTGGAGGGAGCCTCTCCACACAATGCAGAGAGCTGCAGGAAAGCCCTGCCTCCCACCTGATGGCTGCAAACAGCTCCTGAGCTCAGGACAGTCAGATACAATCTGTACCAGTGTCCAGCCATGCAGTTACAGCTTCCCACTGCTGATACAGCTGACTCAGGCCAGTCAGACTGGGGAAGCCTCCCTGATCCCCAGGAAAGGACTCAGTCCACCCCTGTGGCTCCTCACCAGAGATGGGCATTTCTAAGAAACAGCCAGAATCCAGACAGACTTGTCCTGTTTGCTTCTCCCCATCTCACCTTGGGTCCCACAACACTGGGATGCCGACCAACCAGACTGACCTTTATGTAGGTGTTTTTTGGCTCCACCCCTGTGTTGGCAAGAAGCCAGGCTGCTGTTTCAAGCCCAAAAACCATAGCAGGTGACTGAGCCTGGCCCCACTTGTGGAAGAACATGAGTGTTAAAGAAGATCCTGAAATACATGCTGCTGTGATTTTCCCACCTCAGGGAGATTTAAATTCTGTCCCCTTAGAAGGGGCACATTATGTATGCCACAGGGCTCCAGAAGAGAGAAGGAGTGGGGGCGATAGTGCTCCTACTTGCTCCCTCTTCAGAATGCCCCTGCCCCAGTTAATACCCTATAGGTGTTAACTCAGAGCAGGTTAGCCTTGAATTAAAGGTGGAATGAAATATTCTTCGGGACCCCTTTAGGCTTTGTCCCTGCAGGCAGGTGCTGATAGTGGAGTCTGTGGCAGTTAATCCATGCATTTTGTTGTACAAAAGTAACTCCCAGTAGGAAAGTTAAGCTCCTTGGCCCAGGTCACATGCAGACCTAGTCACTGAACCCAGGAGCCTTGATTTCCAGTTCCTTCCTGTCACCACTAGACCATGCTCCCTCTGAGAGCTGGGGAAAAAAAACTAGGGGTCCTGATGCCCAGTTCCTTGCTCTAACCATATCTGTGCTGCTCCCCAATCAAGCATGTCACTATTACAGTGAATGGTGTTGTCTTTTGGGGTAGGAAAGTGAACCCCCCAAACTTGTGCATTTTCTGGAGCATGTTTCCACACAGGGATGATAACAGCTTGAGTGCAAATGCCTTTGCTCACTTCTCTCTCCCCTCCCCCAGATGGGTGCTGTGCGAACACAGCAACTTCCGCGGCCGCCAGTGGCTGCTGGAGTGCACTGAGATCACCAATTGGCTGACCTACAGTGGGCGTCAGCACATAGGCTCCCTCTACCCCATCAGGCAGGTGAGTGCTAGGCCCAAAACTTCCTCCACTGGTGCATGTGCTGGAGACAGGGTAGAACTGGGGGGAGTAACCTGTGCTTCCCTAGGCCACCAATAGAAGAGATCCTTACAGCCATGTTGTTAGTCCAACCCTCCTTGTTCTTCTGAGCTGACACTGTCTGACAGTGAGCATCCAGTGCTCACTTCCAGGGGTTAAAGTGGGCCAGAACATGGCAAAACACCAGTCTAGGGCCCACTGTTTTTTTGGGGCTCAGCATTCCAGGCCCCCTAAAAATAGAAAATGGAGCCAGAACTCTGCGTTCCAGGGCCCACCATTTATAATTAGTGGCCCTGGAACGCAGCATTCTGGTTCCATTTTTAGGGGCCCAAATACTGGGCACCTAAAATAGCAGGTCCTGGAAAGGTGTTCTGCAGTGTTCTGGCAGGCAGGGGAGAGGGGGGCACAGGGCTTGCCCAGCTCCCCTGTGCATGCGCAGCCTGCAGGCTGCATTGTTTCCCAGCCCAGCGCACAGCTGCTGGTAAGTATTGGGGTGGCCTGGCTCGTGCTGGGGGTGGTGGTATTGGGGGTGTCTGAGCTGGGGTGGGTATTGGGGGCTGAGGGTGGATATTGTGGGTGGGTACTGGGGGCTGGGAGTTGATTTTGGGGACAGGGGAATGGACCTTGGGGGCAGGAGCTGGAGTGCGGGGTAGGTGGGTGGTGGGCTGGCTTTTGGGGGCAGGAGCTGTGGTGCAGGAGGGGGGCCTGCAGGTGCAGGAAGGTGGCCCACCTGTGCGGGAAGAGTTCTGGGGCCTACTTTAACTCCTGCTCAGTGCTATAGGCTGCAGCTTCTCCACGGCCATCCATTAGCTATTTAGAAATACGTATTGAGCCTGATACATATCAAAGCAGTTTTAATTCAATCCAGTGGAGGGCAGTGGTGCACAGGGACACTAGCCAGGGACTTACTGCCTGATGAACAGCCGCAAGCCATGTGCTGATGTTCTGTGTGAATGAGGGTGAGCATAGAGTGAAATGGAGCAGCAGAGGCTGATGGCTTCTCTCTTTCCAGAGACGGATCTACTTCCGGATAAAAAATGTTGAGCTGCAGTTCTTCCTCTCTGTCCCGGATGATGCTGAGGATATGAAAGCGGGACGCGTGGTGGTCTCAGACCTCAGTGATCAGACCAGCTCCATCTGGTACTATGAGGAGGGGCTCATCAAAAACCAGGTTAGGGCTGGCCCCTGAATGTGGGTGACTAGAAATTCAGAGGGGGCTCGTGGCGGTGTAGCCAGCCCTGCACTGCATAGAACAGAGGTTGCTTGAGATGGGCCCAAGGCAAAACCACAGATTCAAATCCTGTTGATGGCCATGGTGTCTGTATGTGTTTGCAGATCAGAGCTGTTACTGAGGGCAACCTGGTTAATCTCTCACCTGTCCCGTCCACCCCTTGGAACAGGAGGGTTTGTTTTGGAGTGGTCCCCCAGCTTCCCAGAGAAATGCCTGGCAATGGATCCATGGACTAGGACTCAGCCAGGACGTTTGGACTCAGTTTGGGGATTACTCCCCAGCCCATAACACGGGGGCAGCCAACAGAGAGCTGTGTGTGCCACTGGAAAAAGGTGCCTGCAGGCTCCACAACCTCAGTTCCATGCTGGTTATTGCAGGGAGGAACGTCCTTGGCACTTTGCACTAGATTGAGCCCCCCTGGGTTGGCAAACCTGAACTTGGAAGCCCTGAGCTGAGTATGGAATTCATAGAGGGGGCTGACTGATCTGGCTGTTGCTGGTTTCAGGTTGCCCCCACCATGAGCCTGCAGGTGATCGGTCCAGGTGGGAGAGGTGCCAAGGTGGTGCTGTGGGCTGAGAGCCGAGTTCCCCGCCAGACCTGGAGTGTTGATTCTTTTGGGCGGATCTGTAGCCAGATGTTTGAGGATATGATCCTGGATGTGAAAGGTGAGGACTTTGCCTGCCCAGCTCTTGAATTCAATGGGAAGAAAGGGCAGTTTCTCAGGTCATCAGCTCCACCTCCAAAATCTCCAGGCTTTGGCTATGGCAGAGCAGCCCTACCCAGATGTTATTTGAGTCTTCACATTGTGCAGATCCCTTCGCACTTGGGATGGATCATTTGACAGCTATGAATGTTTTTGGGTAGACATTGTTTCCCCAAACCAAAGGGTAGAAGCTAGGACCAGTGAATGTCAACTGAGACGAAAATCTGATTTTTTTCTTCACCATTGGAGACTGGTCAGGAGAGAGACTTCATAAAAGAGTATCATTGAGCCAGTGGCAATGAGCCAGGGCACTGAGCTACCAGAGAGGTGATTACCCAGATGTTATTAATAGTGACCCAAATCACTGGGAGATTGGGAGGTCTATGGGGAGAAGGGGTGGAGGAAAGGAAGGGAGGGGGAGAAAGAGAACACATCTCCTTTTTTTCCCCTGTCAAACTCACCCCTCTCTCTATGCAGGGGGCAGATCATATGACCGAGACCACGCCATCCTCTGGGACATGGCTGAGGAAAGAGCCACACAGATCTGGGACATACAAATACTTTAAGGGTGCACATTTAGCCCTGGATCCTGTGTAGAAGATGCCACCAACTTCCTGAGCGCTACCACCTCTTCCCATGGGTCTTTCTGGGTTATCAAGGTTCATTGCAAACTGGTGCAGGGGAGCTCATGCCAGAAAGCATCCCCTGCCCAGAAAGGGAGCCAGGATGGGCATATCTCTCTGCAACCTTTCCTCAGCCCACTCGCCATTGTAGAGCTGTGACTGGTCCAGTTCAACAAGTCGTCAGTTCCAGGGATTGTCTGTGAGTGGATGGGGGCTGACTGTCTTTTTTCAGTCATCAGGGGCTCATCAGGACCCATCTCCCTCCCACCACGATGACCCAGGTAAACTGAGAGTCCTGAGTTGAACTATAGTAAGGCACCTGTGAAGTGCCAAGTGGTCCACACATGAGTGCCATGCAGTGGACCACCTGGAAGCCTCGAGTCTGAGCTGGTTCTGATGCAGCTTCTTGGAGTTGTGCCAAAAGACTGAAATGCAGAGTTCTGCCCTCTCACATCTTCCTAAGGGGGTGGCCACTCCTAACCGTGGTGCTCAGTTTGTATTGCCAGCCGCACACTAACACGCTCTGATCTACTGCTGGATGGGTGGACATGAGACACTGGGGCCTTTCGTACAAGGGAGGGGTCCTTGCTTGCATCCTGATTCCTTGGCACCATGGAAGCAGCTACCATGTCCAAAGTGGCCATCACAAGCTATGTCATTGGTTGCATTGCAGGCTGGTCTCCATTGCTGGGTAATCCCAGCTGACGATCTTAAAGCACTTTATAAATATTAATCAATTAAGCCTTACCACCCCCATTGGGGTTAGTAGCTCCCAGTTTACATTTGGGGACACTGAGCTGTTCTGAGGTGAAATGACTTCCCTGAGTCCCCAGAACAGACAGAGGTAGGAGTAAAAAATCCACTCTCCTGCACAGAGCGCTAGCAGGTCTTCCAGTCTGCTGTTTACTGTGGGGCAGCCCACAGCCAGCCATCCTGCACAGCTTCAGCACTGAGGTTCACCCTCTGAGAGCTGAGAATCAGAGGGCTGTATGGAACCTCAAGAGACTGATTAGCAGAGGTTAGAGTGAAGAGGCAGGTGGAGAAGAAGATGTGTGGTGAGTGGCTGGTTGGCTGGATATAGCAGCCGGGTAGCAAAGTGAGTAAGGTGCTTCTCTCTCTTCTCTGGCACCCCACCACGGTAACCAGAGTGGGAAGTGAGCTCTGTAGCTGCACCTCTAGACTCTGAGTCTGCCCTGACTAAGGACAACACCTCAGAGTAGGGGGCTGTCACAGCAGGGGGACATTAAAGGAACTTCTTGTTGCTGGACTTAAGAACCTGAGGCAAAAAGAAACTGCCCCACGTGTATCCTGCTTGTGGAGACTAGGTCACTTTTCCCCTCTTTATTAAAAGTTTCTTTTCTACACTTAGTCTCTGTGCTTGCAAGAGGGGAAGTGTTGCCTCTGAAAGTATCCAAGGCTGTGGTGTGTGATTGTCCCATGTTACTGGAGTGGGGGTGGAGGTGGGGCGTGAGCTGGTTTTGTGTTATATTATTGAAAGGAACCCCTAGATATTGAACCCAGGCCTTGTTGCTGCTGACTCTGACTGGCAGAAGAATTATAGATGTTTATTGGCTTAATTAATAAATGCTTGTTCTTGGGTCAGAAGCAGTGAAAAAAAAGCAGCAGCTTGTAAGACAAAGTGCAGGCCTACAGCCCTAGAGTTCAGCTGTGAAATAGAGTAATCCAAGCATCCTCTGCAACATCATCAGCATTCTTACCATCAGAGGTGGTAACGCTTTCAAATCCACCTCTCTTGAGTCCTGTTGCAGCTAAAGCTCTGGCCTCAGATGTGAATTATGGGCTGAATTCCCCTCTAGCAACTACCAGACCAATCCTGAACACTCTCCAAGCTAATCCATTTTAGGACTTGTCTATATGCAGAGTCGCACCAGTCTAACTAAAGGTGTGATTTTTAAATTGACTTCATTCAAAGACTTTGTGGACTCTTGTTTTGTTTTAAACAGGCATATTGTGGTTTACCTTAAGTCAGGTAGCATGATGTCAAAATAAGCTACTTTCCAGCTGAAGTAAGAACGTCTACAGCTTTTTGAACCACCTTAATGTAGTGATTTAAAATCTCATCTTAAATTGAGGCACCTTTCTCATGGGGACAAGGCCTTGATGTGCCTTTAGGGCGGCTGTATTCCCGTTTGACCCCTTGGCTATGTCTACATCTAGAATTTTAGTTCAAGGTTAGTCCAAACTAACCTCAGGCTAGTTTGAACTAACCTGGCCTTTTTTAGTTTGAACGAGCGGAGCGTTCTAGTTCGAGCTAACATTTTAGTTCGAACTAGAACATGCAGCTAGTTCGAACTAACTGGCTAGTTTGAACTTCTTTAGTCCGAACTAAGCCTTAGTTTTGGTCTTGCCTGTGCTTAGTTCAAACTAAAGGTCAAACTAAATACAGTAGTTTGAAATAACCAAGGGGTCTTAATATTTCAGATTAACTTTTGCCTAGTACAAACTAAGACATTTCTTAGTTCAGATTAGGGAAAGACTAGTGTGGCCATGGGCCAAATTAGTCCAGACTAAACTTCCTTAGTCCAGACTAACTTGTCACCGTAGACATAGCCCTAGAGACCACGCTTCGTTCACTAAGCATATTGTGCAGTATTACTGTTGAGATTGTGGTGAAAGGCGGGAAGTATGTGTGCACAGCACTGTGTGGGAACTATGGGCGGGCAGGGTGAGCTGCAATGTTGCTTCAGTTAGAGGCCATAGAGTCAAACACTCAAAAGGGCTGGATAATTTTATGGACACTGTTAGTGTTTAGTTCTGTGAGCTCAGCTAGAGACAAGCAAACCTCATGCTCCAGGGTATGAGCTGTTTGCAGCAGAGGTCAAGAAGGAATTTCTCTGCCCTCCTCCCCCCCCACCACAGCAACTGAAATGATGCCTTATTCATTTTACTTTCTACTGAAACATCAGTTCTTTACCACTCCTGGAGTGTGGATCATGAAATCAATGGCTTTGTCTGATGTGCATTCCCTATGAGCCAGACCCTCAGCTTGTGTGAAATAAGGTAGCCCAGTGGAGCTGTACACCAGTTCTATGTCTGGCCCTAAATTTTGAGGCATGTGAGTTAACTTGAGTGCACAGCCTAGCATTAAGCTGAACAATGGAATTCATTTAAATCCCTGAGATGATGATGAGTTAACAGATGCCTGTTTCAAGGTGACTCCGTCTTGCAAGGTGCTTGGACCCACAACTGTCATTGAAGTTAATAGGAATGGGTGGTGCTTAATATGTTACTTGCTCGGACCCAAGGGAGCTTGGACCAAGTTTCTGGTGAGCTGGTAACTGATTTTAATGGTTTGGAAACTCAACAGATCATCAAGCTTCTTCTGTCTGGTGTGCAGGGCCCAGCTCATCCTTTGCAAGTGTGAACACAATGCCCCAAGTGCCTGCTGTGTGGTGGGGCTCTCTTATAACCACTCACCACATGCAGCTACCAAAGACATAAGCATGACAGGGGGACATAGGCAGATCAACCCAAATGCGGCACTAAGGGCTCTTAGGAGTGAGGATCCTGGCCTCCTTGTGTACCCTAACACTTAGCAACTAAACCAGGGGAAAAATGCTTTTTAAAAGTCCATGGTTTGGTTGGGGTAAAGTTGGTTTTGAAAATTGGCTTCAGAACATCACCCAATACCCTCCTGCACCCACTCCACCCCCACTGTGCTGGACCCTGAGATGAGAAAGCCATTGTTACACTTGCAACAGGAAAACCCCAGTCTATTTGTTGATATGACATCACTTAGCTGCAGCTTTCCACACGTCACATGAACTCGTTACATACGAAATGGAATATTTAGGGGGGCAGTGGGTGTCAGCACCATCCTGTTTCAAACTAAAAATGAGGCAACACTGCAGACCTCTGATCAAAAGCCAGGTCTAAATGGCCCCAGCAATCAGGCTTGTTTGGAGCTGGGGTTGTTTTGGGCCCATCTGTAATAAAAGCAGCATTCCGTTCCATGACTTTTGTAAATCTCCCTTTTGGCTCTGTCTAGATGAGCAAATTGTGCTGATTTCATTAACTGTGTAGGTTTAACACAATTTGCTGCACTGAGCTGGCCCATGCATGGACAGGCTTCTTTCACTGAAAGTGTGGCTTGTTTTCACTTAGTGTACAATGATTAGGAATCATTTTTAAGTTAAACCAAAATATCATCCTTAAACTAGTTTAGCAAGGTACACACAGGGATGGATAAAACCAGTTGAACTACACATTACGCAGGATTGCCTAACAGATAAAGTACGGGCCTGGGACAAAACCTAGGGAGTATTAACTTGATGCAAGTTGTGTGTAGAAAAACTTTTGAGTATTTCATTAGCCCATCTGTCTAACATCCCTTTTTTCTTCTTATCTGATCTTCAGTCTAAAAGTTGCTTTTTCAGCATTCTCTATTCCAAAGGTCCAGGAGAGGAGCAACAACATGTTTGCACCTAGGCCTGGTCTACACACAAAGCCACTCAAGTTTAACTCTAGGTGTGATCTTAAACCAGTTTAGTGAAATGGATACAACCCTCCAAATGGATACTTCATTTAAAGCTGTCTTGTATTGCTCCAGCTTGCATCAGGAAAGGTACAGGGTTAAGTAATCTGCAGTATCCAGCTTGATACTGATATAAATGTGACCATATAAGAGGTTTCATCTATTTAATAAGCTCAGGTTTTAAACTGATTTTGATTAGATTGATGCAAGATTACTTGTAAATAAGGTTCTAATCTTTTTTTGGATATGCCTACACTGGAGGATCTGTTAAGTCAACTTAACAAGGTCGACTTTAAGTTGACTTAAAGTCAACCTTGTGAAGTCAACTTAGAGTGTCCACATTCAAAACTCCTGGTAGATTGCCCACGTCCACACTGGCAGCTGCTAGGTCAACTTAATGTGTAAGTCAACCTTATTAAGTTGACTTAAGGGCTATGCCCCATCTACACTGGCTAAAGTTGACTTAATAAGGTGGACTTAAGCGTTAAGTTGACCTTAAGAGGGGGTATTATTAAGTGGACTTAAGAAAGTGATTAAATTGACTTAAAAGCCCAATGTGGATGGAGCTTTCCTTAGGTCAACTTAAGGAAGGTTAAGCTGACCGAAGGCTCCAGGGTAGACGTACCCTATGTGTGGGTCTGCACCATCACCATGTCCAGAAGGTGCTTATGTGAGGATTCAATGGGCAACTGAAGAATACTCCCAGTGCAAATGAATACCTACTGTAATTTTACTGAATTCAGATTGACTTCAGCTACTTTTCTGGCCCCCATGTACCAGCTAAAAGCAGATGATGACACACACTCACCAGAAAGAAAGGTTGTTCCTTATTTTATTAAGTCAAGCCGACTGAGATGAGAAAGACCCCCAAAGCATTTACAGTGACATTAACATCTCAAAACATCAGAACACATTTTCATGGAATGGCTATTTCTGCCCATGCTGGGTGGGCTGGCTCAGCACCAAGAGCTAGCTGATCTCTGCCTTGCAATGGCTGGGCCTGGGGAACTGGAGATATACATGACAAACAACCTTTCTGCACAAGTGTTGATCAGTCAATGAGCAGACTCCTTCATTGTTACAGTGAGATTTGTATCTCCCTATCCAATGTGATCCTAATAAGAATCCATGACAGGCTTCAGGGGAGGTGGTATTCTGCTGGTGTTTGCCATGACTCCATTGCAGTTGGTGAAATGAATGGTTCTGATGGAAAACAAGGAGAGAAGACTGTGGCTGAGAGAAGTGTGCAATGGGTGTTTTGTGAGACTTCAACTAGTGTGAATCCTCTGGCCATTACATGGATAGGCAGACTGCAGCAGGTTTCTCAGGAAAGGCTGAGACGAAAGCAGACAGAAGGTCTCCCTCTCAGAAATGCAGTGCAGGGGCTTGGAAGAAGTAAACTGCTGCCAATGCAAAAATCAGCGAAAGAGAAGCTGGAACACAGCAGGGTGTGGCCATGCTGGTGCTGATGCCGGTGCCATTGTGGGCCCCATGCGCCTGTAAGAACAATTAAAAGGTTACTAGAGTAAGGCTCTGTGTCACTCCCAGGCAGCCCCACGCTGAGCTGCTGTGAGGATGCTTGGACCTTCCTCATCCAGACCAAGATATGAGCATGGGATTTACCCTAATGGCTCTGACTGATTGGTCCATAAAACCAGCATCCTGCTTCTGGCACTTAGCAGTGGCTGATACTTCAGAGGAAGAGACCAAGAACCTTAATGCAGCTGACCAACTGTGTGATGCTGCAAAGGTGGGAGCTCCTTCCTGACCACACTGAGCAGTTTATGTGGTGAAGTGTGAGGCTTGTTTATCCTGATGTCAGCTTGCACACATTGCTAATGGTTATAACAATGTCCATCCCATTTTAAAATTCAGCCGCAGCTTTTGACTCTATGACACTCCTTGGGCAGAGAACCCTACCCAGCCAATAGGGAAATGAATTTTAAATGCTCTGTAGCAGAAACATGCACCCACCATCCTCATCTCCAACGGACACCATGAAATACTCCCCAGTGTGTATCTCCTTCTCCCCACTCTGCTGTTTTACAAACTGTAACCACTCAGTCCTCACAACACCCCCTGTAGTGTAATAGCTATGTCAGTAGCATTATCTCTGGGTCACAGATGAGGAAATTAAGGCAGAAAGAGGAAGTGATGGAGTGAAGTGTTTATTCCCCTCTGTTTGGCATTGGTGAGACCACATCTGAAGTACTGTGTCCAATCTGAACCCCTGACTACAGAAAGGATGTGAACAAATTAGAGAAAGTCCAGTGGAGGGCAATGAAAGTGTTTAGAAATATGGAGCTTGTGACTTATGAGGAGAAGCTGAGGGAATTAGGCCTTTTTTAGTCTGCAAAAGTGGGGTAGGGGGAAGTGCATAGCAGCCTTTAATTACCTGAAAGGCATTCCAGGGACAATGGAGCCAGGCTGTTCTCAGTGGTAGTAGATGGTAGAAAGAACTAGGAGCAATGACCTCAAGTTGCAGTGGGGGAAATCTAGACTGGATATTAAGAAAAACTTTCTCACTAGAAGGGTGGTGAGGCACTGGAATGGATTCCTAGAGAAGTGGTGGAATCCCAACCTTAGAGGTTTTTAAGGTGTTACTTGGAAAAGCCCTGGCTGGGATGATTTAGTGCCTTGCATCTTGTCAATTTCCAAAGGGATAGCGGTGTTACGATGATTTAGTTGGGGTTGCTCCTGCTTTGAGCAGGGGGTTGCATTAGATCAGTGGCCGCCAAACCTTTTTGCTCCTAACCCAGCTGCGGACCCCTCTACCAGGCAGCGACCCCTCCACTGTGGGAGGGATGGCCTGCCTCCCCTTCTGGGAGCAGCGCTGGCCAGCTGGGGAGGGAGAGACAGCAGGCCCCCCTCCAGAGCAGAGCTGGTGCTGCAACCAAATACCTGCAGGTCGCGATCCAAACTTTGATGACCACTGCACTAGATCAGTGTTTTCCAACCAGTGTGCCATGGCACACAGGTACACCCTAATGCCTGAGCAGGTGTGCCATGGAATTCTTTGAAATAGTCAAAGTGTTCTGGATTGGCTCATGAAGATTCATGAGTTCATTTGAAGACTATATGGTGGTGTGCCTTAAAATGATTAAAGGTGTCAAGGTGTGCCATGGCAGAAAAAAGTGTGGGAACCACTGCACTAGATGACCTCTTGAGGACCCTTCCAACCCGCATCTTCTATGATTCTCAGTGACTTTCTCCATGCTACAACTGGGCTGTGAGGGTCTTAGAACTCAGGAGTTCCCCTTCTAGCCATGTGCTAAGTCTGCTAAATCATGCTGCATGGCCTCACCCTGTTCTCTCTTTGCACCTAAAACTTGTCACAGCAGTATTTTCTAGTTAGGCCAGTTTGGCTCCAGAAGGGTCCTTTGCTCCAACCAGTGGAGTATATGTCACGTGAGCACCAGCTAGCCTCCCCCACTGTGCTGCAGTTTCCAGGAAGTGCCCATCTTTGAGCAAGACGATTTCAGCCCTGAAACCAGTTTGCAACAGCTCTTGTTTTGCATACATGCTCAGAACAGTGCACTGAGGAGGAAATCCAGAGAGAAGTGAGAGAGGTCCCTCTTCAGACAGAAAATAGAAATGGGAAACAGAAGTCTGCAGCAACTTTATTGTGGGAACTTACTTCCCTGACAAAGGATTCCACTATATGGGAGCTTTGCCTGCCTTTTCTGCACCAGTTTCTCCTTTCTGATACATTAGTGTAAACCTGAAGCAAGTCAGCAGTGGCAGATTAGGGGCCTCTGGGCCCCTGGGCTTGGGCCCCATAGGCCCATGGGTTCATCTACCTATGCAAGTCAGTGGAAATCATCACTAGAGCCACTTCAGATTTTCACCAGTGTAACTGAGTGGAATTTAGTTCTTTCTTAATATTGTCCCATTATTTTTATTTATTATGCTCTGGAGGTTCTTATTCCAAGCTTGAGTACATGCCAATAATACATTAAGCTACATGACATAATTAACACTTGTGAAAGGTTGTTTGCTCTCTTATCTCTTCTAACTCAATCCTCTTAGAAAGTCCAAGGTGGATCAGCCACCAATTTATCTGCCACCCAGAAGCTGTTCAGTGGGGATTCTGCAGCAGCAGTAGCTCTGGAACTAAACCAGTTGTTCCTAACCTGTGGCTCCCGGCGCTTTCAAAGTGTCCTGCAGCTCCTGTTCAGTTGGCTGCTGAAGAGAGCCATTGCCTAAGGACCCAGACAGAGCACATTTCCACATAGCTAAAGGATTCGTGCGGGCTCCTTGCTGCAGCCAAGGGGATGGCAGATTGGCACTCCTCTGTCCTTGGCTGTAGTAGACACTTTGATGTGCTGTCTAGTAGATAGCACATCAAAGCTCTCCACCTAGTAAAGGGGTCTGCAACCTGCAACTCTGGAGCTGCATGTGGCTCTTTAGCTGCCACCTTGTGGCTCTGAGCTTCCTCTACACCAGGGGTCTCAAACTCAAATCACTACGAGGGCCGCTTGAGGACTAGTAGAGGGCCACATGAGGATTAGTATGGTAGCCCGAGGGCTGCACCACTGCAACCTTTCCATACAATGATATTGCAGATAATGATTGTGTCAGTGCGGGCCACAGGAAATAGCTTTAGGGGCCGCATGTGGCCCACAGACCACATGTTTGAGACCCCTGCTCTACACCACTGGGGGACCTTGTGGGCAGGGGTTAAAGTAAGCCAGAATGTGGCAGAGTTCTGTTCTGGAGCCCACTATTTTTAGGGTCTCAGCATTTCCGGCCCCCTAAAAATAGAAAATAGTGCCAGAATGCTGCATTCCGGGGCCCACCATTTAAAAACAGCAGGCCCCAGAACACACCATTCAGGCACCTTTTCTATTTTTAGGGGCCCAAATACTGAGCCCCTAAAAATAGTCGGCTCCAGAGCAGTGTTCCCTCGCGTTCTGGCAGGCAGGGGGCAGGAGTGTTGCTGAGAAGGGCCCCACCCCCTGGCTCAAGCCCTGCCCCAAATCCCTCCCCCTCCAGGCCCCACCCCAACCTGGGGCCTGAGCCTGCTCCCACTGCCCCCCAGCCGATCCCAGGCCATGCTGCCACCCTACTCGAGAGCCTGGCACTCCCTCCCCAGTTGCGCTGCCACCCTGACCCGGGCCTACTGGCCCCACTTTCCTGGCCACACCACCACTGGTAAGTACTGGGGTGGCCTGGCTCATCCTGGGGGGTATTGGGGGCAGGGGGTGGATTTTGAGGATGGATATTGGGCGCTGGAGGTGGGCATTGGGGGTTTGGGGGGCAGTAGCTAGGGTACTTGAAGGGGTACTGGACATGCGGGAGGGGGCCCCACCCATGTGGGAAGGGGGCCTACCTGATTAGGAGGATTTCGGAGCCCACCAAATTATACTTTAACTCCTCTTTGTGGGGAGCCCACTCCTGGTTCCAGACTCCCCCCACCAGGGGACCCTGAAGCAGTCACCCTGGCCTGGCTTCTTGCACCCCCACCATTGTGGCTCTCAAAACACTTGGTTATTGAAAGAGATTTAAAACTGGCTCTGCTTATCTTTTAGGTTGCTGAACCCTGACCTAGATTGACAAGAGGTACTGGGCATCCTGTGGAGCACTGATTTTCTGTCCTCTAGATGCAGAAGGGAGCCACTGCCTGGGGACCCAGGTGGAATGCATGGGGCTACATGATGCATGCGGTTTGCTTGCTGCAGCCTGGGAGATGGGAGATCAGCAAGGAGACAACCTCTTTGCTGAACTCCTGTCTGGTTACAGTGAGGGTGGGGACCTGCTGTTGGAGACTGGTGGCCCTTCAGGGTTGTAAAAATGGTATCTGTGGTCCTCGAGCCAAAACGATTGGGAACCACTGAATTGGACCGTGATGTAGGAGGAGATTCAGTGGTCATAGAATTACAGGGATGGAAAGAATCTTAAGAGATCATCTAGTCTACCCAGGGCTGGCCCAAGGGTTTTTGGTGCCCTAGGAGTACTGTGATTTTAGTGCCCCATTGGGAGTGATTCTTTCATTTATAAGAGATAATATATATTTTTAAATAGAAAAAAACCCTACTTCCATCTCACCTGGTGCCCCTTAAAGCTTGGCACCCTAGGCAACTGCCCAGTTCACCTATATGGTCGGACCAGCCCTGAGTCTAGCCCAGCCCAGGCAGGTTGGGAATGTTGAGCTCAGCTGCAGAGAAAAATGGTTGGAAAACCGTAGCAGAACCCAAAAACACCTTGAAAACACCCAGCAGAAGCCGATCAGTGAAAAAGGAGCCCCTCCTGCTTTATCAAAAGAGGAACATCAGAACTACCTGACTACAGCAAACTTGGGACAATTTAGTGTCCAGTCCTAGCTGCTTCAGAGAAGAGTGCAAGAAACTCTTCAGTAAGCAGCTATCGATGCAGGTGGTCTTAGCAAGTCTGGGGCCTGAGCAGTGGTGGTGTTGGCATCAGGCACAGAGGACGCGTGCCCCGAGTCCCAGTGCCAGTGCCCTGAGAGCCCTGCAGTGGCCACTGCCTTGCCCTGCCCCATCCCTGGCTGGGGATCTGGGGCTGGACTGCCCACAGCGGCGGCTGCCTTACCTGGCCCTGGCCCTGGCCCTGGCCGGAGATCGGTGACTAGGCTGGCAATGGCAGGAGCCCAATTTGGGCCCTGCCTGGGGCCCTGGGACTGGATCAGAGCCCAGGTGCCAAATTGGGCCCAGGGTCCAGGTCTTTTTCCAGGGCTGCGTTGCTCCTGGGACTGAGGCAAATGTCAAGGATGGCTCCCCCTATACCACGTGGGGGGTCCCATCCTTGATGTTTGTGTCCCCCTCACTGAGGCTCCACAAGCCTCTCCCAGGTCCCGCCCCCCCCCACCAGAACCCACCAGCCATAAGTGGATCCCCCAGCTTCCCCATGAGCTCCTGCCAACCCCCCACCTCCTGTCAGACTTTTGCTGGGCTCCCCAGCCCCCGCCAGCCTCTCAGGAACCCTGCTGCTGACAGCCTTGCTAATAGCTGCTGTGGGCCACCACCAGGCTCCCCAGTGCTGCCACAGGGCTCCCTGACTGCCACGGGGCCCCTCAGCCCTGCGACAGGCAGCCACTGCAGAACTCCAGTCCCATTGCGGGCTGCCACCACAGGCTCTCCTGGCCCCACTGCCAGCCCTGCTGTGGTCTCCTGTAGGCGACTGCTGGGATCCTTGGCTGCATTGGGAAACTCCACCAGCCTGCTGGGGGCCCTTGCTAGTCTCCAGCCGGCTCTCCTAGAGTAGCATAAGACCCTGCCCCCTGTGGGGCCGCAGGCAGCTGCTTGTGCTGCCCACCCACTAAGACCACCTATGGCTATTGAGTGGCCTGCCTATAGGAAAAATTTCTTCTGAATCCCCCATTTCTTAATGTTTGACTTATGCCCTGGAGAATGAAATCTATCTATCTCAGATGCTTGTCTGCAGAGCTGTGACTACGGCTGGGTGAATGGGGCTCTGTCCAGGGAGCACTGGAGTGGCTCAATAGAGCCACTCTATTAAAAGGTGCGTTTCACAGCACCAGCTCCAAGTGCCACTAATTGCAAGGGGCGTGTTCTAATCAGAAACCACCCAGGATGCTCAAACAAAGTGTTATGGCTCTGCTTGTCTGGCCCTATTTACATGTGTTTATCCTAACAGTTACCCTGGGAGTTAGGGCAGCACTGTCAGCTCATTTTACAGATGAGGAAATGAGGCTCAAAGTGAAAAAGTGACTTCCTTAAAAAAAAAAAAGCTCATGCAAAAAATAGATCTGTTAGAATTTAAGTGCCACAGGACTCACTGTTTTTTTTTCTAAAAAACAGTCTGCTGCAGAGCAGGAAACTGAATGCAGGTCTCAAGTCCCCACGTTTCTGGATCTTCCTGCCTCTCTAAGAGGCATATAGCTCTTTCAATTATTTTTTTTTAATCTTTACATATGCAGCACTGGATAATCTCACTATCCAGATAAGTGTTCGGCCCTTTTTGTAATCCTGATAGACTCTTACTTTTTAGCTCTATTGAGTGGCAATGAGTTCCAGAGGCTCACTATTTATGAAAAAGTACTTCCTTTTATCTGGTTTATATTTACTGTCTTTCAGCTGGGCAGAGAAATCCCATGTTCACTGTCACATGGGCACAAAGGCCTCAATCTTGCAATTTACAATGGCTGGGCCTGCACCTGCACTGAGTATCAGTGAAGTCAGTGGGGCTCTGTGCAGCTGCCAGGATCTGTCAACATGTATAAAATTACTGGGTGGGGGCTCTAGACAAAAGAGCATCTAGTCCCAAGTTCATCTCTCTCTAGGCACCTCTCAGCATTTTAAGTTCATTGTTAAGCATCTCACTTGGAGTCATACAGTATTTCATTGGAAAATTTCTAATAATTCAAATACCACTTGAGAGATTCTCCCACCAAAGAAAAACACCAAACCTTTTATTCAGCCATAGCATAAGACCTTGGTCAGGCTTTATGCCTATAAGTCCACAATCTCCCTAGTTGCCTGTTAAAAGAAGCTTTGCTTCATTCTTGAAAAATTAATAAATCTGGGCTATGGCATGCTAAAGTTTAACATAGTTACTAATGATCTGGAGAAAGGTTTGAGCAAGGAGGTGGCAAGATGGCGGAATGACACCACATAATTTAGGTGACACTAGAGAAATCTATGCAGAACCCTGGGGAACTAGCAAAGCTATGGGAATGTGTAGCAGTATAGCAGATCAAATTCAACTCTGACAAATGCAAGATAGCACACATTGAAAAGAACAACTTCAGACATTGGATTCCACATAACCATACAGGAAAGGAACTTGAGGCTAGCTGGGGACAGCTCAGTTGAGAAATGGAAAAAGCTGCTATGCACAGGCAGCAATCAACCCACCCTCCCTAAAAGCCCAGGATGTTTAAAGAATGAAGTAGACACTATCTAATGCTCAATATGATAATAGACTTGAAATATTCAGTGCTACACCATCAGCTGGAAAGTGGTTCTCAACCACTGTGTCGGGACACATTACTGTCACCACGCAGCTGTAAGTGTGTTGCAGAAAGCTGGGGAGATGGATGGATTTGGCCTGGAGGGAGTGGGCTAGTGTGCCCTGTAGATTTGTGATATGCTGCCAAGTTTGTCATGACCCACCAAAGGTTGAGAACTATTGAGCTGGGAAGCACTCAGAAGTGGCCTTGGGCAATTGGGGGCCCTAGGCAAAGGCCCATTGGGGGGTCCTGTGTAGGCCCCCACAACCCACCTCCATGGCCCCAGCGCCACACCTGCCAGCTCCCTGATGATCCCAGCTCCCCCTCTACAGCCCCAGCTCTCCTCCACAAGCCCTAACCCCCACTGCACACCTCCCCCATGGCTCTGGCTCCCCACCACTGGCCCCCAGTCCACCTCCATGCACCCCCGCAGCCATGACACCTCACCCTCCCCATGGCTCTTGCTCCCCAAGGCCAGCGTCCTCTACCCGCCAAGGGCCTAAATCCCCCCCACCCACCCAAACTGCCCCTTCTCCCTATGGCTGGCTCCCTCCATGCCACAGCACCCTGCAAAGGGCCCCAAAAATGGCCCTGGTGCCCTGCTGGTGGCCCCAGTTCCCCCACTGCTAAAGGCAAGGGGCAGGGCAGAAGCATAGACCTTGGCCTCTGGGCTGGCCCACCCTTCCTCTGGGACAGCGTGCTCAGCCCTACACCGTCAACCCCAGCACCAGGGCTTCCACAGCCTGATTGGCCCTGGGCCTCACCTCCCCACAGAGCCCCCCACCACTGCCAGCCATGGCCCTGACCCAGGCCCCCTGCCATGTATTCAGCAGAGTGGGAGGCGCGACACTGCTTTTGGGAAAGGCGAAGGGGCCCCTTGCTGCTTGGGGGCCCTAGGTGGCTACCTGCTCTGGGAGCACTCATAGCATGCTGGTTTGGTCACTCTATCTCTAGAAAATATGTGAACAGAGTGGATCAAGAGACAAAAAATAATTAGATGGCTGGAAAAACCTCGGTCCGTGTGAGGAGCTATTGAAAGGACTGAGATGGTTTAATTCACAGATGATGGGGAACCGCAAAGAGAGAGATGGGATAAATATGGGGACACTAGCATTTTCCTCCCTCGCAGGGATGTTGTGAGGATGAATATATTAAAGATGATGAGATGCTCAGATACTAGGGCAGGAGTCGGCAACCCAAAAGATAAGAGGAGTCATTTTAAAAAATTCCGTCAATTACCACATATTTTGAGAGCTGCAATGAATGTAGCCTCCTGGTGAGGGGTGGGGGCAGCTGAGCGAGGGCTCCTACCACGGAGTCCCTTGGTGGGCAGAGAGGGGGAACCAGGAGCAGGCACCTCAGAGGGTCCACCAGAGAGAGAGCCCAGAACCAGGAGCAGTCTCCCCACAGGGTCCCCTGATGGCACGTGGGAGCCCAGAACCTGATGCAGTGGAGGCCTGGAGCCAGGAGCAGGCTATCTACAGGGTCCCCCACTGGGGTCCTGGAACTGGGGAGCAGGCAGCCTGCAGGGTCTCCCAGTGTCTGGGGGGACCAGAGCCTGGAGCCAGGAGCAGGTTGTCTACAGGGTTCCCCCATGTGTGTGGTGGGAGCCTGGAACTGGGAAACAGGCAGCCTCCAGGGTCTCCCAGTGCTTGCGGTGGGGGGCCTAGAGCCTGGTGTCCCAAGGGGGCAGTTAAAGAGATGCATACAGCTCCAGAGCCACAGCTTGCAGACCCCTGTACTCAGGTAATGAGGGACAGAGAAGACCCAGCAATAGATTATTTGTATTGAATCCACCACAACAGTCATAGCACTAAGCACTTTGGTAAGACAAGTAATAAATAATATACATGTGGTGTTAGAGGGAGAGAAATTAAGATATGTACAATATTGGTAAATGAAATGTCTTTTAAAAACTCTGGTGCTGCTCAGATATTATGAGGGTGAGCATAATATAAAAAAGATGGAATTAGACTAAAATAAAATATAGGTTAGAGTAAGATAATGAAATACAATGTGACACAGAAAAATAGATATGATCAGCTGCCCCCAAACTAGCCTCACTTAGCTGATTTTGGTTCAGATGACCCAAACACGATTTCAGTGGAATTTGGTCTTAACTTGAACCATTTGGGCTGTTGTTCTTACCTTGGCATTGGCATCGGCGTTGGTGACAGCCAACAAATTCACCAGGAGAAGAGCAGTGAGAAGCAGGACAGCCTTCATGTTAAATTTCTGTGACTCAGATACAGCTTCTGCAAGGAAGTATCGTCTTCTGCTCCCCTAGAACAAAAGCAGAAGCTTAAATTATGTCTGGTGAGAAGCAGAGAGCACTCACCAATCAAACGATCTTAACAGACTAGCTACTGAAATAGCACGTGGGCCGCTGCTCAGAGTGGATTTGACTGCCTCAGTGAAGTAGCCCCAAAGATATACAACATTTATTCTGATTCCGACCACCCCACTAAAAAAAAACAAAACCAAACCCAGGACAGGAGCACTGATAAAATCACCAGTTTGGGCCATTCGCCAACCACAACCAAAACTAGAAGCAGCTAGCTGAGTTTGTTCCTAGGGGACAGGATGATGCTTTTTACTGGTGGGGCATGGGGAGGGAGGGGTATGAGGTTTTTGGCATCTGGAAAGCTTGGGTTTACTCTCTTGATATTGTGAGAAGCAAGAGAGTTTGGCATCTTGGATGGGGTTCTTCAGGGATCCCATATTGTAAGGGTCACCAGGCCAGTTTGTCAGTCTTCTCTCCAAGAAGTGCATGGACCCCAAAAGCTAGGGGGCTGGGCTACATGGTGCTGACAACTCAGCTATCATGGCTTGAAGAGGAGGGGGTGAGTCTATACTTAATGTGAATTCCCCCAGTCTTATGCCTGTTATTTCTAGAAACCTCAGAACATTCAACACTGCCACATACCTCTCAAGCCTCCGGTGACAGAGGTTTGCAGTTTTCAATTCATCCCAAACCATATAGCAGCACAAGCTCACTGGGACATATTGCAGCCATTGGATTAATTTTCAGCTAAGCTGGCCTGAACTTGGCATTTGTTAACTAGCCTTCTTGTTCTGTAACTGAAAGCTAGAGATGGATTCAAAGGCAAAATTCAGATCTAGATTATGAATCCACAAAATTCAGTGTTAACACTGTGTTACTTTGATCTGGGGTTAGGGCTAGTTCAAGCCCATCACTATTAAAAACATTTTAATATATATTTTGAAGCTTTCTCACAAGTAAAAGTATTTCCTATTTTATGAATTTGGACCGCGGTACTGAGCAACAGATACCTCCGGAAAGGACATCATATCTAGGCAGATGATAGATTAGATTAGGCAGAACATAGTAATATTTTCCTTTAAACTTCAGTAGAAGTTATTCAAAGTCAATGTGCTTCATCCTCAGTTTACACCACTTTCATACCAAGGTAACAGCACTGACTTCCATGGTATTACTCATGAGTCACATGGTATCAGTGAAAGAAAGAAGAATTCAATGAAGCCTATTTTGTGCCTTTTAAAGTCACCTGGACCAAGTAGCTGACCAAACTATTCCAAACAAATAAATTTGTTGGACTTCTTTGTGCTTATTGAATGTATCAAATTTTAGGAAGTGAAAGTTTTAAACACAATATCTGAAAGAAAAAGAAAATTCTGAAGCTTCTGCTTTAGCTATTTTAGATTCGTTTTTATGAGGTCAGTAAGCAGGAGTATAGAAATAAGAGTCTGCTGGTGGAGGCTACTAGATCATGAAAAGACCAAGTATGATAATTTACAGCACATCTTCAGTCAGCGGGACAGGTCCTAAGCTGTTTGTCAATTGGTATAACACCAATGGAAGATCTCCCCCCCCCCCAATACAAAAGGGAAAGGTTCCCCAGAAACAACATGATGACAACCAAACAGACAGTTTGGATATTTCAAACATTTTGTTTATAGAGTTTTTCAAATGTTACACAGACAAAATGAGCTGTTTAGTGCCTGCGATCAGAGAAAGAACACAGGAATAAACAGTACTAAAACCAAAATGCAACAAAAGAGCGAGCAGAGGAAGAAAGTGTGAGAATGCAAATAAAAAGTCCTTTTCATGATTCTCAGGGATTTGCTTGTGCATAAGGGTGGGACTGCAAATCCATTGACGGAAACCTTGAATGATCAATTCATAAAACTGAAAACTAGAGCAGTCTTTTTAATAGGTTCTAAAACAGAATAATTTGTAGTTAAAGCTCATGAACAAAATGTGACCCTTACTGGTAGAAGATGTGGAGAAGTGAAACAATAATAACCATGAAATAGCAACAGAAAAGCAGTGCCAGCCCCTATATACCTAAATCATGAGTCAGGCCACATCAAAATCGAGACTGGTTTAAAAAGCGTGGGAGTTTTAGAACAATGAATTTTGCACCCTTTTTATTTGCATTCTGGGTTTTGTTCTGTTTTAGTTTTTTTTTAGGGTTCACCTTTTCTCCTCAATCACAAGGGATGGGATCTTTTATATTTTGTTTAAATGAATGCTGAAATGTTCATGTAGTAACATGACTCCAGAATCAGCTGCTTTAAAAAAAATACCAAAACTGTGAGACTCCCAATAACACTGTGAGAACCAGCAATTCTTGAATCCTGCAGTGAAAGTACAGAACTAGACCAGACGATCTGGGTTCCAACATATGGCAACACCTTGGGAATGTTGCTTCCCCTCTCAGTGCCTCATTTCTGCCATCTGTATTGTGGGGCCAGTAGCATTGTGAAGATTAAAACCAACATACATGAGCCTCTGGTGGTATATGGTGACGCCAAGCCAATGCGCAAGATGACAGGCAGCTGTCCCATGAATAGGGTTATCAGATGTCAGGCAAAAGGAGGAGATGTCCTCTTTTTTAGTCTGGCAGGCATTTTAAAAATACATGATTTTGTCTGGCTTTTTACTTACAGGGGTAAAAGGATGCTGGAATGCTCCAGAACATCCTATTTTTAAGGAGACGCATTCCAGGGCCCCTTAAAAACAGAAGAATATTACATTGATACTATGTTTTTTCCATGTGTGCTCCAATGTCTCCTTTTTGTACTTCCCTGTCCTCCTTTCCAGGCTTTGGTATCTGGTAATCCTACGCATGAACCATCCTGAGGACACAGCGTGAGTGGTGAGGAGAAAGTAACACATGGCGGAGGCTGCAGCACACCAACAGGGGGCAGGTGGGGGCGGGGCAACTGGGAGGCTGAGGGACATGGTGATGGGCCCTGGAGGGTGGCAACAGGCACAGAATTGAAGCCTGCTCTGAGCCCTTCAAGGTGGGGATTCCCACACAGTCAGTGGGGAGGGGGTCTCCTGAGCTTGGCACTAATGCCACATTCACCCCCCTGTATCCTACTGGGGGGATTCTTCAGGGGTAGGGTTACCAGATGCCAGGCAAAAGGAGGACATGTCCTCCTTTTTACCTTCACGTCCTTTGCCCAGCAGGCATTTTAAAAATACATGATTTTGTCTGGCTTTTTACGTACCAGGCTTAAAGTATTCTGGAACACCCCAGAACACCCTATTTTTAGGGGGAAGTGTTCCAGGGCCCCCTAGAAACAGAATAATACTATATTTTCCCCATGTGTTCTCCAAATGTCTTCCTTTTTGTACTTCCCCATCCTCTTTTCAATGCTTTGGTAACTGGTAACCCTACTCAGGGGGTACTCCTTTAAGGGGATTGAGGCTTCACTTCTTGGGAGGGGGGGAATTCTCTCAGACCTCATCCCTTTCAACCAGGGGTCTCAAACTCAAATCACCACCAGGGCCACATGAGGACCAGTGCATTAGCCCAAGGCCTGGGCCACACACGAGGAACAGGCTGCACAAGTGAAACGTTTTCATCCAAGGGTATTGCAACTATTGATAGCTATAGTGTCATCGTGCGCTGCAAGATATAACTTTAGGGGGCACATACGGCCCTCGGGCTGCATGTTTAAGACCCCTGCTTTAGGGGATTGATTCTCCCCTCCCCTGGAAGGTAGGCCTTCCTCAGGGAGCACAGACTCCTGCCTTGCCCCCTGTAGGGGGCTATAAAATTGGAGGAGGGACCAACTCCCTGCCTCCCGCCTCAGTTGCAGCTCAGCCTCTTGCGGAGGGAAGTGGCGCCCTAGCGCGTTGCATGCCGGGACTTGTAGTCTTCAGTGAACCAATCGGCGCGCCCGGCCGTAACCGGGGCAACCGCTGCAAACAAAATGGCGTCGCCTGGGTCGCGCCAGACGGAGGGCGGGTGAGTCGGTTACAAGCTCGAGCCGGAGGGGCTTTTTACGGACAGCTCCGCGGGGGACCCAGTGGGGCAAGACGCAGGCGTGGGGCGTGTTGTGGGGCTGCTGCGGGTGACGTGGTCGCCTTGCACGGAGACGTCCAAAGCCGTTGCATTGCGTGGCGATGATGTCATTGTGGTCACCCTGTGACGCCTTGTGAGATCATCATGCTGCCTCATGAGGTCACTGCGTTGCCCAGAGGTGGTTTCTGATGTCCCTGTGTGCACAGTGTGAGGCTGCTGCATGAAGCCTTTGCGTGGCAAGGTGAATTTGTGATGCCATCAACTTACATGGGGGTGCGCTATGGTGGTGGCAGAGCATTGCATGAGGATGCCTCCTGGCATCATTGTGTTGCACTGTGCTGACTTGTGATGCTATCATGGTGCTCAGTAATGCTTCATGACATCATTTCATGATGACATGAGGATGGCTTTGGTAAAGTCTAGTGTAATGACAGAAGTTTATGAGGTGTTAGTTTGTCCCACCAAAGCAACCTAAGGAAACTGGCAACTTTTGAGTGCTACACCCAACTGCCTTGAAATGGAGCAGATTGTGGTCACCTTCACCTTCACGGAGACCATAGGGCCCAGAATGAAATGCTTGAGCATCATTTCTATGGGTATGTCTACAGAACAAAGGAAAACCAGTGGCTGGTCGGTGCTGACTTGGCTGTCTTATTGCTGTATAGACTTCTGGTGCTCAGAGCTCAGGCTCCACCCTGAACTTGGAAGTCTACACAGCAGTGAAAAAAGCCCCACAGCCAACCCTTTTTGACTCTAAGGTGGTTGGCATGGGCCAGGCACAGGTTTTTCTTTGCTGTGGAGACCTCACAGGCACAAGAGATCCCAAACTGAAATGCACCCTCAGCTCAAAGCAGCATGGGTGGACCTGAATTCTCTGCATGGCTCTCTGATATTTATGAAGGAGGAAGGATCATACTTTTAGCTCTGTGGTCTGCCCTAAAACTAACCTGCTGTGAAGGAACTCAGTGTGAAGATAAAATAAGCCTGGCTCCATCAACTGTTTCACAGTGCCCTTCAATCACACATTCCAAGGCATTTCACTCTTTTTCATACTGCAGTCTGGAATTGTAACATTTTCTTTGTTCCCTAGGGTCTAGAGTTGTCTGGGGTGTAAGCCATGAGTTCGCCTCTTTCCTCACTGAGAAAGCACCGCAGAGTCCCACTACAGCTACATAGTCCTGGGTAAATGAGGCATGAGGGCTTTTCCTTGCTTTTTGAGTCTTGCTGTCATCTTTGCTTATTTGCGTAGCTTTGATACAAGCTAACACTATGATGAAGGCATAAATGACAAATTCCTCAAGATAGACTCTCACTCCACACCATATACTTCACAGCTGTGCATGCCCTTCTTAGGCTTTGATCTTTCAGGATGCTGAGTCCCTCAGTTCCCATTAAAGTAAATAGGAGTTAAGGGTGATCAGAACAACTCAGGGGTCACTCAGCACCTTGCAGAATGGGGCCCTAAAATCCAATATTGTGCCCTTCCAATTCCAGCCATGAGCCACTGTTCCGTGGTGGAGCCCTGTATGTATCAGAATAGTGTCTGCAGTTACACTAGCGAGGATACATTTTCCCAAGCCCAGACCTCTTGATTTTATGGCCTCATTGCACAAGCTGATCCTCATCTGGGGCCAGAAGGAATAGTGTACAATTCTGTATTGCTGGCCAGGTTTGTTCTTTGTCTTACTTTTGTTTTTCCTTACTGGGAAACAGACAACATCAGTTGTGGCTTCCTGTGCTCTTAACTGCTGCTAAACTGGTCTGATTTTGTTGTGTGTGAGCTGATTCAGAAAGGGGGGGGGGAGGCGGCTTATTTTGATATATATCTCTGTGGTGAACTGGTAAGAAAACGTAAGCAGTTGTAAATTCCATCAAAAATGTTCTAAAAATACAAGTCAGTTATTCCTAAAATAAATTACCCAACAGATAATTAATCTGTCTGCTGTTGGTTTCTGTACTCCCTATTCTTATGTGCAGGAAAAGGACAGTGCCATTAAAACTCAGTGCCTGCGATGGTAAGTAAGGCATTTCTCTTCAGCTTATGTGTTTTTGCATTGAAGTGTCATATGTTTGCTTATTTTCCTGTCCTTGGTTTCTCTATTCTTTCCACATGTTTGACATCAAACTAATAGGAAGTGTTTTCCCCATTCCCAGGATTTGTTAGAACAAGTTTAATAATAATAAAATAAACTACAAATCTCAAATAATCTACAGTTCCAAATCAGGCTGCTTTCCTCATTTATGGTGTCATCTATGCTTGGAACATCCTCCCCATCCCTCAAACTGCTTCTTCCAAATCCCTCTTTGAAACTCCATTCTCCTGTGAGGCACATAAGCACTAACGCTGGACGGAATAATGCTGAGGTCACCTTTTCTCTAAAACAAATTCAGTCCCACCACTTACCTCTCTCACCCCCAGCAAAAGCTACTGTTAGCACCATGATCTTTGTCTCCCAGTACAGTTTCTTGTCTGGTTTTTGCTTGTCTGTTTAGATCAGGTGTGGCCAAACTGCGGCTCTTGAAGGAAAAAGTGTGGCTCATGGAAGAAAGCCAGAGGAAATCAGTCCCAACCTAGAGTTTTAAATCTCCCACCCTGAACATGCTTGAGGGGAGCACCAGCCTGTGCCTACCCACCAGAGTGGCCATAGTGGATGCTCAGCCCTGGCAGGGCTTAAAGCAAGGGGAACGAGCCCCAGCCTGTGCCTAGCTGCTGGAGTGGCCAGGAAAGGGGGCCCTGGGGAGAGGGGTGTCAGCCCAGGGGAGCCAGCATCAGGTCCTGAGGGTTAGGAAGAAGGTTGGGATGGCAGGGAGAAGTGGTGGCATGTTTGGAGAGGATAGGGAGAAGTGGTCAGGGTGGCAAGGAGAAGCTAAGTTTTTACTGTATAGGTAGGCCTAGTTTTTATGGTAACCTTAAGTAATTATTAGAATCTGACATTACTAGGATTAATGTTTGCCTGCTTTTTATGATACAATTAAAGTGTGCAATGAATTTTAAACTTAGTAATTTTGGAGTAGGTAAAATATGGCTATATGCCTTACTGCGACTCTCAGAGGTTTAATAATCAACTTGTGTGGCTCTTGAATTCCACAAGTTTGGCCACCCATGGTTTAGATTGTAAGCTCCTCAGGGTATGAACTATATCATCTTTTGAGTATTGCACCATGCTGAGCATGCTCTTGGTGCTTAACAATCATCACTTGGGGAGCTTTGGTGGATGAGTGGGACTTTCCCCAAACCACTCTTTCCCTGATACATTCCAGCATGTTCTTCACATGGCTTAGATGAGACCTCAGCTAAAAAGCAGACCTGACCTTGTTGCTCATGGGATTTCTGCCTCTTTGGTTCACAGAAGATGAAGCCATGCTGCTGAATAACATCCTGTCTTCTAGAACAAAGATGTGTGTGCAAGACAGTTCCCCTTCCTGCTCAAAGGGAACAACAAAAACATGTATACATGGTAATGTCTCTGAAAAGACATGAGCTACTGAGCCAGACACGGCCCTTATATCAGGAACATGCATACTTAGGATGGCCACTTGGACTCAGCACCTGTGTATATAGGCTTCACAATCCACAGTTGATGCTTAATTAGTAAATCCAGCCACGAAGAATGCTCATTTCACATGCCTGAATGCTTACACTGGTGTACCTGTTGGCAATCCAGGGATGCATACACAATGTCTGCTGCAGAATCCATATCTACACCAGTCCCTTCTCCCAGGGACCTAATGGATTTATGTACTGTAAGCACAGGGCATCCATTCATGCTGTCTGTGATGGTTAATCCAGGATTCCTAGATCTGCTGTGCCTTCAGCCTATATGATATGGCACTGTATGATCAGAAGGATTTCCCTTAGTCAAGTCAAGCTTGTAATTCTTTTCTTTCTTTCTTTTTTTTTTTTTTTGTTGGTGTGTGTATGTGTGTGGGGGGATAATGTCCTGTACTTTTAGGGGCAGCTCCAACTGACAGAGAGCTCATGTCCACTATGATGCAAAAAATTGCTTTGTTGGAACAAACAGTAAAGAGCCAAGCACAGGAAATCCATCTGAAGGTAAAAATGCTAGTCTTTGCAGAGCTTCATTTCGGGCCCTGCCTTAACAGTTCTGGCTACCTTAACCAGAGCCATGTTTACACCTAGTTTGGGGCTAAACTGGTATAATTGTTCTGTTGGCAAGGTTTCTATTACAGAAACCACCCACTCTAGAGATCTGACAACTGTCATCATACTGCAGTATGAAGTGTTTGTGAGTGGGGACTGTCCATTGTATAATGCTTGAGTTGACTAGAAAGCAAGGGTTCTCCTTGAAATAGATACAGCTGATAGAAATAGGGATGGCTATTACCCTGTTAAGTATTACTTAAGAGGGGAGCAGCCATCATGGAGCACTACTCACCATCGCACACAGGTGGGCATGGGGTAAGCAAGCAGTGTGATTTGGTCCCTGGCCTATCCTTTGGATAATGCATTTGTGTTCTACTCCCTTACTCAGGGCTTATAGTAACTCCATATTTTAGCCCTAAGTAATCTTGGGGCAAGTCACACTCTTTCTAGACCTTTGCCTGCCCATAAAATGGGTGTAGTTAAGCTATCTAGCTCCTAGAAGCTAAATTACTGGTGTAATCAGTTGGTATGTGGAAAGTTATTTGAGATCCTCAGAGGACAGGAGCCAAGAAGGCCCATTATTATACTCCTGGGTTCAATTCCCAGGGGGTTGGACTCGATGATCTCATGAGGTCCCTTCCAGCCCTATGATTTGATCTGATCTGATCTGATCTTTTCTTGTCTCTGTAGGCTAGGAAAGTTGCTGAGCTTGAAAACCAAGTGAAGATCCTTCAGAAGGGAAAAAGTAAGTTGTTCTATCTTTGGCACCCTTCTGCTTGCTGTGTGAGGCTTACATTCTCTTTGATGCAGACTGGGCTGCATTCTAGTGCTCAGAGATCCTGCTGGGGAGCTTGTACAGATCTTTCCTTGGGGAAGCCTAGTTTAATACTTCCCAAAGGAGAACTGAATTACTCTCTCATACAGCTTCACTTGATATCAGGTTTTCAGTTCATGCATGCACCTGCTGCTTTGACTTTTCAGCTGCTGGTTTCTGGTGCAACACTCAGTTGTCACCCTGTGATCTGCTTTCACTGTTAATAGTGTTCCCTCAGGACTGAGAACCGGAACAGAAGATGCTCACGTAACATTGTGGTGCTTAGGCATGGTCAGAAGAAACAGGGCTAGGAGGAAAACAAACAAAACAGGTTTCAGATTTAAGATGACTGAAGAAACTGGCCTTTCCCCAGCTAAATACAGCAAAGGACCTATTACAGGCAAGATTTACTGTGGGTCTCAAAGGACTCTCACAGCCAGGATTTCCCCTTGTCCTACATGTGATCTAGTTCCAAATTTAATTCAGCCTTGACTAATTCTTGCTCCCTACAGCTGACTCCTCCCATTGTCCTTTGGAATTAAATTATTCCCTTTAGCTGGGCCCAGACACTTTGGGTGGGATCCACAGAAGTACTTAGGTGCCTAAACTGCAGACATGGGCACCTAAATCCCAATTTTCGCTCCATTGCAACCCACAAGTGTATAACTGCCTAAACTCACTTGGCACCTAAGATTTTCAGAGTAAAAGTTCCCTAGGTGCCTATGTTCCAGCTTTAAGCATGTCCACTGCTGCCTCCCCTGGATACCCATCACCTATCTAAGTCCCAGAGTGATTTGTGAGCCATGGGAAGATTGGCATTCAGTCTCCTAAATCATGTGTAGTGCTTGTGTCGGTAGCATGCTGAGAGGCCACTCACCAGATCAGATTCCATTCAGAATTGAGGAGGAGGGTAGAGCAGTCTCTGAGTGGTGGGAGACCCTGTTTGAATCCTTTTTCCATCTAAGGCAGGGGGAAAATTGAACTGGGGTCTCCCATATTGCAGGTGGGTTCTCTAACCACTGGGCTAAAAGTTGCAGGATGAGCACCACCAATATCTCCTTCCCTTCTGGTTTGTGTGGAGAGAGGCAGGGACCTGACTTATTCCCTCCCAAAGCAGTTTAGACCAGTAGTTCCCAACATTTTCACTGCAGTGGCACACCTTGCTACCTTTAATTAATTTGAGGCACACCTCCATATAGTTTCCAAATGAACTCATGAATATTCATGAGCCAATCCAGAGCTCCTTGTAGTTTTTCAAAAAAATTTATGGCACACCTGCTTAGACCTGATGGCACTCCTGTGTGCCATTTCACACTGGTTGGGAAACACTGGTTTAGACACCTAGGCCACTTGACTCCAGCAACAGGTTCCCATTTGTATATCACATTCTTAGACTCCTGTCTATTCCCTTTCATTGCACAGGGAACCTAGTTGCCTGACTCAGATCTATGGTCAGATTCTCCAGGTTCCCTGATGCTCAGCATTGCAATACCTAAATCCTTTCCTGTATGTCACCCATTCTGCTGTCCTGGCAAGCTCCTTAGCAAGCCTCCAGTGAAAGCACATAACTGGTGATTTGTCTACATGGGTATGGAATGTCCTTCATGGCACCAGGTTTATAGCTCTGTCTTGTGTTGTTCAGTCTCTCAGCACAGCAGAATGGATCCAAATTTACTGGGTTGCTAACTTTTGAATTGGTTCATAGATATGAACTGGGTTGGCTGTGCCATCCCCACTGTGTCACTGCAAACAGCGCCATTTACACATCAACCCATAGAAATTCACCAACATTGCCCCAAAATACCTTTCAGATGTCTTCTAATCTAGCCACATCTTTTTGGCCTTGACTCTAGTTAATAGTCAAGGTACAGTGGGCAAGTGGGACAGAGTTGTGTTCAGCTTCTGAGCCTTCCACATTCAAAAGCTGAGGATCCCTGCGTTAACTGTCATTGATTGTCTCAGCTCTTGTCTGAAGCCTCTTAGAGTGAAAATAAAATACTTTGTTTCCTGTTTTCCCTCAGCAGATTCCCCTGAGTCAGGCAGAAAAGAGGAACTGGAAGTAATGTGCCTTCAGCTGCAGAATCAGGTCTGGGAAATGGAGGTGAGATTCATGACTGGACCCCTGGCTTCACCCCCATCCTCCCCTGGAATTTGTTCTTCCTCTTCATCTAGTTCACAAATGCTTGGTTCTTATTAAGATGCCAGTTTTAATATCACTACCTATTATTACAGCCTCTGTGCAAGAAGAACAGGTTAAAAGGAAAAGGAGGGATGCTGCTTAACCTCCTTTCTGCTCCTTTTCCTTTCTCCCTTTCAAGTCAGGCATGATAATGATGTAGCAATCAATAATAATTAACACCTTGCTAAAACTGTAGCACCTCCCATTCTGAAGAAGCCTAGGGAGTTTTACAGGGTATTCTGCACCAGAGCTACGCTGCCACTTATGCTGGTAAAACTTATTTGCTCAGCTATGTGACTAAGCCACCCCTGAGCAATATATCTTACATTGACCTAAGCACGGGTATGGACAGTGCTATGTTGGCAGAAGAGCATCTCCCACCGACAAGCTTCCATCGCTCATTGGGGTGAATTAATTATGTTGATCGATGCAAGTTCTTTGGCATAGAGCAACTACACAAGTATTTTACAGCAGCACAGCTGCACCACTGTAAGCTCGCTAGTGAAGACATGGTAAATTGTAAAGCCAGAAAGTATCATTAGATCATCTGGTTTGACCTCCTGTGTACCATTGGCCATCACATTTTACAGTTATTTCTGTAGTGGGCTCAATAGCTTGTTTGACTAACTTGTACCTTCCAGAAAAGTATCCAGTCTTGATCTGAAGACCTCAAGAGTTGGAGAATCCATGACTCTGGGGAGTTATTTCATTCACCTGTGACACACAGTCTTTTCTAGGGCTGAACGCAGCAGCCTTTGGACAGTTCACAGCAATGCTACAGAAGACTGTGTAAGATAGGAAGTGAAGTAGAATTATGTATCCAGATGGCTGTGCGGAGAGCTTTTATTAGTATACTGTTATTTTTCATTTTAATTCCTTTCATCCAGGGATTCCAAAGTAGGTCAGTATTATCCCCATTTTGTAGATGGCAAAGTTGTGTCACAGAGCGGTTAAGTGGCCTGCCCGAGTTGAGAGTCAATGTTTCTTGCGACCTGCTCAACTATTTTATTGTAATACCTCAACACTTCCCTCTATAATGCAAAATCAATGTCTGACTGAAACTTTTAACTTAGAGATTAGAGCAGGGAAGCGGGAGTCAGGACTCTGGGGTTCGCCTCCTAATTCTACCACTGATTTCACTGTGTGGCCTTGAACAAGTTTCCTAACCTCTCTGTGATTCTGTTTCCCAATGTGTAAAACATGAGTTGTAGTCTTGACTTACCTCACATTGAGTGTGGGGCTTGTTATGGCTGTGTTGTACTTTTAGATCCTTGATCTTGAGAAAGATGCTAAGTAAATATAGCACAGAATTATTATTGATGCCTAGCTAAATTGCATGCATTTTAATAGTTTTTCTACACAAACACGTCTGCCTCCTCTTTTTAATCTGCATGACTCTTTTTTTGGTTTCAATCCTTCCGTGTTAACTGGCTGACTCAGTAGAAGCGAAGTCATTGGAATGATCAAAGACTTAGTAGACAGAGTACTGAGTGATTGATCACTGTGGATAGATTCATACAACTTCTGGAGTCCATGACATGCTACTTTTGCTGCTTAGTGAGTTTTCTCACACCAACACCCTGTAACATGGGTCAAATTTGTTCAAGGCCACACACATTTTGTAGCTCCCATTCCTGGTCTTTTATAGTCCCATGTGCCTCAAACTAGTTCATCCTCTTCTTCTCTTTTCCATGCAGCGCTTTCTGAATGATTATGGATTGATTTGGGTTGGAGAAAGGAATGAACAACTTGGAGAACTGAAATCATTGGAGAAGCAGGAAAATCACTCATCAAGGGATACTTGGAAACCAGGTAAAACAGCAGTGCAAACTGCCTGCCTCCCACAGGATATTTTAAAAAGGCATAATATTCTCCAGATTGGAAAACTAGATAGTCAACCAATCAGATTTATGGCATGATAGCCCTTTTCCTGCAAAGCTTTCTTGTGCCATGGCTTGTGCAGTGATCTTGGTCTGTAGGCCATTAATTCAGTTCTTATTTATATAATACCTTGTCCAGCTGTGACCATGGAAAGATCCACCTTTCCCTCTGAAATGTCTGATCCAAAACCTTAACATGTTTGGGTTTTTAGAGGTGAATTTTAATGGCTTTTAAGTATATTTTTTTCCATCTCTAGACACAGCAGAGGAAATTTTCAAAGGCATTGATAGAGGATAGGCACCTAACACTCTTTCACTTCAAATAAGACTGTCACCTAATTGCCCTTTGAAAAACTTCTCTCTACTATCTGGAGAATAGATAGAACATGGGCAGTACCAGGTCAGGGTTCCCCTATACTGTACTCCCAGTGTCCACACCTCTGATCTGGAGAGACCGCCTCTAGGGCTGAGAGGAGAGCTGTGTGTCAGTAACTTGCAGCCCTTGGCCTCTCTGCTGAGACTGTCAAGAAGGGGACCTGTGAGGAATGGCGGCCTGTGGCATCTGAACCCCCAAATCAACTTCCTTGTTTTAGGGAAAGACAAAAAACTGTCCTTTGGGGGTTTTGAAAACTCATAAAAGTTGCAGTTGCATGGGTATCATTGCAGATGTGTGTGACTGGAAAATCCTACCTTAAATGATAGAAAGTGTAGTGAGAGGGGAGTTATTGCATTTTCTCTGTAGTTTCTTCTTATCCTCTTCAACCTTCTTTAAGACTGGATGGCTATTGCAACACCTCAAAGCTTAGTTTACAAACCCCAAATAACAGTCACTGTTAAACAAAAGCAACATTGCACAGGCTGAAATTTTCAGGCTGCATTTAACCACCCATTGCAAGAGCTCCTGTGTATTTAAGGTGTGTGGTGTAACTGATATCCTGTGACAGTTTTTAAACGGAAGGATTTTTTTATGGTCAGCGTGCAATGTGAAGCTGAAATCATCTTATTTGTCACATGAGATTTCATGGGAGAAAATCCCACTTCGTCAGACAAAGTGGGATTTTCTCCCATGAAAGCTCATGCGATAAATAAATCTGTTGATCTTTAAGTGCCACAAGACTCCTTGCTTTTTTTGCTTTACTAGACTAACATGGCTGTCCCTTTAGAATTTGAAATCAGCTTACAGCAGGACTAAAGATGACCAGTGAAAATAGTATGCATAACCTGATGCAGGAAAGATAGATTTTTTTTCTAGATTGTTCTGGATGCGGATTGGGTAGGATAGATCCTGCAGACTTTCATCCGCTAACATCCTTTTCTGTTGTTGTTCTTTCATTATCATGACCGTGAGAGACACCCTAACCTATTTCCATAGAAAGGAGACTAAGCAATGTAACACAAGTGGCTACAGGAACATAGTTTAGTAACTCAATGGATTTAATAAATTTCATTTATTTTGGGGACCTGATGGACTAGCTCTCAGGAGGAAGGTCACCAGAAGCTGTACCCATACCTTGAATGTTTGGAGCCTGATTCTGATCTCAGGTAATGGCTGGTGTAAAATGAGTGTGAGATAAGAATCAGGTCCTGTCCACAAGTTAATGTGCATTGAATTGCCCATATTGTCTAACCCCACCAAAACACATTATTGTTCCCTCTCTCCAGCTACCACATGAGTGGGTTTGTTGGGAGCCAGTTGCATTGTTTTGAATCTTACAGTAGTTGGTGCTGATCTCTTGATAAGCAGTAAGAGAGAATGAGAATATACTTGGACATGTGGCAGCTGTTCTCTTCAAAGTGCTGTGAAAAACACCTCCCAATTAATTCTCTCAATCCCTTGAACCGTGTAAGGGAGATGATATCTGAATAGCAGTGGGAGTAAGACACAGAGCATAGCTGGCTCACTTCACCTTATTTGCAGGTTGATGCATTTGCAGAAGTTTTTTCCTCTTATTGACACTGTTTTTAATTCTTTAGAGGCCCTATCAGAAGCAGAATTGAAAGTAGCAGAGGTCTTTCTCCAGCCCACATCTTTGCACTCACTTCCTCTCCACATATACTTTTTCTATTGTTGTATGCACAGATCTGTTCTACATCTAAGCCTGGCATCCCGTTCTCAAACACCCAAATGATTTTCCTTTCCCCAGTAATCCACCAGTAGGAGAAGGATTGCTTAGAAAGACCAAGCTGCACGCCTCTAAGATCTGTCAGTCAGCTGATGTCCCTGCTGCATTCTCTCCAGGAGTCCATGCTGAGCAGCTGGTTTAGCCTACTGTAGATAGTGAACACGCTAACACAGGCACCTCATCTTCCTCTGTAGATTGCACAGCGCCAAGCAAGGAATGATGTGTCACAGGATGCATATCCATGCACCCCTAGGCTCTGACAGAGGGGAAGCAGTATATGCGTTGTATCTAGACTTTAGTAAGGCTTTTGGTACAGTCTCACATCACCTTCTCATTAACAAACTTGGGAAGGACAGCCTTAATGGAGCTACTATAAGATGGGTGAAAAATTGTTTGGGTACCCACTCCCAGAGAGTAGTTATCAACTGTTCACAGTCATGCTGGAAGGGCATAATGAGCGAAGTACCTCACGAGGCGGTTCTGGGTCTGGTTCTGTTCAATATTTTCATCAATGATTTAGATCAGGGGTCTCAAACTAAAATCACCCCATGGGCCACATGAGGACGAGTAAAGGGCCTCATGAGGACTAGTACATTAGCCCAAGGGCCACGCCACTGAAACATTTTCATACAAGAATATTGCACATATCAGTAACAACAGTGTTGTTGCGGGCTGCAGGAAATAGCTTTAGGGGCCGCATGTGGCCCACAGGCTGCGTGTTTGAGACCCCTGATTTAGATGATAGCATAGAAAGTACACTTATAAAGTTTGTTGATGATACCAAGCTGGGAGGGGTTGCAAGTGCTTTGGAGGATAGGATCACAATTCAAAATGATTTGCACAGGCTGGTGAAATGGTCTGAGGTAAACAGAATGCAATTCAATAAAGACAAGTGCAAAGTACTCCACTTAGGAAAGAACAATCCATTGCACATACACAAAATGGGCAATGACTGCCTAGGAAGGAGTACTGCAGAAAGAGATCTGGGTGTCATAGTGAACCACAAGCTAAATAAAAGTCAACAGTATAAGGCTGTTGCACAAAACGCAAGCACCATTAAGATGTATTAACAGGAGCATTATAAGTAAGACACAAGAAGTAATTCTTCTGCTCTACTTTGTCCTGATTAGGCCTCGACTGGAGGATTGTGTCCAGCTCTGGGTGCCTCATTTCAGGAAAGATGTGGACAAATTGGAGAAAGTCCAGAGAAGAGCAACATGAATAGTTAGAAGTCTGGAATACTTGATTTATAAGGGAAAATTGAAAAAGCTGGGTTTGTTTAGTCTAGAAAAGAGGAGACTGAGAGGGAACAAGATAATAGTTTTCAAATACCTAAGAGGTCATGAGGAGGAAGGAGAAAAACTGTTCTCCTTAACTGTTGATGATAGGACAAGAAGCAATGGGCTTAAATTACAGCGAGGGAGGTTTAGGTTGAATATTAGGGAAAAAATCCTAATTTTCAGGGTGATTAACCACTGGAATAAGTTGCCTAGGCAAGTTGTGGAATCTCCACCACTGGAAGTTTTTAAAAGCAGGTTAGACAAACACCTGTTGGGGATGATTTAAGAGGGTACTTGGTCCTGCCATGAGTTCAGGGGGCTGGACTTGATGATCTCTCATGGTCCTTTACAGTTTCTGTGATTCTATGATCTATGTAACTTTTCTGTTTCATTATAATTGTGTGGTATGATGCAAATTATGCCATGCAAGATTCCCTTTTGAATGCTCATAACCTATTGTACTTGATTACTGTGGCATCATGTTTCCTGAAGCATTATGTATGTGTACAGATGTGAAGCATGTTGCATAGCACAGACCCTCAGGACTATCTCTAGCACAGAGGCTGGAAAATTACATGACAGAGACAATGGGGCCAGATGAGGCCTGTCCAACCTGTAGCCTGGAGGCCAGGCTCTGACTCGCCAAGGGCTTTCATTTGGCCTGCAGAGTGCTGCTGCAAAAGCCTGGGAGCAGGGACTGGCTGGGGTCCTTCTCAATTTCCCACCCTGAGCACAGCTGCAGAGAGGTGTGGCCTGGCCAGAGAGCTGTTCAGAGGCTGGATTCAGACTCTTTTGGGTGTGCGAGCTGAGTTGGCATTGTGCTCTGTCTGGTGGCTGTTGGGGGGTGCAGCAGAAGAGCTAGGCCTGAGGGCAAGTGGAATCCAGGGGAAGGAGAGCAGTGCTGAGAACACAGGGGGACAAACACAGGACAAACTGTGGCAGTTCTGAGACGGTGAAGGGGGCAGGGGAGCAGTGCGGTTGGTAGGCAGAACCCAGCTACTTCCTGAACTGGACAGATCCGCAGTTCTGCTCTCCTCCCACACCTCTAGTGGCAGCACCCCGTCCTTTCGCTGACCTTAGTGGCAAAATCTCTTATGAAGAAATTGCTACACTTCAATGTTTCTGGTACAGAGATGCCCAATGCCAAAACCTGTGACCCCTGCAGAACTGTCGGGGTTTCTGTCCTGTGATCCTGTCTGTGTCTCACTCTGTTCTTTCCCTCTCCCCAGCACTGTTCTCCTTTTCCTGAGCAGTGCTTGGCAGGAGTGAGGAGAGCAGAGTTGGTGGGGTCCCTGTCAGGAAGTAGCTGAGCCCTGCCACCCAGCTGTTCTGCTCCCCTCCACCTTGTCCTTCTTCCCCTGTCCTCCTCTGCCATGCTCCCGTGTCCTGCTCCCGTGTCCTGCCTTGCTCCTCACACTCTGCCTTGTCCCCTCACACAGACACCCCTACCCCCCCTTGTTCTCTGTACAAAGGGCAAGCAAAAGCAATGCCAAATATCACACTAATCATTATTTTATTAAAGTTTATTAATAAGATTGATTTGCATGTCTTATCTATCAAAAATTTTCTCACCAGCCCCCCAGCTGAGAATAGAATTGCAATGTGGCCCCTCACCCAAAAAGGTTGGACACCCCTGGGCTAGAGGAATGCCTGTAGCACCTTGGCCCAGGAAAAGAGGGAGGAGCCAAGGGGATTAAAAGGAATGCAGACCCTCTGAGAGGAAAAGCTGCTGGCTGTGGCCAGAGAACCACCATCTTAAAAAAACTGCAAGATGCCCAACCAACCTCACACTGCTAGGATGGCCTGGTCTGGCTGAAAACCACCAAACGGCCAGATTTGGGGGCAAAAAGGATGAGAACAAGTTAAAGTGTGATCCTAGATAGCATTATAGATTAGTATGCAGTTTATATCCTTTACTTTTGATTATTGCTACTTCTGACTGCGTTATTAAATAATTGTACATTGTTTTGCTGCTTGTATACTCACTTAAAATCATATTCTGATCAATAAACTAGCATTTGTTTTACCTAAAGCTGTCTGGACTTTAGAGTGTGTGAGTGAGGGAGGCTGAGCACAATTAATTTCTCTGTTAAATGGATGGGCATGAGTGTATGGCGACTGAAGAAGGATCCTAATCCCTGTAAGACAGAAGTTCCCACTGTGGTATCTGGGGATGGGGGTGCTCACTAGGGAACTGTCACCTTAGTGGCCAAAGGGCATGCACTCACTGCCTGGGACCAATCACACACAGGAGGCTGGTGTGGACTGACTTAGGAGTGAGTAGTTGCCTGGCAAAGTGGTGTGAATCAGGGTTCAGGAATGGAGATCTGAGGGGTCACAGTGGCACACCAGACCAGAGCCAGGTAGCAGCCTGTCTCATGATGATGCTTAGTACATTAGACCCATAAAACTAATCAGGGTTTCCAGTGATCTCCAAGGAGTGTGGGCTGTGTTGGTAGCTGATGATGCAGCTGCATAAATTGGTAACAAGGAGGTTGATTCTTGACTGTGGTGTTGTATATGGCTGTGAAGTGTGGATGCAAAACATTGCCATTTTGGTGTGGAAGCATTTCATGCTCACTTCACAAAGGAACAGATGAGCACATGAAGTGGAGGTAGCCAAAAGCCAGGGCCAAAAGAGTCAGGTTTGAGCACAACCATTAAACATGCCCACGCAGGGGGATGTGGATTCAAAGCCCTGACTGGAGATTTCTCCCCATCAATAACTCTGCTTTCCTTGCTGCAGGTGACTCAGCTGTTTCAAAATACCTGATCAATCTTGATTTAATTTTGGAAAACCTGAAAGATTTAAATGTGCTGGCTGGGGAAGGCGTGTCTCAAATCGAGCACACTGCAGGAGGTGCTAGGCTGAGGCAGCCTGAATCAGTATCCCTCACTTTTTATCAGAATGGAATAGTCATGTTCAATGGGCCCTTCCGGTCATATGAGGAGCCATCCACACAGGTATGGACCAGTTCCTAGAGCAGGGGTCTCAAACTCAAATCACCACAAGGGCCACACGAGGACTAGTAGAGGGCTGCACAAGGATTAGTACAGTAGCCCACGGACCGCACCACTGAAACCTTTCCATGCAATGATTTTGCAAATATCAGTAACAATTGTGTCATTGCGGGCTGCAGGAAATAACTTTAGGGGCCACATGCGGCCCATGGGCTGTGTGTTTGAGACCCCTGTCTTAAAGGAAGTCAAATTAGTGCCAGCCAACTCTTCTCCCAGCAAATGCTGAGGGTGGGAGTGGGATGAAGCTGAAGTTTGTGGGATCATTGTAGGCGCATCTTCCACATACAGAGGGTTGGTGAGGAACAATGACTGTTAGAGGATCTGCCATTTTCTCTTGTGGTGCCTTTGTAGGACTCCATATCTGGTGCTGGTGGAATGTATCAGCATTGAGGTAACTACAGAGTCTGAGACCTGAGTTTTAAGCATTTGTGCTTTTGTTTCAGCAATGCCTTCAGGATATCATGGATGGCTATTTTCCCTCAGAGCTACAGAAGCGCTATCCGGATGGTGTGCCTTTTCAGGTAAGCAATGCAACACCTTTGCCATCTTCCTTTTAGGAGAAATCGGTGGGTTACTCTTCAGTAACCATCCTTCTTCGAGATGGGCTGCTTGGATCCATTCAGTAATAGGTGTCTTCATGCCGGAGCGCTGGATTGATTGGAAAAAACTTGTCTTAGCCTGTCAGAAGAGGGGAGGTGGCCACCACCCCTCACGCCACCAGTGGCTATATATACAGCCACCTCCCCACCCCCTCCTCAGTTCCTTAGAGTTGCCAACTCCAGAAGTGGGGATGGAGGGGAGGGACCTGAATGGATCCGAGCAGCCCATCTCAAAGGATGGTTACTGAAGAGTAACCCACCGTTCTTCTTCGAGCGCTGCTCGGATGCATTCAGTAATAGGTGACTACTAGCCATGCTGAAAAGGATGGCGGGTGGAGTTGGTACTTCCGCCTACAGCACAGCAATAAGCCCTATAAGGTAAAGGCCACACAGCAAGACGTTTGCCAAAGACAAGAGGTGAATGGGCCTTGGCGGCCTGTAAGAAGCAAGGGCTGAGAATCAACCAGAACAGGGCAAAAACCGAACCTGCCGAGGCAAAGTGCATACGTAGGTCGCCGAAGTCACTGGAGCTGGAGAAAAGGGGCTCAACTTAAGAAGACAGGTTACGCAGGTACCCCGCCTAGGAGGAGAAATGTGGAATGTAATCGATAGACTATACTGCTTGGCCTAGGCCGTGTCACGTGGCCTTGAAGGAGAACACTGAAAACTGGCTGATGAGACTAGCCATATGGCCACGTTTCATGTGAGAACAATGAAAGGGCAGGCATAGAGCACCCGAAGGCTTTTGCAGGAGCCACGTAGCCATGGACTGATCTGGCAACCACTGAGTACAAAAGGAGAAGTAAGGGGATGGCCATGCCCCTTATCTAGGATGCGGTCAAGCAAGCCATCTGGCTAAGGAGAGGGAAGGATACAAGGTTGTGAGGTGGGCTCGAGAATGACTGAGAAGACCATGGGACACTAGCCACGACGTATAGAGTCGAGCCAAGCAGAACGGGCCCACAGCATGCTAATTCGCAACCTGGTAGCAAAGGAGCGCAGATTGCAGCTAAACTGGTACCACGACCAGGCTCTCTCAGGAGAGAGGCCCCAGAAAAGTACCGACCGCATGGTGGCCTGAGATAGTGTTGGCCAAAAACAGCCTACTAAGGGTTGCGGGGAGCTAGGATGTAAGGTAGGGGCCCTGTTGGTCTAAGCTTATGGGGTTTTGCCCCTTGAGGCTCTCACTAAGCATGAGGGGAAGGAAGAAGGACGGCAGAGAACCTTAGTACCATCTAGACAGCTCCTCGGAGACTGAGAAATTGAAGGAGGGTCGAGAAAGACCGCGGACTCAGTACCTGAGGTGCATTCCTAAGGGAGAACACTATCACTTTGCCATGTCAGGGCTGCCTGGGCGGAAAACTCTTCAATACATGGATAGTGAAGAACTCTGCTGCCAAGGGAGGATCCTTCTTGAGCTAGAGAATGGCCCGTAACAAGGTGGCTGCTGCCACGTCTGACGGCCACCTCGGGATCAGAGAACCCAATGAAGTTTTCTCCCCGGAGAGAGCTAAAGGGCGAATAAAGGGTTATAGCCCCAAACTGTTACGTGTTGTACAGACTGGATTCTGTGTGTCACGCCATCATAACAGCAGTGGGAGTAGGTGGGTCCTTAAGAAGGAAAAGAGGGGAACCGCAGAACTGCAAGGCGTCACCAATGTGTATGGGGAAAAACGCTGTAGCATCAAGGAGCTACGTGCGGCATAGTGGGATGGTCCGCCGGGGGCTGGGCGGAAAGGGGGAGGGGCCCGTGCTAGGGAGTAAGACCCTAGGTCTCGGGATGACACGAATGCCCTGGAAGCAGACAACTGTCCAGGGGGCAGCAGGTACTGAGGTGGGAGCCACATGGGAGGGCATTCTAAGGGATAGACCTTACATAGTTTCCCAACCTATGATACCTGGCAAGGTATTTCCCTGTCAGGGTTTAAAAAGGGTGACCCCAGCTGTACTTTGGTGAGGTCAGGGAAGCGGGGGCTACCTCAGAGGCAGTAGACCAAGGAGAGGGGTCCCGAGGCGAGCCCCTGGTTCCCACTCGATGACCATAGGGCAGAGACGAGGAACCGTTCAAGGGTGGGAAGGTGGGATGGGCCGTACCTGGGGTCCGTGCAGGGGTAAAACCCCCTGTAGAGGTCCCTTCCCAATGAAGTAGCTATCCAGGTAGCTGAAAACTACACAGATGTGTCCCCTTAATGCACAGAGGAAGGTCTTGTTGAAAAAAGGGGGGGGGGGTCACAGCGCAGAAGACGGTGGTGTGACCCGGGACATCCCCTCCCCTTCCCCTAACCCGGAGTGAGGGGGCCTACCTGTGACACGCGTCATTGCCACAGGCACAGTCCTGTTGCAAATAGGCTTTGGATGTGCGCGTCTCGGAGCCCTGCCATAGCTGGGCTACAATGAGATGCGTCTCCATCCCTCGATGAGGGGTTAGGGAGGGAGCGTGATGGGGAGTATTTGGGAAGGAGGGATATTAGGAGTAGGAGAGGGGCGGCTTTCGTCCTCAGGAAAGTCGCTGCTTAAGGAGGCGGGGGGGTTGGTGGTTACTACAGTATTGGGATACTGGCACCATAGGTGGGCATCATACATTGTCAGCCCTGGCATCCTGATCAAATCTTTGGTCCCGCAATTGAGGGAGGGAGAGAATGGAGAGGGTTGGGGTGGTTCCCTGCAGGCCTATCTTCCCTATGGGGAAAAAGGGCGACAATGATGCTGCAGGAGCCTCCTGCACCCCAAGGGTAAAGAGAGTAATGGTCAGAGGGGCCTCTCCCTGGGGAGGTGTGACCGAAGGCCCTCTTTCCGCTGAGAGTGAGGCGAAAGGGGGGGGGGGAAGGGAGGTTGTCCTACCCAGGGAGTTGGGAAGCTAAGTTGGGGGGGTAGGTCCGGGAGGGAGGAGGCCAAAATACTCGGCTTCTCCCCGAGGATCCCGGGCCATACCCACCACAGAGTGGGTTTCCGGGGGAAACAGGACATTCCCCTCAAAAGGCAGGTCAAGGACCGCCTGCTGAGTGTTAGAGGGCACTCTAGAATCCCTGAGCCATGCTAACCTACGGAGGGTAACTGCGAAGGCCATGGTGTGAGCTGCAGTGTCCACTGCATCATGGGCTGAGAGAAGGAGGTCTTGAGATATTATGTTGCCTTCCTCCAAGAAGACATCATACTCATCCCTGGCCTCGGACGGGAGCATATTCCTAAATTTCCCAAGGGACTCCCAGACATCTAGCAAGTACCTGCTGGTTAGAGCCTGGTTGTTTGCCACCCACAGTTGAAAAGCCGACGAGGAGTATACCTTGTGGCCTAACAAATCCAGTTCTCTGGTCTCCCTGGCGCCAGGGAGGGGGTTCCTGGGAGGTTCTCCGGCCCCCATTGCCATCTGGATCATGTCCCAGGGGGGACTGGGTGGCCAGCAAGTGAGGGGTAGTCTGATTTGGATACCCGATATTTCATGCTCGCCATATCCGAAACTGGGGGGACGGAGCTTGGACTTTGCCACTGAGAGCGTGCAAGGTCCCACACGCTCGGGTGGGGCGGGATTGCTAAAGGCGCCATGGAGGCGAATGCCGGTCCAAACAAGGTATTGGAAGGGAGATTCAGGGGTTCCACCTCCATACCTAAGTGGGCCGTGGCCTGGCGCAGCAGATCAAAGTGTGCCAAGAGGTTGCCCATGAAGGACTCCAGTGCCAGGGACAGCATGGCACCGGGGGTCTGCTGCGGGGGGGAGTGCCCTCAGGAGACCACTCTTGTGATCAAAATCGGAAGGGAGATGGAGCCGATGTGCGGCGCTGGGGCCGTTGGGAGCCCCTAAAAGGTCCCTCTTCCGGCCTGGAGGCAGGGGACAGGGATCGGGATTCCTGGCCCAGTGCCATTGGTGGAGTGGTGCCCGCCCCCGCCGGGGTGGAAGGTGGGGGGCTGTACAGCAAAGGTGAGCATCCTGTGTGAACCCAGGCCTTCAAAATGAAGGCCGGTTTGCCCCTTCTGGTTGGGAGTGGGGCAGGTGAGGTAGGAAGGAGTAGCAGGGCTCGTGCTGCTTCCACTGCTGTTGGGGTGGATGGGACAAGAAGCAACTCTGCGTGAGTCGCATCCTCGCTGGGGGAGCGAGGACCGCTTGGGTGTTCCCGTTCACTTGGTACCAGACATCGCGGCGCCAAGAGTGGGGTCAGCCAGTGCTGAGGTGATGTCGGCACCGGTGAGGCCGGGCTGTACCGTGCCATCGGCACCAGAGATGATATGGCATGGTGCCGGGCTGGCTGAGGGCAACTTCGATCGGTGCTGAGGTGCCGAGGCACCGGGTAGGTGCTGCAGTGTTGGAGTCGGCACTGAGGTGATGCAGCGGCCACCAGTGGCACAGTGCCGCGTAGGCTCCGGTGCTGAGCTGGGTCTCGGTGCCAGGCTCTCACCCCAGGCCTCTGGTGAAGGGTGCTGAGCCTCCTCCGAGGCTCAGGCATGGCATTGCTGTTCCCTCTCCTTAATTGTTCGAGGTTTAAAGGAGAGACAAATGGAACATGCTGAGATCATGTGATCTTTGCCCAGGAACCTGAGGCACTTCCCATGGGGGTCGTCCCGGGGGAAGGCCTTGCTGCACTCAGCACAGGGTTTAAGCCCCAGCATCGTCGATGTGATGTTCTGGTCCGGTGTTGGGCTCTCGCGGTGGAATTAAATCCACAAAGGAAATGTGCCCTGCCGGACAGTGAATCCAACGAAGAGACAGGCTGCTTGTGATTAACAAGGAGCAGATGTTCCAGATCTGACGCGCAAGGCAGAAGAAATGAAACTGAGGAGGGGGCGGGGAGGTGGCCGTATATATAGCCACGGGTGGCGTGAGGGTTGGTGACTGCCTACCCTATTCTGACAGGCTAGGACAAGTTTTTTCCGACCTATTCGGCGCTCCAGCACGGAGACACCTATTACTGAATGCATCCAAGCAGCGCTCAAAGAAGAACCCTCTCTTCATGCAGTCTGCTTCCAGCTTGCAACGTCTCATGTTTGCACCATTTTGCAAGCTTTTCTCAACAGCAAATGTTGTTTGAAGCTTCTAAACCCAGCTTATGTGCAGCTGGGTTCAGTGGGAACACACCTGCTACAGCCGTTGCTGGAAATGGCCAGGCTTTTGTGCACTACATTTGAACAGTTTGTCTGCTTCACTGAAAACTTAGGTTAGAAAGAGTCTGATAGGGCGAAACTTCTGAGCCAGTAGAAAGCAGTCGAAGAGAGGCAGCTGCAGAGGATATAAAACCTAGATCTTCAGATATAGGTGCCTCACACATCCAGTAGAGCTGTATGTGCTCAACCCATCTTGGAAATCAGGCCACTGCCAGGAAGAGATCTTACTTTAGACACCCAAGTTTGAAAATAAACAAGGAGTTCTGTGGCACTTAAAGACTAATAAATTTATTTAGTGCATGTGCTTTTGTGGGAGAAAATCCAACTTCATCAGATGCTTTGAAGATGAAGGAAATTACAGAATGGGGGGAAAACAAATGCAGAAAAGTGAAAGTCACAAGAACAGGTCACACTGTAACAGCAAATCAAAATAGTTGTTCAGATTCAAACACTGGGAAACAGCATACAGAGGAAGATAAAGTCAAATCACCTGTTGTAACACGAGAAAAATCCAATGTCCCGATTAAGTCCCGAAGCAATGCAACCGAATTTGCAAATAAATTCAATTTCCCTAGCTTCTCTTTGAAACCTTGATTTAGTATTCATTTGTGTGAGCACAGCAATTAACAAAAATGCAAGGAGTCATGGAGGGTGAAGTCAAATTACCTGTTATAAAGTGAAAAGAATATAACAGGTAATTTGACTTCACCCTCCCTCTGTGTGCTGTTTCCTAGAGTTTGAATCTTTACAAATGCTCTGATTTGCTGTTGTGGTATGACCTAATCCCATGTCTTACACTCCCCTGCATTTATTTTCATCCAATTCTGTAAGTTCTCCCTCTTCAAAGCGTCTGACGAAGTGGGATATTCTCCCATGAAAGCTCATGCGATAAATAAATCTGTTAGTCTTTAAGTGCCACAAGACTCCTTGCTTTTTTTGCGTCACTGGATTAACACAGCTGCCCCTTTGGAACTCAGCAATTAACAAATCATTGATGGAGTGATCACAAAGACTGAAATGCTGACCCACTGGTTGTGGTTTCTGATGTCAGTTTTGTGCCCATTAATTCTTTTGTGCAGAGACTGTCCTGTTTGTCCAATATATGAGGCAGAAGGTGCATTTCTTGCACGTGGTAGCATAAATCACATTGGTGGATGAGCAGGTGAATGAGCCTGTGATGGAATAGCTGTGGTTTTATTAGGGCCTGTAATAGTGTCTTTTGTGCAGATATGTGGGCAAAATTGGCAGCGTAGTTTGTTGCAGGGATATGTGCCTGCTTTCATGGTTCTGTTGTTAGGGGTGTAGTTGCTGGTGAGTATCTGTTTAAGGTTGGAAGACTGTCTTTAAGTGAGGAGAGGTCTGTCTCCCAAGGCTTAAGAGAGTGAGGGATCATCTTGTAGAACAGGCTGTAGATCCCTGAGGATGTGTTGTAGAGGTTGTAGGTGATTACTAGAGGTGTTCTGTTGTTTTCTTTCTTGGGCTTCTTCTGTAGTAGTTGACTTCGGGGTACCCGCCTAGCTCTGTCAATCTGTTTCTTCACTTCCGCAGCTGGGTACTGTAGTTTTCAGAATGCTTGATAGAGATCCTGAAGGTGTCTGTCTCTAAATGAGGGATCAGAGCAAATGTGGTTGTATCTTACGGCTTGGCTGCGGACAATGGATCGTATAGTATGTTTAGGATGAAAGCTCAAGGGACGTAGGTAACTATACCAATCAGTAGGTTTTCGGTATAGGGTGGTGCTTATGTGTCCATCCCTAATTTGTACTGTAGTGTCCAGAAGGTGGATGTCCTGTGTGGAGTGAAAAGTTTGAAAATGTGGGCCTATAGGGTCACTGATGGTGGCCAGATCGATCTTTCCAGTTAACTGATAGGGTCTGTGAAGACCAGCTCAGAATCAGGAAGTCGATCGCTGAAGACCATCCTGGAAAGTAGAGTAGTGCTAAGTCGAAGGGAAGGCATTTCCCTTTGGCTCAGTACTCTGAAGACACCGCGATACATAGGTAGGCAGTCAAAGGGCAATATTAAGTACTTTGTGTATCTCCACTGGACTGCCACCAAAATCCCGCAGCAGTGTCAACTTGTTGATGTGGAGGTTAAAAAGTCCTGGGGGAATGGAAAGCACCCAGTGAGGACTTAAGGTATATCTACACTGCAGTAAAACACCTGCAGCTGGTCTGTGTCACTTGCTTGAGCTTATAGACAAGGCGTTGCCAAGCTGCGGCTCACGAGCCGCATGCAGCTCTTCCATGAAAAATTGTGGCTCCCCAAAGAGAGCAGCAGGGAAGGGCGGCATAGTGGGAGGCAGGGAAGAGAAGTGTGCAATGGTCGGGGACCGCAGAGAGGTGGTGGCGTGGTAAGAGGCAGCAGGGAAGCAGGGGATGGTCACTGCTGGCAGGGAAAGGCAGTGTGCTAAGAATCACAGCGTGGTGAGAGCCGGCAGGTAAAAGCAGTGTGGTCAAGGACTGCAGGAGGGGGCAGCATAATCAGAGCCTACAGGGAAAAGCAGCGTGGTTGGGGACTGCAGGGAAGGGGCAGTGTGGTGAGAGCCAGCAGAGAAGCAGGGGAAGGTCACTGCTGGCAGGGAAAGGCAGCATGATCAGAGACTGCATGGAAGGGCAGCGTGGTCAGGGACTGCAGGGAAGGGCAGCGTGATCAGAACCGGCAGGGAAGGGGTAGCGTGGTCAGAGCCACCAGGGAAGGGCCAGAGGGGACCTTAGGCAATTGGGGGCCCTAGGCAAAGGCCCATTGTGTGGCCACCTAATGGGCCAACTATTGGCCCCCACTGCTACCTTCCCTGTGGCTCCAGTCCCCCTGCACCCTTAACTGCCCCATATCACCCCCCCAGGACTCCTTGTTTGGTTTGCTGAACCAAACTAACATGATTATCCCTTTGGAACTTGTAAATTATTCTTGGGTATGGTATTTTTAAAGATCTTTCCATCATGAAGCTTGTAAGTTGATCATCTTTCACTTAACATAAATCAGCTAATGCTGAACTACAAAGTTAAAGTGAACACTTTAAATTTTTAAAAAAAAGTATGAGCATGCATTAATAAATAAGAAGTGTTAACATTAATGATGGCTAAAAAATAACTAAAATACCACATTTAAAATTTTGGCAGTCAAATCTTACAAATTTTTCATACAGGCTTGGTTTTATGTGCACTAGAGACATTTAAGACAAATATTTATAATAAATAAAAATAAGTGAAAAGGAGGTTTCTAGTGTGTAGCTATAAATGAAAAACACCAAATTTCAATGAAATTCTCTGAAGTATTCAAGTTTATAAGACTCTGGCCCCCTTAAAAATGTTAAATAGTAAGTACAAAAGAAGCTAAAAAATAACTTATCAAAAGAAAGACATACAGCACAGACATCACACCCAGGTGTAATGATTGCCTAAGGGAAGCACTGTATTTAGCTATAGCAGCCTATATGGACCTACCTGGTAACCTGAGCTAAAAAAAGCCAAAGTAACAGTTGTTACAAAGTCAAAGGAAAAGGCAAAAGAACAGATACAAAAGAAAAGAAAAAGGCAGTATTTCACAAAATTAAAAAAATGGCAAAATAAATGGCCACACTGAGGAATTAAAAGCTGAGTCCACTGGAAGAGTTCCTGGTGTTGTGCTGTCTATTGCTTGCTCCTGCTTTTTTAGCATGTCAGTGTGAAGGTGATGGGCAGAGAATGGTGAAATCTGTATTTCAGGTAAAGCACAGATCCTAAAGATAGCTTGCCTTGATGAGCCAAGAGTGAAAAGTGCTTAGGCTTCCAGCCCTACTAGCTCTGCTAGATGGGAAAAATTGCTATATTTTTCTCTGTTTTCATTTCTGTCTACCAAATTGAAGATGGGGCCCCTTACTGCTTGGGGCCTAGGCGGCCACCTGCTTCACCTTCCCCAAAAGCTGCCGCTGGGAAGAGCAACATGGTCAGGGTTGGGGTGGGCAGAAGTGTGGTATGATCGGGGAGAGCAGAGAAGGAGCAGCGTGGTAAGAGACTGCAGGAAAGTGGCAAGAGGGGTGGGGGAGAGAAACGCAGCATGGTTGGAGAAGCCCTGGCATGTTTAGATTTTCTCATAGGGCCTAATGCAGCTTACTCATTGTTAAAATAAAATTGTGTTTTACAAGTCCTAAACATGATGTGGAATACTGAGAAATGAAAATACAAAGGAAAAAAGTTTAAAACTGAATGTAGATTACTTTCAATGTTTGGCACAACTTACTGCTGTGAAGCATTGTATTCCACCATGACATTCAAAACATTGTGCAGTACTTAGAGATCAGCATCTGAGAGAGCTTTTACCTACTGCATTGACAAGTTACTGCCCAGATTTTAAAAAACTTGCCACAATCCTGCAGTATTCTACATCTGGTTTTCACGGTAACCTTAAATAATTATAAGAATCTGATATTAGTAGCAGGGGCATCGCTGGCACCTGGCACACAGGGCCCGTGCCCTGAATCCCGGTGCCAGTGCCCTGGGTCCTGGCGTGGCCCCTGCCTCTCCCGATCTCCCGCCGGATTGGGCTGGAGATCTGGTGCCCGGCTGCCTGCAGCGGCAGCGGCCACTTCCAGCCCCTTCCTAGGCTGGGTGGCCCTGTGGCCGCAGCTGCAGCTCCCTGCCCTGTTTGCATGTGGGGGCGTGGCCTGCAGTCAGGGGGCGGGGCCTGGTCCTGGGCCAGTGCCCTGGGTCCTTCCCCAGGGCAGCGATGCTCCTGATTTGTAGGATCAATATTTGTCCTGTTTTTACAATAAAGTTAAAGTATGCAATGAATTTTAAGCTTAATAATTTTGGAGTAGGTAAAAGTGCCTCAGTGCGGCTCTCAAAGAAATCAACTTGTGTAGCTCTCAGGTGCCGTAAGTTTGGCCACCCCTGGAGAACTTAGGCTGTGGGGCTATAGACTTTCAGCACGGATGTTCAGGCTGAGGCAGAACACCTGCTCAGCATTTTATAGCCCTGTAGCTTAAGGCCCGTGAGCCCAAGTGAGCTGACAAATCAGTCAAAGGGTTACATTGCACTGTAGATGTACCCAAATTGGCCTTGTGCTTCTCTGACAGCTGAGTTCTGCTGAGTTGGGTGGGACTGGTGACCAGGGGGGCCTGAAGAGTGCTTTTGCTTCTTTGGTTTCAGAATGCTTTGTGGTGGTCCTGGCTGCTTGTAGATCATTCTTCTGTTGTTAGCGTGGGTCAAGGTACCCCCCTAGGTGAGCCTAAAATAAAACTCTGCGGTTTAACGTTACCTTTCCTTTGAGGATCACTTTTCATAGATGGGGAAGCTGAGGTACAGAGCTGGTTCAAGGCAACATGCTAATATGTGCAAGACTGGAGTGATCAGATCATGTCTTATCTTAGAGTCTGGATATGCCATGAAACTAACTAGGAAAGGTGTTAGACTTAAAGGGACACAGATGTGGGTTCATTTTACTGGAAGGTCTAAAAGGTTCTGCAAATAGCTTCCTTTATCACGGTTTCTATGTTAGAACCAAATTCAGGAGGAACTAACTGTCTCTATTGGTTGTTACTGTTTTTTTCTTGCTGCTTACCCTTTTGTTGCACTATGATACAACAAGAGCTGGGGCCTGGAGACAGGCATGTTTGCTAATGGCAGCTATCATTAATTTGACAGGTCACTGACAAGAGAGATGTTTTCTTTCGGGAGAGGCAACTGCCAGAAAACTTTCCTGGCCAAGGACAGGTAGTTGGCCATTTGAGATCAAGTGAGGTAAAAGAAACCAGTGAGATCCCAGGTGAGTCTTTTGCCTTTCCCACTAATCCCTGGAGATCCCCTACATAGCTTCAAAAGAGAGGATAAATAAAGCCCAGGTGAAACCTGGTCACAGCTACTAAGGAGTTAATTCAAAGAATTAACATTTCTGAGTTGAGAGCATTTGTATGCCACTACAAAAGCTGACAGCCAACTGCCACAATAGTCAGTCTCACGGTTTGAAATCCTGAGATTTCAGCTGGTCATAAGAGATCACAGAACAGGTGGTTTTCCCAGAATGCACATGAAACCCATCCATTTCCTGAAGGAAACCCAACGTTCATTCTCAGCAGAGGTCTTTCAATATCACCATTCAGAAGAATGGTTTGGTTGATGAAACTCAGGGACTGGGCCTTCAAAAAAAAAAAATCTATTGCAAAACAAACAAGGAGTCTGGTGGCACTTTTAAAGACTAACAAATTTATTTATCGCATGACCTTTCATGGGAATAAATCCCACTTCATCTGACACTTGAATTTGGGGAACTTAAAATGTAAGTTCCCCATCTTCAAGTGTCTGATGAAGTGGGATTTTCTCCCATGAAACGTAATGCGATAAATAAATTTGTTAGTCTTTAAAAGTGCCACCAGACTCCTTGTTTGTTTTTGCTGGAGTAGGCTAACATGGCTATCCCTTCTGGTTCTACTGCAAGTTACTTATGTAAGTGGACATGTCTCCCCTCCCATTCCTCAAGATACCAGCTTTATCATCTCCATTCCCAATATGCCAAGCACATCTCCAAGCTATGGGTTGTTTAGGACCAACTCACAGGTTTCTTATTTTTCTTCTGAATTTCAGAAATCTGTTCCAACAGTTGCCAAAATAACTCTCCTTGATTAAAAATTAAACTTGATCTAGTAAGATTGGATGTTTTGAGCACATATGATTTGACATGGTCATTTTTGTGTAACTGCATAGTAGGAGCAGTAGTCCTATATTGTTGCTTATTATCTCTGAAGAGCTGCTCATATTCTATGGAATTTGAGTCACATACCTTATGGGTGATTTTAATAATCCATTCCCAAAAGGGAACTTTCCGAAGTATAATTTAGATGATCCTAAGAAGCGGCAAATTCGTCTGATGTGGTAAATATAGGAACCCTTTTCCTTCTCCCCCAGCTCTGTAACTTTGTCCCTCTCTCATGGCAGGTCCCAAGCTCTCACTGGAGCAATTTCTGAACAAACTTCCTAAATCTTTGATACGAGAGGGACAAGTGCTTGATATCCGAGGGCCAATCAAAGACACTCTTCAGGTATGACAGAGCCCCTATGGATGTAGAATCTAAGGGTAGGCTACATTTAAAATTTAGGTTGATCTAGCTATATCTCTCGGATGTGAAAAACTCACACCTCTTAGCTTAGTAGTTAAACTGATCTAACCCTTGCTGTGGATACAGCTAGGTCTATGGAAGAATTTGGCTAAGGAGGTGGATTACATTCAGCAATGGGGAAAACCCTTTCCATTGCTGTTTTACACTATGATGCTTCAGCAGAATAACTCCAGGGCAATAGATAAGCTGCTCATAACTTAGACATTTTCAGAGCCAGCAGTTATGCTAGTGTGAATCAGTGGTAACTACGAAAGCCAACATGCTTGTGTGGGTGCGAATGAAATCGTACCAATCTCTTTCTCCCCCAAAATCTTTAACCTCCTGAATTCAGAAAAGACTCCAGCAGAAAGCATTAGATGTCTTCTCACCAGGCCCTTTCTGGAAGTGCATTGTCTCTCGGGGGGGGGGGGGGGGTGTTCATTATTAACACATTTCCTGACTGAGTGAATATTTAAGTTACTATCTCAGGTCTAAGAGCTTTACACTGGGTCATTTTGCTTGAAGAGGAGTAAGTATGTTCCTCAGATAGATTTGATTATGATGATTAATCTCTGTGCCCATATGGAATGTTTAGAAGGAGATGTACCAATCTAGTTCGATCGAGCATGTTTTGGTGGTTTAAAACTACCACTGGTTAACTGATGTGAGATTTAGTTGTTGAATTAGAAGCCCCAGCCAACACCAGTATCAGTCCAAGCAGATTTTTTAAAATAAATATATTAAATAGGTGCAAATTGACCATTTGCTGGAGAAACCTGACTTCCTGGCATTGTGTCAAGCCTTGTATATCCTGCTGGGAGCAGCAGGAGAGAGATTTTGTGATTCTGCATGGGTACGAGAGGGAGGCTGGTCCAGTGGTTTGCGGACTAGCCTGGGACTTGATCACCCTGGCTTCAGTTTCCTGCTCACGGGCTTCTTGAGAGCTTGGACAACTCATTTAGGGCTACCTACTTAAAAATATTCAGGCACTTGAAGACGTGGCTAGATGCCTAGGCAGTTCTGGAAATCCCAATCCCATTAAGCCTCTATCTGCATCTTTAAGTGACTAAATACCTTAAAAAATTGTCCTTTATCCTCTCTATGTCTCAGTTCCCCTTCTATAATTGGGGTAATAGTTCTGTCCGACCTCACAGCAGTGTGGATAAATGTGAGGTCTCAAGTACTGCACTAATGCGACCAGATAAGTACCATAGATAGGTAGGCTAGAAAAGCTATTGGCCTTGTAGATGGTGGGCTCAGGCAGGCCCATCCTTTGGGCAGGGTGGCATGATCTTCTCCCTGCCCCTACCCTGCAAGCAGGGAAGGGGCGGGACCATGGGGTTGGTTTCTGGGCTGGCCTGCTCCACCCCCAGGGAAGAACAGCCGACCCAGGCGAGGCAGGGAAAGGAAAGGCCCTGGGCTCAGGAGGAGAGTAGTTCACAGAATTGTAGAAGATTAGGATGGGAAGGGACCCCAAGAGTTCATCTAGTGCAGGGGTCTCATGCAAATCACCATGAGGGCTGTTTGAGGACTAGTACATTAGCCCGAGGGCCACACCACTGAAACCTTTTCATGCAATGATATTGTAAATATTGGTAAGAATAGTGTTGGTGCAGGATGCAGGAAATAGCTTTAGGGGCTGCATGAGGCCCATGGACCGTGTGTTTGAGACCCTTGATCTAGTCCAACCTCCGGCTCAAAGCAGGACCAACTCAAACTAAATCATCCCAGCCAGGGCTTTGTCAAGCTGCACCATAAAAAGCTTTAAGGATGAAGATTCCACCACCTCCCTAGGTAACCCATTCCAGTGCTTTCACCAGCCTCCTTGTGAAAAAAAGATTTTCCTAATATCCAACCCAGACCTCTCCCACTGCAATTGAAGACAATTACTCCTAGTTCTTTCATCTTTCATCACGGAGAACAGCCTAGCTCCATTCTCTCCAGAACCACCTTTCAACCAGTTAAAGGCTGCTGTCAAATAACCCCCTCCACCCTTCTCTTCTGCAGGCTAATGAAGCCTAGTTCCTCTCCTCTTCTCATAAGTCACATGCTCCAGCCCCCTCATCATTTTTGTTGCCCTCTTCTGGACTCTGTTTTGTCCTCATCCTTTCTGTAGTTGGGGGAGGAGGAGATGCTGGACATAACACTCTAAATGTGGCATCACTAATGCCAAATGGAGGGGAATATCAAACTGCTGGCAATGCTCTTACTAATGCAGTTCAATATGTGCTGCTAGCCTTCTTGCCACATAGTTCTCCAGCTGTGGCTAGAAAACAGGGGGACTGTCTCTGTTGTATTGATTCAGGACAGCTGGGTAGATGGTAGCTGATATTTCCCATCTGGTTTCAGGGTTCTGATGGGACACGTGGCAGTGAAGTGATCCTGGTGGAGATGCCTAGCCTTGCAGCAGTGAAGGAGAGGTAAAGGCAGCAGATCTTGCCTGTTCAGTCTCTCCCATCTGCTGACAGGCCACAGATCAGGGGCAACCTACAGAGAATTTTTTTTAATGGTTTTGTCCTTTTTTGCTTCTTTTAATCGATAAAGAAAGCATGGGAGGGGAGGGTTTATGTGTTTAAAACCAAAAAGACTTAGTGTTTTCTGGTTGTATTTTACCTTAAAAATAGCAGGAAGCCCAGTTTGATCTTTCCTACTTTGGGAGATGTTTATGGTGCATCTTGACATCTTCCTTTGAAGGCTTCCTGTATTGATAATGTTAGCTAGTCTTGTTATTAAAGGAGTGTTCACAAGAACAAGCAAAACCCAAGAAGTGTGAACTAGCATTGTCCAAATAGTGTAGTGACTAGCACCTCTGCTTAACATGCAGAAGGTCCTGGGTTCAATTCCCAGGGGGTTGGACTCGATGACCTCATGAGGTCCCTTCCAGCCCTATGATTTGATTTGATTTGAAGACTGAGCTAATGTGAGTAAAAATATCTTTGTTCTCAACTTTCAACCTCTGAATTGGAAGGGAAAAGATGAGCAAATGGGAAGTAATTATTACACTAAATCTCCACTAGTCAGAGTGTCTTCCAGGCTCTCTAAGACCTGATTCTTCTTCGAGCATGGTTGCATCATTCAGTATTAGGTGTCTACATGCCACAGCGCACGATTGGTCGGAAACTTTTTAGCCTTAGCCTGCCAGAGCAGGGTCAGCAGCCAGCATCCCCTCTGACCACTCCCGTGCCTATATATATAAAACCCTGACCCTGATTCTCCTTAGTTCCTTTTTCCATCCTCAGCAACAGTTTCGGAACAGCCTGCTCCTTGTAATTACGCAAGCACCTGTATATTCTGCCGTGTATGAGCCACCCATTTATGTTTGAAGATCTGTCCATGGACATTGTTCCACCAAGAACTGCTGCTCTTACTGAGTTCCAAAGGAGCAGCCCTGTTAGTCTAGGAAATCAAAAAAAAGCAAGGAGTCTTGTGGCACTTCAAGACTAACAGATTTATTTATCGCATTTTCTCCCACAAAAGCTCATGTGATAAAAAAAACCTGTTAGTCTTGAAGTGCTACAAGACTCCTTGTTTATTTTGCTCTTACCAAGTGCACAAACCCAGAGCCAGAAGACGACTCCCAACAGCCCCCAACAATGCCAGGCTTCAAATATTCTGCTTCCTGCGGCAAGACCTTCCCAAGGAATGACCCCCACGAGAAGTGCCTATGGTACCTGGGTGAATGCCACCAGCCTACCAATTGCTCCATCTGTTGGTCCTTTAAACCAAGGACCCTGAAAGACAGGGAGCACAACTGCTGTCCATTGGCCCTGGAGCAAGCACAGCAGCTTACCCCTGGAGAATTGGGGTCATCACTGGAGCTGCTGGCACTGCGTGCCAGGTCAGCACTGGAGCCCTCTCAATGCCACTCCCCTTAGGAGCACAAGATGACACGCTCAGTGTCCACTTCAGTGCCAAAGTGCAGGCACTGCTCCAGCCTTCCCTGACTGGGCCACTGTCAGGATTGGGGCCAGGAAGTCACGAAGGTCCCCTCCACCTTGGAGGCCTTTCAAGTGGCAAAAACTCTCTTGTTTTTGCCTTCACCTCTTCATCCTAAGCCTCAGAAATGGAGAGGAAAACCGGCTTCTTGGGGATGTGGACCACTCCAGTGCGGCACTGATCTCCATCTCCCACAATGGTATTGAGTTCACTGGTACCACAGTTGGAGGGAGCCTCTCCTGCCTCTGAAAGGCCTGCCAGTACTGGTTCAGGTCCTATACCAAAGCGCCACAGAGGGTGCTCTCCTTCTTGCTGGTACTGTAGTGCTGCCTCATCACCGGCACTGACCTCCCTGGCCCTTTCTTGTGCCAGTGCCAGAGCAAACCCAACCCTCAATGCCAGGAAACATCATGCTCTCTGAGCCCTGAGCAAGTAACCCCTTCACACAGGGGCAGACAGCCCCATGATGAATTGCCAGTACCAGGCCCCTCGGCAATACTGACCTCGCAAGTGATCCCCATCATAGGAAGCTTCGTTGCAGGAAACCTCCCATAGTACTGAAGGACCCGGGACCACCCCACCATTGCCTGCAACCCCTGACAGGGCTTTAAATCCCAGCCTCTGGTCCTACAGGGAGGACACTACTGCCCACTACGACCTCCTTCACCAGGTAACAGCGCATGCGGGCTTGGAGGTCGAACCCATCAGTGGGGATCAAGACCCCCCTATTCGACCCAGGTCTTACATCTCCCCCAGATGCAATTGTGGTCTTGTCGCACCCTAGTGTGCAAGACCTTGCCAGGGTACACTAGCAGACTCCCACTTTGATTCCTTCGGTCTCAGATATAGCAGGTCATAAATATCAGGTCCCACTGGAGAGTTTCCCTTTCTTGGTTGATCACCTGGTACCAAGTGGCCTTAGGGTGTGAGAGCCAACCTTCCCCAAATCCCTTGCCAAGATCCAGGGAGGCGTGGGGGCTGGACCTCATGGGCCGGAAGGTGTACTTAACCTCTGCTTTCCAGCTCTGCATTATGAACCACTAAGTGCTGGTGAGACAAGACATTCTAGATATCTGGGAGTCCAAGAGGAGATTCTGGGATCTCCTTCCACAGGAACACCGGGATGACTATGACTTCCTTACAGAGTAGGGCATGCTAGCATCCCAGGATGCTCTCTTCACAGCGTGGGATGCCTCAGATATGGAGAGCCATGGTATAGTGTTGGCCATCATTATGAGATGTGCAATGTGGCTGCAGTAGGCAGGCCTGCCTGCAGACATACAGCAAGCTATCCAAGACCTACCTTTTGAGGGACGGTCTTTGTTTGTGGAGGCAATGGAGATCTGCTGTGTGGTGTGAGGGACCCCAGGTCAGCCCTCAGATCACTGGGTATGTTCCCCCCACCGGTGCCCAGTCACTCTCCTAGCCCTCAACAGCAGCACAAGCGCTGGAGGCAGAGTGCCAAACACGGCCTCCCCTGCCAAATGAGAGGCAAGATCAGCCCTCGAGGGTCTCAAGATCTCCTCTTCCATCTGGGGCTTTCCATTGAAGTACTGCGGACCTCATGCCAAAGAGGACCCTATCAACACACTAACCCCCTCAGGTTCCACCCACTCTCCTATATCTCAGCAACCCCTCAGAGTTCAGCAGCAGAGGCCCTAGGCCCATCTGCAGTTAGAACGGGAGGAGCCCTATACCTGGGGTCCAAGAACCCTTTCACCAATGTGGAGTGAGGAGTGACCTGGCTCAGAAGGTAGTGGAGCTGCACCACACTATTCCTCCATGCTCTGGGGCCCCACCTCATTTTCTTTCTCTCAGCAGCTGCCAGTTGCTCTCCTGCAGGCCTGATTCCCAGTGTCTGACTCAAAATCACTCCCTGTTCTCTCCTGGGGTCTTATACAACCCTTAGCTCGATACATCCAGCGCTTCTCCTGCAGCGTTGTTCATGCTAGAGCCCAAGATATATGAGTGCACTCAGAGTTCTTCCTTTGGCATCCAAATCAACTGCTCTAGAGGTGAATTACACTCCTAGGGACTTGGCATTCAGGCCACTTCCCTGCAGTCCTCCCACTCAGGCTCCACTCCATTCATGCTAGAGCCTGAGTTAGCTTGGATGCATACTAGAGTACCGCATCCACTTAATATTTAGTTGCCTAAATTTATTCCTCCATGCAGGACTCAGCATCTGCTTTACTTGCCACAGTCCTGTTTTTCACTCACACCAGGGCAGGGTTTCAATAACCCCACATTGCTGGGCAAGGGAGTAGACTTCTAACTCCTCCCAGTCCTATGGTTGGCGACCCAGGGGTCTCATCTCCTGGCCCTCCTGAGACATACAAGAGAAGGGGCAAGAAAACCCGTTAATCCCTCCTAGCTGTTTTTTCAACTCGATTGAGTTGCCCTGCCACTACATTCCTAAGGTGGTCTGCCCCCAGGATGCACTCATTGTCAAGTCCCCACTCTGGCACTCTGAGTGCAAAAGGTGGGGGCCTGCAACAGGCCTTAAAAGCCACTGGCCTTAAAGCCTGGTCTTAAGACTCTCCAAAGCCACCAATTCCTGGCTTTGGAGTGGTATGGCTGCCACCACCCAAATGCAAAAACCTCTTGAAACCCAGGAAGGCGCACTTGGGAATTCCTTCCTGTGGGGTATCCTCAATCACTTTTATTCCTCTTTCAGGAGAGTGACTGAACCCCAGCTGGAATATCAGCTGGAAATGGAACAGAATCCTCTTTAGTAGCTGGTTGTGCAGTCTGAGGCACATGCACACAAATTTCTTGCCCTTCAGGACACAGAACCAGAACTTACTTGAAAGGTAAAATCTTTAATTAAAAAGAACAGATAAGAAACACAGAGAATTGCTTCTCTGGGATTTAATTTAGGTAGTTACAGGGTAGTGGGGGGGGTACATGTGCTCAGCACAGAGAAGTCCAAAAACAAAGAAATACCCTGACTGCGTCTAAGTAAACATTCCCTGTTCTACTCATGCCTGGTCAGTAACGAACTTAGCTTATCTTTGATAAGGATGTCGCTGGATCCTTCTTCAGGCCTTTCTACCTGGCCTCCTCCTGATCCTTCTAGGAGTTCTGCTGCATCCAAACAGTAACAGGCAAGGCTGCTGCTCCAGTTCAAAAACTTGTGCTTTGTTTCTATTGGCTATCCTGGGACTCACTGACCAGAGTGTTAACCCCTTCCTCCCCAAGGGTTACTACACCCATACGTCGTGCGGGCGCGGAGAGAATCCTCCTTCCACCCATGAAGGAAACGGAATAGTTTAAGGCTTCTCTCCCCTGCCTCATACAAATCTAACGGCGGGAAACAGGGAACACGGGACACTAATGTTAGTCCCATCAGGCCCCCAGAGGGATGTCCTCCCCCAGCGTTTTTTTCCCTCTCTCTCTCCCCTTGCCTCAACTTCCCCTTACAGACCTCTCAGGGCTCCTTGACCCCTCTGTATGCCTGTGCTGGGATGACCCTTTGCTCCTATTAGCAATGCTAACCACACTGAGCATTTACTCCTCCAAGCCATCCTGCATTAGTGCCTTGGCCCTCCAAGAGGAGAATTAACCACCATTGCCCAGTTGGTAATGAACAGTAGGCCTACCCCTCCCCTTGCCTGCTTGGGGTTCCCTGGTTCCCCATAAGAGAATTAACAGTTAGCAGGACCTAGCAGGAAGTCTTTCACTCAGAGATGTGGGGACGTCTGCACCTTCATGGGCAACCTACATGAGGGACTCATCCATATTCTGTGTACCCCAACAGCCCATACCTGGTGGGACAAACCCATCACGTGGTGGTATGCACCACTGAGGTCCTTGAGCGAAACAGATAATGTACCACATGATTTGCTTTTAGGCAAGCCCACCCCCCTGCTTGGTGGACAAAGGCCTAATTTTTTGGGGTGGTAACCCCCCCCCATGCTTTGAAATTAGGATCCTCAATGGTTCTTGCCTCCCCCCCCACGCGCACACACACCCTCAGCTGTTGGAAAAGTGGTGGAACACATTGGTGCTTTCTCACCAGAGGGAAATAGAAGCATACACCCTGCCTGTACATCCAGGGAGAGATTCCCCGTACCAGAGGGTGCACGCGCGCACGCACACACACACACACACAATGGGTGGCGTACGGGAAAAGCCATGGTGTTCCTGCACAAGAAACTGCAAGAAGTTACGTGGTTCACTCAAGTGTCTGAACCTTACTCAGGTGTACGACAGCTCCATAGCTTCTAGGTCTCATCTCCTTGTGACCCACAGGCAGCCCGCAGTTTAATTATAAAGGGCCACCGGCTAACCTATATACACTGAGCATCTACCACAGAGGACAAGAAAGACTCATTGGCATAGCACTTCATTCCTCTTCTACTTCCTATTACCAGTCTTGCTCATATCTGTTGAGCAGGGCAAGAGAAGCCTAGAGAATGAGGGCATTTGGCTCCTGAATCTCTAGTGACTGACTAGGCCTGAGACAAACACCATTACCCCTTTTTACTACTCTCATATCCTAGCCCCAATCCCTAAGGTTCCCTTCCTGTTCTGATGGCTGGGCTTTCTTAGGTTGGGACCCCACAGAAAGAACGTCCTGAAACAAGGAACTTCCTTTCGGTACCAGAACATGGATACAGGCCATCCGCTCAAAGCCCTTCCCTCCTTACTAAATGGCTGTGGGCCCTCACAGGCCTGGTCCCCTTGGGGGCAGTCTACTTTCCCTGGAGAGGGACCATACTGGGGTCCATCTCAACCAGGTCTGAACAGGGTTACATTTAGAGTTCATGGATCTCAAACCAGTGACACTGGTGAATCTGCATTACCATCCCTTCCCTCATTAGCTGAGGGAACCCAGAGGTCATACCTGCTTCTAGGACTTGCGGTGCACTGCTACTAGCTTCCCTTCTGCCTGGTTAGCTAATACCCATCAAAAGGGGCTCCCTCATCAAGTCAGAACGGCACCTGCCAGAACATGATTGTGTGACAAATACCGTCCTGGTTGCGCTTTCAGTGCTTTGATCTGTGGAACCAGCCTAGACAGCCATACATTGAAGTGTCAAAACCCCACTAGTACAGAGGGAGTGGGTTTATCCTCCCCTTTATCCCCTGGGACGTGACAGTCAGTTGTTACACAGTGGGTAGACAAAGTGTGGAACCTCCCTTGACTTCCTTGATTGTTTTAGCCACACTCAACATTGAGGGTGTCCAAAGTGAATTAGGATGGTCCCGTATCAATACTTCAAGCCTCCAAGGCAGGGTGACAAACAGCCTCTCGCTGGTTTCGTCGTGAAATGTTCTCTCAGAACAAATCAAGGGTCAACAGTGCATCTCCCTAGGTAGGCTGGAAAGCCTACTATTCAGGCACCTTTCCATGCCTTGGGTTTGCCTTTACAGGGGTAGCCGTGCTGAAGGCGGGAAAAACCCAGCTCTGTCCACCATCCACAGTATGGCTAGTAGTCACCCAATACTGAACGGTGTGAGCAACGCCTGAAGAAGAATGGTGGGTTACTTACCAGTAACAGTCCTTTGAGATGGGCTGCTCACATACAGTGGCCGGAGGGGACGTTGGCCACCAACCCTGCTCAGACAGGCTAGGGCTAAAAAGTTTCTGACCAATAGCGTACTGCGGCATGTAGGCACCTAATACTAAATGTATGCAAGCAGCCCATCTCTAAGAATGGTGGATTACCAATGTAACCGTCCTTCGAGGTGGACTGCTCACATACATTCAGTTACAGGTGTCTACATGCCACAGCGCACAGTAATCCAGAAAGCCTTTTTGGCCCTAGCCCGTCAGGTCAGGGTCAGCGGCCAATCCCCCCTCTGTGCCTTGACCACAGCTATATATATGCGACCCTGACCCTCCCAGTTCCTTCTTTTCGCCAGCTCCGGTTTGTGGGGATGGTGGGAGGGATCTGAATGTGTGTGAGCAGCCCATCTCAAAGAAGGATGGTTACATCGGTAACCCACCATTCTTGCGCGCTGCTCACATCATTCTGTTACAGGTGACTGCTAGCCATACTCAGGACAGTGGGCGGAGTTACAGCTTACCCACATTGAGTACAGCTCTGCCAAACTGAGCATCCTGTCTTGCTTGTTGGATGATAACATAGTGCATTGTGGAAGTATGCACCGACAACCACACGGCTGCCCTGCAGATCTCCTGGATCGGGACCTGTGCCCAGAAGGCCCGGGGAGGCGTGGCTGGTTGGAGACGGGCTGGGCTGGCTGCTCCAGCCCGCTGTGGTGCAGTCAGGTGGGCGGAGCAACCTCCAGCCCTGATGCTCCACAGGCCCCCCCCCGGGAGTTGGAGAGGGGGCGATTAGGGTCCCCTTACCTGGCTGCCAGAGCAGCGCGGCCCAGCCCTCACCTGCTCTTCGGGCTGGAGGAGCTCTCAATGAGCATGCGCAGAGATTCTGTGCATGCTCACTGAGAGTTTACTCTGAGCAGAAGTTTTAAAAACTCCCAGCTCAGAGGAGCTCTCAGCTGGCCAGAAGACTTTGTCTTCCAGTTCGGCAGGGACTGCAGCTGCTGGCCATGCATGGCCTGCAGTGTTCCCTGCCCTAGGGGCTGCATGACTGCGTGGCCGTTCAGCTTAGAGGGAACATTGGCGTACCACCTCTCTATCCCTGGCCCAAGGGAAGAAGTGTCTCTACTTAGCTGAGTAAGTAGCCCTGGTGGAGGGCTTCCTGCTACCCACCAGTATTTCCTTAACTCTATCAGAGCAGAGTCTCTCAGAATTATTTAACCATGCAACCGCCATGCAGTTAAGTGGAGCAATCTCAGGCTTGAGTGCCATAGCAAGCCTGAGTTCTGCGTCAGTAAATCCCCCCTGAGCGGAAGGTGAATTGGGATATCTGTTGACAAATCCTGCAGAATCGAGAGCCAGTGTTGTCTGGGCCAGTCCAGAGCTATCAGCATCATGGCCGTTCCCTCCCTTTTTATCTTCAGAAGTATCCTCTAAATCAGAGGAATTGGGGGGAAGGTGTACATCAGTGGGCCTCCCCATGATATTAGGAAGGTGTCTGAGATCAAGCCCTTCTCTCAACCCATGAGCAGACAGCAGAGTTGACACTTCCAGTTCTGGCAAGTAGTGAATAGGTCTATTTGTGGTGTGCCCCACTGGTCAACTATGTGGGATATCACCTCTTTGAGCAGCAACCATTCGTGATGCGACAGAAGGGGTCTGCTGAGTGAATCTGCTGCACCATTTTCGGTGCCCAGCAAGTGGGCTGCTATTGGGGTGAAGTTGTAAGTCAGAGCAAGTTCCCACAGATTGGCAGCTTCCACACAGAGAGCTGGTGAGTGGAAACCCTTCCCTGAAAGTTTATGTAGACTGTGTCCACTGTGTTGTCCGTAAGAATCTGGACCGTCTTCCTCTTCACCAGGTCCAGAAAAACTCTGCAAGCTAGACGAATGGCTCAGAGCTCCTTCATATTTATGTGGAGGAAGCTGTCCCTGGGAGCCCACATTCCCTGAGTTGAGAAACCCCCTGTGATGTGTCCCACATCCATGTCTGAGGCATCTGTTATCAGAGTCACTGTGGGGGTCAAGGTCTTGAAGGGAATCCCGCCCCGTGTAAAGAGAGGGCCCTGCCATATTTTGAGAGTTTCTAGGAGCCTGTGTGGGACTGACAGTACCTTGTTCAAGGTGGTGTTTCTGGGGATGGAAGACTGGGGCTACCCAGAGCTGGAATGATCTCATTCTCAGCTGGGCTGTTCTGAGGTTGAGGCCATCATGTGGCCCAACAGCTGTAGGCATCATTTGCCTGTGGTGACCAGGGCCATCTGGAGTTCCAAAATGGTGGAAAACATGGACTGAAATCTCGAAAGGGGTAGAGAAGTTCTGCCCCTCCTGGAGTCCAGTAGGCCCAATGACCTCTATTGTGCATGTTGGGCCCGGTTTTGACTTTTCTTGATTTAGGTAAAGTCCCAAGTGGCTGCACAGTCTTTTCACCAAGCTGACGCTGTGATGAACCTGGTGTTTGGGCTTTCCCTTTATCAGCCAGTCATTGAGGTAAGGAAGATCTTTAACTCTTGCCTCCTCAAATATGCTGCCACTGCCACCATACATTTTGTGAACACTCTGGGAGCTAAGGCAAGCCTGAATGGGAGGGACGTGAACTGAAAGTGCTCCCTTCCCACCACGAATCTGAGGGACCTTTTGTGTTTTGGCCTTTTCGCTATATGAAAATAAGCATCCTTTAAGTCAAGGGCTACAAACCAATCCCCTAGATCTAGGGTAGGGATGATATGCGAAAGGGACACCATGCAGAATTTTATTTTCCTTAGATGCTTGTTTAGAGCCCTGAGGCCCAGGATGGGTCTTAGGACGCTGGTTGGTTTGGGAACTAGAAAGTATCTGGAATAGAACCCCTTTCCCTGCTGAGCTTTTGGACCCTTTCTATGACCCCTATGGAGAGTAGTTTTTTGCATTCTTTTTGTAACAGAAAATCTAGCTCTGGGTTCCTGAGATGCGAAAAAGGGCGTGGGTTCCTGTCTCGGGGTATGGTTTCAAATTGGATTGAGTAACCTTGGATATCGTATCCAGTATCCAATGGTCGGTGGTGATTCTGGCCCATTGAGGTAGAAAGTGAGCCAGTCAGGCACTGAACCGCGGGAGCTGAACAGAGGGACGGGGTCCTTTGGCTGGTTGTCAGAAATGCAGTTTCTGACCAGCTGACTGGGAGCTACTGTTTTCTTGGTGACAGTGGTATCCCTTGGGGAGCATCAGGGGGCCTCAGCCCCCTGAAACTCAGGGGCAGCCCCCTAAGTAGCACACCATTGGGCCCCCCATTCAGGGAATGCTGCCGGGCTGTGGCTGGGAGGGAGCTGCCACAGGCCGGCCTGAGAGTTTTTAAAACTCCTGCCCTGGACTGACATGCCAGAGGCCACAGCCTGTGCCACAGCCCTGCTCTCCTCCCGCTCTGGGTAAGGGAGCTGGGGGAGGGACCAGGGGCAGGCATGCTGGCCTAGTGGAGAAAGGGTACGGGGAAGGGGGTTGGCCTGGGGCAGTGGGGGCCAGCGGCGGGACTGGGAGTTGGGAAGGGCTCAGGGGGCCGCTGTGCAGGGGAGGGAACAGATCAGGGCCCCGGTGGTTGGTGGAGGCCAGGTCCCATCCTAATATTTAGGTGTAGCGTTGCCCCTGCTTAGCAGGAAGTTTGGGCCGTGGATTGGGTTCCTTTCCTTCTCCAGGGCCCCATGGGGTGCTGCAACTGTTGGTAGGGCCTCTGACGGGACCACTGTGTATAGTTCTGTTGCTGAGTCTGCTGAGGTTGCTATTGAGGCAACTGGGGTCTGAAGGGTTGCCTAGTTTCTGGTGGCACATACATGCCTAGGGACTTTAGGGTGGCCCTAGAGTCCTTCATCTTGTGCAGCTTGGAGTCTGTGGATTCAGCAAACAGGGTTGGACCCTCAAAAGGAAGATCTTGAATGGTCTACTGCATCTGTTGAGACAAACCAGAGCCCTGTAAGCAGGCTGGTCGGTGCATAGACTCTGCGGAAGCCATGTTATGGGCAGCAGTGTCAGATGTGTCCCACGATGCCATCAGCATGTCACTGGCACCAGTGGCGTTGCTGGCACTTGGCACCCGGGGCACGTGCCGCGAATCCAAGCGCTGGTGTCACAGGTCTGGCGACCCCCCCCAGTCCCCGGCCCGATTGGGCTGGAGATCCGGGGCCCAGCCACCCGCGGCTGCGGCAGCCCCGTCCCCAGCCAGGGGCCCAGGGCCCAGCCACCCGCGGCTGCAGCAGTTCTGTCCCTGGTGGGAGATCTGGGACCCAGCCACCCACGGCCACAGCAGCCCCGTCCCCAGCCGGGGATCTGGGGCTCGGCTGCCCACAGCAGCAGCGGCCGCTCCGGCCCTGTCCCTGGCCAGGGATGCAGGGCCCGGCCGCTTCTGTGCCCATCCCCGGCTGGGGATGCGGGGCCCAGCCGCCCACAGCAGCACGCGATGGCTTCCAGCCCTGTCCCCAGCCAGGGGGCGTGGCCTGCAGCCAGGGGGCATGGCCTGTGGGCCAGGGGCGGGGCCTGGGGCTGTGCCCCGGGTTCCTCCCTGGGGTAGCGATGCCCCTGACTGGCACCGAGAACCCCTTCCTCAACTAATGTCTTGAAATCCTGACATGTTCCCTAGGAATCGCATCCCAAAATCTTTCTAGTGCCTCCAAGATGTTGAAAGCATACCTTCCCATAAGAGTGTGGTGGTTTGCTATGCGGAGCTGGAGAGCTGAGGTGGAGTAAACCTTCCTAACAAAGAGGTTGAGTTTTTTTGTCTCCTTATTCTTGGGAGGAGAGCTAGGCTGGCCCTGTCTGTCCCTGTGATTGACTGCATCTACCATCAGGGACCCCAGGGTAGGGTGGTTAAAAAGGAAGGAGAATTTATCCACAGGGACATGGTATCTCCAATCCGCAACCTTGGACACTAGAGAAATAGAGGAGGGGTTTTGCCACTGCACCTTTGCAATGGAGTAGACCCCTTCGTGTAGAGGGACTGAGATTTTAGCAGGTGGGGCTGCCTCCCCCAGATCAAAGAGGGTGTTGGACTGCTACCGGACAATCCCCAGGTGTAGGTTCAGGTTCTCTGCCATGCCCCTAATCAGGTCCTGTTGGGAGCGAGGGTCATATCTGTACGCCAAGGGCCGTTGGTAAGTAGCTTCATCTGGAGATGATGATAAAGGAATTCATGATCTACGGTGCCGTGCAGTGCTGGAGTCAGGTTCGTCATCCGATGAACCGGGGGTTCGAGAAGACAACGGTGCTGAGGGTCGCAACGACACAGGTTTGTCCTCGGAGTGGTAGCTGAGCCAACCGTTGGTCCATTCTATGAAGGAACATGGGGTGGAAGTATGGTGAGCCCTGGTGTGACCACTTACTTTCTGAGAGCCACCCTCACTTTGAGAGCCACTCTGGGGTCTACTGTGCATCTGCCCCAGTGCCAATTGGGTCAGCAGAGGAGATGGTCTCATTGGCAGTTGCTCTCTGGTGCCCAGGGGTGAGGTGCTTTGGCGGTGAGGAGTCGAGGAGCATTTTTGGCGCTGCGTTCCCACAGGTTTTTCTCTGGCAGGAGCCAGTACCAGGGATGATGTGGATCTACAGTGCCATGGCTCGTTGTCAGATGGTGCCAAGGAAGTAGAGGATGATCTCTCTCTTTGTGATCCCTGTGAGCACAGTACCGACGGTTCACGTGCTGACACAGGAGAAGGGGGATAATCATTCATCAGAACCCCCTTCGGCCCTGGGGCACCAGTGGTTTCCACCAGGACTGGTGAAGCTATTGACGGTGCTGCCCCTACTGTGGAGGACCATTCTTTAGCTGACACGGCTGGTTTACCTCTGGACTGCACTGCTCTGTGTGGTACCAGGGGTGTCAAGTCTGATAATATTTTCACTGCCGCAAATGCCTCCAGTGTCGAGGGGATAGGTACCGGCCCCCTTCCCCGAGGCGGGGTGGTTGGCAGAAAAGTGGCACGGCACCAAGGCGGTGCAGAGTCGGAGGCCGATCATGGCTTTTTAGTAATAGCCAGAGAGCAGCACTGGGTCTTCTCTGGTGTCGATCTGGCACGCAGTATCGGGGAGTCCTTGGGCTTGGCAGGTGTACCTAGAACCGGTAGCAGCACCTGATCCTGGATAAGGTTCTGGAGCCTCCACTCCCCGTCTTCGCGAGTTCTTCTTTTGAAGAATTTTTCCACCAGGTGCGACTCACCCAGACAGGAGAGGCATTTGTCATGGGGGTTGTCGATTGGGAACGCCTTGCAGCAAACTGTGCAGGGTTTAAATCCCGGCATACTTAGTTGCGCAAAAATAACAAACCTAAATAATGAGATGGTCACTTGCTTGATCACAAGGATGGACTGTTCCAGTACCGTTGCTGAGGGCAGAAAGAAGGAACTGGGAGGGTCAGGGTCGCACATATAGCCACAGTTGTGGCACAGAGGGGACATTGGCTGCTGACCCTGACCTGACAGACTAGCGCTAAAAGGCTTTCCGGATTACCATGTGCTGTAGCATGTATACACCTGTAATTGAATGATGTGAGCAGCACTTGAAGAAGAAGGACTGTTACTGGTAAGTAACCCACCAATTTCTATCACCATAAACCAAGCAGAATTTTGTATTTAAAAAAAGCAAACAACCCCACTAGGCAGCCTTTCATCCATAATGAACAAAAAATGGGCACCAGCTGTCTCAGCAAGAGAAAGGGCAGCCTTGCTGGTGATTAGGAGGAGGGTGGGGTTGTTGCCTTTCCAGATTCAACTAATTTAAAGCCAAGCAGCAGTTTAGAGCACATTTTGGCCCATTTCCTACAGTTGCTCAGGGAACTGCTAAGATTTTAAGGCACTGTCCTCTATTTCAGCACGTCCCTTTTCCCCTTGGATCTCTCCTGATGCTCTGCCCAGCCTAGCCCACTTAACAGTGACTAATCAGTGTAAACTGTAAACAGTGATGTTGTAAAATTGCAGTTCCTTGTTTTACTGGCTTTTATGGCTTTCAGGTTGAAGGCAGATGAACAGGACCAGCCTCCAGCCCTCAACATCTCCACTCTCCGGATAAAATCCGAGAATGGGGAGCAGACATACATTGTAAAAATGCTCTTCACAGAGACCATAGGAGACCTGCGCCAGCACCTTGCCCAGAGCAGGTGAGTACAGCAGTGTTTCCCAACCAGTGTGCCATGGTACACAGGTGTGCCACAAAATTGTCTGAAAAACAACTCAAAGAACTCTGGATTTGCTCACTGGCTTATGAATATTCATGAGTTCATTTAGAAACTATATGGTGGTATGTCTCAAATTAATTAAAGGTAGCCAAGTGTGCCACTGCAGAGAAAATATTGGGAACCACTGGAGTACAGGGACATTCCAGCAGAGAAGTGGGATTTCTGCAAAGCAGTTTAACTGCTCCACTGTGCTCAGTCAGGCCACCATGAAAACTGCAGTGATGGCATTTCCAAATCTCACTTGATCCCTGGAATTGAGCCACTGGAGGAACTGTACAGTGTAAGACCAGCAGAATCACATGATCCTGAGCCTGCAGGGGCCAGGCCTCTCAGCATCCACTGTTGTCAGTGGCAGTTGAAGGTGCTCATCTCACTCTGGGAGTGCTGAGTGTATGTGGTTTGGTAATCATGGGTAGATTTAAAATCCACTGTCTTTCAGGGAGCTGACTGTCCATAGCTTTCCATGTTTCTGGCTCTTCTGCTGCAGTAGTTTCCATCTCCTCCTTACATCATGCAGCATTACTTGGACGTCATTGCTTCTGCTCTCCACCCCCACAAGCCCTCCCTTAACTACTGTCATACCCTTCTCTCAATCTGCTTCAAAGCTGCCCTTGTTTTTAACACCCCTAAGCAACTCTGGCCTACTACAGGCACTGTCTCTCTCTCCCGTCCCTGCTCCCTTTACGGGATGTAGCCCTGATGATCTCACCACTGTTGAGATGTAAGAGTAGGGTTACCAGATGTCAGGCAAAAAGAGGACATATCCTCCTTTTTAGCTTCACATCCTCCATCCGGCAGGCATTCTAAAGATACATGATTTTGTCTCGCTTTTTACTTACAGGGGTTAAAGTATGCTGGAATGCCCCAGAACACCCTATTTTTAGGGGGAAGCATCCTAGGGCCCCCTAAAAACAAGAGAATATTACATTAATAATACATTTTCTCCATCTGTCCTCCAATGTCCTTGTTTTCATACTTCCCTGTCCTCCTTTTCATACATTGGTATCTGATAACCCTAGGTAAGGGCTATCCCTGCTGTAGTTGCTGCTGTCAGGAACAGTCTCCTGCTGGCTGAGCGTTCCAGTTGGAAACAGCTCACTTCTGCATACCCTGTTCCTCCTAAATGTTCTCTCCCTCTGCTCTTATGTAACCCAGCAACTATGAATTTATTTATGTCATCTCTGTGGAACCTTTTGGAATATAACTCAGGAAAGATTGGGCTGTTCTTTTGTAGGGGTGGAGAGCCACAGCCATATGAGATCATCAGCACCTTTCCCCAGCGGGTGTATGCTGACAACTCCATGAGCCTGCAGGAGTGTGGACTGATTCCCAATGCCTCCCTTCTGCTGCGAAGAAAGAAGCCTTCCACCAAGGAGGGGCAGGGTCACAGATAGTTTATCAGCTTCAGGTTGTTTCAACAGCTACTTTGCATGAAGCGATTTGTTTTCTTCCTTGTCTTTTTCCTTCTCAGGGGCTCTGCTGACAAGTCAAGAGGAAGAAGAAGCAGTGTTGCAGAATCAGAAAAAATGCAATCTATTTAAAGGAGAGGAGGGCAGGGTGATCCTTCCAGAGTCAACTAAACTCTGTTGTTACCTGGGCCTCCCATCTCCTTTAGGCAAAGCAAGGTGGAGATCTGGCTACCTCCTGCACTAGTGGGAGCTGTGATCACACAAGGCCACACCCTGCCTGTCTGAATCCTACTCAGCCTTCAGGCTGCCAACCGGTGTAAATATTATCCTAGGGAATTTCATATCCAAGCAGGGTCTCTCTCCACCTCTGTGAAGGTCACATGATCTTAGCCCTCTCAGGCTTCAATGAGCACATCAGCCACACCTGTTGCTCTTCAGCAGTCTGGGCTGTAGCCAGGTCATTGTCCAGTAAGACCTGGTCCTTTCATGTGCCAAAGGTTCCTTATGTCTTTACACAGCACTTAAAAAAAAAACAAAAAAACACCACAACCCTAGCAGCACTCTGAACTCACAGGGATTGGAAGGTGGGGCTACAAGTAGCATCAAGTGTGGGCTGGAGTGAGCCTAGACCAGGGTTCTCACATTCAAATAGCCGCGAGGGCCCCATGAGAGCTAGCAGAGGCCACGAGGATTAGTATGGTGGCCCAAGGGCTGCACCACTGAAACCTTTCCATACAATGATATTACAAATATTGGTAACAATTGTGTCATGGCAGGCCACAGGAAATAGCTTGAGGAGCCGCATGCGGCCCAGGGGCCATGTGTTTGAGACCGCTGGCCTAGACAGTGAGACTCACTCACCCACCCCACTTTGTAGTTTCAGAGCCCAGGTTCCAGCCTGAGCTAGAACCGTGTACATTTGCAGGTTTTACCTCCTCAGTCTGCAGTGTGAGCTAGTTAGCTACCCCAGGCCAGATGTGACCATGATCTGCGTCTTTTATGGCAGTGCAGACAGAGCTTTAGTGGAAAAATATTTATAGACAGCACACTAGCTACATTACAATTTAGTTTCCCTATGCCTCTGCTCCCTTCCGATCATGCACAAACTGGTTTAGCTCTATTAAAGTCAACAGGGTTAAACTGCAAGGCATGTCAAGCTGAGCCATTTGCAGGGCTGGCTGAGACACAGTCAGGGTCACTCCAGCCTTCAGTTCCTGTACACAGGAACTGTGGGTTTTTTTAAACCTCAAATGTCCATGATTTAACAGCTACAATCTGTATGGCTGCAGTGAAACAAAAGATGCCATAAGCTCTCACATGAGACATGCAACCCCCATTTCTGTCCCATGCTAGGGCCCAATTCTCTTAGACCTTGGATCTTCTGTTGTCATTTATCCCCTGGGCAAAGTGCTTTCAAGTCAGAGTAAGGGTGCTTTTCCTCCACATTACTATGGTATGCAAGGTAGACAATGGGAGAATTCCAGACTTTTTGAGAGTTAAAGGACCCAAGTGCCTTTCTGCATTTAATCTGTGTCCCTGAAGGCCCAAGTACAATCGCTGCATTTGGTTTGACCGGCTTATGCAGCGTCTGTAATGTATTTTTTTCTATGGGGCGGGGAGCCTTAACTCATGTTCATATTCTATCCTTCCCTGCTCCTTTTCCTATTTCAAAGGGAGAACACAACAGAGCTGCAGCTGGTTTCTGGCTGCAAACACCAGAGAGCCCGTTGGTAGCTTCCTCTTTTAGTAGGCTCTTGTGAGTGCACAGCCCTCTCTGACCTGTTCAAACATGCTCAAGCTTGGCAGTTGTTTAGCTGCACAGCTTCTCATCACCTTTCAACTGGCTGTCAAGAAAAGTGCTAAGCCTTGGCCATGCAGACAAGCATTAGAAAGGGAAGAGGACGGAGGCAGGTGCATCCTGCCTCAAATCTCTCCTTTCAGATGCACTCATCAGGGCTCATAAGGTGACTTCCTGCAAGGTCCTAAATGCCAGGAGGTTAACTAAGTGGATGGAGACAGGGCATCTTGTCTCCAACAAGCAAAGTGAGGAAGGACCCCACAACAACTTCTGTTTAAGACCTTTGCTCATCTAGTTACCTGGGTGTTTTCCTCCTTGACAGACTGCCATGCTCCAGGTCATGTACATTTCAGTGGTATTTAAATGGGGGCTGGGAGCATCTGAGATTCCAGAATTGTAAAGGCATTTATGTAAGAGCCTTCTTTAAGCCAGTGCCAGCACTGAAGTCAGTATCTTTGTGCCATGCTGTACAAATGAGCACAACTGACCTAACTCCTTAGAGCTGTGAAATTCAACTCAGAATTGTTAAATTGGAAAATGCCTACTCCATCACTGAAATAAAGAAACCAATTTTAAATGAAACCCACACAAAAGGCAGCAAGAAAGGCTTAGTAACATTTAATAGCATCTCAGAAGACAACAGTGATTATAAAGTTGCTTTTTGGCAGAAAAACAAAATGCACTTGGTCCAGGGTGCAGAAAGCCAGCTCAAAAAGGAGAGAGGAAGGCTGGAGTGACAGACATCATGGAGCAGCCCCTGAGTCTTGGGGTTGCCAAAGGGAGCTTTCACATCACCCACACAGGAATGTGCTACTGGAGCTATCGGACTTCTCCACCCACTGAGAGCATCTTTCCTGCAACGAGCTTTGCACTCTACTTAAGTAGTTTGCGATGCACACAAAAGACCTTCCCTCATTATGGATGAGAGCAAAACCCTACCGTTGTACAGTGCAGTGAGTTAAAACAACTCTGACCTTAGCTGTCAGTATTGCTGTGGTTGGAATGAAAGAGGAAGTGCACAAGAAACTGCAACTGGTGAGACAACGCTTGAGAGAGCACCCACACCACCATGCCCTTCCCCTTGTAAAATACAAGCCTCACTCAGAAGAGAGGAACTCTGGCAAGTTATGCATTCCCATGGCCTTCCTTCAGCTGACCACTTTCTAACAGAGGCACTGGAACCTGTATTGTGAGCAAGGCCTGGCTGCATTTGAAGGAATGTGCATTGGTATCAGAGCTGCTCTGGAGCCGTCAGACAATAGGGGTTAGGCAGGAAGAAATCACAGGCAGCTCCAAAGAGGAGAGATTTTTGGTCATGGGTTCACCTGGGGCAGAAAAGGAATCATGATGCCAGCTGGCACTGAGAGCCTGGAATTTAGGAGATCAGTGAGGCAGCTGGTTGGGAAGGCAGAGGTAATGTCCAGTATGGGCCAGGAATGCTCAGGCTAGTTTCAGGAACTCCTTCAGGGTGTTCTGTTCCACAGCCTCAACAAACAGCTCATAGTCCTGCAAGTACAAAATGTAAGAAAAAGAGCTGAGAACAGGGAGGGGAACAAAACCAGGGGCGCAGAAATCAGCCTTGGATCTCTGCTCCACCAGCACCAGATGCACAAACAGCAACTGCAGAGAGGGAGAAAGTCACAGATTCAGGGCAAGCAAGTACAGTGCATTCAACTCAGGACCCTGGGGAATCAGTTTCACCTCACAAACTTGGGTATAATTCGCTGCACAATAACAAATGCATTGGCAGTTTTCAAGAATGACCACTGCAGCCAGAGATTCAATGACACCGTGGTATGCAAAAGGCTTCCACAAAGCAATGCAAGGTTCAGCAACATCTCCCAAGTTATGCCAGGTCCCCCTAAGATGGCCTCACAAGACAAAGTCCAGCAGTGCCATGTCCACACACCTCTTCCTAGAAAAAGCCTTTGAACAGTATCTGGATTTAAATGTGCTTCATAGTTTGCACCACTCAGGCAGGGAGATCAAGGTCAGCCCCAGCCCCCAGGGTTCTGAGGTCCCTACAGCCCATCCACCTGGATTCTGAGCCTTACCCCACAGTAGTGGTCACCGTTGAATATCTGGGGTGGAATGGCCTTGGGATTGCCTGATTTGGCCCTCATTTCCTCCCGCAGGGCATTATCCTGAGAGATATCCACCAGTTCATACTTGATATGTTTCCCGTCCAGGATTCTGGTAACTTCACCCTGCTGGGACTTGATCTGAAACACAGAGTGGGAGGGCTGGTTACACTTTTCTCTGTTGCTGAATTTGGGATTCAACCTCTGTCGTGTGAAGGAGGCCAAAAGGAAGTAGAGATTTTAATTTTACAAAAGCATATACACAAACCAAATGTGCACAGAATAGTGACTCGGGGAAGAACTTGCTAACCAGCCACTTGCAGGCACAGGACTGAATCACAACTGGAGGCGGACCAAGCATCACAGGGGACAGTGGCTGTAGGGAAGAAATCAATCACTGCTGGACAGGGATGGGGATGACTGTCCCATTGGGAGTGGAAAAAATCCCCCAACCCTAGAGCATTTGTTTTCAAACCATGGGTTGAGACCAGGTTTTTAAACTTTTTTCCTCAGGACCCAGTTGAAAGAAATCATTTATGTCTGTGATCCAGCACATACATCTTTGATCAATGCATTCCAGTCTTTTGGTGCTGGCAACTGGGGTGCTGTGGCCCAGTACTGGGTTGCAGCAATTGGGTGGAGGGGATGCAGAGATCACAACAGGATCTGAATACATTCAGGGTGTAATAAGGATGTGGAGATTGCAGGGGTGAGGGGTGTTAGGGTGTATAACTGGAGAGTGGAAACTCGGGGGGTGGGGGTTTAGGGTGTATAATACATGTGCTGAGATCATGGGGCTGGGGGATTAGGGCAGTGGTTCCCAACCTTTTCTCTCCTGTGGAACACCCTTACTGTCTTTCATTATTTTGAGGCGCAGCACCACATAGTCTCCAAATGAACTCATGAATATTCATGAGCAATCCAGAGCTATTTATGTCGTTTTTAAAAACATTCTGTAGCACGCCTGCTTAGTCCTGCGGGCACCATGGCACACTGGCTGGGAAACCCTGGATTAGGGTGTATCAGAGGAGGGTGTGGCTATCCCGGGGTTTAGGCTGTGGAACTGGCGGTGTGCAGAGGTCACAGGGCTGGGGGGGGGGGGGGAGTTGGGGGGGGGGGTAGTGTGTAATTGGGGGGTGCAGGAGATAGGGGGGGTGGGATGTATACCCCCGCGCGGGGTCAATAGGCCAGGATTAGGGTGTACAGCTGGGGGCCGAGGTCCCCGGGCGGGGACGGGGCAGCGGAGCTCCCGGGGGGCAGGACGCAGACCCGGAAGGGCGGAGATGGGGGGTGACAGGGCCCCGGCCGCCCGCCCACAACAAAAGCGGAACCGCCCCGCCCCCGGGGAAGGCGCCGCAGCCCCGCTCCGCCCAGCGGCGGGCGCTCACCTACCTCCCTGGAGCCGGTGACCGAGGTGCTGTAGACCTTGAGGCCGGACATGGTGCTGAGCCCGCGGCTGCTCCCTGCGCTGCGCTCCGCTCCGCTCCGCGCGCCGCCTCCCGCCCGGCACGTGACTGCGGCGACCAATGGGGCGGGCCCCGCTGGCGCCTGCCGAGCCGCCTTCCTGCGGCCGCGCCCGGAGCGGAGCCAGGCTGGGCGGAGCCCCCCGCCGCCGCCGCGTGGGTCAGGCTGCCCCACGTTAAGATAGGTCAAGTCAAGTCAAGTCAAGTCATAGGGCTGGAAGGGACCTCATGAGATCATCGAGTCCAACCCCCTGGGAATTGAACCCAGGACCTTCTGCATTCTCTTGGCCGGGGTCACCCCATGTCAGGCAGAAGGAGGGTGCGTCTTTTTACCTCCACCTCCGCCCCCGGCCGGCCTTGTAACCAGGCACGAGTTTGTCCGGCTTCTTACGGACGGGGCTTGAAGGCTGCTGGAACTCCCCAGGACACCTGAGTTTTAGGGGGAAGCGTCCCAGGGCCCCTAAAACCAGACGACTGTGACATTAATGCTACGTTTTCTCCGTGTGTCCTTTTTTCCTTCACGTCCCCCCTCTGGCAGGCAGTTTAAAACGACAAGATTTTGTCTGGCTTTTTACTGACGGGTTAAACTAGGCTGGAACACCCTGTTTTTAGGGGCACGCATTCGAGGGCCCCCTAAAAACAGAAGACTTCCATTAATACTATCTCTGCTACACGTGTCCTCCTTTTCCTACTTCCCTCTCCTCCTTTCCAGGCTTGGATACCTGGTAGCCCTAATTCTTGGTGGACCCATTCCCAAACCCCACAGCGATGCAACAACTCCCTGCCGCCCCCCCCCCCCAAGGCAGCCACACCTGCATAGGAGGCAAGAAAAAAGCAATTTTAAAAGGGATAGCCATGTTAGTCTAGTCCAGTGAAAAAACAACAAGGAGTTGTGTGGCACTTTAAGACTAACATTTATTTTTTGCATGAGCTTTCGTGGGAGAAGATCCCACTTTCTCAGATGCTTCGAAGATGGGTGAACTTCGAAGCATCTGAGGAAGCGGGATCTTCTCCCAAGAAAAAAGCAGTCTCCCAGCTGTGCCACTGCCAGAGGACCTGCTCACCAGGCACACTTTGAAAAAGATGCCACCAGGTTTGGTCCCCAAGCACACAGAGGAGAGGGACCGCAACCCAGAGCCTGAGGGTCTGCAGTCAGCCCATACCTCAGGTGTGTTTAGACTTCTGCTCTTAAAAGCCTTCAGCAATGGCCATTTTCACTGGTAATAACCTAGTCCTGAGCTTAAAACTAGCCTTCAGAGCTGGGGTCTCAAACTCCAATCACCACAAGGGCCACATGAGGACTGGTATATTACCCTGAGGGCCACACCACTGAAACCTTTTCATGCAATATTGCAAATATAGGTAACAGTAGTGTCATGACAGGCAGCAGAAAACAGCTTTAGGGGGCCACATGTATGAGGCCCCTGTTTTACAGATGATTTCCTAATATTTAGCTTCAATCTGCCTTGTGGGGATTTAGCTGATGCCTTGTTCTACCTTCACAGAGAGCAACTGGTCCACCCTCCTCTTTGTAACAGCCCCCTGAAACCTCGCTAGGTCTCCCTTCAGACTAAACATGCCTAGTTATTTATTTAACTCATCCTTGTCTTCAAAGCATCTGACAAAGTGGGATTTTCTCCCATACAAGCTCATGCAAAAAAAAAAAAAAGTTGTTAGTGTCTAAGTGCCACAGGCTTCCTTCTTTGTTGGTTTTATTGAACTAGACTAACATGGCTACCCATTTGGATCATAGATCAGGTGTACTAAGCCTTTTATCATTCTTGTTCCGCTCCTTGGGCCTTCCTCCCCTTTGTCTCCATCTTTCTTAATGTACGCTGGGACAACTCCCTCCCATGTCTTACATACCATGCTCAAGGTACTACACCCCAGAATGTTTACCTTTTTGGTAACTGTACTGCATTATTAGCACATTCAATTTGTGAGCCACTGTAACCCCAGCTCCTTTGCTGCCATACTATCTAGGGTTTGGCAACCTGGGCACAAGCACCAAAAATGACTCTCAAGCTGCTTCTGAGGAGATTTGAGCAGGGACCTTCAGAAAGATTGCTAACCCAACATTTTCTAGTTGTGCATTTGAGTTTTCCTTTTTAAGCAATGTAGCTTGCACTTTATTGAATTTTATCTTGTTGAATCCAGACCAATTCTCCAATATGTCAAGGTCATTTTGAATTCCTGGCTTTGAAAAGTGTTGCAACTTGGCATCATCCACAGCTGTGATCAATATACTGTACTGTCTACTCCATTAGCTACATCAATAACAGACAAGCACCTGAATTTGAGCTCCTAGGACAATGCTGTGACAAAGAGAGCTCATGTAATCCTGGGTTGTATAAACAGGAAATGAATGGGTTCAGAGAGGTGATTTTTGCCTTTGTTTAGAGCCATTATGAAGTTGGTACTAAAATATTGCATTTCAAAAGGATGTTGTGAAATTGGAGAGAGCACAGAGAAGAGCTCCAAAAATGATTCAAGAGATGTTAAAAATGCCTTCCACATGGAGAGCTCAAGCTGTTTAGCTTAACATTGAGATGGGAGTTGATTATGAGGGGTAAGTACCTTTTAGGGGAGAGAAGAGTGGTTATTCAAGGGCTCTTTTGTCTCTCAGAGAAAGGCAGACCAGGAACCAGTGGTTGGAAGCTGAAGCCAGAAGATTCCAATTGGAAATTAGCAGAGTTCTTTTAAACTGTGAAATTGACTAACCTTGGGAACAAACTCCTAAAGAAAATGGTGGATGTACTTTCTGTTAAGGTCTTCAACTCTAGAGCAGATGCCATTCTAGAAGATAGTTTAGTCAAACAAGTTGTTATTGGGCACTGGATGAAATTCTATAGTGTTTTAGAGTAAGTCAAACTATGTGACTAGTGTTTCCTTCTGAAGCTATAAACTCTTATCACCCCTTTTACACCTACCCATTTGATGGGAAACCACGGTATCCTAGTTGCTTACTTCAAGATTACAGACCAGGCATGACCAAACTGCAGCTCTGGAGCCACACGTGGCTCTTGAATGAAAAAGTGTGGCTCATGGAAAAATGTCAGGACATCAATTTAGTAGGTAAAAGTATATAGCTATATGCCTCAGTGCAACTCTTGAAGGTTTAATAATCAATTTGTGTGGCTCTTGAGTTCCGTAAGTTTGGCCACCCTGTTACCGACTATAAAAACTTCCTTATGGAGAGGCAGAGAGCACCAAGTTATGCAGCAAGACTATGTAAAATTTAATGAAGAAACTTTCCTTCTGTGCAAAATCAGTACAAATCCTTCAGGCTGCTTAAACAGTGATCAGCACTAAGCACAACAGTAACAATTAATCATTAATATAATAGTATCTCATTTGACAATTGTGGTGTCAAAGTGAACAAGTGCAAAGGATTGAGTCAATTGAGACCACATTTTACTTTATTAATAGTGACTCAATCATTACGCCAATAGTTAGAACTTAGCACAGAAAGATTTAAAAATTTGACTCATTTCCAGGAGAGATTTCTGTGAATAAGTCATTCAAAGAGGGGGAAAAAAAATGAATATTGGTGGGTGCATATCAAGGTAATGTCGTCTTTCCAAATACCATTCACAATTAAATGCCTCAAAAATCATTCAGGTGCCTTCACTGTAGCATGTTTCCAAGTAACTTGAGTATAGTATTAATATTTTAAATGGTTCAAATACTGATTAGTTCACTAGAAGTCACCAAAATTACTTGCATGTACAGTGAAGTTTGTTAAAGCAAATATGCTGTCATTCTGCATACAAAGCTGGTGGGATAAGATACACACCACCAGGAACCATTGAGTAGTTTTCCATAAACTTGGTCAAACAAAGCTGGTGTTCTGGGAGCTGGGAATTTAAAGAAAGAAGGGAAGTGGAGATATTCTAGTCCTGACTCCCAGATAAGAGTACTCCAGATCTACTGAAGTGAACCAAGTCATGTCACTGCTGTGTGAGTGTCACAGCAATAGTAAAACCACCACCTGCTTCAACTAAGGCTTGGTTTACACACTACTAACTTACATCTGTGTAACTAGGGTGATCAGGAGTGTGGAAAGTCCTTGCCTGTGAGTGACACAGTTGCACTGACAAACCCCTTGTCCTGTTCACATAGCTGTTTTCTTTTAGGAAGGTGGAGTACCTATGCTGCTGGGCAAAGGTCCCCTGTCAGCGTATGTCGGGTCTTCACAAAATGCCACAGTGGCACAACTGCACTATGAATGTATTATTCCTTCAAGTTGCTGGTAAGCACTGTAAGAAGGGCACTGCTTTTTAGAAAGCCATGAAACCACTTAGAGCAGGAGAGCTAGGACTTGTATGTTTGCATACAGCTAATAAACATGATTCTTTGGGAGCCAGTTGTGGCAGTCTAATAGTATACATTTTTATATCCAACAATTTAGCATTTTTTCCTGTTCTTGATTCACCAAGATACCACACCAAATCTCCTATAGATTTTGTTGGGCATAGCTTTCATTAATTTCTGTGGAAACATTGTAGCTGGATTTGCAACAACTTGGCTGGATATTGGTTTGTGCTGATTTCGACACACAATGTTGTATGTTTACTACCGAGGAAATCAAAATGAAAATTGAAGTAAATACATGTCAGACCAGAAATAAAAGGTCACATCTCTGGGAATGGCTTATCTTTATCAAAAAAGAAGTGTCACAGGGCTGAGTCAGATGGGGTGAACTGAGATAGTCATGTACTGCTAGCCACAACCCAACTTCTTACCAAACCACCAATCACACTGCAGAAGTAGAGTGGAGGTGACAACAGCATTCTCTACAAAAAGAAAACAACATCATGAAGTGGTTGTCCTAGTCCTTTCAGTATGACCACTGTGGGGATCAGGCACTTGGTGAACCAAGAATTAGACTCAGACTCTTATGTCCAAATGCAGGAAACAGCACCTCACCCACCCACTCCTGTAATAAACTTCTAACCTCTTCAAGTCATGGTGTAACAGCTTTAAAGTACAGAGAATCTACAAGCAAGTGAGCTGTTCCCCATGCTACAGAGGAGAGCAAAAATCACTGAGAGCCCTTGCCAATCTGCCATGGGGAAAATTCTTTCCAAACCCCAAAATATCGTGGATCAGTTAAATCCTGAGCATGCGGGTGAGACTCACCAGCCACACACCCAAGAAAAATCTCTACTCAGGACCCACCCCCATCCAGTGACCCTTCTCAGGCATGTCCACCACCCCAAGTTAAAAATCAGGCAATTGCCAAACTAGGCTGTCCCATCATAACATCTGCTCCATAAATTTATCAAGTTCAGTTTTGAAGCCAGCTAGGATTTTTGCCTCCGCAGTTCCCCCTTGGAAGACTATTCCAAAACTCTAATTTCAAGTCCAAAGTTGCTGATAGACAGCTTATATCTATTTCTTCTTGTGTCCATATTGGTGCTGTACTCAAATAATTCCTTTCCCTCCCTGATGTATCAATAGAAAGCAATCATATCTCCCCTCAGCCTTCCTTTGTTTAGGCTAAACATGCCTGAACATGTTATTTGATCACATACAGCTAATCAAAACCCAGCTCCTTGATTACTTAAGGAATTACTAATTTTAATTTGTATCACATTGAAAAATTCACTTGATGGAATTTCCAAAATTCTCACACTGATGTATTTTTGAGTAATTTTGTCCTTCAACTATGCAACAGAGCCTCACGGAACCTAAATTTAGGAACCAATTTGTGCCTTCTGCATAGATTACTCACTCAGGGATCTGCTAGACTTATCAGCCACTCCCAATGCTTGCCAAGGAGAAAGCATCCTGGAGAGCAATCATGCATGGCAGCCCTGACCAGTAGGAATCAGAGGCCCCAGGCCTCAGCTTCCTGTTGTGATCACTCAGCCATGCTCCTTGTAAGCTGTACACTTCCTGGCCTTATGCCTCACCCACATGAAAGCATCAGATATATCCTGCTTTCACCTCACAGGAAAGCTACTGCCGCACACCTCTGAGTGCTCTCAGGTATGCCATTGCCTAGCTCAGTGTCAGAGAAAGGAGGGAGCAAGAGCTGCAAATACCTGATGGAAAAATACCAGCAATTGCACTATTCCTGTAGGCACACAATTAATAGGAAATCAAACAAGGAGTCTGGTAGTACTTTTTAAAGACTAACAAATTTATCCAATGAGCTTTCGTGGAAGAGAATCCCACTTCGTCAGTCGCTTGAAGATGGTGAATTTACAGAATGGGAGCAAAATAAATAGAGGAAGGTGTAAGTCAAAGGATATGGTCAGATTAACAGCAAATCAAAACGGTTACAATTCAAACAGTGGAATACAGCCATTTGCAGGAAGGTGGATGGGGGACAGGGGAAGGAAAATTACCTGTTGTAATGGGAAAAGAGCCCACAGAACTACATAAGGACTATGAGTTCTTTTCCCATTACAACAGAATTTTCTCTCTCTTGTCCCCCACCCACCTCCCTGCTTACTGCTGTATTCCACTGTTTAAATCTTAACAGCAGCTTTGATTTGCTGTTAGTCTGACCAGATCCTGACTTACACTCCCCTACATTTATTTGGCTCCCATTCTGCAAGTTCCCCTTCTTCAAGCATCTGACAACATGGGCTTTTCTCCCACAAAAGTTCATGTGACAAATAATTTTTAGTCTGTAGAAGTGCCACCAGACTCCTTGTTTGATCGTCTGTATGAGACTAACATGGCTATCCTTTGAAAATTAAAAGAAAGGCACAGTTCTGTGTTCAGTTTGAGCTGCCATTTGGATTCTAAACACTTCCTGACCGTCTTCAACTTCCCCTCTACAGACTGGGAACCACTGAATAGTCTTCTGCAACTCCTAGCTATAGTGGCTTGGTTATATGAAGTTGAGGCTTTACAAATGCTGGTGCCCTGTCACCACCTTTTAAAAAAAAAAAAAAGAGTCCATGCCACCATCTCTTCTGCCCCCGTAGCCACTTTTTGCAGCAGTGGCAGATCCTTAGAGTGCAGCGCTGCCACTGAGGAAAGTATTACCAGCTGTAGTGGTCTCTTGGCAGCAGAGAGCCCTGTGCACTCTCCACAGCCACAAGAAGTGGCAGCAGCCTTTCAGCAGCAGGAGGGCACATTCACTGCCACATAGCTATGGGTGCCTAAGTTTTTGGGCTGGCCCCTGGGTGTGCAGGACATTTGTCAAGGCTTGTATTAAGTTACTGGTTAGACTCTTGTTCTGCTTCCATTGCTCTCAACTTTCTTCATAGCCGCACATTCAAGGCTTTCTTGTAAACTGTAGCTTGAATTTTTAACTCTGTGCTTTCAAGATTCCTTGGGCTTGACTCACCATTGCATGGAAGTGAACCTTCCACTGATGTCAGCAGAGCAAATCTTGTTGCAACTGGAGTAACATGCTGATGATGCAGAATATGGGACCCAATTCTGAAGTCACCATTTATGGCAGTGAAGGAAGTGCCTTCCATCTGATGAAGCACAAGCCCAATTAGGAACACTGCAGAGTGTTGTGAGATCCTATCAAATTCTTTGTCCCCTTGCCACATTTTAGAGAAGTTAAGCCATGAACAGAACTGCTCTGCATAACTGGAGCTTTATTTTGTAAACAAAATACTCAGTACAAACTGCTTAAGACAAATATGCATATAAATATACCTGTGCTTAACTTTACAAGGAAACACCGGATGTGGCACAAGTCAACTGTTTTAACACACACACACACACACACACACACTGCATAAGCAATGAGACAAATGAAGACAGAGGTTATTTTGAACAACAAATGCATCTTGGGCACTCTGTGAAGACCAGCAAAGGTTGCAGATCCCTACTATTAAAGTAACAATGTACCCAAAGATTTTTTTTTTTTTTAAATACAAAACTTTTCAAAAAGATTAAAATGAACATTTGTCTCTCACCGGCACAGTAATACACGACCTGAGTGCCAGGACAGATAGAAGCCTACCACCTCCTTTTCTAAGGATAGAAATCAGCACCTTAATCTTTATTCATCTTAAATACATAAGGATTTGATTTCCTAAGACCTAGACTTTGTTTTTGCACCCTCTGGGGATGCAGCAGGAGTCATACAGAAATCTACCCATTTGCAGCTCACATATCCTCCTTTTTCTCCCTACATGTGTTTTGTGGATATAAATGGAAAGGTGGGTTGAGGTAGCTTTGAATGCAGGTGCTAAATGCAAGTTCCCCAGCAGGTTGAACACTTGTCAAGCAAGGTTTCCAGTTACCCAGCAACTTTCATATTAGGTACTGCTGGCTCTGTCATGCTCATAGCAGTTCCCAATAATCAGGACAAGGGAATTCAAGAAACTGTTTTGCTTCACCACCTAAGTAACTCAGCAAGGGAACAAGCCAGAGATAATGCTGGCCAAGGGGTAGAGATGCAGTGAATGTAAGTAGTGGCCCAAGTTACAGCACCAGTCATCATAACAGATGCTCCAGAAAAAATAAGAGTAGCTAGATGGGAGGGAATACATCAGCTAACAAGTCAACCATCCGATACTTTTTGACCTTGCTCATTGGTAGCATACTGACCAGGAGGTTTCTAGAACAAACACTGTAGTGGTCAAGTTTGAAAACCAGATTTTGTATTCTCTTAAATTAAGTCTGACAAAAGAGCACCAGGAACGGCATGTTCACTGAACTGTGGATCCTCCCCAAAAGGATACAAACCTACAGCTGCCAAATGATAAACATGTTTCAGCAGGCTTTTCCCTCTTACCAAATTAACTTAGTTTCTGAATCAGGGGTAAAATGACAGCCCACAGGTTTCATCCTTAGCTCCATGATGGCTTTCTTCACTAAGCTGACATTTAGTACTTCAGAGTCACCCATAGGAGTGAGAGCTGACAAAATGTACAAATGAAAAAGAATTTTTGTTTGCTTAGTTTGGCATCAGATTAAGGGTATATCTTCACTGCAACCTCAGGGTGTGGGTGCAGCCTGAATAAATGCATCTGAGCAAGCTTTAATCTACCTAGTTCAGGAAGTGGAGCAGTAAAACTGAGGTAGTGCAGGCCACACCCTGAATTCTGCATAATTTGCAGATCTAGCACATCCTGTTGCAACTTCAATGCTTGATAATGAACTGGTTTTAGTCTGGCAATATCTGTGTGAGCTGTTATCACACCATGACTGCACTGTAGACATACAAGGGGTCACAACCCCACAGGACTGTGGCGAAAATCCTGTTCAGTTCCCAGACACCACCACACTGATGATACCCCATGCAATGATATAATACTGCCTTTTCTCCCACTGAACATCTATGGGGAAGAGGCAAGGATGTTTGTATAAGAACATGGCTGCAAGCCTGCAAAGGTTCTCCGCTGCTTCCAGTGAACTGTCCTCCCAGGCAGAGGACACATCCATCCAAGGCTGCTGCAGGATTTGTTTATGGCTATAAAGGCAGATAGGAGAAAGACCAGCTCCCCACCCCGCCAGTAGATGCACCAGGGATGAAGTTGAGTAGCCATGACATTTCTATAGAGTATTAAGGCACTTTGGTGGCAGTGCACTTGTTGCTCTGCAGTCTGAATCGATACCCACATTCAGAACATTGTTAAAGGGGATGATATCCTAAGGCATCCAAGGGTAAAGTAGTCATGACTACTGGTTTCAGAACCCAATTTTAGCATCATCATTTTGTTTTCAGCCTGTTGACTGCTAAAAGACTTCAGTTGCCCATACCTGAGCAATGCAGGCCTAGTTACTTGATGACTGCACACCATCCAGGCCAGAACCACGTACCTGGATGTTGCAGATAAGCCTGTAACGCTGTACTTCTAAGTACAGTTAAACAGTGCTATTGGTAACAGCTTGTCCATGACCTCCACAGATTTCCTCTGAATATTTTTGTGCAATCAGTAAGGCCAGACTATTCAGCAGGAATCTGGTTGGTTTGTTAACAGAAAGGATGGGGCCATGGCACCCGCTTCCTCTTCACGTTAGTTTTTGACCTGCTTGGAAAGTGATTAGTAACTCACCCATGACACAGAATCAGAGACCACCCCAGGTCTACCCGTAACACCTTCCAAAGGATTAAAGCCGCTGTAAAATCTGATGAACACCAAAGACCTTGAATAGTTCCAGTTATCCAATTAACATCTAAAGGATCTTGGCATAAGAATCCCTGATTTCCTCTTGAGGATAAGCAACTGCATCACTTACCCAGGCACGGAGATGGCAAGCAAGGAGATGCCTGATAGTTTCCTCCCGTACTGAGGCTCTAAACCACCTTGGGTTTTCAAGTGTTCATTTCCAGTTGTTCCTATGCTATCCCAAGGACAGCTGATCCATCACTGAGTGATGCAGTTGTCCCCCATATCCTGTGCATATCTGTCAGATATTGTAGTCCGTAAATCCTCAACTTCTTTGTGAAGCTGCTTCACCTCCATCAGTTTCTTCGCAAGCACATCTGTGTTCAGCAAGTCACCCTTCTCCTTACCCGAAGGCTGCACAGCTGTATAGTTAGAGAATAAAAATCACATCAGGTGTACACTTCTGTACAGAAGTCATACCAGTGAATGAATCACTTTACACCAGACAAATTATCCACAATATATAGCATTATTTAAAAACCAACACAGACATACACAGAATTTGAACCAGAGGTCTGAACAGAACAACAGAGGACAGAGAAGGGCAGGTGGGCTTTTCAACCTTTTCAGTATTCTGAAATGCTGGAGAAGAACATTCTATTTACGGTACAGATAATTCCATTCCACCCAGTGCATGAAAAATAGGTTCCTCCCACACTCTGAGATCCCCATCACTTTAGTCCCTCGTGTACGTACAGTGAATGCCAAGGAGCAGGGAAAGGTTGGGATCCTTGCCCTGGGCTCTTTGAGTCACAATGCTGAAGACAGACTGCAAGTCTTGCAGGCAGCTGGCCAGTTCACTGTGTAACTCATGGGTGAGATGGGCTGTCTCAGAAGGAAGCAGTTGGTTCATTTCTACCTGCCGCAGATGCTCCTGTAGGGTCAAATTTTTCTCAATGAGATCCTGGTTCTGCACTGAAAGCTAAACAAACAAAAGCCATGTTAGCTAAGCCTTAACTGAATAATTTTTATGTCAGCATAAAACATCTGACCCTCTAATGGCCACTCTCTGAGTAGCATTTATATGTCTGAGTACTTTACAGGCACTGTTCATTGAATCAGTGTTCTATTTCACAGGATTGGGAACTTTGTGTCCTGCCAGCAGATTTTTGGTGATGGGGGTGACCAAAAGGGTGGATTTATGTTTTGATGTCTAATCCAACTAGAACAGATTAAATGTCAAATTTTAGACCTGAATACCACAACACATGGTTTTTAAAACAGGAGCCAGAGTCTCTCAAAAAGGAAGAATGTTAAATCAACAGGACAGAAGTGCATCATACCACTATCTCCCTGACCTCCTCAGGCTGGATAACAATGCAAAGGCTTCCAAGAGGTGCCTATGCTCTCTTTCCCTGCACCAACTTGATGCAGACTCAATTCTCTCTTAGGAGACAAATTCAATTAAAGCATCAGGTGGAATTCAATCTAGAATCTTTCATTTTTCACTTATGAAGCTCTTATATGTAGCCATGGTGCATAAGACTTCTTTACTGCACCCTGCTGGGCTAGTCCATAACTACGACCACAAGCCTGGGAACTAGTGAAACAAGATGCCACGTGGGCATCACACACAGCCAGATCTCAAGAACTGTAATAGCAACAAGTGGATGAAGAGATGGATGAGAGAGGGAAATTATGGCTCCAGAACAGAGACGAGGGAACCCCTTTTAGTGCACTATCAATGCAGAGATCAGATTCTGACAAGAGGCAGTGAAGAAAGAACCAGCAACTGCTTGTTAAGAGTCCTGCTACAAGAGCCTTGTTCATTTAGTCTCTGTTCATACACAGACTCCAATTCTGACCTCTTTCACAGCAGTACGTAGCTGCTGCAGTGCATTTTCTCTTCGCATTGCCTCCTCCCTCAGCGCCTGACTTGTTCCCTCTTCCTGAGCCACCTGTTCTTCGAGGATCTGGAACAGATGATGAAAGAGAAGTTAGTCCAACATACCTTATGAATGCTCCACAGTTCCCAGTCCCTCGGCATTTGCACCTCTCACCTTTATTCGTGAAGACAACTGTTCCATCTTCTTCTGCTGTTTCTCCACAATCTGAAGTGAAAAGCAGATGTATCCAAGAGCTGACCATGCCTAAGAACTCACCCAGTAATACCTCTTGGGATTCTGCCTTACATCCAATAGCTACAAATCTGATTTTATCACTTTAAATTATAGCTTGATTGTTTGTAAAGTGCTTTGAAATCCCTAGATGGAAAGTGCCATTAGAAACAGCAAATATGTGCTGAGACTGGAGACCTTGTATTCTTGTGGTTTCCCCCTCCCTTACTAGCTTCCTTGCCTGGATTCTTCAGTTTCTCTTCACTATATTGTAACGTGTAAGTGAATACTAGCATATGGTATAGTTGCCATACAAAGAACAGCGATCAGACACCTCCAAGCTTGGCAGGCTGGAACTGCTAGCTCAGGCCACTGTATAAGAGACAGGGGCAACATTTAGTCTCAATGCCTGATGTGGGACAGTGGAAGGAAGGAAAGAAATCTGAGTTAGTGTGGGGTAGTTTCACCATGTCCAAGTTATATATTCAGAGTTACCTTTCGGAGGCAATCACAGTCCTTCTGCAGAGAATCATTTTCTGATTTTTGTTTCTCTGCCTCCTGGACAGGTGACCCTCTGCCTGCACTCTTCACACACTGCTGCATCCTATCCTGCAAGCTGAGATAAACTCCATCAAATGAACTGGCAGATAGAAGAAATGTCAACATAATTTGGTGGTGGTTCTCTTTCAAAAGTGGCAAACAGAAATTCTCTCCCATAAAACAGATAGAGAAGGGAGAAGCTTTTCCTTGCCCTGCCCTGCCCATGTTCCTCCATGTGACTGGAGGGCTACCTCTAAGGAATAGAGCCCCCAGCACCTATCAGTTCCTGCCTTCTTTGCAAAGGCTGGCACAATGAGGCATTCAGTGTAGCATATGTGATATAGACACATATCGAAAAGGAACTGGCTCAAGTCCACATGCTAGTTCCACATAGCTCCAATAGCCTGTGTTAAATATGAAGAGACCTGCAGCAGAAAGGCTTCATGCATTTTGAGTCATCTCTCCGTTTTGGAGCTACTAAAAGTTACGGTGATTCCATTTGTTCTAGAAATTACATTAGAACATAGTATCTAGAGGCGTAATACAAGCCCAGTTCATAACTAAGCTGCCAAGAAAAGATGCGTTCTAGTCTATTCCACTTCTCTGTTCTTGGTGTTCAGGATTCTAAGCAGAGATCAGGCTCACTCCCATCTTTGGGGCTTTACCTGCGTACAGTGGAAAGCAGCTCCAATTCTTTGCATTTCTGTGTTTCTAGCTGCATCTCCTGCTCTCTGCAAGCAGCACGGACATCTCCAAGCTCTCTTTCCAGAGCCGTCACTGTTTCCTGAAGAGCAGAACTCTTCAGTTCTGATTCCTTCAGCTGGAACAGAGGACATTAGTCAGCCATAACAAGTCTAGGGATCCTTTGCTATATGCCACATTGGGGATACACTAGTAAATGACAGGGATTTTTACTATCAATATGCAAATTTACAGCCATGGCTCAGAACATTTCTTTCAGGACAGACTGCAATTCTACTCAGCATATTGTATAGATAATTATGGACTGCAGTAAAATTGTGGCAGCCAGGTTAATGCCTCAAACTCTATGGTATGCAGGGGATGTCATTTTACCTGCTGACTTTGCTTCTGATGATCCTCTAGTGTTGGTAGATCAGCCAGGTAGCGCTCCAAGGTCTCAATTCTCTGCTGTTTCTCCCGATTTTGCTCAGACTCCTTTTGGCATTTCTTTTTCAGACTATTGATGTGTTTGTCTCGACCCTTTATCTGCATGAAGAGACATCTGAAGTTTGGTTTGCTTATAAGGTCCATGTGTGTGTCTTTCTTTCTAGCTTGTCTACCTGAGTACTTATGCAGTACCCATGGCCAAGACAGCAAATGGTCTCAACTCAGCAGCTTTTCTTTTCACTCTTATCTGAAAGTGAATTTCATCCATTTGAAGTCATACGCTAGTTATCTCGTCAGCCAGAGCTCCTAAGCCTCCCTCTCTACAGTAGCAGGTATTTCTTGCTGGTGAACTCAATCAAGAGGCAGTTTCTGCACTCTAACAAAGAAAGGATGAGCAAAGACTTTTAGAATTTAAAGTCATCAAGTGTCACACACAACATACACAAGCCCTCAGACTCTTCACAAATTCCAAATAAGTTTCTTAGTGTGCGAGTTCTCCTGTTTTACACTTGAGCGCTTTTCAAATCGTCACAAGAATGGGAGAAAATGCCACTTTGACTGAACAAGTCTCTAACTCACAGCTTAGGAAGGCTTACTATCTTAGGCCAGTCTGATAGCTTTCCTAAACTCACTCCCCATGAACTGCAGGTTTACACATCATTTATTTTTAGAACAGTAAACATAGGATCACTACATGTACAGGAACCTAAGATGAATAGAGCCGAGAAGATGACAATAGTGCCTCCAAATGGAGCAGTCTTGCAGTACAAGGCAAGCATGGAACAGGCAGTCACACACTTAGTAGAACCTTTATACTCCAGAATGCACAAGATAAATAAGTTAACAGTTTAGCCTTAAGACACATTTCTTTAAATAAGCCAAGAACCATTCCTCATTGAATAATTCATTTCAGCATATTCAAGTGCCATGAGTATGATCCATACAATACAGGAGCATGGATCCAGAAGTCAGACTTTATCTCAAGCAGGGAAAAGAATTCTGTGCCAAGAGAGGGAGTCCAAACCATTTCTAGTACTAATTCCCCTTCACAATGAAGCCTTAAGTGTAATTGATTATTAACCATGAATTGCTAATTATTGTTAAGCTTGGGTCCATGATTCTTTGCATGGAGATATTTGGACAGAAAATATTATGAAGTGCCAAGTATTTTAGGATAACATGACAAGTGTAGAAAACTCATGTTACATAGTGAGGAAAATTAATGGGGAAAAGAAAAGACACTCTAGATATTATACTTTGCTTCTTTGCAAAAGGAAGTTGTTCACAACTAGAGACTGACAGTGACTGAGATTCTCTTTTTTGTTGGGGACTGCAAGAGAAGAGAGCTGCTCTCATGGCTCCACACAACACGTGGTGACTGGCACCTTGGGCCAATGCCAGTCACCATGCCCACCCTCCCTTTGTTAAAAAGGTAAGGCATCACCACAGTTCTAGAGCAGTGCCAGTCATACCCTCTCTTCTTGTCTCTTCAGTTCCTCTCCGTGCTTTTGCACTGTCTCCTTCAGCGTCTCCCGCATCAGTTTTGAATCCACCTCTGAAGCAGCTAGCTTCTTCTCCAATTCAATCTTTTCCTTACTGAGGGACTCGGTCTTCTCAGTAAACTGTGCTCGGAGGAACGTGTTCTCCCGCTGCAGCTCCTGCCAACAAAGGCACCCACGCAAACAGCGTAAGGACTCCCATTGTCCACTAAATCCATCAGTTAAACACAGCAGACATTATTCTCCAGAGCAGCGGTTGCAACTCTGGCACCATATCCTCCTTTCACCATTCCTAAATACCGTGACAGGACCTCCTTATGCACCTGCAGAATCAGATGGCACACTGCAAAGCTGGGGCCGTTAGCCGCCTGTATCGATAGCTGACCACTGGTTTGTTCAGACGTCTAAGGCTCTACATTTCAAGAGCCACAGAAAAAGCCAAAAGTATCAGATGAACCAAAACCAGCAGACACCCCAGGGATGGACTTTCACCTTGCCCACCCCTCCAATGCAGAAAGAGCCTGCTGAAACAAGCACACTGCAGCCAGTGGGTTAGTCCATGCTATGATCAATTAATTCTCTTGCTGTTCCTACTTACCTGCAATCTTAACATGCAGATATCTCCATAGGGGGCAGTACAACTAAGAAGAGCACTGTGTACCTGCAGCTCACTTTCACGCACCTTCTGCTCCAACTGAGAGATGTGTTGCCTCTGCCTGCAACAACAAAAATTAAATCAGCCAATACAAGCTCTCAAACTTCTCTCATCTGTTCCTCTAGCTAAAAGGATAATATACTCTGCCAGCTATGTAAATAAAAAAAGATTAAAAAAAGGTTTGGTTTTGTTTTTTTTTTTAAATAAAGCACCTTTCAGAAAGGCACTAAAATGGGAAAAATCAAGTTGTTCACATTGGTAAGAGTTCTTCTGCAAGGAACTCTAATCCACTTGCATACACTTCTTTGCGAGAGGCTGGATGGCCAGAGTAGAGACCAGATGGTCATGGGTACAGTTACACTGGTAAGACTTCTTCTACAAGCACTTCTGATCTACCTAAATAGATTTGTTTGGAAGAGGTGTGATGGCCACTGTTAAGAGTGTAAGGTCACAGGCGCAAGTACACTGACTATCTGATCATGCCCTGGATGGCTGGTGATGGTGCAGAGTGGACTGGGCTGGTGAGGGGGGCGGATGGGGCCAGCATGGGTGGGGCATGCAGAAGGGTAGAGACTCATGCTTCCCCTAACCAGGAGTTAAAAGTATGATTTGGTGGGCCTCAGAACCCTCATAAGATTCCAGGCCCCCCTTCATGCACTCCAGCTACTGCCCCCAAAACACCTGCCCCCATCAGACCCCTTTCCCCATGTCTTCCTCAATCCCCATTCCCTAAGCTCCCTGCCCCATGTCCCCAATCCAGCCCTCCTAACCCCCACCCCCAAGCTCCCCCATCTTCACTCCACCCCCTTTGATCCCCCACTCCCTTCCACACCTCCCCAGCCCACCATCCTGAACCCTTCTTCCCAACTCTCCAATGCCCTTTCCTCACTGGAGCCGGACTGTCCACAACCCTGAGGATCCCCTTACCCATGCCGCCAAGCTGGGCTGGAGCAGGGAGGCTGCAGTGCCAGCCACCTGGCCAGCAAGAGAGGACACGGGCCCGAGACTGGATCCAGGCCGCACATGCTGTCCGGGCCCAGTGCAGGTGCCAGGAACGGGGAGGGAAGGGTGACTGAGCTTCCTCCAGCCCACAGCCCTTTCCCTGGGCCAGCCCTGGGGGGAACATGCTGGAATGCTGCATTCCAGGTGCATTCCCCTATTTTTAGGGGGCTCCGGAACACTACCCCCCCCAAAATAGGGGCCCCAGAACACTGTTCTGGAGTCTACCCCTTTACTTCAGCCTCTGGACCCGATCCCATCCACGTGCTCTGCAACACCTGCCCTCCTCCCTGGGCACAATTCCACCCCCCCCCCCCGACCCTGTTCCTGACCTCGTGCCACTACCCAGTCCCAAGCTATCCCCCTGACTCCTTTCCCAGTCTTGTGCCACCCACCCCACTGGCCCAGATCCCATCCCCATAGCACCCCCATGGGATCCTGACCTCACCCCATCCCCAGAGCCCCATGCAGCAACCCTGGGCCAAATCCCAACCCCACATCCCCCTCCCCGGGTCAAACCCTGGCCCCATGCTATTCCTGAAGCCTTGGGTGGCCTCACCCAGCCCCTATCCCTCCCTGGGGCTCCAATCTCCCCACAGCCTCCGCTGCCCTCCTGCAACCCAGCAGACCCCCCGTGTCCTCCATTGCCACCCTGCTGGACCCCATAACACTGCCACCCTCCCGTGACCCTGCCTGGGGTCCCATGTCCTTGCCACCACCCCAACCTTGGCCTCATGATGCCCCCCAACCCGATTCTAGCCCCATGCCACCCCCAGACTTACCAGTTTTGTGCCACTACCGGATCCAAGCTGGCCTACTGACTCCTTTCTTGACCTTGTGCCACCCCCACCCTGATCCCATCCCCTGGGTGGGATCCTGGCCCCACACTCCCACTCAACCCTGTGCAAACCACTGACCCAAATCCTGACCCTCCCCCCAAGCTACCCCTGGACCCCTATGCCACCCCTCCTGGCCCTGATTCTTCTCTGGGGCCGACCCCTGTGTGTCCTCCACTGCCCCCCAATGACCCTGTCAGAGTGCTGTGACCCCCTCATCTGCCTGCAGATTTGAGCTGTCCACAGCGGCTGTTCTCTGCCCCAGGATTCCCCTCGACTTGAGCTGAGTGCCTGCAATCTGCTCTAAGGCTGAAGGCTGCCTGCAGGTTTTAAGGGGGGGTGGGAGGAGAGCAAGGCTGGGAGTTGACCCCTCCCCCATTGCGCCACCTGCTGGAGAAAAGTGGGAAAGCACACAGACAGACACCACCGAAGTTAACAGAAAGGTTGTCTAATAAAGGTCATCTAATAATAAAAACATAGTTCCTTAGTCAGTGCCCTAAATTATGATGGATTAAATTAAATGGCCTGCAAAGGATCACTAATTGGAATTGTGTCTGGTTTTGCCTTTTTAAAGAAAACTTGAAAGCATTTTTGTCAAACACACACTCTGGAAGTCTTTGGTGACTATAGAATTTACCAGTGAAATTGCAAATGACTCAAGGTTAGGAATTTTTAGTCTCAGTGTTTAAAAACCTTCATTTTTGATAACCCACCTCATCAGTCAATAAGCACTTTGGAGAAAGGATAGACTTGTTAATGACTCACCAACCCAAAATAAACATCCCTGAGATCCAAAAAACATTCTGCAGCAAAATTAGGAAGAGTGGATGTCACATTCCAAATGTTTCTCATGTAAACAAACAAAAACACATTTTAAAAGCTTTTAGCTTTTTTCTCCATCACAAAGTATGAAAAAAAGCACAAAGCCGGTTTAAAAAACAATCCTTTGCAATTCTTTTAAGTTAGTCAACATGCTAAGGAATCACCTGGCTGACTCTCTCATTATTCGCTTCCATGGGAATTGCTCTGAAATCTCACGGAAGAAAAGGACATTTCTTCAATTGTTCAATTACTATAAAACAAACAAGGAGTCTGGTGGCACTCCTGAAGACTAAATTTTATTTATCACATGAGCTTTCATAGGAGAAAATCCCACTTTGTCCTCCCATGAAAACTCATGCAATAAATCTGTTATTCTTCAAAAGTTCCACCAGACTCCTTGTTTTACTGAACTAGACTAACACAGCTACCGCTTTGGAACTTATAATTACTAAGTTATTTGTTAGTTTCAATAAAAACCCACAGGATACAACACTTTCTCCCTCTTATTGCTATCTCCTAAAGTACCTCCTACCTGTCAATAAGGATCTCTTTTTCCTTAAGTAGTTTCTCATTGATGTTCAAAATACTAATCCACTGGGCTGGATCAGCTGAGTGCAGTGAAGTAGCATGCATTGAAGGTTGGTGGCAAGCAGCTCCATTTTGTAACTGAAAAAACAAAGGAAGGAGGAGAGAGTTAGGTTTCATAGAAGGTAACCGCAACATTGCTGGAGCTATTTTGTACACTGTGTGCTCATCATGTGCATGCCAGTACACAAAGTTCATCTAGTACAGTGCTATTTCAGCCCATGTCTGGCTCTTGGAACAAGTAATTTTGGATGAGCTTAGGCAACAAGTTTATTGAATAATTTTAGACCACTGTGCTGTGTCACTGGAAGCCATTCATTTCTAGTTTTGCTATCCAACAGCTGTTCACTAAACAAACTGTTCTCCTCTAGTGAGATGGATATTTTCATAAAAATCTACTTAAAACTGTTCTGTAAGTCTAGATATAAAGTGAAGTTAGTCTGCTAGTTGAAATATTGATTACCACCATTCTGTCTGCATACATTTGGCTTGGACAGGGTTAACTGGCATCTGATTTTGACTATTGTGTGTAATGTTATATAGCTGCTGCACTTCACTAATGTGAGGAATGACATCTATGTAATATATAGATAGTTTTGGGATCACCTGTATAGAAAGGGGCAATAGAAGCACAAGACATTTACACCTTACTATAACAGTCAGGAACTGCCTTACATTATATTTAGTTCCAAAAGAGAGGTGAAGAAAAGAGGAGGAAGCAATTTCAAATAGTTTTAAATAACAAAGCAAAATAAAAAGCAAAACCAAAAACATCTCTTTTTACCTGCATCTGTTCTACTTGCAACCGTATGTTGTCCAGCTGCTGCCTCCAAGCAGTGAGCTCACAGGCCCTCTGATCTGGATGCAAAGTACAAGGCTCTGGCCTCCACAGCTGAGACTGAGGCGGCATTGGTTTTGAAAAGACATTGTTGGGCTGAAATCCTAATGGCATCAGTCTGCTCCCAGTAGGCCAAGTCCCATTTTGTGGTTCACAGGTTCCAGCAGCCCCTGTTGCTGGTTTAGTCTCTGGCAGCACTTTGTAATGCTCCTTTTCTCTGTACACCGCAGCCAAGTTTGGACCTTGGCCCTTGTGGTGAGGGTCAGTATACAATGTATCCAGCAAAACAGACTGATTAAGGGTGGGCTCAATGGTAGGAGTATCAAATTTTCGAGTGTCTTCTGCTCTCAAATGATCAGAAATGGGAAACCAGGACTGCTCAAAACCATTTTCCCCAGAAGTTCCATAGAGGTGTAAGATATCCTTGGGCAGTATTTGAGTTGATTTCGGAGCAGTAAGATCTCCATTTCTTGTCAGTCCTACATTTTCAGTGGAAGATCCTGGTACAGCTGGTTTTGATGGAAGTGGTGCATTCTGCAGAGAGCTTGGCTCACCTGTTGAGTAGAGCTTGGAGGGTGAGGTACCCAATGTAGAAGGCATGACATGGGCTGTAGGGATGGTCACTTGGGTTCTGATGGGCTGAAATGATGAATTGCTACTGGAATTGCAAAATTCTAGAGAAAGAATTTCTGAGTTAGTATTAAAGCACCACTTTTCAACTACATAATCACCACCTTTTCCTGTGCTACCAGGAACATTTCTTGCAATCAAGGGGCAGGGAGAGATCACATACAGTAGCAGTACAAGGGCAAACTGCCACATCTGCTGTTTCCAATAGTTTCCAGATATTCTTCCTAGAGAGCACCAAGCTTTTGTTCTGACATTAATATTAATTAATAAAACTTAATAAACTTATTTTTCTAATAATTTATAAATAAATCCTGAAACTGAGTAAAAAGGTTGAAACTTACTCAAAAATTGAATGTGAGACTTTGATTACATTCTGCTCATCCCACAGCACAGTGACTCCGCATTCTAATCAAGAGCAATAGGAGCCTTTGCGAAGCCCATGATAAGCTGCAAGCATAGCTGAACACACACCAGAGCAACTGACCTTAGAACTCCCCTGGAGCACTGCAACAAACCTAGCCTTTCCTAGAAATAAAAGCAATGGCTCTGTCCCACAGTCACAGGAAATGAAAGAGCAGAGCACATGAGTGAAGAGATGTTCTGTCACACAGCCACCCAACCTGACTACATGGAAGTCAGAAGTTATTCTTAGTAACTCTCAGGTTTCAACAGAGCAACAACACGAGCTCAACTGGGCAAACACTGAAGAGGCTTCTTTTCTAATGTGTTGATTTTCCCTCTTTTCCATTATTCAGTCACCAACTTCAGGTTTCCTCAGGCTAGCCTGTTTTCTCAAAGCATTATCTTAAGTCCCATCCGTGACATGCTGTACCTCCCATACGCCCTTGTGGTGTGATCTGCATGTTCACTCTTACAGTGCAACTTTGTACTTTGCATCAAGCAGTATATCATGAAAGGTGTTTTTGGAATGCTCATGACGTGCTGAACATTATTGTTATGGTAGCATATTTCCTGCAATGTAACATATGCACTGGTATGAAATTCTGCTGTCATATTCACAAATGTGTGCCTCACATGGTTTAATGGGCTAAGACAAAAACAGAGCTGTGGTTCCATGTGACAGAGGCATGCATACAAGAACAATGGACCAACCTGAGTACCTGTGAGCACTTCGGCTCAAGTGGAAGGAATCAGGCCCATTGTCAGGCACGGACGAGGAAATTTGTTAAAAGAAAGAGGCTTTTATGTCTAGGGATCTCCCCTGGAATTCATCTTCTAAGCAACACAAAGTCTCAGAATCTACTCACAGGAAGAAGGGTAGGGTTCTGGTTGCAGAGTCCAACACAACCAGCCTGTGGTGCGAACCAACACCATAGAAAGAGACTGGAATATTAATTTTAGTTTAGCATATGAGTTACCTTTTAGTTAATTGCGATAAACTCCTTGACTTATTGTTAATCTTTGGCTTTATATTATTCTGACTTATTATCATGTAAAATCTTACTGTGGTCAATAAACTTGTTTGTTTTATCTGAAGCAGTGCATGTGGATTGCATGAGTACAGAGACCTCACCTGGAGTGAGAGCTGGTGCATATAAATTACTCTGATTAACTGATGGACATGTGAAAATGAGCTTTCAGGGTGCAGTGGGCAGCACTGAACCCTGCTAGATGGGATTTCCCTGAGACTAGAGCTGTTTGCTGGGGGTCTATCCCATGAGCAGTCAGCAGTCAGCAGGAGCACTCCTCCACTGGGTGGGAGGAGGACTGATTACATGCAGAAGGCTGGGCATGTGCTGACCTAGGAGTGGGGTTGACACAGCACAACAGGGCAAGTTAGGGTCAGGAATGGAGAATCAGGGTGACACAGAACACACCAGTCCAGACTGCAGGAATCAAACATAACACCACCTCCAAATGCTATTTATCCAATCTAATTTTGGGACAGCGAACTAACATTCCTGCATTTTTAACATGAAAGTGTTGCTATGAGAAGGAACGGAGGTCACAATATTGAAGTAACTGGAATGAGGAACCATGTGGGATCATGTTAAATGTCTCAAGCTACATAGGTGTCAATATAAAAGAACATCACTTCTCAATATTAATAAACGTGTGGGAAAATGAGGAAATCTCTGCAGATATTGGCTCAGTCCAGGGGCATCCCTGATCCAAAACAGGTTCGGAGCCTGGCACCAAACCTCCTCAGGCCTGATCCATCTCCTGGGTCACCGTCCAGGACACAATCAGGTTTCTGCTGCTACCAGCCTGCGGCCCAGCCCCTACTCCCCGGTGGGGGCCACATCCAAACGATGGCAGCCAAGCCCCAGTTCCTGGGCCCAACAGGGACCTCACGGGGCAGGCGGTGGCTAGGCCCCGGTGGGGGCTGCATTAGGCCAGTGGCAGCTGGGCCCTGGCAGGAGACTGCATTAGGCTGGTGGAGGTCAGGTCCCAGAACATGGGCAGGCCTCAGCAGGGGACGCATTAGGCTTACTGTGGCTGGGCCCCAGATCCCCAGCAGTGGAACTGTTGTGGGGCAGGAGGGGTAAAAGGAGCAATCACCACGGGCCCTGCAATTCCGTGGGCCCTGCTGCCCCCATGGCCAAACTGCCTGCCACCCTGCTGCCTTCAGCACACAGCCTAATGCTGCAGGGTAGGGGTGGAGTACAGAACCTGGTCTCCGCTCTAGGCCAGCTTGCCTCACTCCCAGCACGGGAAACAGCTGGTCCAGGGCAGAACAGGCCAGTCCAGAGGCAGAGCAAGAGAGCAGAGCCCAATCCCTGGGCCAGCCTGCTCCACCCCTCCCAGCCCTGGGATGACGCAGGGGGCCTCGCACAGGCTGATCGGCCCAACACCCCGCATCTACCTAAGGACAGCCCTGCCCAGCAGAAGGTTGCATCGGGCTGGCAGTGGCCAGGCCCCAGGTCTCCGCCAGACCCAGGATGCTGGCACTTGTACTCGGGGCATGAGCTCCATGTGCCCACTGCCAGCAATGCCACTGGCTCAGCCTAGGACTCCCTCAGAAAGGAAACATCCATCCAACTAGAAAAGATTACACTTTTCAAACATATTGGGGAGAGCAGTGCCTATTTCTACTCGAGTCCCCTAAATTTATATTCTAGCACCACGATCAACTTTTGAATTCTATTCACCAGCAATAATGAGTACTGCAGCCAGAGACTTCTATAAGAAGTGCACTGATTGTAGAAGTCAGAACATGATTCTAATAACTATGAGCATACATTACTAACTCAATCTGAGCTCCCTGGAGCAGACACACTGCACTGCAGTGTTGCATCCCCAAAACAATATTCCACTCTGAGTGCAACTGGAAGTGTTTTTGTCCTGAGAAAAACTAGATGGGGAACCTCAAGGTGCAGGAAAACAATACAAACAAACCTGCTTCATCTGTGACTCAAAGGAGCTTCTAGTTAATAAGCCATGTCCGTTGCAAGCCTCACTACTGCCTCAGACCATGCATGCACAAGGGACTTGTCTCATTTAGCACAAGATCAGGTGCAGTTTCCTATAATGATGTAGGGCACCTTAAACATATACAATTTAAAAATTCAGAATGATGCTATGGAAGTGTAGAAGTCTGAATTCAAAACAAAAGGACAAGTAATAATTAAGTCAATGACAAGTTTTTCTCCCTTACTGAAAGGCAAATATATGACTACTGTCTTGTTTTATAACAGTTTAGGTCCCCCATGCTCTTAGTCATGGTCTTCCTGGAAAGCCTTCGGCAGCAACTTAAAAACTAATCATCCTCTGGTTAGAATCACAGAATCATAGGGTTGGAAGGGACCTCATAGGTCATCTAGTCCAACACCCTGCCAGAGGCAGGACCACTCCCACTTAAACCATCCCAGTCAGGGTTTTGTCCAGCCGGGCCTTAAACACCCCCAAAGATGGAGACTCCACCACCTCCCTCGGCAGCTCATTCCAAGACTTCACCACTCTCCTAGTAAAAAAGTTCTCTCTAATATCCAGCCTAGACCTCCCTAACCTCAACTTGAGACCATTGCTCCTCGTTCTGTCCTCCGTTACTACCGAGAACAGTCGAGCTCCATCTTCCTTAGAGCATCCCTTCAAGTAGTTGAAGGTTGCTATCAAATCCCCCCTCAATCTTCTCTTCTGCAGACTACATAAGCCTAATGCTTTCAGTCTTTCCTCATAGGGCTCGTGCTCTAGCCCTTTAATCATTTTGGTTGCCCTCCTCTGAACTCTCTCTAGCATGTCCCTGTCCTTTTTGTAGTGGGCAGCCCAAAATTGAACACAGTATTCTAGATGTGACCTCACCAGTGCAGAATAGAGGGGAATGATCACATCCCTTGATCTGCTGGTAATACTTCTTTTGATGATGTTAGGACTGAATGAAGTACAAAAAGTGACCCTGTAGAATGTGTATCACTATACAATTAAGACAGACAGGTCTATATATCATTGAGAACTATTACACAAAAATTCTCTTGTTCTGTTTGCAGCTTCAGTCAATTTAAACAGCTAAAAGCCAAAATATACCAGGCTATATCCATTTTAATAAACTGACTATAATTCAGACAAAATACAGTTATTGAGAAATATTGAGACAAATAGCTTTATTTGGCATACAAGGAAGAAACAGACCCTCAAAACACACTCTACTGGAAATTATATTAATACAAAGCAGATGCTGATGGTCAACAGCTCAAGATGCACAGAATCCTTCTCCATCTTAAAACCTTACAAGTCTACCTCTTTCAAAAGTCATTTTAACTGACAACCTAGTACTTACAGCTGAATTTAGAAATGATAATGTGTTTTGGCTAATCACTTTTGAAGCTTTAGCTGAAATGAATATCTTAACCAATATGTATGTTAACATTCTAGATTATAAAAGTAATGGCTCAGTGTGAAAGTGTAAAACATTTTCACAATATCACCACTACAGAATTTGTCCTCTTCATCTCAGTTCCAAATGCCAGGGCTGCTTGTTTTGTAGGTTTTTAAAACTGTAAGTATACCTAGAAAAAATTCTGCAGTTTTACTGTAAAGGATCAGACATTCAGACTCACCCTCTGTGCTATCTGAGCAAGAGCTCCTGGTTGTTGTATCCCTGTCGTCATCCATACTTGTACATTGGCCAAAGCGACTCTGGAACTTTACAGACAGGGTTGGGGTTTTCCAGTCAGTCTCTGAAGAACAATTCTTTTGACCTGTATTGGAGTCTTAAAAAGAGCCACAATGTGGGTATTTAGATCATGCTCCGAAGAACACATCACTTTACACAGAGTGTTCCCTTAGTATCTATAATGAGGTGAAAACCTCCCCAGTCTGTCACAGCTACTCAGAGATATTTGCCAGTGAAGAAAAGAGACAAAGGTGATAATTGGACAAGATGACTTCACAGATGATTTCAAAGAAATGAAGTCCCCAATTTATGTATAGAAGAGACTTAGAAAATTTATCCTTGCCCTGCTGGGGCGAAAGGAGAAAGTCTTAGAATTAATTTTACCAAGATGACCAAGAAGCCAATTTAATTTATCAAATGGAATTTGAACTTTTGGTTACTAAATCATTTTTCCAATTTGATTAAAATGCATTTAAAAAGTTAAGTGACTCTCTGCAGAATCATTACCAAGTCAATTTCTTGAGACTCAGCATTAAGCTGTAGTCACACATTTCTGTACTGCATGAAAATGAATTGTTCTTTGTTTGAGTCCTCTGAACAATTGCTGCTTGAGAAACCATTTTTCCTTACCGAAGCAGGCACAGAGGATCTAAACCAGGCGTGGCCAAACTGTGGCTCAGGAGCCATATGTGGCTCTTGAATGAAAAAGTGTGGCTTGCAGAAGAACATCCACAAATCAATTTAGTGGGTGAAAGTATATGGCTACATGCCTCAATGAGGCTCTTGACGGTTTAATAATCAACTTGTGTGGCTCCTGAGTTCCATAAGTTTGATCACCCTTGATCTAAACCAAGTTAGAAAGAGATGGTAGGACTTTATTATGGAAAATAAGAGGGCAATGCACATCTCACTAGTATCACTAAGCATGTGCTCTGACACTGAAAAAGCAGGAGGCTTTGCATACAGAAATAAAGTGATAACACTGTTTCAGAGGGGCAGCCATGCCAGTCTAGTTCAGCAAAACAAACAAGGAGTCCTGTGGCACTTTTAAAGACTAACAAATATATTTATCACATGAGCTTTCATGGGAGAAAAATCTGATCAAGTGGGATACTCTCGCACAAAAGCTCATGCAATAAATATATTTGTTAGTCTTTAAAAGTGCCATAGGACTCCTTGTTTGTTTTAGAGATAACACTAGTGATGGTAAAGCTGCAATATTATCCTGTTATGAACTCCCCTTTCACTAGATTACAGGAGAGGCTGGGTTATGTACAAGTGATGATCTGCCCCTGGACACTCATGCAACTGTTTTTCAGACACAGGATTTTAACAAGTCATCTAAATATTTTCAGATTTTATTTTTTATAAAAAAAAAAGATGAATAAGCTGCTTCATAAGGAATCTCTTTAGAGGATAAGGGAGGAAGAGGCTCTTAAGAAAAAATTCATAATTCAAACCTGTTGCACTGGTCTGCTGGAACCTTGGGTTTGGGCACTTTTCAAGGGCAGCCATCACAGATATTAATGTCAGCTATAAAACAGAACCATAACTTAAATCAGTATAAGCCAATCATTTTTGCCACAGGTTAAGAAAGAAGTATACAAAGTTTGCACTGAAGTGAATACTACAGCTACTCTTCACTAAAGGAAGCATTCCTCTTTAATACATTTCATGTTTAATTAGCATCTCCCTCCCAGAGCAGCTCTACTTTCCCACTATACAACAGCAGTTGACACATCAAGAAGTACAGTTATTCTGGATTATCCTCATTTCTCAGAAACTGAAAGCATTCTGGTTTGTAACACTTTTAAGGTATTCGGCATAAAAGCTAGCCACTTTATACCACCTTACGTATTTCTAAGGCACCAATCACCATAGCATTGAGGCATTTGCTCTATAATTATTCAAAATTTCTTTTACTTGACCAGGTCATTTCTACCCTTGAAGGTTACTTTACACCCTGAAATCGTCAGTCAGTCATAAGTGATGTTCCACCATCAGCTATGATCATGGCTCTACCAAAAGCTTTGGTTTACTTTATCAGTATATGCAACCACCTCAAAATGAGTTTGCTGCCTAAAAGTCTAAGTCTAAAATCTAGCACTTGTAATCTTCTTCATTGTCAAAAATCAAGCTCTCATTTCCTTCAACTCTATGAAATTCTAAGGCCCTATCATCTAGTCCTTGCAGGTTGCACTTTAATAAAGTAGATTTTGTCATCTGAAGTCCTCATGGGAAGTATTTCTCTTTTGAAACTAGTGTGTTAGGAATTTGGCCCCAGTCACACGGTGTGATGGGGGGGGCGAAGGAAAGAGAAATGGAGTTCCAGTGGGAGCATGGAGAAACAAAATTGTTTAGCTCAGGATAGCAGGCTACGTAGTTTTACAGTGGTTTTGCCCAGCCCTGTTAAACAGAAAGATATGCAACTGACTGAAATCACATCAATCCAGCAGCAGCTGCCCAGAGCAAACCAGGTCATGTGCAATACACAGTGGTTTTCAAATATAGGGTTGGCATCCAGACCTGAGGTGCAGACCCTCAGATACCAGGTCACGATGCCCCCAGCTGCTGCTGCCTGCCAAAAGACTGAAATGCATTGCTCAAAGACCCAAAAGGGTAGCCATGTTAGTCTAGTTCAGCAAAACACAGCTGATGAAGTGGGATTTTTTTCCCTACGAAAGCTCATGCAATAAATAAATTTGTTAATCTTTAAGTGCCACAGGACTCCTCATTTGTTTTAAGGAGTCTGGTGGCACTTTTAAAGACTAACAAATGTATTGCAAGAGCTTGCACAGGATAAAATCCCATGTCAGACACTTGAAGATGGGAAACTCACAAAACCTTCAGTAAAAACAAACAAGGAGTCCTGTGGCACTTAAAGACCAATGAATTTATTTTTTTGCCTAAGCTTCGGTGGGAGAAAATCTCACTTCGTCAGGTGCTTGAAGATGGGGGAACTTACAGAATGGATACTTACAAAATCTTCAAGCGTCTGAAAAAGTGGGATTCTCCCGTGAAAGCCCACGCAATAAATAAACGTGTTAGTCCTTGAAAGTTCAAGTTCCCCCATCTTCGAAGCATCTGACCAAGTGGGATTTTCTCCCATGAAGGCTCATGCAAAAAATAAATCTGTTAGTCTTCAAGTGCCACACGACTCCTTCTTTGTATTGCTCAAAGATGTAATTGTTGGGTCACAGGCATAAATGATTTTTTTCCAAGTGGGTCCCGAGGGAAAAAACTTTAAAACCCCTCAATACACAACGCCCTGCCGCCCTCCCCCCCCCACTAGGAACATGGCGGCGGCTCCTTTAACCCCCCCCCCCACGCCCCCAGCCCTTCTCTCCAACCCGCCTGATTCCTTCGCCCGGGCGAGGATGGAGCTGAGGGGATCCACGCCAGGGCTTCGGAGCAAGCCAGGGCCCATGGAGAGCTGGGGGGCACGAAGCAGGTCGGAGAGAGCAGCTGAGGGAAGGGCTGGGGCGGCGGGCAGGGCTGACCTGGAAGAGGGGCGGAATGGGGGGGGGCCGCTGTGGCGATGGGGGAGGGGTTAATCGCTGGGGGGGGGGTCATGGCGGTTGGAGGCCAGTCCCGGGCGGAGGGGGTCACGGGGGGGGGGGGGGCACAGAGGAAGGTTACGCCCCCTCGCCGCCGCCGTCACCTGCTAGCGCCAGCCCGGCTCGCGAGCTCCTCCTCCCGCCTCGTTAGCGTCTCGCGCAACGGTCGACGGCGACCGTTACAGCCGCCCCGGAAGGGAGGAGGGCCCGCCAGCCAGCCACGCCCCCCACGCCTCGCCCAGCCTATCCGGAGGAGCGTCGAGCCCCGCCCCCTGCCCCTCCGCCATTGGCCCGCACGCGCCGTGCCCCGCCCAAGAGACGGAGCTCCTCCCTCCCGCCGGAGGCTCTGACAAAGGCTGCGCGTCAAAGAGAATTGTCCGCAACAGCGACTCGTAAGGAAAAGAGGCGGGGCCTAAGGTGTCTGCCACACCATAGTCCCGCCCCCTTTCAAACCCCGCCCACCCGCTTCTGTGGTCACGGCTGGAAGTCTCGGATTTGCTCCCCAAATCCCAGTTTCTCCCCGCCCCTCTCCGATCACCCTTCAGTAGCCCCACCCTGCAGCGTTGCCCTGCCTAGCCCGGCCCCTGGCACTGCAGCGCCCGGCCTAGGGTTAACAGAGCCCAAAGCATGGAAAGGAGGACATTGGAGGACACAGGGGGAAAATGTAATATTAATGAAATAACAACAAGGAGTTGTGTGGCACTTTTAAGACTAACAGATTTATTTTTTTGCATGAGCTTGCGTGGGAGAAGATCCCACTTCCTTAGATTCTCCCACAAAAGCTCATGCAAAAAATAAATCTGTTAGTCTTAAAGTGCCACACAACTCCTTGTTTTTTCTCTGGACTAGACTAACATGGCTATCCCTTTTAATATTAATGAAATAGTCTTCTGGTTTTAGGGGGCCCTGGAATGCTTCCCCCTAAAAACAGGGTGTTCCAGTATGCTTTAACCCCCTGTAAGTAAAAAGCCAGACAAAATCATGTATTTTTAAAATGCCTGCCAGGTGGAAGATGTGAAGGGAAAAAGGATATGCCCTCCTTTTGCCTTACATCTGGTAACCCTAGCCATGGACAGCTGTGGGCACAGCTCCAGGTTTTGCACTCAATATCATGGAGGCTCCCCAATATCCTTTCCTGCCTTCTCACGCCGGCAGCCACATGCACAGGGATCCTAGTCTTTCCTCCTGCCCCATTAGGGTGACCAGTGCCAATTATCGCTTTCCCCACCTGTCCTGGTTTTTAATCACTTGCTTTCTTTTCACCCAAGACTACATACCTATCTGTCTTCCAGAGCACCCCTGCCTGTACCCTCCCAGCCAGCCCCAGGGCCAAAAGGTGGGGGGGAGGGGGAGGACCAGTTGGCCTAGGACTCAAGCTCTGCCCTGAAATTTAGACCCTTGTTAATTTTTGTTGGTTAATTGATAATGTTATTTTGTTTATTATAGTTAGGGTAGGCCCTCCAAAGCTGGAAGAGGCCTAAGGTTCTCTGGACCTCTGGGAGTACCTGCCAGCTCTCCATACCCACATCCCATCTACCCACTCACCCCTTTGCAGTCCCCTTTCTACAAACCCCTTCTCCTATTCCAGACTCCACCCTGTTCCAAAGCACAAATGCAGGTGTCCAGCCAGAGGTAGCCTTAGGCAAATGGAGGCCCTAGGCGAAGGCCCATTGTACGGCCCCTTAAAGCACACTATGGGCCCCCACTGCCACCCTCCCCATGGCCCAGTCCCCCCCGCAGCCCTACCTGTCCCACACCACCCCCCAGGACTCCTTGTTTGTTTTGCTGAACCCAGGGGCATCACCGGCGCTGGGCACCCCGGGACACGTGCCCCGAATCCCAGCGCAGGTGCCCCGGATCTGGCGGGGCAACCCCTCTCCTCGTCTCCAGCCCAATCAGGCCGGAGATCCAGGACCCAGCTGCCTGCGGCCACTTCCAGCCCCAACCCCAGCCGGGGATGCGGGGCCCAGCTGCCGGTGGCCGCTTCCGGCCCTGTCCTTGGCCAGAGGTGCGAGGCCTAGGAGTCTGGGTCCATGCCCTGGGTCCCTCCCCGGGGCAGTGATGCCCCTGGCTGACCCTAGTGTTATCAGATGTCAGGCAAAAGGAGGACATGTCCTCCTTTTTACCTTCACGTCCTCAGTCCAGAAGGCATTCTAAAGATATATGGTTTTTTCTGGCCTTTTACTTACGGGGTTAAAGTATGCTGGCATGCCCCAAAACACCCTATTTTGGGGGGGAAGCATTCCCAGGCCCCCCAGAACCAGAAGAATATTACATTAATACTACATTTTCTCCATCTGTTCTCCAATGTCCTCCTTTTTCCTGCTTCTTTGTCCTCCTTTCCATGCTTTGGTATCTGGAAACCCTAGCTGAACCAGACTAACGTGACTATCACTCTGGAACTCGTACATTATTCTTGGGTATATTTTTAAAGATTTTTCCATCATGAAGCTTGTCAGTTGATCATCTTTCACTTAACATAAATGAGCTAATGCTAATCTATTAAGTTAAAATGAACTTTTAATTTTTTTTTAAAAACTATGTGCATTAATTAATAAATAAGTGGTAAAATTAATGATGGCTCAAAAATAACTAAAATGTCATATTTAAAATTTTGGCAGTCAAATCTTACAAATTCTTTATATAGGCTTGGGTTTGTGTGCCCTAGACATTTAATATCATAAATAAAAATAAGTGAAAAGAAGGTTTCTAGTGTGTAGCCATAAATGAAAAACACCAAATTTCAATGAAATTCTTTTAAGTACTTAAGTTTATAAGACTCTGGTCCCCTCTGAAATATTAAGTGCAAAAGAAGCAAAAAAATTACAAAACCATGGGTTACCAATGTAACCATCCTTCTTCGAAATGGGCTGCTCACATACATTCAGTTACAGGTGTCTACGTGCCACAGCGCATGGTAATCTGGGAAGTCTTTTAGCCCTAGCCTGCCAGGTCAGGGTCAGCAGCCAATGCCCTCTCTGCGTCATGGCCATGGCTTTATATGCAACCCTGACCTTGACCCTCCCAGTCCCTTTTTTTTGCCAACTCCAATTAGCGGGGATGGGGGGCGGGATCTGAATGTATGGGAGCAGCCCATCTCAAAGGACAGTTACATCAGTAACCCACTTTTCTTCTTCAAGCACTGCTCACATCATTCAGTTACAGGTGACTGCTAGCCATACCCAGGCTGATGGGCAGAGCTACAGCTAACCCACATTGAGTATGGCTTTGCCCACCTGGACATCCTCTCTTGCCTGTTGGACAATAGCATTGTGCAGTGGTTCCCAACCAATGTGCCGCGGACACTGGTCTGCCACGGCAACACCCAAAGTGTGCTATGAGCATCCCTGAGAGCTGGGATTAAAGTTCCCTCCCTGCTCAGCCCAGCCACGTGGGCTAGCAGTCACCCGTAACTGAATGATGTGAGCAGCACTTGAAGAAGAAGAGTGGGTTACCGATGTAACCGGCCTTCTTCAAGATGGGCTGCTCACATACATTCAGACCCTTCCCATTGTGCCCCCTAATCAGAGTTAAAGTAAGGGGAAGGCACTGGAACACAGTTCCAGGGGCCCCCTATTTTTAGGCAGGTAGCCTTCTGGCCCCCCCCCAAATAGAGGAAGGCATCAGAATGCCAAGTTCCAGGGGGTCCCCCTAAAAATAGCAGGAGCAGCCGGAATGCTGAGTTCCGGTGGCTCCAACTTAAACCCTCCGCCACCTTAAGCCCAGCCAGCAGAGAGCTGGGTGGGGCTGGGGGTGTGTGAATCTCCCCCAGCAGGGTGGAGCAGCTTGCATCAGCCAGCCTCCAAACAGGCCAGGTAAGGGCTTTGGGGGGAGTGCTGCTGGAGGTTGTGTGGGGCAGGTGGGTGTGTATAGCAAAGGTGGGTGGGAGTGAATGTGTACCAGAGGGTGTGCAGCTGGGGTTGTGGGGTGGCTGTTTGGTTGGGGGGGGGGTGTAGCTGGGGGGTGAGGTGGCTGTGGGGGGGGTATAGATGAGAGGTGGGGTGGCTGTGTAGGGGGTGGTCTAGCTGGGGGACTGGAAGCCTAGTTCTGGCCCTTGCAGGGATGGGAGGGTCCATCACAGGCAGCAGGAGGCTGGGGGATGGGAGGACGGGACCCACTGGGGTGGGAGGGAGCAGCAGGGGGACGACGATTTGCCCTGGGTGGAAGGGAGCCACTGAGGCGATGGGAGAAGTGGGTGCTGCACCGTGGTGCCCTGCCCTACCTTCCCACTCCCCATGTTCCTCCCTACCCCCCCTACAAAGCCACTCTTTTTCTCCCTTCCCCTCTCCTCTCTGCCCCTTGTGCTGTTCCCCACATGGCTGCCCTTGTCCTCTTCTGCCACCCCTGCCCTGCTCTGCTCCCCACACTCACTTCTGCCACTGCACATGACTCCTGACCTCCCCTGGTTTGCTACCCCTGCTCTGCTACCCCTACTACCCCACAGAGCAGCATTTCCAAAACGCTGTGCCATGGTTCATGAACATTCAATTTTTTTAAGTTAAGTTAATTTGAATATTCATGAGTTTTTTAAAGGTGGTGTGCCTTGAAAAATTTGAAGGTATCAAGGTGTGCCACAGCAGAGAAAAGGTTGGGAACCACTGGCGTAGTGTATTGTGAAAGTATGCACTGACGCCCACATGGCTGCTTTACAGATCTCCTGGACAGGACCTGTGCCAGGAAGGCCATAGAAGAAGCCTGGGCTCTAGTCAAGTGGGCCTGAACTCTCCCATCTCTCTGTAACAGTCTTTAATACAGTTCACTATCCATTTGGAAATGCACTGTGTTGTCACTGGTTGTCCTCGTTTCCTCTCTGCAATGGCGACGAAGAGTTTAGAGGATTTGCTGAATGGGCGCACATGCTCAACATACGTCAGGAGCGCCCATCTGACATCCAAGATGTGCCACTTTCTTTGTTTCTCCCTGATCTGAAGGTCTAGAAAAAATACCAGAAGGCAAATGTCCTGGTTCAGGTGGAACGGTGAGGCTACCTTTAGGAGAAATGAAGAATGTGGAAATAACGGCACCTTGTCTGCAAAGAATCTTGTATAGGGAGGGTCTGAAACAGGGGCGTCGCTGGCGCTGGGCACCTGGGGAACATGCCCCAAATTCCAGCACTGGTGCCCTGGATCTGGCGGAGCCACCTCTCTCCCGGTCTCCGGCTCAATCAGGCTGGAGATCCGGGGCCCAGCTGCTGGCAGCTGCGGCTGCGGCAGCCCCATCCCCGGCCGGGGATCCGGGGCCTGGCCGCCTGCAGCCGTGGCGGGGAATCAGGGGCCCGGCTGCCTGTGGTGGCGGCGGCCCTGTTCCTAGCCGGGGATGTGGGACCCAGCCGCCCATGGCCACTTCCAGCCCCGTCCCTGGCCAGGGGGCAGGGCCTGCGGGCTGGGGGCAGGGCCTGCAGGCCAGGGGCAGAGCCTGGGCCCATTCCCCCAGTCCCTCCCCAGGGCAGCGACACCCCTGGTCTGAGGAAAGGGCTCTGAGCTCTGAGACCTGTCTCACTGAAGTTATGGCCACCAGAAAGGCTACTTTCCACAAGAGGACTAGGTAAGTACAAGTCCAAGGGTTCATATGGGGCTCTGTCAGCCATTGGAGCACCACATTTGGGTCCCACTGAGGAGTGGGGGGCTCTAGGTTGTGGGTATACCCTGTCAATAGCCTTCAGGAACTGGGTGGCAGTTGGGTGGGAGAAGGCTGGGACCCATTCCACTTTCTTATGAAAGACTGAAATCACTGCTAGGTGAACCCGCAGAGAAGTTGATAGGCCCTTATCCTGGAGGGTTAACGGATACTCCACTATCGAGTGGATGGGGGCTGACTCCGGTGTCACCCCTCTTTCCTTGGACCAAAAGGAAAAAATGTCTCTAGTTAGCTGCGTAGGTTGCCCTAGTGGAAGGTCTTTTACTGCCCACCAGTATCTCCCTAACTGTCAGAGTCATTTAGCCATGCAGCCTCTGTGCAATCAGGTGAAGCAATCTTGGGTTTGGGTGCCATAGCGTGCCTGAGTTCTGCTTAAAATAGTCCTCCCTGAGAGTGAGGTGAAACAGAGTATCTATTGACAAGTCTTGAGGATCAAGAGCCAGTGTTGTCTGGGCCAGTCTGGAGCTATCAGCAACATGTCCGCTCCACCCCTCTTTAGCTTTAGAAGTACCCTATAAATCAGGGGAATAGGGGGCAAGGTGTACATCCGCAGCCTTCCCCCCATGGGATCAGAAATGCAACTGCGATCAAGCCCTTCTCTCAGCCTCTGAGTGATCAGAAAAGTTGCCACATCTGATTCTGACATGTTGTGAATAGGTCCATTTGTGGTAGGCCCCACCAGCTGACTATGTGGGACATCACCACCATGTGCAGTGACCATTCATGGTACAACAAGAAAGTTCTGCTCAGGGAGTCTGCTCCACCGTTTTCTACCCCTGGCAAGTGGGCTGCTATTGTGATGAAGTCATGTTTCAGAGCGCGTTCCCATACGCTGTTCGCTTCCACACAAAGAGCTGGGGAGTCCACCCCACCCTGTCGGTTTATGTAAAACATGGCTGTTGTGTTGTCTGTTAGAAGCTGGACTGTTTTCCCTTTCACCAGTCCAGAAAAACTTGGCAAGCTATGCACATGGCCCTGAGTTCCTTCACATTTATGTGAAGGGACATGTCCTTGAGGGCCCACATCCCTTGGGTTAAAAATCCCTGAGATGTGTGCCCCCAACCTGCATCCAACACATCTGTAATCAGGGTCACCATGGAATTTCAGGTCTCAAAGGGGATCCTGCCCCTGGCAAGGAGCAGGTTCTGCCATATTTCAAGGGCTTCTAGGACCTCACAGAGAACTGACAGTACCTTGTTTAAGGTGCATCTCTGGGGCTGGAAGACCCAGGCTACCCAGAACTGGAATGGTCTCATTCTCAGTTGGGCCATTCTGACTACCAAGGTCGAGGCCACCATGTGGCCCAATAACTCCAGGCACCATCTGGCTGTAGTAACGAGAGTTTTCTGAAGCTCCAAAATGATGGAACATATGGACTGAAACCTTGATGTGGCAGAGATGCTTTGCTCTTCTTGGAGTCCAGTAAGGCCCCGTTAAATTCTATCATGCGAGTTGGGACGGGTTTTGTCTTTTCTTGGTTTATGCAAAGCCCCAGGTGACCACACAGATTTTTACCATGGTAACGCTGTGGTGAACCTGATATTTGAACCTTCCTTTTATTAGCCAGTCATAGAGGTATGGGTAAATCTTTACACCCTGCCTCCGTAGACATGCCGCGACTGGCACCATACATTTTGTGAAAACTCTGGGAGTTAAGCTGAGCCCGAAAGGGAGGGACGCAAATTGAAAGTGTTACTCTCCCACTACAAATCTGAGGAACTTTCTGTGTTTTGGCCTTATTGCCATGTGAAAGTAAGCATCCTTTACATCAAGGGCCACAAACCAATCCCCGATCTAGAGCAGAGATGATTTGCGAGAGGGAAACCACAAAGAATTTTATTGTCCTTAACTGTTTCTTCAGACCCCTGAGGTCCAGGATGGCTCTTAGCAGTGTTCCCTCTAAGCTGCACTAGCGCACTGTGGCGCAGCCCGCCACAGCCTCCACAGAACTCCTCTGGGGCTGGGAGTTTTGAAAACTCCCGCCCAGAGAAGCTCCAACGGAGCATGCCCAGAAAATCTGGGCATGCTCCGTAGAGCTCCTCTGGCGCAGGAGTTATGGCTGGGCCCTCTGGCTCCAGTCCAGCTCCAAGGTAAGTGGGGGGGG
>ML681963.1:46944811-47026677 GCA_007922195.1 Podocnemis expansa
GGGGGGGGGGCACAGCGAGCAACCGGAGTTGCTCAGCTGCCCTCTCCCCTTAGAGGGAACATTGGCTCTCAGGTGTCTGTTTTGTTTGGGAACTAGGAAGCATCTGGAGAACAACTCCTTTCCCCGTTGACCCTTTGGGACCCCGTCTATTGAGAGTAGTTTTTTGCATTCTATTTGTAACAGAAGACCTAGCTCTGGATCCCTGAGCTGTGGATGAGGGGGGTGGCTTCCTGTCTCGGGGCATGGTTTTGAATTGGATTGAGTATCCTCTGGATATCATATCCAGTATCCAATGGGTGATTGCGATTCCAGCCCACTGAGGTAGCTAGCGGGTCAGTAGGGCACCCAACAGCAGGGAGAGGGTGGAGGAACGGACGTCCTTTAGCTGTTTGTCAGAAATGCTGGTTTTGCCCAGCTGCCTGGGAGCTAGTGTTTTCTTGGTGGGTTGTCTGGGTCAAGGATTGGGATTTTGAGCCTTTACGTGCCCAGTTCCTTTCCCTCCCCTCTCCCAGCCCCCACAGGGATGCCGGGGCTGGTGGTAGGGCCGCTGATGAGACCCCTGTTGCTGCAGCTGCTGGGATTGTTGCTGAGCCAGTTGGGGTCTGAAGGGGCACCTAGTTTCCAGTGGCACATACAGGCCCAGGGACTTTCGGGTGGCCCTAGAGTTCTTCATCCCATGCAGCTAAGAATCAGTAGATTTTGCAAACAGGGTTGGACCTTTGGAAGGAAGGTCCTGAATGATCTGTTGAGACAAACCAGAGCCCTGCAGCCACGCTGCTCGGCCCATAGACACTGCAGAAGCTATGTTGCAGGAACCAGGGTCAGATGTGTCCCATGACACCATCGACATGTTGCGGATGACTAGCTCCCCTGCCTGCACCAATGTTGTCAAAATCTCTGGAGGTGTTCCCTGGGAATTACATCACAAAATCTTTCTAGCAGCCCTAAGATGTTGAAAACATACCTCCCCCTAAGGGCATGGTGATTTGCTACGTGGAGCTGGAGGCCTAAGGTAGAGTATACCTTCCCACCAACAACAAGGTCAAGTTTCTTTGCCTCTTTATTCTGGAGAGTGGAGCTAGGCTAGCCCTGTCTCTCCCTATAGTTGACTGCATCCCCCACTAGAGATGCCAGGGGAGGGTGGTTGAGAAGGAAGGAGAATTTATCAGCAGGGACAGGGTAGTTCCATTCTGCAACTTTGGACAAGGGAGAAATTGAGGAGGGGTTTTGCCACTCTGCCTTTACAATGGAATATACCTCTTTATGTAGAGGAATTGAGACCTTAGCAGGCAGGCTGCATCCCCCAAGTCAAAGAGGGGGCTGGACTGTTCCTTGACAGCCCCCAGGGCTAAGTTCATATTTGCTGCCCTGTGTCTAAGCAGATCCTGTTGGCATGAGGGTCATCTCTATACATGAGGTCTTTAGTAGGTAGCTTCATCCAGAGACGAGGAAGAAGGAATTCATGATCTAAGGTACTGCACGGTGCTGGAGTCTGGTTCATCGTCCGAGGTCTCTGAGGAGCCAGGAGTCCGAGCAGACAGGGGTGCTGAGGGTCGTGATGATGCAGGCTCATCGTCCGGGGGGTAGTTGAGCCATCTACTCGATCATTCCTGAAAAGATTGTGGGGTAGAGTCAAGACATGTCCTGGTGCGACCCTTTACCTTTTGGGAGCTGTCCTCACTATAAAGGACTGCTCTGGCATCTACTCTGTATCCCCCCCCTAGTGCCAAGTAGGTCAGCGAGGGGGATGGCGTCACCACTGAATGCTATTTGGCAATGGGAAGTAAAGTGCTTCAGGCGGCAAGGAGTTAGGGAGTGCCGCTTCCCCACAGGCTTTTCCCTTGTAGGAGTCGGTACCAGGGACAATGGAGAGCTGTGGCACCCTGGTTCATCATCAGACAGTGTCAAGGAAGCTGAGGTTGACCTTGCTCTTTTTGACCTTTGTGAACATGGCACTGATGGTCAGCTTGCTGACACGGGGGATGAGACGTTACCATTTGCCGAACCCTGCTCTGGCCCTGGGGTGGTGCTGGTTTCCTCCGGTACTGGAGGAAAGTCTGCTGTCGGTTCCAGGGCTGGTGCTGCCCCTGCCACAGAGGACCACTTCTTGGCTGAGAGAGATGGTTTCACTTTCAACGGCATTGACTTGCATGGTGCTGGAGATGTCAGTTATGATAGGATTCTCACTGCCATGAATGTCTCCAGTGTCAAGGGGACAGGGATGCATATCAAATCCTTTCCCCAAGGAGGAGTAGCTGGCAGTAAGGCAGCACGTTACCAAGGCGGCGCAGAGTCAGAGTCCAATCGTGGCTTTTTAGTAATAGCCAGAGAGCGGCACTGGGTCTTCTCCACTGCCAATCTGGCATGCGGTGCTGGCGAATCCTTAGGCTTAGCAGGTGTACTCAGAGCCAGTAGTACTGCTTGGTCCTGAGTGAGATTCCAGAGCCTCCACTTCCTATCTTTATGAGTTCTTCTCTTGAAAGGAGTTGCACATGGGACATTTGTCCAACAAGTGCAACTCACCCAGGCAGGAGAGGCATCTCTCGTGAGGGTCATCAATCAGGAACAAATTGCAGCAAATTGCACAGGGTTTAAATCCCAGCATTTCTTTATCACGCAAAAATAACAAAAGCTAACTAGTGAGACAGGTGCTTGCTTAATCACAAGGGCAGGCTGTTCCAGTACCATCACTGAGGGCATAAAGAAGGAAGTGGGAGGGCCAAGATCAGGGTTGCATATATAGCCACAGTTGCAGCACAGAGGGGGCACTGGCCGCTGACTCTGACTTGACAGGCTAGGGCTAAAAAGACTTTCCAGATTATGGTGCACTGCAGCCCAGACACCTGTAACTGAATGATGTGAGCAGCTCTTGAAGACGACAGACATCACACACAGCTGTAATGATTGCTTGAGGACAGCATTGTGTTTATATGTAGCAGCCTATACAGACCTACCAGATAACCTCAGCTAACCAAAGCCAAAAGGAAAAAAAGTGTCACAAAGGCAAAGGAAAAGGCAATATTTCATAAAATAAATAGCCTTAGTGAGGAACTAAACCACCAGAAAAAGTTCCTTCTATTGTGCTGTCTATTGCTGGCTCCTGCTTTTTTAGCATGTCAATGTGAAGTAATAGGCAGATAACAGTGAAATCTGCAATCCAGATGAAGCACAGATTCTAATGATAGTTTGTCTTGATGAGCCATGACTGAAAAGTGCTTAGGCTTCTAGTCCTACTAGCTCTGCTACATGGGAAAAAAGTTTCTATATTTGCATTTCTGTCCACCAAATTGAGGACAGGGCTCCTTATTGCTTGGGGCCCTAGGCAACCACCTGCTTCACCTACCCTAAAAGCCACCACTGTGTTCAGCACCACTCCACATTTCTCTCACCCTCCCCCAGCTTCTTCAACCCAGTCCTCCAACCTCTGTGGCCTTCATAAAGCCATTAGGTCAAATTCATCCCTGGTGCAGTCAGAAAAGTCACATTGCAGCTAACATGATCCAAACAACCGACGTGGTCTACATAGTTACCTGACAGGGGTCAATGGAGCATTGCTCACTGCAGCCCCTTCCTGTTGCATATTAATGATTACAGCTTTTTGTTATGTGTAGCCACGAACTGGTCCCAGAATAGAATGAGGGGCGAGGTTAATGTGTAACCAGAGGTGGGCAGGGGACAAGAATGGGAATGGGGGTCACTTCACATTTAATCAAACAGCAGCTTCCAGCGCAGCCTGAGAGCACCTTGGAGATGAGAGAGATGGGTGATTACTTCTCCCTTCTGCTCCAGGCTGGTTGTATTTCAGAGAACAGCCATCTCTGCTGGACAGTCTCCTTACCCAACTCTTTATCCCAGTTGGAGGGAGCCCTTTGAAGACGTCCTTTCGCATCAGATCATGGCCATTGCCTCCATGGCCCTTGGACTCGTGGTAGCTCCCATGGGATGGGTCTTGATGCTGGCGGCCACTGTGACCCCACAGTGGCGAGAATTCCCTGGACGGCCTGGCTTCCCACAAGATGTTTTCTTCAGTGATGGTCTGTGGGAAAGCTGCGTGGAGGTGGTAAGTGTGCCAGGCAGGCTATGCCAAGCCCTCTCACAGGAGACCACCCTTGCCTGGCCCATGCAGATGCTGAGAGCGCTCACTGTCGTCTCAGTGCTTACAGGGATCCTGAGCTATGCTCTAGCCCATGCAGGGGTGCGCTGGTGGACCAACCATCCCAAACCCCATCTTACAGGCACTGCCGGACTCCTGCTGGTTCTCTCCGGAGCCATGTATCTATGCGCCACCTCTTACATGGCTTACAGAGTCCTGGAGAACATAGCCAGTCCTCAGACACCTGCAAGGGACAAGTTCCAGCTTGGGACCTGTCTTTATCTTGGCTGGAGTGGCGGAACAGCAGAGATTTTGGCTGGGATATCTCTGGCTACCAATTTCCAAAGGAAGGAGGATAGCAGCCCTGGGCACACAGCTGTTCCGTATGAGGTGGATTACTGAGGGGCACATGGGCCAGTGCTGGGAGAGGAAACTGAGGGCGCTGGGGCTATTGTCTAGGAATTACAACTATCTGAACCTTGAGCACTGAGTGAGCTCTCCGTGCCTTTCCTGGACTCCTGCTGTAGCTGCTTGAGCATGCAAGCTCATGCTGCCTGTAGTCATCTGTGCTAGGACCAAGCTGAGCATCTGCCATCCTACAGAACTGCTGGTAACAGACACACAGGCCAGCCAGGAAGGCTTAGGCAATGGGACTGTTTAATTTGAAGGACAATCAACAACCTAAATCTAGCCAAAATTAAAGATAAACAGACAAGCATCAGACTTGGAATCTTAGGCCCTTGCCAGCTTTGGGGGGTTTTGACCAACACATGGGTTTGTCTCTCTACTGGAGCCTGAAAGGTGGCCCCCTTGCTACAACTGGGCTGGGGGGAGAGGCTGAGGGAGGGTGCTACAGATGGGACATGCCCATTTCCAGCTATGGCACAACTGTAAGGGGTGGGGGCAGGACCACAAGGGCAATCCTGGGAGGAGCTGGGGTGGAGAACTGGAAGCAGGGGCTAACTCCCCAGTGATCCAGCTGAGGCACAGCTGTAAGGGAGAAGCAACTCTTCAAAAAAACAGATTTGATGAAGTGGGGTGGGGAATGGGACATGCAAACCAGCAGCCCCACAGGCTGAAGCCAGCTATACTCAGTTGCATTCCCTGGTCCACCCCCTTGCTGTGCTTTGCTTTGCTTTCTGGTTCGGGGTCCTGGAACCACTAGTAACAACTTCCTCATCACGAGGCCACCACTGCCTTCAGTGCATCCTATTCCACTTCCTCTGTTTGGAGGCCACCTTATCTCCCCAGGGGAGGGGCTAACTATACCTCAGGACAGGATCTGCCAGCCCCAGAAGCCTGAAAAGAAAAAGAAAGAGAGAGAGAGAGAGAGGAAAGCAAGGAAAGAACAATGGAGAAAGATTACTTTACAGAGGGGTAGGCCAGACTCAGTCAGGGCAGGGGGGACTGGACAGGAGGTGGGGTGGGGGAGGGAATCCTGTCTTTTTGGAGCCAGCTGCTCCCTGCCTATTATAAAACTTAATATCTAAGAAAATGAGGCAAACCTGGACTGTCATCAAATCACCAGTTTTATTTATACTCCAAGCAAGGCACCCTTGCTGGGTTCAAAGATCCCTGTTTCTTCCAGCTGCCAGTTACCCTTGTCCACAGAGAGAATGCGGATGGAACAGAGAAGTAGGTTTGATCATCCTCTGCTATGTGTAAACCCAGCCACAGAGGGTTTAGAAAATAAACAACTGTGACAATAGAAAAAAAGGCTGCTTTCCTGTTCTGGAAGCTTATAAAGGAACGAGGGAGCTTCCCCATCCCCACATGAACAAGGTACCAAGCTGAGATTTAAAGTATTGAATTAGTAAAAGAGGGGGGAAGCAGCAGAACCTTTTAGTGCCTCAGTGAACAAGTTCTGTTCAGCTGCAGCTGTTTAAAGCCATGGGAAGAGTGCCCCTGGAGTTTGAACAGGGCCCCAGTCCTGGCAACAGCTGAAGTTAGTGGGGTGGAGGATGGTGCTGAACCTCCAAAAGCTCATGGCCTCAACCTCCAAAGGTAAAAGCCTACTACCTGATTACTGTTAAAGAGAGGAAGCTTCTTGTTCAAACTCAAGGAGACACAATAGATGCCTTTCATTAGCACACACCTTGTTACCGCTAAGAGCCGAGGTTAGACAGAAGTTAGAACAGGCAATGAACTGATGTAACAGCAAAGGAAGGGGGCTTGGGATAAGGCACTTGCATTAGCAAATAAGTTAAGTTAAAAGGCTATAAAAACAGCTGGGAATTTTACTTAAAATTACTAGCAGTACTGCACCTGAGCAAGCTCATGTCAACACATCAACACTGCATCAGGGAGCCAAGCACGCAGCCTGCCTCCTCTGCCTTGTACTAATGCTCTGTGACTAGCTGTGTAGACATGACAGTTCAGGCCAGAGCTTTGGCTCTGAGATCTAGGATGAGAGAGATTAAGGCACAGGAACCCAAAGTTCCAGGTACAGGACTATTACAGCACTGACAAGCCCTGACAGTTCCAGCTGGGGAGAGGCCTGGAAGGCTTGTTCGCCCATGCAGTGTAGACATGCCCAGGTTACTTAAAGAGAACAAAGCAGAGCTCCCCACGATACCAAAACATCCCTCGGCTTCAGTGGGAGCTGGAGCAGATCCTCTCTCAGGCTGAAACAGATGACCAGCCTGCCTCAGTAACAGAGCCATGAAGCAGAGAATCTCATAGCACTTTGGCAACATGAGTTATAAAAGCACACCATAGCTTTGTGAGGCAGAAAAGTCTTCTCCCCCTTCAACCAACAAGGAAGCTAAGGCAATTGCCCAAGGTCACACATGGAATCAGTGGTAGAGCAAAGAAATGCATTAAGAGTCTGACTCCCTATCCACTAGCAGACTGCTACAAATATTTCTGTGTATGAAAGCTAGCTTTTTTCTTTATCAGATGAATACTTAATACCCCAAACAGAGCAAGATGGGGCCATGCAGCACTTCTCTGCTCCATTTGCCATAAGTTCTTCCATCAAACAGGGTCTCCATTCCAATTGGGCTCTGAATGGATGGTTAGTGAAGAGAAATGCCAAGGAAACAAACATATTGAACATTTCCTTCTCAGAATTATATCCAGAGGCATAGTTCTGGCACCCCAGGATTTAGTTATCCAGTGAAGTTGAGGGATGCATATTAAATATGCATCAGTAGGAAACAGAAAGAGCAGTTTTTAAAAATAAGCAATTGTATGTGGACCCAGCTATGGTCCACATTCTGAAATTCTGAAAATTTCCCCTACAGGCAGCCCTTAGAATACAAGGCTTTATAAAAGTGATTCCCTACATAAAAACACTGCCCTGAAGGGAGAGCCTTAAAACAGTGCATTTAAAACGCATCCCACTTTCCAGTTAAATTAAACACACTGCACAGCGGGAGAGAGTACCATTCCTTCCCGCTGTCAAAGCACCAAGTTCTTTCTCAGGACAGAGACTATAGTAATCTCTCCCCAGAACGAGTGTGGGATGCATCATTCCCTACACTGAAGTTTATGAAGAAACATCATTCCCCAGCATCTGCCCCATTTTCATGTGTTATCGTGTTGCAGTGGGATCTTTCTGGGGGGCTGGATTCATCCTCAAGTTCTGCTTCTAGACCTTCAGCCTGGGCTGGCCTGTGAACCCACCACTGGTGGATTTCCTGGTATAACTCCTGGTGTTGTTCTTTCCAGCATCTGAATTTGTCTGAAGTTAGTTCTGTATCATTCAGGAGCTGATCGAGTATTTGGAGCTCAGCTACCTTTGCCTGCAAAAGACAGAGAACATGCCCAGCTGCTCAGTGTTTATAGGTCACAGTGTGTTCAGAGGCCAGAGGGCTTGAATGATTCACCTACTTTGAGCGTGCTTTGCAGGGTCCGGACCAAGTGAACCTTCTCGTTGATCTGGGGGTTCTTGTTGCGCTTGATGAAAGATTTACGGCACTGCTCATGGGTCAAGATCTGGCGCTTGCCAATGAGAGACACCCCACCTTGCTTCAGACATTGAATCAGGGACTCCAGCTCTTCACTAGGGGAGTCTGTGTAAGGCAGAAGTGGTGAAGCCACAGCAGATAGAGTTAGAGTGGGGCTGCAATGGCCTCTGTGCTAGTGGAGTATAGGTAATAGGCATCACCCAAGCCCACTGCCAGGGCAACCCAAGCATATTATGATCCAGGACTACAGCTGGTGCAGGAGGCTAGTTCTTTGTGGTCAAGCAGGTTATGACAACTTCCACAGAAGGTGCCAGGAAAATAAAAACCAAACAAAAAAACCCCAAAAGCACAACAGGCCCCCAAAACAGCTGCTAGTTCACAAAGTGGCATGCTGGCACCACAAACATGAGCTATGACTCAGGCATTCTCACTCCAGCTATACTGGGACAGACCAGACCAGATCCTGAGAGGGGGAAAGCTCAATGGAAAGGGGAGGGGAGTGGGTCTTAGGATATTCTTCACAACAAAAGGAGAAGCCCTAAACACAACTCTGCCCACCACTGTCCATTCAGCATCCCACCCGCAGAAAGTGCCAGCTGTTGCATCCAGGCAGCAGGAGCCCATTTTGACTGAGTGAAAAAACCAAGTTGTAGAGCAGAGTCTGCTGGAGATTTAACAACTGCTATTTCTGGATTGGTCACCAGAGGGGAAAGAGGATCACACTGAACCCAGGTGCTGCACAGCTGCTCTAAATTTAGGACTGAACTCTGAACAGCTGAGCAGGGAAGGAGCACTTACCCATGGGCGAGTGGGGCCTGTCACTGCTCTGGATGAAGCTACCCAGGGGGCTCCCCAATGGGCCTGCAGAGTCTGGGCTCCCCATTGCAGCACTGGCCTGGGCTCTCTCTGGCGTGGTTAGCAGTTCCCTTCTTCTTGGCAACTATGGAAGAAACATTGTTCACAGACCCCCACCCCAAACAGCAAGGAATCCCAGATCCTGAAGGGGATGAGGAATAGCCACAATCCTCTTGTCCTTTGCTCAGCTGCATTCAATACCTGTAAGGTAGCACCACACACCAATATCGATGAACTGTGGGCCAAGAGCTGATCCCCTTCTTTTCATAGGGCCACAGCTCTTCCCACTGTCAACGGAGGTGGCAGCCATGATGGCCACCCCACCCCACCCCACCCCACCCCACACATAGCCCCCCTGTATTATGATGCTCTCAGGGAGGAATGTTAAGTATCGATCTCCCTGATGGGCCTCATCTCCGGGCCATCCAGCTCAAGGGGAAGAATATTAAGCATCAATCTCCCCTGATGACCCTCACTCTCCTGTGTGAGTTTCTTCCTCCCTAGCTTTGTGTCAACAAGAAGGGGGAGTGAGTTCCTATCCCCCCTGAACAGTTTCTCAGCACCCCCGTCACCAAGAAGGAGGGGTCATTGTCTGGGGTCTCAGTTCCATCATTGGTCCTGACCAGAATCCCACTCCCAATTGGCTATTTTTACTCTGGCTGTGCAAAATTCTATTTAAACCCCCTGTCTCAGCTAGCTTGTGTTCTCCCACCCTCGAATGCTAAAGGGCACATTGCGACCTGGTCAGACTGATCCCCTGACTGAGACAGGGAGCACCCCCCCCCCGAGACCTTTTTTTTGGGGTGTACACGAATTGCCAGCCGAACGATTAAGTACTGGGATGTTGCAGCTGGTTTGCCTCCTCGCTTTGGGTTCCACTGCGGTGCTAGGACAGGTAATATAAATTGATACAAGCCTCCTACCTCTCTTAATTCTTCTCTTTGGTACCATTTATGTATAGTCTGTAATTGTAGCTTCCTTATTTGAGTTTTGTATAGTCTGTGTAGCTGTTTATTATTCCACTTGTATCCTGTATAGCCTTTCCATGATAGAGGTTTATTGCCTAGCATAGTTATTACTTCGTCATATGTTTTATTAGCCATTGGTATTTTGCATTCTATTGTATAGTTGTTTGTTGCTCCACTTCTGCTCTAAACTGCTAGCCCCAAACCTCCCCAGTATACATGGGGCGGGTGGGGAGTGTGGGAGTTTATTTTCTCCCATCTGATTCCTCCACTCTGCTGCCCACCCTTCTTGGCTAGCAAGGGGGAATGGCTTTGAGCCATTGGTAAATACGCGTTGGGTGGGCTGATCAGTGCCTATACCGATGTTGAGGCAGTAAAAGGCCAGAAAAGTCCTTGACTTATTATGGCCACCCTCTTGTAGGTCATTGCTCCATACTGTTATTTAGCTATAAGTGCTTTTGTTGGTTGTAAGCATTTTGCATAGACTTTCATGCTTTATCCTGTTGTTTGGTTATAGGTGTTTTATATAAAACTTTTGTGCTCTATACTGTTGTTAGGTTATAAGTGTTTTACATAGACTTTCTTGCTCTATATTGTTAATTGGTCATAGGTGTTTATGGTATCACTATAAAAGTAAAAGTACTTTTGGGGGTTTTTTTTGTTTACTTGAACTGGTGTCTGTCTCATTGGTGGGTGTTGCTGGTCCATCACGGTTACATTGTGAACCCGGGGTTCAACACCCACCTAACCAGTAGAATCTACACTCCCTCCCTGTCCCCCACTGATACTCACCATGTCAAAACCATGCCTGGGAGAGTCTTCATCAGGATCCTCAGCTTCTGTCTCACTGTAGCAATCTGGCAGGAGGAGCACAGTGGGGATTACTGGTAGGGAAAACCCCAGCCCAGCCACAACCCTTTGCTCTTGCACAGCATGGGACAAGTTGCTTCTCCAGTTCCATCTGCCCAACGATCTCCCAGTGTTTAGAGAGAATAAGGCACCCAGCCTGCAAGTTGGGGATGATCCCCACAGGGCTGCTTGGTTCCCAAGCCGGTAATTACTGTCAGACCTCACTGCTTCGTCACCCACTGTCATGCCAGCTGCACTCATTTGGAACTTTTCAACCCTGCTGCTGCTGGATGTCCAGAAGATTCATGGTTCAGCTGTAAAATTCCCCTCTTCATCCCCTCCACTTCTTACAGTCCAGTGAATTGTGTCAAGACCAGGAAAGGAGAAACTGGCGAGCTATAGTCAGTTCCAACTCCTGGCTCACCTGCATCTTCAGTCTGGATCTTAAAGGGGGTGACAGCAGTCAAAGCAGAGTGGAATCTTCTTCCTTTATTCCCCTCTACTTCAAACTCACAACATGCCTCTCAACTGGACCACCTTCTTCAGAAGTGCTCATCATTTAGTCTCAAAGTGCCTACTCTGCACACAAAAAGTCAAGGTCCCCTCACTTTTGGCAAGAGCCACACGCAACTGAAATCACTGCACCGTGTGTACAAGGGACATGGATACCACCGCATTTCAGGTCTTCCTTGTGAATCCTTGGTGTATGCCCCTCATTTTGGAGGTCAGTTAGATGCTGCATAGCACATTTGAGCCTGGCCCAGCAGAGCATTCTCCAACACAGCATGAGACTCTGGAGGAAAGATGCTCTGTGCCCCAAGGCTCAGACTTCTGATACCCACCCCCCCACCCCCCAAACCAGAGGTAAAAGACTTCCCTCTTATGAAGACTGATGGGTCTCCAAGATTGAAGAGCTTTGGTCCCTCACCAATACTTCAAATGTCTGTGTGCAACCATGGCGGGGTAGGGGGAATGGGGAGGGAGGTCACAGACCCAGCCAATTAAGACAGAGCAGCGTCCCTGAGGGATGCCCATTAAGCATTGTCTTCCCAAAGCAGCTGCTCCCAGATTATGATACTGCTCCCAGATTATGATACTCCTCCCCCACCCTTTCCAGACCCCCATCATTCACTTTGGAATGAAGCTCCCCAGCTATCTACTCCACCCTAGTTCATGTAGTCATAGGAGCAGAGTCCAGATGCCGGAAGAGGCTCATCCAATCAACCTGCAAGGATAAGTGGGTGAGAGCGGATTTACAAACTGGATTCCAGCCCTGTTCAGCAAGACTCCTGGTTCCTACCTTCTTCTCTGTGTGGGAGTGATTCCTGGGCCAGCTTGTACTTGGTTTTTGCAGCAATCAAACCACTCACCCACCTAGAAAGACAACCAGATCACATACGGTCACTAAAGAGACCCTCACAGGGCTGTAGGCACTGTCTCCTTCCATCACATGGACAGCCTCACACATGGGGAAACCCATCTCAAACCAATGCACTTCCAGCCTTTCCTGTCTGCAGGCCATTCAGAATCAGAGATCCAGCCGTCTTCTACATCCACCTGCCTTCCCTCCACAGCATGGTCCCCACAACATTTTATTCTGTGACTTCTTGGGGCAAGAATCATAGTCTGAGAACCACTGCCTTCTCTGGATCAGTCCTGGCTGTTTGGACACAACTTTCAGTGACCACAGGCACAGGGCTGTAGACATGTTCAGGCCTTTCCTAGGATGCTGGACTTGGGTTGCGTCCAGGTATCTGAGCAAGCAAGGAGAGAGTTTTGTGGCTAGTCATGGATCACAACAGGTTATTTACTTACTAATGTCAAAGTTGTGCAAAGACAGCTCAGCTCAGCCCAGGTACTCACATGCTCAGATCAGCCAGAGTCTCTGCTGCAAAGATGAAGGGCTTGTACTTCTCATGGGACAGCTGGAAGACACTGAAAGAAGAACAAGGTTGTGGCTGCATTTTCCACAGTTCTGCCCATGTTAGTTAGCAGCTGTAACTACCCCATAGTTAAGAATGAAGCAAGTGTTCTATGTTTAGGCACCCCCAGGTGTTAACTGGGCTCTGCTAAAACACATTCACCGCTGAGCTATAAATCGAGCCTTCTGTTTGTGATTTTTAAACAAAAATACTCCCCCCACCCCAACATTCATCAAACCCAAACCCATCAGCAATGAGACAGTTTGAAGACAGCCCTGGCTAGGCAATTCTCCAAGTTCCACCTGTTCGATGACTCTCCTGTACCATGCCCTGCAGTGCCTCCTGCTAGAGAGGCTAGGACTGGGGTAGCTGGGAGCATCTCCCCCACACAGGGCTTCTGCCTCCTTGCATACAGCTAGGAGCACATAGGGCCAAGTTCTCCAACACACAGCAAGCAGCTCATGGGTGCATCAGGTTCATCATCTCACAGGTTAAATTCACCCTCACGCGCCTCTCATGAAGTGGAGCTCTCTGCCTATCCTCTCACGCACTCACTATTTCTTCTTCTGCTCCCGAGTACTTTCCAGGTTGTAGGTTGACACATTGATCAGGCCTACAGCCTTCTCGTCCTGGTGGGGTGAAATAAGGGACATGTCACGCACAGAGCTTCGCTGCTGCTGGCATTTAAAAGCAGGATTCATTTGACTCTGTGGCCAAGAAAGTAACTGAACCAAGAAAGTAAATCAACAACATGTGACTTACTCAGGGCATGTCATACTGTCCCTGGCTATTCCACCAACTACCCATAGCTCTTCTCTAGTCTTTCTGTACATATATCGGAAAGTGCTTTACAAAACAGATCAGGTCCTCATTAGAAATAGTCTGGTTAGAGTCTGATGGGTGGAAGTGGGAGGGAAGCGCACAAAGCTGGTGGGGTATCCACTTCTCACCCTCTCCTAGAGGTTGCTACCTGTCTACCCCTCTTACATATCACTTCTGAATCTGGCCCACTGAGTTCTGACAGGAGTCTCATTTGGGGATATGCATCATTTGGGGGATTTGATAGCAACCTTCAACTACCTGAAGGCTGCTCCAAGGAGGATGGAGCTCAGCTGTTCTCAGTAGTAACAGGATAGAATAAGGAGCAATGGTTTCAAGTTGCAGCTGGGGAGGTCAAGGCTGGAGATTAGGAAAAACTTTCTTACTAAGAGGGTGGTAAAGCATTGGAATGGACTACCTAGACAGGTGGTGGAATCTCCATCTTTGGAGATGTTTAAGGCCCGGCTGGATAAAACTCCAGCTGGAATAATTTAGTGGGAGTGGTCCTGCTTTTTTTTGGCAGGGGGTTGGACTAGATGACCTCATGAGGGCCCTTCCAACCCTAAGATTCTATGATCAGCTGGGCTAAGAAAGGATTACTGCTAATGAGCAATTAAGATTGCTACTAATGGGAGAGTAAGTATCTACCTTGTATTAGAGGGGAGTCGTATTAGTCTAGTTCATCAGAACAAACAAGGAGTCTTGAGGCACTTCTAAAGACTAACAAATGTATTTATCAATTGAGCTTGCATGGGTAAAAATCCCATTACAGCAGACACATGGAATGGAAACTACAGTATGGAAGGGAATATAAATGCAGAGAAAAGTCTACTTTGTTCTCCAAATCTCTTATGCTGTCTTCAAATTCCCCAGCACATTAAGTTACCCCACAAAGATTCCTGTATCCATCAGAAGCTGGATTAACATAGGCCTGTGGGAGTCCAAGGGGCTCTGGGCCTCTCAAAGTCTAACTTGTATCAATTCACATGTTCCCTGTAGATTTGTCCCAGTATATACAGAGTCCAGTGACCACCATCCCTTTCCCCAACTCCATAGCACCTCTGCTTACTCTGCTACTTGCCCTTTTCCACCAATCCCCAGCCTTTGCTCACAGGATGCACTCACACTGGGCTGGTTGTACCAATAGAGAACATGGCCCTTCAGTGCAAACCAGCAGCGTTTCCATTTCTGGGCCATGAATCCCACATGGTCCTTCTTCTTCAGGAGCCACCCATCACAGTCCACCTTGCCCAGCTCCCGACAGGAGACCCGCCGGCGGCTCAGCCTGGTAGCCACTCCTGCAAGAGGGGAAGAGAAAGGGGAGTGATGCACAGCAAAGGGCACTCTCTCCAAAAGAGGAGCCACCAGCATCTAATGAACCCTGCCCCAGCAATGCCCCATCAACATTTAGACAGCTGCTTCTTGGAGAGATTCCCCCACCCCCAAGGGGAACTCCCACCCCTTTGCACCCTCACACAGCTATGGGTGCACTGAAAGAGCCCTGTAGATGTGTAGGAAAGTCTTTTTGCTGCAGGATGATGGTTGGGTTGGTTCCTTAGGCTCCCCCCCCCCCCCCACACACCCCCTACATCATCCATTACAGCTGGTCTCTGGTCACGTAGAAAGTGAGACTGTTGGTTTTCAGCCTAGTCCCTGGAAGGACACTGCCTGTGCCTAAAAGCACACACTACAGACTGCCACAGCTGGCACCCAGCAGTGAGAAGACAGGGAAGGAGCTGCAATAATGTGGAAGGAGAGGAGACAAACAGCACAGCCTGCTTATACTGTGCCTGGCTTGGCCCGGTGTTAGGTGCCCCTTCATTTTCATGGCACAAGCTCACCAAAGAGCAGAGGGAGAAAGGGTGGGGAGGGGAAGAAAGAGAATCGAGGTTTGGGCTACCAAGCTGCTGAGCTCCATCCCTTCACCACAGTTCAGAGAAGGTTCTTCCTGTCACCAGCTCAGAACAGAAAACACAGGGATTCTGCTATGCCGCAAAGAGAAGCGGCATCAGAGCAAGAGTTGCCCAGGTCAGGATCTGCTTTTCATCACGTATCCACAGCTTCTACTGACGTCAGTGTTTCTGACCCACACCCTCAGCCCCAAGCACCACATGTGGCCCTGCATGCCGTCTATGCAGCCTGGGTGCCCAACTGCACAGAGCAGAGGTGGCTTTTGAGGTAGGTGAAGCAGGTGCCAGCCTAGGGCCCCAAGCAGTAAGGGGACTTGTCCATAACTCAGTGTGCAGTCTGACTGGTCACCTGCTTTTCCTACCCAAAGCCGTGTCTGCCTTGGTCAGCAGCAGGAGTGCTCTGAGCCACAGCAGGTGCAGACAGCCTGGAAAGGGGCTGCAAGGTGCTGGGGCTGTTTACAGGGATCCAGGGTCACATGGGGTGGAGGTTGGCCCCTACTGGACAGCCAGGGCTGCAGTGGGGTGGGTGTGTTTTGGGGCCCCTAGTAGGGAGCCAGAGCTGCAATGGGGGGGTCAGGCTAGTGGCAGGGAACCTACAGGAGGCCCCTAATGGGTCTTCACCTAGGGCCCCAGATAGCCTAAGGGCACCTCTGCACAGAAGGACACTGGATGGCCACATCCCAGGGGATCCCTCTTCCCTCCTGGCTGCATGGGGGCATGCCTTGGACGCAAGAAAAAATAAAAAACTTTGTGAGAAGGGAGGAAACTCTCAAATCCCCAGGCTAACAGGAGCCCATGATTACTGAATCCACAGGGAGACAAAAGGAGGCCACTCACCTTTCTGCCTGGAGCAACTCTTGGTGCTGCCCTGAAGGAAATGAAAAGGACAGACATGATCAAAAAGATCCTGGCCATGCAAGCAGCAACTCATGAGGCTTTTGTGAGGCAGCAATAAAAGTGAAGGTGATGCCATTATCTATGGCACTGGCCTCTTATTGGAGAGCAGGGTGAGGCACTTGCTGGCTGGCCAGTGTAGGTGGGAAGTGGCTGGGCAACACAGCTCTTTTGTCTGGAGCACTCCAAGGCTATAGCTAGTTCAACAGGTAGCTGCCAGACCCCAGCTGATATTACCGGCAGGGTGGGGCATAGTCACAATGATTTCACTGGGAGCAGGGTTCGGCCAGCACTGAGTGCATCTGAGAATCCCATCATACATGCCTAATTGTTATTAAGTAAGTTTTTTGCCATAGACATCAAGCAGCAGTGAATTCCATTGGTTAACACCTCCCCCATCTTGATTTTACATTTGTTGCCTTTCGAATTTCTAATCCAATTTCTTCTTTTCAGGACAGGGGCAATAAGAGCCCAGGTGACTTTCTCTACCCCATCCATGTTTATATTAGTCCCCTCTGCTGCATGAGTGCCTAGAGGCCTCAGCCACACCAGATCCAATGAGCTAGTCACTATATGGATACAAACAGAGATCAGGCCTAGCTTGGTATCTCTCTTCTCACCTTCTTTGGCAGTGCAGGAGATTCTTGTCCCTGACTCCTGCTCCCAATTCCGTTCTCTAGGGATTCCTTATATCCAAGTTCCAAGGTGCTGGGTCTGGCCACAGCAACTGGGGAGCTTTGCCCTTCAAACCCTGCCCCAAGAGCCTGGCTTTCCAATGCTGGAGCTGCTGATGTGCCTGCAAAGATCAAACCCATCAGGGTCACTCCAGCCTCTGAGTCACAGAGTGATTTATATTTCACTTGCACAGAGACTTCAGAAAGCTGGTTAAAAAATTTAGGGCCAGCTGCCTATCTGGAGTTAAACTCTGGCCTCACTAATGCCTTCATTCTGTATCACATGCACTATTCCAGGTGCCCAAACCTAGAGGTTTGCACAGGACCAGACTGTTAAGACTTGAAGTCAAGTCTCATCCACGCCAAGCCTTCCCAAATTACTGTGGCCTCAGAGCACAGCCCCAGCACAACACACAAGGTCTGAGGGGAAGCTGGCCCTCTGGAACCAATTTTACCACGTGCTCTGCATGCGTCCTACATGGCACACCTCGGCACGTAGCATACAGTGGATAATCTCACAGGAGATCTCCAAGTGCTTTGGGACCCACCAAGGTAATTAAGGTTTCAGAAGAGCCTCGTGAGGAGGTTATTATCCTCACCATTTTACACATGGAGAAACTGAGGCATGGAGCTGCTAAGCCACAGTGAGTCAACAGTCAAGCCAGGAAGGCCTCTGATCTAAACAGTACTCTGAATACCTGACATGACTTCATTGGTCCTATGCCCAATATTTATATTACAGCAGTGCCAAGAGCATCAGACCAGGCCTCAAATGCGCACGGTGCTGTACAAACTGTGAGGCAGACAGAGTTTCTTTTATGACAGGCGTCCCAGTGTTGCTCTGCAAAGGGGCCAGTACTCTCAGCCAAGTTTCTGCTTGTTGCTGGATTGTGGGCAGAGCTCACATCAGGTAAAAAGCCAGCAAGTGGTCTGCTGAAAGCTTCCCATACCATGCAGAGGCTCTGTTACCTTCAGTGGTGAGTCTTTGCAGGTCTCTGATCTCCTCTCTGGGGTGGCTCGAGTCAAACTCCTTCTGTTCGTCAGTGGCGAGATCCAACACGGAGTCCAGCCCTGATCCCAAGCTGGCAGTAATACTTCAGAAGAGGAGAAGCCTTTAACTAGCACTGACAGCTAAACTGGCATGTTTGCTATTAACTAAGATTGTGTCACCCCTTAAGCGCCAGCAGCACAGACATACTGTGTGGGGAAAAGTATTTCATCAGAGTTCCGTTCAGCGAAGAAATGCCAGTTAGTGCTGGTCACGTGGGCAGTTTTTACCTTTAGCACCACACGTGCTACGTGGGAGCTGATTCTAGAGTGTTTTCCTCTCCCACACAAAATATTACTTAATAGAAAAGTCAGTGAGGCAAAACAAGAGTGAGGCTCCATTTAAAAATACCACCACCACCTAGATCTTACATGGTGCTTTTTAGTCAGAGATCTCACAGCATTTCCTAAATTATCTTCATTTTTACAGATGGGGAAAGTGAGGCACATATTTAAAGGGTGTTGTTCGAGGTCACCCAGCAAGCCAGTAGTCAAGCCAAAAATAAAATTCAAGTCTCCCAAGCTGTGCTACAGGGCTCTATCTATTGGGCACCATGGCCTTAGCAAGACCACAACAGCATTGTGAGGAAGAGAAATTCCCTGTCTGGAAAAGGAGGGGGATAACTGATGCATGGTGGTGACATGACTTGTCCAGGGTCATTCATAGACTCTAAGGTCAGGTCTACTCCAATGTTTCTGAGCCTTTAGTGGACCGAGGAACACCTGATGAAAACTTTCTCAAAAAAGCTGCTAAGTGGCAGGAGATTTAAAATGCCCCAGCTGTAGCAAAGCTTCCAGGTGTTTCTCAATATCCACCACCATGTGCCTGGAAGCTTCACTGTGGCATTAAACTGCTCCTCCCCTATCCCCACTCAGCTCCCCACATGGGAAGGACTCATGATGGCTCACAGAACACCTGCACTATGTCTGAGGAGCACCAGTGTTCCAAGGAACACTGGGTGAGAAACACTGATCTAGTCAGACATCCTGCACAAGGTGAATTTATGAGAAATGGAAATTAAAACCCACAATCCCAACCCCCAGTATCTGATCCAAAAAGCTACATTTCCCCCCTGGAAACATGAACAGCTGCATTTGTGGAAGGATAGGATGAGAGAGTAGAGAAGACGGCTAGTTTTTACCATTTCTTCTTTTTTTTTGGCCAAGATCCTTAAGGAAATAAAACAATTTTGCTTATAATTAATTCACAACATTAAAAGGATAGTTAAGCACTGGACCAGGTGACCTAGGGAGATTGTGGAATCCTCATCACTGGAGGTTTTAAGAACATGTGTCAAAAGTAGTCTAAGTTTACTATTCTGCCTCAGCACAGGGGGTTGGAGTAGATGACATCTGAGGTTCCTCCCAGGCCTATCTATCTATGACTAAGGGTCAATGACCTCCTGTCAACAAAGCTACATTGCTAGGCCACTTAAAATCCCTGGGGTTTGGGAAGAACCTAGGAGCAGGGCTCTTACCTGGAAGGTGAGGAGACCACACTTATTGGAGAGTCACTGCTTTTTAAGCCAGGAGATTCCACAGAACCCGAGAAGCTTCCAGGTGTCTGCAAAACAATCAGTGACTTTCCATCCTGTGCACTACAGCCTTACAGACACAGCAGGGCAGCACCACCTCACTACCTCTTTAAGTTGGTGGGATGATGCCCTCAGCAGGGAGTCTGATGAGACCCGAAGCATGTCACAAAAGAGGAGCTGGACTGAAATGGTAGCTACAGAACTGCTAAGTTCAGGCAGGAGCCTCTGATCAGCATGACAAGGATTTGAGGGCACACTGGGTGGGGATGGGAGCTAGCACCCACTCCAAAAGACACCAATGCACCTGTGCCTACCCCTGGGCACTAGGCAGGGAGGGCCCTATGCTCCCTCTGAATGCATGAACAGTGCCCAGCACAACAGGGTTCCTAGCCAGTCACTCCCAATTCAGCAAAGCAAGTAATGGTTCATTCTTCTTCAAGCGCTGCTTGGATGCATTCAGTAATAAGTGTCTCCGTGCCGGAGCGCCAAATTGGTTGGAAAAAACTTTGTCCTAGCCTGTCAGAAGAGGGGAGGCGGCCACTGCTCCTCGCTCCACCTGTGGCTATATATAAACAGCAGCCTCCCCGCCCCTGCCCCCGCCCCCCCCCCCCGTTTCATTTCTTCCGCCTTGTGTGTCGGATCTGGAACGTCCACTCCTTGCTAATTGCAAGCAGCCTGTCGCTTCATTGGATTCACTGTCTGGCAGGGCACATCTCCCTTGTGGATTTATTTCCACCACGAGAGCCCAAACACTGGACCGGAACATTGCATTGACGATGCCGGGCTTCAAACCCTATGCCGAGTGTGGCAAGGCCTTCCCCCAGGATGACCCCCACGGGAAGTGTCTCAGGTGCCTAGGCAAAGACCACATGGTCTCAGTGTGTGCCATCTGTCTCTCCTTTAAACCTCAAATGATTAAGGAGAGGGAACAGCGATGCCGCGCCCTAGCCTCAGAGGAGGCTTAGCACCCTTCACCCGAGGCTTCGGGTGAGAGCCTGGTACCGAGACCCAGCTCAGCGCTGGAGCCTACACGGCACCGTGCCACTGGTGGCCGCCGCACCACCTCAGTGCCGACTCCAGCACTGCAGCACTTACCCAGCGCCTCGGCACTGATCAAGGTCACCCTCAACCTGCCTGGCATCGTGCCAAGTCATCTCCAGTGCTGACGGCACAGTACAGCCTGGCTTCACCGGTGCCGACATCGCCTCGGCACCACGACACCCGGTACCGGGGGAACAGGAACCGTCCCCAGCGAGGACTTACCCACAACCCATGCGGAGTTGCTTCTTGTCCCATTCGCCCCGGAAGTGGTGGAAGCAGCACGAGCCCTGCTGCTCCTTCCTACCCCACCTGCCCCCATTCCCAATCAGAAGGGGCAAACCGGCCTTCATTTTGAAGGCTTGAGTTCACACGGGACACTCACCCTTGCCATCCAGCCCCCCGCCTTGGCGGGGACAGGCACCACTCTGCCACGGCACCAAGCTGGGAATCCTGATCCCCGTCCCCTGCCTCCAGCCCGGAAGATGGACTTTCCAGGGGCTTCAAACGGCCCCGACGCTGCACATCGCCGTCACCCTTCTGATTTTGACCACAAGAGTGGTCGCCTTAGGGCGCTCCCCCCTCTCCGTGGCGGACTCCTGGTGCTGCGCTCTCTCCGGCACCAGAGTCCTTCACAGGCAACTTTCTGGCACACTTTGATCTGTTGCGCCAAGCCATGGCCCACTTAGGTATGGAGGTGGAGCCCCTGAACCTCCCTCCTGATACCTTGTTTGGACTGGCATTCGCCTCCACGGCGCCTCTAGCAATCCCACCCCACCTGAGCGTGTGGGACCTTGCACGCTCACGGTGGCAAAATCCAAGCTCCGTCCCCCCAGTTTTGGGCACGGCGAGCATGAAATATCAGGTATCCGAATTGGACTACCCCTTGCTCACTGGCCACCCAGTTCCCCCCAGGGGTGTATTCCAGATGGCAATGGGGGCTGGAGAACCCCCCAGGGACCCCCTCCCTGGCTGCAGGGAGACTAGGGAACTGGATTTGTTAGGCTGCAAGGTGTACTCCTCCTCAGCTCTCCAACTGTAGGTGGCAAACAACCAGGCCATAACCAGTAGGTACCTGCTGGATGTCTGGGAATCCCTTGGGAGATTTAGGAATGTGCTCCTGCCCGAGGCCAGAGATGAGTATGATGCCTTCTTGGAGGAAGGCAACATAATAGCTCAAGACCTCCTTCTGTCAGCCTGTGATGCAGTGGACACCGTAGCTCACGCTATGGCCTCAGCTGTTACCCTCTGTAGGGTAGCATGGCTCAGGGACGCTAGAGCACCCCCTAACGCCCAGCAGGCAGTCCTTGACCTGCCTTTTGAGGGAAACGCTCTGTTCCCCCCAGAAACCCTTTCCATGGTGGGTACGGCCTGGGATCCCCGGGGAGAAGCCAAATATTTTGGCCTCCTCCCTCCCCGGCCCCCCCCCCCCCCCGACTTAGCTTTCCAATTCCTTGGGTGGGACAATTTTCCTTTCTTCCCCCGCTTTTCGCCTCACTCACAGTGGAAAGAGGACCTTCGGTCACCCCTCCCCAGTGAGGGGCCCCTCTGACCATTACCCTCTTTACCCTTGGGGGGGTAGGGAGTCCCCGTGGTGCCACTGTCCCCCTCCCTTTTCCCCATAGGGAAGATAGACCTGTGAGGATCCACATTGATCCCTCCCTGTTCTTTCCCCTCCCTCAATCGCGGGACCAATTGAGACGCCGGGGTTGACAATGTATGACACCTGCTTATAGTGCCGGTATTCCAACTGTAGTCACCCCCCACAATCCTTAAGCACCAACTTTCCTGAGGACAAAGCTGCCCCCTCTCCCACTCTGAACAACCCTCCTCTCCTGAATACTCCCCATCGCGCTTTTCCCCCCAACCCCTCGTCAAGGGATGGAGACGCATCTTGTTGTAGCCCAGCTGCGGCAGGACTGAGACGCGCACATCCAAAGCCTACCCGCAACAAGACTCTGCCTGTGGCCATGCTACGTGTCTCAGGTAGGCCCCCTCGCTATGGGTTAGAGGAAGGGGAGGGGATGCCCAGGTCACACCACTGTGTTCTGCGCTGTGACCAAAAACCCCTCCCTCTCCCCTTTTCGACAAGATCTGCGCATTAAGGGGACACTTCTGTGTAGTATTCAGCTACCTGGATAGCTACTTCGTCAGGAAGGGACCCTTACAGAAGGTTTTCACCCTGCACGGGAACCAGGCATGCCCTCCCCCCCTCTCACCCTCATACGGTTCCCTGTCTCTACCCTATGGTTATCTACTGGGAACCAGGGGCTCGCCTCGGGAACCTCTGCTCTGGTCTACCACCTCCAAGGTAGCCCATGCTTCCCCAACCTCACCAAGTACAGCTGGGCTCACCTCCTGTTAACCCTGAAACAGAATTACCTCACTGTGTACCATAGGTGGGGAAACTGTGCAAGGTCCATCCCTTACAGCAGTGGTTCCCAACCTTTTCTCTGCTGTGGCACATGCTGATACCTTCAAATTTGTTGAGGCACACCACCATTGAAACTCATGAATATTCAGATTAGCTCAAAACATGAATATTTATGAACCGTGGCACAGTGGTTTGGGAATGCTGCTGTGTGAGGTAGTAGGGGTAGCAGAGCAGGGATGGCAAGACAGGGAGGTCAGGAATTATGCAGTGGCAGGAGACTGTGGGGAGCAGAGCAGCACAGGGCAGGGGCAGGGGCCGGTGCAACTCAGTAAGCCTCACAGGCATTGCATGGGGCCGCCGGCACCACCTGCGGGGGGGGGGGGGGCGCGCCAGAAAGGGTAGCACTGCAGGGGTGGCCAAAGAGGAGAAGGGCAGCCATGTGGAGAACAGCACAAAAAGGTGCTAAGAGGAAAGGTGAAGGGAGAACAGGAGTGGCTTGGGGGGCAGCGGAGCACAACGCAGCAGCCACTTCCCCCTCTTTTCACAGTGGCTCCCTGCCACCCAGGGCAAATCCTCACCCCACTGCTGCTCCCTCCCACCCTAGTGGGTCCCATTCCCACCTCACCCAGCCCCCTGCTGCCTGTGATGGACCTTCCCATCACTGCAGGGGCCAGAACTATCCCTCCAGCCCCCAGCTCACCCCCCCCCCAGCCAAACAGCCACCCCACAACCTCAGCTACACATCCATTCCCACCCAACTCTGCTGCACACATACACCCTGCCCCCCACAACCCCCAGCAGCCCCCCCTCAAAGCCCTTACCTTGCCTGTTTGCAGGCTGGCTGACAGGCTGGGAGCTGTTTCCCTGCCACAAACTACTTTGTGGGACCCCCTAAAGGGCTCACTATTGGCCCCCACTGGTACCTTCCCTGTGGTCCCAGTCCCCCCCCCTGCAGCCCTAACCACCCCACACAACCCCCCAGGACTCCTTTTTTGTTTTGCTGAACTGAACTAACATGACTATCCCGCTGGAACTCATAAATTATTCTTGGGTATGATATTTATAAAGATCTTCCCATCATGAAGCTTGTAAGTTGATCATCTTTCACTTAACATAAATGAGCTAATGTTGAACTACAAAGTTAAAATGAACATTTTAAAAATTTTTTAAAAGTCTGAGCATTAATTAATAAATAATAAGTGGTAAAATTAATGATGGCTCAAAAATAAATACCACATTTAAAATTTTGGCAGTCAAATCTTACAAATGTTTCATAAAGGCTTGGGTTTATGTGCACTAGAGACATTTAATACAAATTATAATAAATAAAAATAAGTAAAAAAGGTTCCTAGTGTGTAGCTATAAATGAAACACACCAAATTTCAGTGAAATTCTCTGAAGTACTCAAGTTTATAAAACTCTTGCTGCCTCAAAAATATTAAATAGTAAGTACAGAAGCTAAAAAATTACTTACAAAAAAAGTGATACAGCACAGACATCACACACAGCTGTAATGACTGTCTAAGAGGGCAGCACTGCATTTATATGTAGCAGCCTATATGGACCTACCTGGTAAACTGATCTAATCAAAGCCAAACTAAAAATTGTCACAAAGTCAAAGGGAAAGGCAAAAGAACAGGTAAAGAAAGAAAAGGAAAAGGCAATATTTCACAAAGTTAAAAAATGGCAAAAATAAATGGCCATACTGAGGAATTAAGAGCTGAGCCCAAGGGAAAATTCCTACTATTGTGCTGTCTGTTGCTTGCTCCTGCTTTTTTAGCATGCCAATGTAAAGGTGGGCAGATAATGGTAAAATCTGCAATTCAGACGAAGCAGAGATCCTAACAATAGTTTGCCTTGATGAGCCAAGAGTGAAAAGTGATTAGGCTTCCAGCCCTACTAGCTTTTTGCCACCCCTGCACAGCGCACATGGCTGGGCTGTGCAGGGAGGAAGCTCTAACTCCAGCTCTCCCTGATTCTCATGGCACACTGGTTGGGAACCACTGCCTTACAGTGCCCTCCCTTGTGGCTTCCGCCTCAGTACCCTCTGCCCCTCTGGACAGTTGTCTACAGCAGACAGAAGGTTCCCTGCTTCCAGGGCACTTGCGTCAGCCCTTGGCCTAAGGCCTTATTCCCTAGCATGGGCCCACTCCCCCTTTTCCAGTCTGCCCTGCAGGACCATCCCACTGTGCTACACATACCTCCCTGATGCTACAGCACTTCCCCATACGCATTGGTAACACCAAGCACTTCTGCAGTCCCTTTTTCCTTTAAGGACTCGCTTACTCCCACGGCCGTTATGATGGCATGACACACAGAGCCCAGCCTGTACAACATATAACAGTTGGGGCTTCACCCCCTCTTTATTCGTCCTTGAGCTCTCCCCGGGGAGAAAACTTTGTTAGGTTCTCTGATCCTGAGGCGGCCATCAGACGTGGCACCTGCCACCTGGTTACGGCCCATTCTCTAGCTCAATAAGGACCCTTCCTTGGCAGTGGAGTTCTTCACCATCCATGTATTGAAGGGTTCTCCGCCCTGGCAGCCCTGACATGGCAAAGTGGTAGCGTTCTCCCTCAAGAATGCACCTTACAGGCTGAGTCCACAGTCCTTCTTGACCCTCCTTCAATTTCTCAGTCTCTGAGGATCTGTCTAGATGGTAGCAGAGTTCTCTGTCATCTCCCTTTTCCTTCCCCTCACACCTAGTGAGAGCTTTGAGGAAAACCCCGTAGCTTAGACCAATGGGAGCCCTACCTTATATCCTAGCTTCCTGCGGCCCTTAGTAGGCCATCTTTTGGCCAGTATTGCCTCAGGCCACCATGCAGTCAGTACCTTTTCGGGCCTCTCTCCTGCAAGAGCCCGCTCGTGGTGCCAGCCTAGCCGAAATCTGTGCTCCTATGCTACCAGGTCATGAATTAGCATACTGTAGGCCGTCCTGCTTGACTCGACTCTATACGTCACGGCTAGTGCCCCATGGTCTTCTTTGTCGCTCTCAAGCCCACCTCACAACCTGGTATCTTTCCCTCCCCTTGGCCAGACAGCGTGCTTGGCCACATCCTAGATAAGGGGCATGACCGTCCCCTTACTTTTCCTCGTGCACTCAGTCGCCAGCTCAGTCCATGACCACGGGGCTCCTGGAAAGCCTTTGAGTGCCCTGTGCCTGCCCGTTCTTGTTCTCACGCAAGATGCAACCATATGGCTAGTCTCGGCCAGTTTTCAGTGCTCTCCTTCGAGGCCACATGACACAATCTAGGCCAGACATTATAGTCTATTGTTCACATTCCACATTTCCCCTCCTGGGAGGGGCACCCACATAACCTGTCTTAGGCTGCGTCCCTTTTTTCTCCAGCTCCAGTGACTTTGCCAACCTGCGTATGCACTTTGCCTCGGCGATTCGGGTTTGCCCTGCTCTAGTCGACCCTCAACCCTTGCTTCTTTGGGGCCTCCAAGGCCAGCTTGCCTCTTGTCTTCAGTGAGCGCCTTACGAAAGGGCCTCTACCTTACAGGGCTTGTTGCTGTGCTGTAGGTGGAAGTACCAACTCCACCCGCCGTCCTTTTCAGCATGGCTAGTAGTCACCTATTACTGAATGCATCCGAGCAGCGTTTGAAGAAGAACGGTGGGTTACTCTTCAGTAACCATCCTTCTTTGAGATGGGCTGCTCGGATCCATTCAGGTCCCTCCCCTCCATCCCCGCTTCTGAAGCTGGCGACTCTAAGGAACTGAGGAGGGGGCAGGGAGGCAGCCGTATATATAGCCACAGGTGGCGCGAGGGGCGGTGGCCGCCTCCCCTCTTCTGACAGGCTGGGACAAAGTTTTTCCGACCAATCTGGCGCTCCAGTATGGAGACACCTAATACTGAATGGATCCGAGCAGCCCATCTTGAAGAAAGACGGTTACTGAAGAGTAATGCACCGGTTCTCATGCTGTGAGTGTGGTGATCCCAGCTCCTGCTTACCTGATGCCACAAGGACCCGAGGGAGGATGGGGATGCTGCAGAGGTTAGCGAAATCTTTTTTAGCACCAGCGTCACCTGGTTTGGCTTTTCAAGTATCTTCTTTGCCAGATTCACTCGAGTCCAGCCCACCTACGCATGGAATTAACAAGTCAGTGCCCGTCACCAGCACAGGCTGAATCACACTGAATGGGTGTTGTTCTACTCCGTTACACAGGCTTTTCTGAAACTACTTCGTCCAGGGCCAGTCCATCCAGAGGCGACCTAGGCGGTCACCTAAGGTGCCAAGAACTAAGGGGTGCCACAGGGCTGGGCTGGAGCTGGCAAACCCATCCCTCCCTGCTCCACAGCATCAGGAGCTAGGCACTAGGGCAGAGCAAGGCTCATGCTGCAAAGTGCTGCTGTCAGCCAGCATTGGGCCACGGGCAGAGACCCAGCTCCGGCTGAGGGAAGTGACGTCGCTGCTGCAATTCAGCCTGACAGCCATGCAGTGCCCGCCTGCCACCTGGCTGGGCTTGGGGCAGGACAGCTCACCATCTGGCCTGGCCCACTGGGGGTGTGTGTGGGGGGGCAAAATCTCAGGCACCTAGGGTGCCAAAATACCTTGGGCCAGTCTTGACTTGGTCCCTTTGCACACAGATAAGGCCATCAATCTGACCTTGTCTCTGGTTGTTACGTTAGCTCTGTACTCTTGAGAAATCAGAGCATAGTATCCAGCCTGTCCCCCCCACCCCCCCCAGCCCCCCTCCCCACATCCCCCAACCTCTGCTTGAACTGAAAATCAAAAAAAAAAACAGTAGAGGATGTCTCCCATTTCCATCTACCCATATCCAAAAGCCATCAGCACAGTAAATGGAGCTTCATTTGCATTGACCATGGAGACCCAGGCTCCAAAGCAAGAACTGCACTGAACCCTGGGATTGAAGAAGCAGGGAAGCATTGCATGATGGGGGATCTCACAACACCACAAACAAACTCAGCAATTATCAAACCATTCTAGTCACAGACATGATAACTGATACCCAAAATACTGAGTCTGCCTGATTACACCCAGCCAGGAATGTGTATTGACCACTTAAACAGGTCCTTATAAAAAAACCTTTACCCATATCCAACAGTACAGTAGTGTGTGTCCTGTGCAAGTCCTGATTGAGAACTGTCCTAAGTCCTGATTGGATCCTGTCTGAATCCTGTGTAAGTCTGGATTGAGTCCTGATGCTTGGATCTAAAGCTGTATCACTTCCACTGGGGCTTGGCTTTTCCTCTTCTTTGCTGATTGCTGTGGGAGCTTTGTTTCCATCCAGCCTCTGACCCTGATCTGCACAACCTGGAAAACTTTCTGTTATACAGAGTGGCGAGGCCCCCCCCAACCTCTCTCCCTCTTTAATTATGACTCTCTCTCTCTAGGCCTGATACAGTAGAATCGAGGTAATATTGTAGCTGAGTGTTTTTCTTTCCTTGTATGTTTATAACTGGGTATTTTGGGTATTCTTCTCTCCTTTTGTAATTATTATTATTAGCGCAAGTTTTAGATACCTAGCAATAAAATGCCTTTTATCAAGCCAGTTTCCAGACTCTAAGACATCATTCCCTCTCCTTTGTGGTCTTGGTTTCTTTATATTGCTTTGCAGCAACGCTTCTATTACCTAGCCAAAGGTCCCTGTGACGCCCACAACCCTGTGAGGTTTGCTCATTGATGGGAATATTAGCCTGATTTGACTCCAGAGGCATATAAGGGTGACAGCTGAAAAGTGCTGTTCTGACCCAGCCTGCTCAAGATCCATAACCAAGCCTAGTTTGGTGCAGTACAGGGGCACATAAGGGCAGCAGCAGAGAAGTCCTGTGTGAACCAGCCTGCTGAGCTCAAGGACATAAAAGGGGTCAGCTGAGAGTGCTGATAGACCCAGTCTGCTCAAGACACACTTATATATAAACAATAGAATTACCATATTCCCCAAAGAGAAAGTAACCCTAATAAATGAGCATACCCCGAGTTGGTGGGCAAAGCTGGGAACATGGTAACTATTGCTCCATGCTATGAGCGCCACTAGACACAGGGCTTTAGAAAGGAATTTCTTCTCCCCCTAGGCACCAGGTACAATCAGTGATCACTTGCCTTGATTACAGCTCCAAGATGTGCAAGTGAATCAACAGTCACCAGAACCACATGATTCAGCAGCCACCCACTTCACAAGACAGCCAGACAGCCAAGGGGAAATCTCACCACGCCTCTTTATTACACTGCACCCAACCAAGGAGCAGGGATTACAAACAATGCTACAAGCCAGGCAGATAGAAAGCCAAAGCATCCTGAGCTAGTCATACACACCCTTCTCATTTCACTATCCATTTCTGCAATACAACTGGCTAGCTGAGAGACATTCAGCTAATAGTTTGCAGCTAGCCATCCTTACTGTCCAAGGGTCAGCATGAAGTGCTGGTTGAAAATTCTCCATGGAAACTTCTTTCCAGTAGAACAATGTTTCCGCTCAGTATCTGACTTTTGCAGAAAATGATTTCATGGTTGTTGCTGCAAGACTGAATGCCCACAGCATGTTTGGGTGTTTAAATACTGAAATATTTCAGTTTGGCTAGACAGCTGACTTGCATCCTGGGAGTTGTAGTCCAACTGCTTCGTGGTCCCATTCTCCACTGTAAGCTGTGCTTTCCAGCCAGACTACCTATCCAGAGCTGCATCACAGCCAGGAATGTGCATCAGGCACCATCTGCTGTCACTGAGAGGTGAGACTGGCACATGATGGGAGATGCAGTCCAATGAGGGAGCCCAGTTATAGAGGAGAATGGGAGCATGAGGCCTCCAAACTACCACTACCAGGAGGTAACGCAGGTACTGCTGAATCCAATTGTTTTGGGGTTTGATTTTTTTGGCTGAAAAAGTCAGCATTTCTTGCTACAGGAAAAGACCCCTTTTCTGGCCAGCTCAAGCAAACAGGCACCTACCTGCCACCTAACCAGATACTTCACTGTTAAACAGGGATAAATGATCCTGAATCCACTTGGGTGGACAGGAGGGATTTATGACATTAAATTAATGGATGTTTGTAAGCATGTGGGGAGCTCAGCCCAGAGCCAGGTATTCACCTCTTCTAGGAAACAGCCTGAAACCTATTTTGCTCTCCATTCTCCTCTGGTTGCAGTCTTTTGGTCATGTGCGTAGACAGAGGGTCAGGGCAGAAACAGCTGGGCCTGCTTCCAGCAATCCTACCTGTTGCTTCACAGGCATGCACATGCACCTGTGTGTTGGGGGGGGGGGGGCAGACTTTACTTCTCCTCCGTGCAGCATGCGAGTCAGAAAGCAAAGAGGGAACTGAGCAAAAAGAGTTGGCGCCAGACTTTCTAATAAAGGATCCTAGCTGTTCCAGGGTTTCAGCGGCTACGGACTCTGACAGCCAAGAGTGTTCAGAACAACTCAATGGGAGACAGCCGGTGTTTTAGCAACCATGAACAGTTATACATTGCATTTTCATCCAAGGACCTCAAAGCCCTTTATAAAAGTCAATATTATTCTCTTGTCAACAGCAGTGGGGGGTATGGCCTGGAGTTAAAGGAGTTTTAAGATGATCCCTTTGGGGCAGAGATCACACCCTCTGGTTAGAAAGTGCTTAGCATCTGCTGAGCCCAAGACAGAGAGAGAACAAAAGTGACTTGCCAAAGGTGACACAGCAAGTCAGGACTAGAACCCAGAGTCCTCTCTCTAACAAGAGGCTCTGTCACCCCCTCTACTTAGCAGGAAGTTCTTCACAGCTTTGACACAGATAAGGATCTTCCAGTGCAAACCACATACGCCAGACATGATCGCAGCTCCACCCTCACCAGAGCCCCACTTCCGGTTATAGTTTTGTCTGTCCCAAGAGACCAGCCCACTAATGAAGCAAGGACAGAGCCGTACTTACCACCACTTGCCCGTTGACTTGAACTATCTCATCCCCTGGTAGGACCTGGCTGCAATGATCAGCAGGTGACTGGAAGGAAAGGCAAGGAAAAGACAATGACGACTGTGTCAGGAACCTGCTGGTGGGAGGCTGAGAAAGACTTGAAAGCCAATTGCACAGCCGCCTAATCCCTGTTAAGATGTCTGCAAGCTGATGTAAATCAGAGGGGCTCAGGAAAGGTGGATTAACCATTAACTTGCAGTCTTGGTCTTTTGGCAATTCCTGTTACTTCACAGGAACCAACCACCTGACTGAATCAAGGTGCCCACAGGGGCTTTGGCCAAGGTTAGTGTGACACATGGCCACAAGGTAGATGAGTTGGAAGGCCTCAGCCAAAGGCCGGCTGTTTCAGAAAGAGGGGTTAGGGTTTCAAACCCATGCAGCTTAACTCCTGGGGGAAGCTTGACTTTGCTCATTATGGGCCAGCATAGGAAGGTTAAAGGTGGCAGCTATGCTGGGACACCAGTTTTGAGTTACCACCTTTCTCCCTCCCTCTGCAGGCTGGACCGACCCTATCAAAAACACCCTCTAACCTACCCACGTGTGTCTCACCTCAGTAGTGGTTCCCGCAATGAAGTGGAGGCAGGAGTTGGTGGATTTGATCTCGATGCCCTGAGAAGAGGGACAGAGAGTTTGGAGATGTTAGCTGGGTCACATTGCAAGCCAGAGCTGAGGACTGGGGCCAAAGAGAAAACTTACCAGACTGTCCTCTGGCACTGTTGGCACAAGGTCTACACTCTCCAAGGTGGCAGTTTGGTACAGCAGGGCTGCCGGGCTGCACCTCAAGATGTCCTCACAGATCTCTGAGATGTGGCTGCACTGAAGGACAGCAGGAGAGACTCATTCTTTAGGAGATATTTCAGGTCACAATGGATTCCACTGAAGAGCAGCAGCAGCAGCCTCCAGGGAAATTCTGCAAACCCCAGTATCTGCTCTGCATCAAACCCCACTCCCCCATGCAGCAGGACTCCAGATCCATATGTGCATAGAGCCCACAGCAGTACTTACAATAAGCAGAATCTGGCTCTCTCTCTCAGATACTCTACAGTCCTTGAAGAACAAGAAACACATGAGGAGTTAGATTGATCTGCCATTTCATTCTGTAACTCCCCAGAATTCTTCCATGCCAAGAGCAGATCACGATGGTCGTGCCTGGCTGGGGCATCACACAAAAGTGGTGATGGCAGCTCCTTTCCCCATGCCCCTTGCACTGGGCTAGAGGGTGCCATGCCACCATCTGCAGAGTTGAGGCTATGCAGTCATGATGGACATCTGAGCACTGGTTTATTTTAAGAAAAGTGGCAGGATTAACCCATGCGCCCTGGCCAGTATCCAGTGCAGACAGTTAATTCCACCACCCTCAGCTCCTCCAGTGGTCTCCAATGGAGACACCATTCTTCACTTGCTCTCTTTAGCACCACTGTCCAGCCTGGCTCTTCCCAGGGAACAGCTGCATACCTGGGGGAGGCAAGGCCTGGGTGATCATAGCTGGGCCTAGAGAGATCCTGGATCTCTTCAGGATCTGGGATAACAAGCACTGTAGACCGGCATGACTACCACTTCCCCTACATCCAGGATCTGGCCCTGCAGGCCCTAGAATCATAGAAACTGGAAGGGACCATAAGAGGTCATCAAGACCAGTCCCCTGCACTCATGGTAGGGCCAAGTACCCTCTTTATCAGGTCAGCACATGATGCTCACGGTCACAGGGACATGCATTCTGCAGAACAGTCATTTTAGTCTCTGCCATTTACCCCAGCTGAGGGCAGACAGAGCACAGCTGTGCCAGGCAGCTCACAGCTCTGTGATATCAGCCTCATGACTCTAAATGTAGATATCACCCAGTTCTCCCATAACTTCACACTGCAATCAAGACAGGACATGAGGAGCTGGCAGTGCTCTCAAAGGTATCCCCGTACCCCCGCCGTCAGAGGACAGGCCTTTGAGAGACTCCATTTACACAGGGTTTAGATCAAGCCTCAGGGCCATGACACCACCCTCTTGTGAGTTTCACTAGAAAAAAAAAATTTGACAAGGAGAGCCCTGGGGAGTGGAGGGGAAAAAAAGCATCCTGGCAGTGGGAAATAAGAATGAACTCATCAACTGAGGCGGCACACACCACTGGAATGTAGGCTTTGGTTGGGCTGGACAGAAAGCACTGATGTTCAGAAGGCTTTGCCCAGCCCCCTGCTACCCCACCCAGGGAAAAGAATTCATTGTTATGGGAAACAGAGAGGGGAGCCTAATTTACCCAACATGCTCTCAGTACACATGAGAGATGCCTCACTGAGCTAAGGGCCATTTTTGCTCACACACAGTGTTACACCAGCATCCCAGTCTGGGATCAGAAAGGATATGCTCCCCACCAGGCATGAGGCAAGGAAAATTTTGCTTAGTGTTATAGAGGATGGTATGAACCAGAGCAGGTTAGTACAGCTCAGGACATCTTCCTTCTGTTGCAGGGTTAGCACTAGTGATCCTATTTCTAGGTTACTAATAGGGTTAGTTTCATCCTGCCCCCTCCCAACCAACCCTTCCCACCTCTTCTCCCTCCATTCCCCATCCCCTTGCCCTCCATCTGCCCTTCAACTTTTCATTTGTAGGCCATTAAGGTTTCCGTGGATCTCGTTTTCCATCTCTCTCCATGTCACAGTCTCTCTCCCCCTCTACCACCTCACAGCTATCCCTCCTGTCCATGCTTCCAAACCCAATATCTAGAGCTGGAGAAGACTCCCCCAGATGTGCTGTGTGCCCTGGACTTGCCTGCTCCCCAAGCACACCCGGGTCTTCAAAAAGGTATTAGCCCTCAGTACCTGTGGCTCAGCAGAACAGCCCCCTCCCCGAATCTCCAGCTCAGCCTGTTGGTCTCTCCTTTTTTTTTTTCCCCACTCAGCTGAGTCTCACTGACTGCGAGTTCCCAGCCCCCAGACCAGAACCTGATCCCGAGGAGTGAATCACAGGGTTATATAAAGAACAGTTCCTCACCCCCCACTTTGATGTTGTTTATCTCCTTGTCACTGCCCCCTGTCTCAGCTGACCGATCTGTGCCAAGTCAAGGCTCCAACCTCATTAAACCCACAGCTTTCTTGTCACTATTTCCTATGTCCCCATGGGCAGCACTTCAAAGGCACAGAGCCTCCCTCCAGGCAGCTCAGATATATGTGCCTCTTCATCCATATTTTACTTATGCCATAACCATTCTGTAAAGCATAGCCATTCCCCAGACAGACAAGGATGCAGCCTTGGGTGACCAGATCACATACATACCAGGAAGACAGGCTCCCAAACCTCTTTACACAAAGTCTTTTACACTGAAACTTACAGTCCTTCTCAGACACTCCTCCCCAGCATCCCCATAGACTTGCCCCTAAATTAGGTCCTTAAAAGCAGAAGAGCAAACCTAGAATTTGAACTGGCAGTACAAGGTACCCCCTACTCTAGATGGGAAGCCACATGATGGTCCAAGGAGCTGCTGTAGGAACAGAGGAAGTCTTAGCGATTCTGGGGCCATGGGCAAAAAAGTCAAGGATGGGGCCCACCTCACACCACGTGGGGGGCCCCATCCTTGAATTCTGATCCCCCCTTGCCAGAGCCCTGCTAGCCCCCCAGGGTCCCTGCCCCCTCCACGCTGGAACCATCCAGTCTTAATGAGCCCCCGGCCTTGCTGCAGGTTCCCACCAACTCCCTACTGCACCCCCCCCACCAGGCTCCCCAGTCCCCACAGGCCTCGCAGGGCCCCCCACTACCACCGCCAGCCTCCCGCTGGCTGCTGGGGGGCCACTGCGGGGCAGGGCCAGCTCAAGCCACAAGCCAATAAGGCCCTTGGTCAGGGTGGCCCAGCTTAGGGGTACTGCAGCGCCAAGCCGGGGGCAGACCTTGCTCCCTTGCCCTGCCTCTGGGCTGGCCCTCCTCACCCCCACAGTGGAACAGCTGGCTCAGGGGAGGGGCGGGAGAGTGGAGTCTGCCCCATGGGCTGGCTCGCTCCATCGCTGGACCTGCTGTTCCTCCCTAGGGGCAGCGAGGGCCATCCCCGAAGTGAGCCGACACAATGGAGTCCACCTCACCTCACGGACCAGCCCACTCTGCCCCTGCTCCAGCTGCTCCCTGCCGGAGGATGTGGCAACCTGGCCCAGAGAGAAGGCTAGGTTTCACCCCCACCCAGGGGGGCACAAAAGAAAAAGCTGGCTTGGGGCACCAGAGCCCCTTGAGCCAGCCTTGCTGCTAGGCTCCCCTACTCTGCCATGGACTGACACTGGCCACCTGGCCCCACCACCAGAATTGCCAGCCCTATTGCAGGGTGTCCTCATCCACTGCCAGGCTCCCTAGCCTCATCGTGGGCCACTGCTGGGCTCCCTGACCTTGCTGCAGGCTGCCACTTGGCTCCCTGGAAGACTCCACGAGCCCTCCACCCCACCATGGCCCCGGCCAGCCCCCAGCAGGCTCCCCCCAAAGGAGCATGGAGGGGCCTTCTCCCAGTGGGGCTGTGGGCAGCTGCCAGCAGTGCACACCCACTAAAACCACCTATGAATAGGAATCAGAACACTCTTGGGATAACACTGAGTCAGGTGGACTACAAGGTGCTGCTGGCTAGAAGACATGCTGAGAGCTTAGTCCACCCTTGCCACCTTCAAACCTTTGAATCCAACATAATGGAGCTCTGCCAAAGAGGAGCAAATGGGAGAATGAAGGTAGCTGAACAGCATTCCTTCCCATTAACCCCTTAACGTACATTCCTCCAGTAGCAACTTGCTCATAGATACAAGTCTAGTGGTTAGAGCAGGAAAATACGAGCCAGAATTCAGCCATTTTAGCCCTAACACATTGTGCAAGTCATCTCATCACCACATCTGTTTCCCTATCTGCATGTGTGGCAGACCCTGGCCTGTTGAAGAAGGGTGTCATGAGGCTTCATTAATTAACATTTGTAAAGCACTGAGAATTGAAGGGAAAAGGTGCTATTGAAACACAGGATATAGTTAGCTGTTCCATCAACTCCACTCCCTGAGAGTTTATCCCCTCCAATCTTTACTGCGCCTGTCACCATGGCATCTGCATAGCACTGTTTCATCCCCCTCCCAACTCTTGCTTCCGTGGTCATTATGACGAGACACCTCAGCATGACATTACTACTGAACAGACACTGCCCTTATTCACATGCTCCCTGTGCGCACACATAGCAACCCTGCCCTCGTCTGGCTTTTGTTTGTTAGGATTTCCATACCCTCATCACTGACCTGCTGCACGATCTCAGCCAGCCCTGTGCAAAGCGAGAGAATGTCCTGGCTGATCGAGTAAGCGTTGAGATGAGAGAAGAGACACCTATGAGGTGCAAGAATGAGATGGAGTGGTCAGGTCAAACTACAGAGTTAACGAAGGCACAGTCTTCCTGTAGGTCTGAGGATTTAAACACAAGAGAGGAATCATCTAGGGTGTTACAGGGTTCTCCAAAGGGGCCCCAGATGGCTCAAGTAGCTGGTGATAGGAGACAGAGCTCATCACCTGAAGCTGGTGGCTTCCGAGTGTTCAGTGGCCTGCATGGAACAGGCTGGGAGGCTCAGTCTTGTTTCTACAGACCAGGTGTCCACAGCCTCAAGAGCAACGTCCGCTGGTTGGAGCTCAGCAAAGGAGCAAGCGGGCTGTGGAATTGGAACACTCCTCAGGCCAAAAGAGGGGGTCCCTGCAAGGCAGGGCAGTGGTGCATGGGCAGGAGTAGGGGATCCCTGTCCCGTCACCGCCTGTGCTGTGTCTGTTCTCTTCCCAGAAGGCTTCAGGCTGGTGAAAACTGCAGCATGCCAGTACTAAGAATGTTGCAGCCACAGGGATGCCATCCTCTCTCCAGTCGCTGAATGGCACAGCCTCCTTCTATGCTACTATGACCCCCTCCTCTGGCCAGGGAGACACTGGTCCCACAAGCCCTGTCCTGACAGTGCTATTTCCACCTCGGCAAGATAGTGTACATGAACCCCATATCTTAGGCACTGTCCATTCAGCATCCTCTTCCTTGTCATGCAGAATCCCTGATCACATGGCCTCAGCTTTCCAGCCCTCCCAGGCACTTCCCTGGCCCATGCAGATGGGAGGAACAAATACCTCTGGAGCCAGGAGAAGAGCCTCTTGGCTGCTGTGATCAGCTCAGTGATGCAGGCCAGGAGATCTGAGGAGGGCATTTTTATGGCCTCTCCATCATAAGCAGTCACTTTCCTGTGACTCAGGATGAGGGTCTGAACAGTCCGAGTGACTCCTTGCAGCTTTTCTGTCAGTGTCCCCAAACTGGTGGTCTCCAGCTCATAGTTCTGGGGGGAGAAACAAGTCAAACCAGCTCAGCAAAGGAAAGGTACCAGCCCTTGGGCAGCTCAGAATGACGACTGACATACGCCATGCCACTCCATGCCACCCTCCATTAAACACTAGGCTCTACCAAGGGACAGTATCCCCAACCCCACATTTCCTGAAAATCTCTCAGTTGGCAAAGTAAGGCTGCAGGGTCAGATGCTCAGAGGGAACCTCTACCAGAATCGCTCAGAGCAGGCCACACTGGAGGTCAGGAGAGAGCCCTGATTCTGCCTCCCACTCACCAGTGCGCACAGCTGCTCCACAGCTTCCAAAATGAGCTCCTGGTGGCCAATGCGCTTCAGGCCCAGCTCCTCCAAGCGCTGATAGGACAGTTGGAGCAAATCCTTCCCCGTCAGGCCCCACGTCTCAAAGGGATACTGCTGCAGCACCTTGTCCAGGCCTGAAAGGGGGAAAACACAGTCACTGCCACTCCCTCAGAGGCACTGGAGCTGCAAGACTACCTTAGCCTCAGAGCCCCTCTGGCCAGTCACTATTAGAAACTAGCACTAGCTGTTTTGGTGGATGGTCCAGGAACAGGATTACCAGATACCAAAGCATGAAGAAGAAGGACACATGGAGAAAAATGTAGTTTTAATGTAATATTCTTCTGTTTTTAGGGGGTTCTGGAACGCTTCCCCCCTAAAAATAGGGTGTCTGAGGGAGTTCCAGGATACTTTAACCCCTGTAAGTAAAAAGCCAGACAAAATCATGTATTTTTAAACCACCTGGTGAATAGAGGACATGAGGGTAAAAAGAAGGATATGTCCTCCTTTTGCCTGACATCTGCTAACCCTATCCAGGAATCCTTCTGACCCCGAGCAGTTGAAGACTGGCTTAAGCCCTGAAGCATGAGGTGTAACAGCCCTTGGACAATAGGATTAACTCCTCTAACTCCAGCTATGCTGGTAAGCCATAAAATGCAGCCCCAATGCCTTTGGAGTCAGGGCTAGGGTTACCAGATGTCAGGCAAAAGGAGGACATGTCCTTTTTACCTCCATGTCCTCTATCTAGCAGGCATTTTAAAATACATGATTTTGGGCTAGCTTTTTACTTCTGGGGTTAAAGTATGCTGGAATGCCACAGAATACCTTATTTTTAGGGGGAAGCATTCCAGGGCCCCCTAAAACCAGAAGACTGACATTAACACTACATTTTCTCCATGCATCCTCCTTTTTGTACTTTTCTGTCCTCCTTTCCAGGCTTTGGTATGTGGTAGCCCTACTCAGGGCCAGTTTTTGGCCTCAGCCCATCCTGTGCGTGGCCCTGAGGTCCACCAGCTACACATGGGACAAGAAGGCAGCTCCCAGCCTGGGCTCTGAGTTTGCCCCTTCCTGTACCTCGACCGCCCCAGTGCCTAGGGACAAGCACCCCCCAGCCCACCTTCTTCCTGCTCCCCGGCAGGTCCCCCGAGGGGTGTACACCCGGCCCCCAGCATCCTGTGCCCCTCCGCAGGGCAGGGAGCCGGGCCGTGCCCACGGTCCAGCCCAGCCGGTTCTAGGGGCAGCCCCGGCCCACCCACCTCTCAGCCACTGCGCCACCAGCGCCGGGCTCCAGCTCCCGATGGGCTCCATGCCCAGCGCTGCGCCCAGCTGGGACTTTCCTGGGCCCGGAAAATCCTGGCAGCCAATCCAGCGCCAGCCAAGTGCAAGAGCCTGGCCACACCTGAGCCAGGTAACTCCCAGCCGGCCCTCCGGTTGGTGCAGCCGCCCATCGCTCAGCAGAGAGGCACCGCCCCCTGCAGTCGGACACGCCCCCGAGCTGTCCCCAGGCTCAGCGGGGGCCTCCTGCGAGTCGTTCAGCCGCTGTAGCTTCCCCTCTTCCCAATGGGGTCACACCCACGTCCCCCCTCTGCCTCCTAACTCACTGGGAGGCACCTTTTCTCCCACGAAAGCTCAAGTGAAAAATAAATCTGTTAGTCTTAAAGTGCCACATGACTCCTTGTTTTTTTCGCTGGACTAGACTAACACGGCTATCCCTTTGGAAACAGACCCACCCCACTGCCCTGGCCAGCGAGGGAGGGGCGACCTAGTGGGCAGGGGCAGGACTGGGTGTTGGGAAGTGCGAGTGCCCCCCAGATTAGGGGTTGTTAAACTCAGAGCCGTAATGTGGCAATCCGGCACTCAGGGCGCATTTCAATCAGAACGCGTCCCTTGCCATTAGCAGCACTTGGGCCCAGCGCCGTGAAATGCACCCTTTAATAGAGCGGCTCCATTGAGCTGCTCCAGCACGCCCGGGGCAAAGCCCCGTCGGCCCTGCCGTAGTTGCAGCCCTGGTCAAACTTAGGGTCAGGGCCCAGTACTGGGTTGCAGACCTTCAGGCACTGGGTCGCAGGACCCTCTGCTGCCACTGCCAAAAGACGAGTGCATTGGTCAAAGGTGGAGTGCTGGGTCGTAGGCATAAATGATTTCTTTCCAACTGGATCCTGAAGAAAAAAGTTTGAAAACCACTTCCCGAGATTCCTCATGTGACCCTGGGCAAGTTACTTGTGTGACACCCGCCACCCAAGCTGACGTGCCTGGGACTAAAATAAAAACTTCAGGAGCAAAAGGCTGCAAGCATGAGCCGTGATAGCTTGAGCTAAAGAGCAAGTCTGTCTAGGTGGGGCTGCCGACTCATGGCCTACTTGGGTCAGGCCCTTGGCCCCCCCGCTCATCACTGACATTCCATGCCTCAGTTTCCCCACACCTAAAACAGGAATAAGTACAACTGACCTACCAGCTCACTGTAGAGGGATCGTGATAGGCTAAGTTTATAAAAGTGTTTTGAGAGCCTTGGATGGTGTAAAAGTACACAATGTTACTTCTAACAGAGTAGCTAAACATCACTGATGTGACAGCAGCTAAACATTACATCCTCACTCTAAAATTAAAGCAAATACTGCCCTTGCTGACGGCATGTCAACTGGGAGTGTGGCCTAGTGGTTAATGCAGAAGCTGGCAATCAGTTCCCCACCTGTGAAATAGATTCACCCTGGTAAATACTTAAGACCATAGAAACATTGCATGGGAAGCAATGTTCCCTCTAATTTTTTGTAGGCTGTGTGTGCAAAAAATTTCTTTGTGTGCACGAATATTAGCACTGTTGAATTTTTTTGTGCATGCTTTATTTTCTTGTGTGTGCAGGTTTCATGACCTGTGTGCACACACACGTGTGCACAGCTTAGAGGGAACAGTGGGGGGAAGGGACCTTGATGGAATCATCTAGTTCAGTCCCCTGCACTGAGGCAGGATTAAGTATCTAGACCAGTGGCTCTCAACCTTTCCAGACTTCTGTATCCCTTTCAGGAATTTAGAGTCTTTCTTACCCTGAAGTTTCACCTCACTTCAAAACTGTTTACAAAATCAAACACAAAATACAAAAGCGTCACAGCATCTAGACCTGTTTGAATTGACATTGTGACCCACCCTTCTCTGTATGTATGTATACAACTAAGATAGTACAGTTTCCATTTCATGCATCTAGGGAAGTGGGACTTGTTGAACCCTGGGTTTGCGATGTAACTGCGATGGACTGGCTACACCCACCAAGGAGACAGACACCAATTTCCAGTAGAAAAAATTTTATAGTGGTCTTATAAAGGCATACAATGAACTAGCAACAAAAATGCCTATGTGTGTGTGTGGGGGGGGGTAAACAGCTACACTGAAAAAGACTATGCAAGATACAAGTGGGACAATAAAGAGCTATGTAGTAAAAGGACTATACAGGATACAAACGAAAAACCACACTTTTAACAATGCATAAATGGAAAAAAACTACATTTATAAACAATGCATAAATGGGAAAAAGTTATACTTATAAACAATGCCTAAAGGAAAAAAACCTACACTTATAAACAATGCCTAAATGGTATTATAGAGAAAAGAAAAAAAGTGGACAGAAACAAATCGAGAAAGGTAAAATAACTGTATCAGTTTATAATACCTGTCCTAGCACCGTAGTGGAACCCAAAGCGAGGAGGCAGACCAGCTGCAGCATCCCAGTATGTAATCGTTCGGCCAGCAATTCGAGTACACCCAAAAGTCTCGCGGGAGGGAGCTCCCTGTCTCGGTCGGGGGATCAGTCCGACCGGTTTGTGACGTGCCCTTTAGCGTTTGAGGGTCGGAGAACACTCAAGCCAACCGAGGCAGGGGCTTAAATAGTGTACTGCGTGGCCAGAGTATAAAATAGCCAATTGGAAGTGAGGTGCGAGTCAGGACCAATGAAGTAACTGGGACCCCGGACAATGATTCCTCCTTCATGGTGATGGGGGTGCGGAGAAACTGTTCAGGGGGATAGAAACTCACCCCCCCCCCTTGATGACATAAGGCTTGGAGGGCAGAAACTCACACAGGAAATTGAGGCCCATCAGGGGAGATCGATACTTAACACTCCGCCCTGTGAGCTCCATAGTCTAGAAGGCTACATTGGGGGGGAGGGCGGGGGGGCCATTATGTCTTCCACCTCCGTTGACAGGACTATGCCCACAAAAGCTCGTGATAAAAAAAAAATTGTTAGTCTGTAGGAGTGCCATAGGACTCCTTGTTTGTTTCACTTGGAAAAATAGCTTACTTTCTCATTTTTGCCATAGCCTTATAAAATCAATCAATTAGAATATAAATATTGTACTTTCATTTCATTGTGTAGCATTATAAAGAAGTCACTGTATGAAATTGTGGTTTAAACTGACCAAGCTAGTACTTTTTATGTAGTTGTATGTAAAACTAGGCAAATTTCTAGATAACTTAATGTACCTTCCTAGAAGACCTCCGCATACTCACGTTGAGAACCACTAACACAGACCATTCCATTCCCTAGCAGGTGTTTGTCTAACCCAGCAATACTCAGATTGACGCTCATGAGCCACAAGTGGCTTTTTAATGTATCTCCTCCTGTGGCTCTTTGCAGTGCATATTAAAACTTGGTGTTACTATGTTATTAACTAATTGTAGTTGATCAAATAATAATACTTGGTCAGTCATTTTGTTGTGAGAATAATATAAACAGTAAATGAAAAAATGAAATCACAGGACTGTAGCTCTTTTGGTTAAGGTTGATTGCTGCTTTGGTTCCTGGTCTAACCTGTTCTTAAAAACCTCCAGTTACAGAGATTCCATAACCTTCCCTAGGTAATTTGTTCCAGTGCTTAACTAATTTTTTTCTAAATCTCCCTTGCTGTAATTTAAGCCCATTGCTTCTTGCCCTGTCTTCAGCTAATAAGGAGAAAACAGATCACCCTCCTCTTTACAACAATCGTTTACATAGATGGAGTCTGTTATCATGTTCCCACTCATTCTCTTCTCCAGGCTAAACACACCCAGTATTTTCAGTATTTCTATGGAGGTCATGTTTTCTAGACCTTTATTCATTTTTCTTGCACTCCTCTGGACTTTCTCCAGTTTGTGCATATTTTTCAATGTGTGGAGCCCCAGACTAGACACACTTCTCCAGCTGAGGCCTTATCAGTGCTGCGTGAGGTGGAAGATTTACTTCCTGTGTGTTGCTTACAACACTCCTAACTGATATGTCCCTGAAATAATGTTTGCTTTTTTTGCAACAGTATTACATTGTTGACTCATATGTGGTTTGTGATACACTCTAATCTCCAGATCCTTTTCTGCACTACTCCTTCCTAAACAATGACTCCATTTTGTATTTGTGCAATTGATTGTTCCCTCCCAAGTGTAGCACTTTGCTTTTGTCTTAACTGAATTTTATCCTATTTGTCTCAGAACATTTCTCTAGTTTAGCAAGATCATTTTGATTTCTAATCTTGACCTCCAAAGCACTTGCAAACCTTACCAGCTTGGTATTGTCTGTAAATGTTGAGTGTACTCTCTACCATTATCTAATCATTGATGAAGATACTCAGAACAGAACCCAGGACAGATCTCTGTAGAACCCCACTCAATATTCCCTTCCAGCTTGACTGTGAACCATCAATAACTATTTTCTTAGTAAGGTTTCCCAACGATTTGGAAACCCAACTTATAGTAGATTTATTTAGACTGTATTTCCCTAGTTTGCTTATAAGGTCATGTAAGACCATCAATGGCCTTGCTCAAGCTGGGATATATCACATCTACTGCTTTCCCCTCTCTGTCTAATGAAAGGGGAAAGAAATGACCAGTCCATGGTCTTAGCTCAAATGCTCTTCTACCTCAGTCCCTCAAAACACTAGTCACAGAAGTTAGCATTGCACATCCCAGGTTTTGGTAGACTCAGTGTTCTTGTTTTCAGATACTGCTGCATATTGCATGTCAAGGAGGTGTTGTTAACATCCACAGTTATTCCCTGGGTATCAGTCAGGATTTAATTTCTTATCTACCTACCTTACTGTTGCCATCATCATAGTATTTGAGCCTCTTCCATGTAAAATCAATAGCAAAGTGAATATCATGGAGTTTCTGGAATTTCTCCCTCTTTGGGGCCTAAACTCTGTGTGAGTTAGGGCTTGGGGTTTTTTGTGGGAGGAGGGGAGGAGTTGCAAGGTGATAGGGAGCAAGAGGGGCATCAGATTTCTAAGAATCACTTGTGGTAGAATAGCTTCCTCAAGGAGGAAGGCTTCACACTACTTCCTAAATATATGTCCCTAACAGTGACCAGGTTCTGGAGTCAAGTGATCCCCTCTGGGAGGCTGGATCTTTGCTCACTAAAAACTATGGGGCGGCTGATCATGATCCCTCACAGAGGTGCACACACCCTCACTATGGGTGTTCTAAAGTTTTCCAGAAAAACTGTCCTTAGTCTGTTCTCAGACTCCACAACATTTTGGAGCTTCAAAGCTGCTAAGTACAGGTGCTCCTTGGTTACCGTGGTGGGTATATGGGCGTGCACAGTCCAGGACCTCTGGAGGGAAGCAAATAACAATTTGATGGAGGAGCATCTGTAGTCTTGTATGTAAATCCTTTTCATGGAGCGTTAAGCATTGTCCTGTGCTAAGGCTTTTTGCACCAGGGTAGCTTTGCCAGTAAAACCCTCCGAGGAGATGCACCATGCCAGCACCATCCCCAATTTATAGCAATGCTGTACATCAAAATGACACTAGGGGATTGTTTTACTACATTTTCTGTTGTTTACTCTGCACTACAGTCAGTCCCAGGATTCCTCATCTAATACAGAACTGCCCCCTCCACACAGCTGAGTGCAGTTAACCAGGTAACAAAGTCATGAATACTGCATACAGATCTGATCACCTTCTCTCTCTCTCTCTCTCTCTCTCTCTCTCAAAAAAAGCACAGGTTGGGACTGGAAAAAAGTACAGAAATGAAAGGCAAAAACAATGAGGGGTATGGAACAGCTTCCATATGAAGAGAGATTATTAAGGCTGGGACTTTACAGTCTGGAAAAGAAACAGCTAAGTGGGGATATGATAAAGGTCTATGAAATCACAACTGTTGTGGATAAAGAAAATAAGGAAATGTTATTTACTCCTCATAACACAAGAACTAGGGGTCACCCAATGAAATTTAATAGGCAGCAGGTTTAAAATGAGCCAGAAGGAAGTATTCCTTCATACAGCAATGATCAGCCTCTGGGACTTTTTGCCAGGAGGGAATGCTGTGAAGGCCAAACTGTAACAGGGATCAAAAAAGAACTAGATGCATTCATGGCAGCTAGGTCCATCAGTGGCTATTAACCCGATAGGCAGAGATGAAAAACATCTTCTGAAGTGTTCCCTAAATTGTTTGCCAGACACAGGGAATGGATGACAAGGGATGGATTGCTTGATGATTGCCTATTCTGTACATTCTTTCTGAAGCCCCTGGCATTGACTACTACAGGAAGACCAGACACTGGGCTAGATGAACTGTTGGCCTGAGCCAGTCTGGCTGTTCCTACTTTCTTCAGCTCCCAGACCTGCTCGAGTTACTCATGACATCCCTTTTCCCTAGAGTCAGCCATCCCACAGACTGCATTCTCCCCTCTGAGTAGTGCTCTCAGCCTCCACTGTTGTGTGCCAGGTTGTACAACTTTTACCACACCAAGCACCCACAATGCCAATTGACAGTGATGGCAACTAAGGGAGCAAGCACCAGAGCTGAAGTGTCCCATACTGGGCCTCCAGACTCAGAGGCCATTTCTGAGAACTTTGGTTCAAATCTTCCTGCCACAAAAGAAACACATTGCTTAATTGCCAATGAAATTCTGCTTCTAAGCTGCCATGAGGCAGCTGGTAAGAAAAGCTGGTTTGAGTTGAACAGTTCCAAAGATGCCCCAGACCCAGTGATTGCTCAGATTGGGAGTGACCCTTCAGGATTTCTCTTTGCAGCCGTGTGGAGCCAGCTCTGATGGGTAAGAATATGCCCCAGCTCACAGACCCTTTGCTCACAGTTACAAACCCTTGATTATCCAACAGGAAACAAATTTCACCTGCTTGCTGCTGTTGCTGCCTGCCCTGGAGCACGAAAGAGGATCCTGGGACCAGAGTGTTTTAAAATGTAAGGTTATTTGAAACTGAAAACACCAATGAGAAAAGGGGAAGGTAGCCTGGTTTAGTGGTTAGGGCACTAGGCCTGGGCAGGTAGTCAGGACTCAGAGAGTTGGATTCTGTTCCTGGCACCAACATGAATTTGGCCAGATCACTGCTCTGTGTCTCAGTTTCCCCATTTTCACAGCAAGGATAATGATACATGCCCACCTCATTGTGAAGATACATTCACATCTGCTTGAAAAATGTTTTGCACCCCCAGTGAAGCATGACAGTAAAGGACAACGTAAAATGTTAAACCCAGTCCCTATTCGAGGTACTGGAAAAGACCTGAATAATTTCTATGGGCATTATTTGGGTCTATGGAAGCAGCACCCCCTGGAACCCGAGTCTCCTAATTGCACAGGGAGCTCCAACTTAAGGCAACAATGACAAGGAGCTTTTAAGACTAATTTCCAATCTGCAGTACAAGTTATTCTGTGCGTTGTGCATCCTGCCCAAACATATCTTCCTTGGCAGGCTACATGGCAGCCACCCCTCCCCACAGCCTCCCTGGGCTCTTTGTTCTACAGGCCCCTTCTAGGCAGGACTGCCACTCAGGAAAGAAGTGTGATCTGAGCATAGGACTGGGTGCCAGGAATGCTAATCCCTGTGCTAACAATGGTTTCCCCTTTGACCTTGGGAAAATTGCTCACGCGCTCTGTGCGTCAGTTTCCCCATGTGTAGAACATTGATAAACTTGCTTATTTCCCAGGTCTACAAGTCTCTCCCAAGTTAGACCTGGCTATGTGAGACTCCACTCATACAGTCAATGACAGTCCCTGCCTAATGTCTGTGAAATCCTCAGCACTGTTCTCCATTCCCTCCCCACCCAATTTATTTTAGTTTCTCCCATGCAAATGTGGCCTTCCCCATTCAGTCTTGCCAAGAGCCCCATCCCAGTGAGTTCCCTGCCCCACCCTTACTCTGTTCTTTCCCCTGGTGGTCTCAGATCTCTCAGTTACACATGGGGAACAGGGGGTGGTGGTGGTGCAGCAAGCTTCTTCCCTTAGCAACACCACAGCTCAGGGCTCTGTACACCAGGCCAGGAGTTCCACAGAGAAAGGCAGAGATGGAAACATTTTGTTTTTTCCCTTTGGAAAATAGTGGTGCTCTGGGGTAAGATGGAGCAGGTCTGCGTGGGAGATGCACCAACAGCCTAATGCAAGAATGAACCTGGCACCTGACCCCAGAAAACCTCTGCCAGGCAAGTGGACCTTCCTCACTTAAGCACGCCCCAGTGACATAAGCTCAGTTCCTCATGGGTTTTGCAGGATCAAGATGCTGCAGTTGGCTCCAGTCATTAGATCCAGGCAAGAAACGCCACGTGGCTCCTCTACGAAGTCATCTTCTGGCCTCTTGAGCTGACTTCAGGTTCTAAGAAGGGCACTTCCTTGGGACCATCTTCCCGCCACTCGTGTGGCTGGCAGTGTGAGCACCTCTCCTGGTTGCGCTGCAGGGAAAAGCACAGGCAGTTTATAGTAGGCACTTGGGGTATTTCACAGCTGAGATCCCCAGGGGACATTTGTTTGCAGTCAGATGAGAGGGAGAGGCTGAAATTGCTGTAATAGCCTCCTATGATGGGGTTCCTCAAAAAGGGATCAATTCTTGATGGTCATGTAGATAAGGCCTTGAGTTGGGATTCCACTTCCCGCTCTGTCACAGAGGCCCCTGAGTAACAAAGGGCAACTTATGAGACCTTGCCAACTCACCCCTTAGTGACTCAGTTCCCCACCTGTCAAAGGGAAATATTGAAAATGCCCTTTGTCAGTTTCAACTGCAAGTTCTTTGGGGCAGGTCTGTGTCTCTTCCTCCAGGTTGTGGCACAAAGAAGTCCAAGACCTCTAGGCTCAGCTAATACAAAAATGGCAAACTGAGGCCACTTCCACAGATATGGTAGAACTGCAACTTTTTGCCAGATGGGACTAGATCTTTAGGCATCTAAATACCTTTAACAATCAAGCTCCTTAGGAACTAACCCTGGGACAGAAAACACTGACATCCCAGCATTATAGGACATCACACTATTGGAGACTCATCACTGGGGAACCTACTGAGGACGTGCCCAGAGACTATTTTTTTTCCCAGTCACTTTAGTTGGCACATTCCTTGCCTTGTTAGGGAGACACCTGCATGTCTCTCCTTGCTGACTAAATCCAGGAGCCTTACCTCACCCCACCGCCTTCACTGCAGGCTGAAAGGCCTGTCTGAGAACAGGCCTAAAGCAATTGTTCTGAGAGCAGGTTTTGCATCTCTGGGCACTTTTTTCTGTTTTTGTGCATACAAAGGGAGACTTAACCATAGCTAGAAGAGGCTGGGTGTCTGGCTGACTGTGCAGTATCTGCTGGGCTGTTGGCCAAACCTTTCTAAGCGGAGATAGGCTTTAGCTATTTTCTTTATGTTTCTCTTCACAGTAGCAAGCTGACCTAGGGACTAAAACACTGGTTTGGGATTCAGAAGTTAGTTCTAGTCCCAGCTGTGTTGCTGGGTAACTGTAGGCATCATTCTATGCCTCAGTTTTACCATCAGTAAATTGGGGCTAATTATGCTGCCTTCATTTGATGAGACGTGCTAGATTCTATTATTAGAAATTTTTCTCCAGTGAATGTAAGGTACAGAAGGGACAAGGGATGGGAGGCTGATACAGCTTATGCTTATCTACACTTAAAACATATACCGGCATAGCTGTCAGCTGGGGGTGGGGGGTGTGAAAAACCCATCCCCTTGACAACTTTAGCTAATGAAACTCATCCTACACACACCTATGTCAACGGAAGAAGGCTTTTTCCAGCATAGCTAAGAGCTTTAATAGAGATGGTGTTCCTACCCCAACAAAAATCTCCTTTTGTTGGTGCACACTGAGTTTACGCTACACTAGTGGATTGTGCTGGCAGAGGCTCTGTTGTGTAGGTGTATCCTATTCGCTGAGCATAGGCACCAGCACCACCAGCTTCCCCCATCATGCCCTGGCAAAGAGCCCACCTCACATGATTACAGGGGAGTTCAATCTGTCCTTGGCCTCTCAGCTGCCAGGAGCCCAAGGCCAGCTCAAGGAGCTGTAGCACACCCCCCCCCACCCCCCGTGGGGTGGAACCCAGCCTCTGCTCTGGGCTGGCTTGCCCTGCCCCCCAGGTTGGGGAACAGCTAGCCCAGAGGCAGAGAAGGCCATCCCAGAGGCTGGGGTCTGCTCTCCCACCCCTCCCCTGGGCCGGCTGTTCCGCCCTAGTGGTGGGGAGGGCCAGCCCAGAGGCGGGATGAGAGAGTGGAGTCTGCCCCATGGGCCCGCTCGTTCCGCCCCTGGAGGCAGTGTGGCTGGCTCAGGGAGGGGCAGGAACGCAATTCCAGCTTCTGGGCCAGGCTGCTTCGCCCTCTGCGCGATGCTATGGCACCTCTAAGCCTGCAGCCCCCCAATCCACGGCCTCAGTGGCTCATGGTAAGAGCCGGCCCTGCCAGAGCCAAGGGAGAGCAGCTACTGCCGGATACAGTCATGATTTTTGTCAATCAGGTGCCTGTGGAGCAGGGTTTTCTTTTTTCCCATGGTCAGGAATAATTCTCTTCACACCTTGTGTGTGAAGAAGATCCTCTGCTGAATCAGGGCTGCGTCCAAACAAATTGCCATCACAGGGATTGTTATTAATGTCACATCCTCACCAGAGGCTCTAGAAGAAGCTGGACACATTAGGCCTGCTTTTTGGCTCATGGGTCTCTCTGCTAGGAAGGACCGTGGCAAAACAATGTGAGTAATTTGCACACAGCCACTTTGGAAGCCTGGATCTGAGCTAGGAGCTAGGTGGGGCCCCATCTAGTGTGCAGGCCATTAGCTCACACCTCCTTCCATCACACTACTGTTCCTCCCACTCTCCTTACCCTTTCTCAGAGCCATGGGAGCTTGCTGATGGTCTCTCTTCACCCACGTTCTTTCAACCCAGGGATTCTGATGGCTCCTCCCTCAGAAGCCATCTGCCAACTGGAAGGAGCTGGCTGTCATGGAATGAATGGCGAATTCAGTCTTCAGCTGTTTCCCCCTCCCCACTGACAAATGCTAGCCCTGAGTTGGAGGATTTGTTCCCTCACTTTGAAAGAGGAATTCGTTCCAGATGCTCATCCAGTTCTTGGAGTTCATCTCCCACTCCAACATGTTGCCTAAGAACTCTCACCATGATCTGGCAGCTCCATTTTCTTCTGGAGTAGAGTAGAGTAGAAGATGCTCTCTCTCCATCTTCCTTCAGCTTGGGGCTTCCCTGCACAGCAAATCTCTCATGCAGCCACTGTCTGCTCCTCAGGAGGCTGGTTTATCAGCATCTGTCACTCTGCTTCCAGATTTCCCATGCTGACTCAGATTAATGCTGCTGCTGTTGGGAATGTGACCCCAGTCTACTGCTGGGATTGGTTTCACGAGATGATCTCCAGCTGCCTAAAAAGATTTGGAAAGCAGCTGGGGGTTGAGACAGGAGAGAGAATGAGTTTCATCTTTGATGGCATGATTAGAAAACTTCATGCACTGAGGCTCAGACAGGCACTTCCTATCCTAAGCACTCCCAGAGAGGGCCAGACTCCATGCTAGCTACCTGTTCACAGCCTGGGACTCTAACCACATCACCATTCCACATCTCACACCTGCCTTAAGTAGGTTCCTTTCCCACAATGCAGCCGTTGGGACACGTAAGATGTTTCCATCCTACTCTTCAAGTGAAGCCCCTAGTCCAGTTGTTCTCTTGTGCCCTGCATAGAGCTGGCACTGGAGGAGACTCCAGAATGATATACACAGTATGAAACGCTTTCTTCCCCAGTAACTGCCTCTCCCTCTCAGTGTCTCTCCTGCAGGCGCTTGGTGAAGCAGTGTGTGCTGATCTTTTGTGACAGCTGCCTCCCGGGGCTGGCCATGATTGGGATCGTCATCAGGGCGGTGTGAGTGTGTGCGCGTGGTGGAGGGGGGCAGATATTATTTAAAAGCTCCACAACGCAGTTGCCTGGCAGTCCTGCTGCTTGGCACACAGGGACAGGGGCTCATCACAGGTAAGAGATCAATCAGTTAAATCCATCTCCATTGCACTGAGAGGAAATTGAGTCTATCAGGCAAACAGCAAGCTGGGTTCCAGGAGGTGGCAAGAAGGGGCATTTAGATGGGGATTCCCATCACAAGGTGGGGGCGGACACAGGCTCCCCTCATCTGTAGCCTGGGTAAAAGCCATTAGCTAAGTGCCAACACTGGTGACTACAAAGGAACAAGTAAGGCAAGCGCGATTTTCTCCCACAGAAGCTCATGCAATAAATATATTCGTTAGTCTTTAAGTGCCACAGGACTCCTTGTTTGTTTGTATTAATTGCATGGTTTTGCGCCTGGCCTAACACTGGGATGGTCAGTCGGTGGGCTGAGGATGCATTTTGGAAACACTGGTTTGGAGCAGGTGAGATGGTGGGGATTGGGGGGGGAGGCAGGAGCAAACTGGTTTGATTTCTGCAGGCCAAAAAATGTCTTTACAGCTGTTCTGGATGGAGCCTGTTCTCTGCTACTTCTGGTTCCTGAATATCCTCCCAGGTTTTCAATTCTGCCCTTCTTCCTCCTAGAGCCTGAGGCAGTCAAGGCAATTCTGTGAAGCTGCCAGAGCAGAAGGAGGCACCTGAGGTCCACCCTTCTCTTCCTGGGAGTGATGATCATCCGCCTCAGGCACTTAACTCCAGGTTACTTTCGCCTACTGCAGGTAACCCCCTCACCCCAACAGGGCTGTTAGTTCGCTGGGACGCCCCAGACAGTTCATGATCCTTTACTGATTCATCTCTTCCCCCACTCCTCGCTGATCCACATATCTTCCTGGGATGCAGTTCCAGGTCCAAATCCTCTCTTGTCCATTGAGCAGAGCAATCTCAGGGCCCAGAGTGCTTGGAAATCGTGACTCTGATGGGACCGATCTCTTTGCTTCTCTCCTCCTGGCTGTGCTCGCATTTTGGGAAAGCCAAGTTACTTCCCATCAAGTGCACCAGTTCTCCCTGTCCTGTCTAGGGTAGGTATCTGGCAGTTCCATAGCCCCTGCCTGTACCTAGGTGCTAAGAGAGGGCAGAGAGGTACCAATACCCACACAGAGAAGAAATTTAAATCAAGGATGTAGGAGTGATTCCCCATTCAGAACAGCCAGGACTTAACAGGCTGACACCACTCAACTGTCTCCAACTCCTCTGCAATGATGAATTGAGCCTGCCGTGACTGGCAACGGAGGGCCGTGGATAGGGCTACAAGACACCAAAGCCTAGAAAGGAGGACAGAGAAGTACAAAAAAAGAGGACATTGGAGGACACATGGAGAAAATGTGATATTAATGTAGTAGTCTTCTGTTTTTAGGGGACCCTGGAATGCCTTCCCCCAAAAATAAGGTATTCTGTGGCATTCCAGCATACTTTTAACCCTATAAGTAAAAAGCCAGACAAAATCATGTATTTTAAAATGCCTGCTAGACAGAGGATGGAAAGGCAAAAAGGAGGACATGTCCTCCTTTTGCCTGACATCTGGTAACCCTAGTCATGGAAGTTTTGTGCCTCTCAGCCTGCTGGTTTAGGCTGCTGAGCCATCCCCAGCCCATAGCTCTATGAACCACTGCACTTCAATAGGGCTGTGCAGCAGCAGCTTCACCTCAATCACCCAGACTTGGTGGAAATCACTGACCCGCTCTGACGGATCAAAATTCTAGATGCTAATGCCTCCCTTGCAGCTGCCCTGCCTCTGCCTTATCAGCTCATCTGGAGCCAGGTCTGGCAACATGCAGCCTGTCCCTGCTGTGTTCACATGTGCCAGACCCACTCTGTGCTGCTTGAGCAGTGGTGCCCTACTTAGGACACTTCATGTCAACACACGTGAGCAGAGCACAAATGTCCCTGCAGCACTGATCCCACAGCATCATGCAAGAGAGGGGACTGCTGTCTGTGCCAGTGGCTGAGACAAGGCCAGTTTGCTGACTCCTGCTTCAGGCCATCTTATGAACACGGCCACATGCAGACAGGCAGGCACAGTCACTAATTAGCCACTGCTCCAGCAAGAGAAAAAGATTCTGAGAGCAGCTCAGGAAATTTGGGACAGTGGTAAGAGCAGCGGCCCAGGAGCCAGGATTTATCGGCACCATTTCCACTTCTGCTAGTGACTGGCTGTATGATGCAGTGACAGTCACAAGAACTAACTGCACCTGCTGTCTGTGGGGTATGCTGTGAATGATGGCAAGCCCCTGCGTGGGAGGTTCTGCGCAGGCAGTGAGGAAGAGAGGGGCAATCACCCACGATATGTCTATAGCATGCAGATTGCTAGCTACCAGCCCACACTAGGAGCTGTTAAAAGACTCACTTCACCTGGGATAGCAAGGGAGGGCACAGCACCTATTAGGTTAGAGCAGTGGTTCCCAGCCTGTGGTCTGGGGACCCCTGGAGGTCCATGGAGTTATTGCTAGGGGTCCATGAATACATCTGGCCCCAGCCACTGCTGGCCAGCGATCCATGTTGGAGAGGGCTCTAAATCAAGAGTGTCAAACTTACAGCCCACAGGGCCAAATCCAGCCCACAGAGCTGCTGCCTGGGCTGCGCCAGTAAGCTCTCTGCAGCCCTGCAGAGTGGGGGTAGGGGTGCTTCTGACTCACTCACATGATCTGAGTCACTGCACAGGGGAACAAGGAAAGCACTACAGCCCATCCCAGCTGAGCACTGCTGTGGTCTGCCAAATCAGTTTCGGTCACAGCAGGCAGGGCTGGTCTCAGCTCATGGAGTGCCACCGCATTGCGCCCCCCCCGAACTGTTCACTGTCAGTCAATCAGCATGCTAATTTGTTGACAGCACATTGCACGAATCACAAATAAAAAAGGAAAAACTGGCTGGGGTCCACGTGGGAGCAAGCTAATCAAAGGTGAGCCAGGCCTGAGCCAATATGATGTAGGGGCTAGCACCTCTGCTTAATATGCAGGATGTTCTGGGTTCAAGCCCCAGGGGTTAGGCTCAATGATCTTATGAGGTTCCTTCCAACCCTATGATTCTATTCTATAACCAAGGGTCAGCATTCTGAATGACTTTCTGACAGTGAGTGGGGGGAGAAGCAGGAGCCCAGCCTGGCTGTCTGTAACTGAGACTGATTTTTGCCCACCACCATGAGGTAGGGAAAGTGGAAAGGGAAGGGGGGGGGGTCAAGGAGCCAGTGTGGGGAAGGGGAAACCATACAGCAAGAAAAAGATAAGGCAATGTTCCCTCTAAGCTGCACAGCCTGGTGCAGGGAACACTGTGGCAATGCATGGCCAGCAGCTGCAGCCCCGAGAGCTGCTCCGAGCTGGGGGTTTTTAAAACTCCCGCTCAGAGTAAGCTCTCACTGAGCAAGTGCAGAGTCTCTGTGCATGCTCAATGAGAGCTCCTCCGGTTGAAGGAGCAGCTGGGACCAGCCTGCGCCACTCTGGAGGCTGGGTAAGGGGGCAGAGGGGCAATTGGGGACAGGGCAGGGGCAGCTGGCCATGAAAAGGGGCAGAGGATTGGTGGGAAGATGGGGCTGGGCCTGCTGGGGGGCCCTGGGAGCGGGATTGGGCTGTCTGGGGCAGTGACCAGAAGAGTGGGGGTGGGCAGGATTGGGCCAGCAGGGGGACAGGATCAGGGCCACAGGGGGGCACACAGCAAGCAATGCACGTTCTTAGTTGCCTTAGGTCCTTAGAGGGAACATTGCTGCAGAGTCTGCAGGATTGGGTAGGAGAAAGGGGAACCCATGCTGCTCTGAACATGGAGGAGGAAAGGCGTGAGGTCCCCATGTGGACACAAGGCCCATGACAGGTGTTTTGCCCTCCAGTGTGGCCCCCCACATTGAATGAGTTGACACCTCTGCTCTAAATGAACTGTATTTGCCTGCTGTGAGCAGCCACACCCTAGATGTCCCCTCTTCTTGGGAGCAAGCAGTGGCCAAGATCCTCCACTGCCCTTCTGCAGCACCACTGCCTACACTCAGTCCCCAATAACAACTACTATCATTTGGGGGTCCACAACATTTTTTGATGTTAAAAAGGGGTCCTCATACTCCAAAAGGTTGGGAACCACTGGACTAGAGCCCAGGGGCTCACAAATTCTGAACAATTCTTTAAGAACCAATCAAGTTCAAGAGCCACCAGGCCAGACTAAGGGCTTGTCCACACTACAAAGCTCAGTTGATTTAAGTTAAGGGGACGTACAGTGATAACGAAAGTGTGTTTTATCCCATCCACATTACACACTCCACTGCATAACCTCAAGAAAAGCACTCCAGCCAACTGAAGCAAGGCTTTGTGGGGGCACTGACAGCTGAAGCCCCACCTCCCTGGAGTTGACAACCTGAGTGATCAGCTCGATAGAGGGATCAGGAGCAGAGTCTGGGGTTGACAGGTTCCCTGCAATGCACAGGCAGCCCTGGAGTGCCCAGCTAGAGCCAGCATTGCGGGGATTAACAGGCTCTCTACAACACCAACTGCAGCCCTGGGAGCCCATGTGCTGGCAGGTTTCTTGGCACTGCCAGGTTCCCAGCCCCTGAGCAGGGAGTGTATCAGATCTGAAATAGACACGTGTCAATTTCACAGCTGAGATTATTTCACATTTCCTCTCCAGCTGTCACCTGGGGTGGAGGAGTAGGGGAAGCTGTAAGCCCCTTTTGAGGCTGTCAGACAACAGGTGATGTAAGCATATACATGGACATTGTGACACCCTAACTACACCAACTTAAGCCCTACAAGTCTCATGGAAGCAGAAATTGTCAATGTAACTGGTGACATTTTAGGGTAGATGCTTACAAGGTTAGGCTGATGTGAGCTGCCTTGTGTTGACCTAACCCTGTAGCATAGCCCAGACCTAAGCATTACTCCATCTTCTGCAAGGGCAGCTCGGATGTTGTGCTCACTGCTCACAGAAACTGACTGGAGGGGTATTTGCCTCACTGGCTCCAGGTAAGGAGCCATGCTGATTCCTTTAACAATTTGGCCTTTCAGCTGGCAAAGTGCAGGGTAGCACCTTATCCCTAGCATTATCAGGGCACCCGCAGAGCAGTCAGCTATTGTTTGTCACCCCAGATTTGAAAGGGACAGAACCACACCTCTGAAAATGGTCGTAGGATATATCTGCTCCTCCCGCCTTCCCACTTAGGACACGGCACCACCAAAAGTGTCATTTTTGGAAGAGCCAGCTACCAAAACATGTAGGCTGCATTTCAGATCCAGACTGCTTTAAGGGCCAGGCTGTCTGCATTCCACATTCCAAACTAGAACAGAGCCAAGCCTTTATCTGGGGAAACAGTCTACTCCAGTGGTAGTACAAGAGAAACCGCAAAATGCTGTTAGTTCACTTTTAAGGGTTGAAAAAATCATTGCACAAAAGGGTGACGATGACACAATATGTGCAGCACCAGGGTTCACTCTGCTAGAGCAGTGGTTCCCAACCTTTTCTCTGCCGTGGCACACCTTGATACCTTCAATTTTTTTGAGGCACACCACCATTAAAAAACTCATGAATACTCAAAGTAACTTCACTTATGAATATTCATGACCATGGCAGTGTTTCAGAAATTTTGCTATGTGGGATAGTAGAGGTAGCAGAGCAGGGTTGGCAAAACTGGAGAGGTCAGGAGTCGTGTGCAGTGGCAGGAGTGAGCATGGGGAGCAGAGCAGGGCAGGGGTGGCAAAAGAGGACAAGGGCAGCCATGTGGGAACAGCACAAGTGTGGCAAGACAGGAGAGGGGAAGAGAGAACAAGAGTGGCTTTGTGGGGGGGGTGGGGGGAACCCAGGGAGTGGGAAGGTAGGGCAGGGGAGCATAGCACAGCACCTATTTCCCCCTCCTCCACAGTGGCTCCCTGCCACCCAGGGCAAATCCTCACCCCACTATTGCTCCCTCCCACCCCAGTGGGTCCCATCCTCCCTTCCCCCAGCCCTCTGCTGCCTGTGATGGAGCCCGCCATCACTGCAGGGGCCAGAACTAGGCCTCCAGCCCCCAGCTACGCCCCCCCCCCCAGCTACCCCAATCCCCAGCTACACATACCCTCAACCAGCCACCCCACAACCCCAGTTACACTCTGTGCTACACATTGACTCCCACCCACCTCTGCCCCACCCCCACCCCCAAAGCCCTCACCTGGACTGTTTGCAGGCTGGCTGACAAGCTGCTCCACCTTGCAGGGAGAGATTCACACACTCCCAGCCTGCCCCAGCTCTCTGCTGGCTAGGTTAAGGTGGAGCCACTGGAACTCTGCATTCTAGCTGCTCCTGCTATTTTTAGGGGGTCCCTGGAATGCTGCGTTCAGGTGTCTTCCTCAATTTTTAGGGGAGCCGGAACACCACCTGACTAAAAATAGGGAGCCCCGGAACCGAGTTCTGGTGCCTTCCCCCTTACATTAACCCCTCTCTTTTCCCAGCCCTGCACAGCCCATGTGGCTGGGCTGGGCAGGGAGGGAAATTTAACTCCAGATCTGGGGGATGCTCGCAGCACATTTTGGGTGTTGCTGCAGCACACTGGTTGGGAACCACTGTGCCGGAGCATAGAGAAGAATTTACAGCCTCTTGGTCACAATTGACAGCACCTGCTGCTCACCTACTAAATCTAATCATCCAAGGAGCTGTGCCTGGAGAACAATTTGTAACATTTCCTGGGGCGGCCTTGAAGGGATGCAACTGGACGTTAGCCAGGAATGATCAGTTGGTGTTTCCTGCTATCCACCCACTCAGAGGTGTGCCAGCCTCTAAAGGAAAGCATGCATGGTTGCTGATACCTAGATGCAAACTCCTGCCATCCACAGGGCATGTGGGATTTCTTCAAGTTCACAACCCACAGGGGTTGATAAGATACAGTGTTCCACTGTACTTCAAGCATTGGGACAATGAGTTTCTCTCCCCTAGGTCTGCAAATCCTCAGCCTGCTGGGAGAGTCTCCCTTGGATGTTCTAAAAAGTTGCCTTTTCATCTCCCCTAGATGCAGCTGGCTGGGGAGCGGGAATCTGAACCTAATGACCGCCTGGTGAATCACTTGGCTCTCTTCCTGGCCATGATGGGTCTAAGTCTGTCATACTACAGTGTCCGCCAAATGACCAATCCGGTTAAAACCCCACCAGAACAGTGAGGCTTGGTGACATGGATGGTGATCCAGAGCTAAGGAGATTCCTGCAACAGCGTGGTGTTTGGGGGGACCAGGTCTTTAACTCTGGCACATGAGACACCCATTAGGTACAACTGGCATCATGCTCCAGTCCTTTCCTTTCATGGTCAGCTACGTCATCTTTCTTGCTCTATAGTGGAAGGTTAGTCGCAGGCTCCTCTTCTAGACCCCTGTGAAAAAGGGTAGCTAGAATTCTCTCTTAATTTGCCTTGTGCTGACTTGAAAGGGACTGCCAGATACATGATCTCTGGCCTTAGTTGCTTTTCCCAGCCTCTCACTACTGTTGCTGTCCTGGGACCTCAGGTAGGGTGAAGCAAACACACCTGCTTCACCCCTTCCTGGAGCTTCTCATGGACTTGCATCAGTTTGAGCTAATGGATTTTAATAGTAAAGTCCTCTCTCAGCCACTGAGCATCCCAGCCCTTGTCCAAGGCTCTAACCTTCCACAGTATGCAATGTCAACTGCTAAGTGAAAGGCTAGACCATCTCCTGCAGCACAACCAGAGTTCACTCAGAGGAGGGGGAGTGAGAAGGACCTACTTCCATAAGGTGGGCCATATTCTAAACACAAGCAGGCTGGCTTTTGCTTCACACTGATTTAAGATCACTCAGGGTGGGTGCAAGACAGAAGACATGATTCATTCCCACAAGGTGGATGGATACACACAAAATAGGATCAACAGGCATTGAGGATGAATGGGGAGAAGGCACCCTCCCAAGCCAGGAGGCAGAGCCTACCTTGGCATCTTACTAGCTTCCCAGGCTTACAAGGCTCCCAGACAATGATTTCCAACTCACTGGACGCACTTGTGCATCCCTCTCTAAACCAACACGATGGGGGCATGACAGGCGGAATGTGCTGCAGTGACAGCAAGAGAATGTTACACATGGTTGGCTGAGTCCTTTTACCATCATCTCCTCCCCCACCCAGCGCAGCACACCATAGGATGGCAGAGCAGGCTGGAATAAGGTCATTAGAGAGTGCTGTTATATAACTGAGCATAGGAGCCGGCTGAGACCTAAATCATGCTTTTGAACTCCAGATTAAAAAGGGGGATTTTCAAGAATCCCACACTGGCCTATGTTACCCACTTAACTGCAGCAACTGTGCAAGGACACTTTAATGGGAAAAATAGCAAACAACCCTTCCCCCCACAGGGCACAAGCTTCAGCATCTAACACAACAACAGGATACTCTTCACTCCCATTCGCTCTCTACAGAACTCTACAGCTGCTGCCCTCCAGCTAGGATTAAGCTGCTAATGTGAAAGGCTAGATGTTAATACTAGACATTTCTAGATTTTAATCATCTGTCCCACGCTCCCTTATACCACAGGAGAGGGAGCATGGAATCAAGGAAATAATCTATTCTGTATCAAATAAATCCCTTTATATTAAGTGACCTGCCTTATCTCATCCTTTTGTACCCCCAGCTCCATTTGTCCAGTAGAATACAGCACCAGATGATAAAAATGTTATAAAGCCCTGGGGAAGGGGAGATGGGTTTCTCATCCATCAAAAAAGCATGGAAGATTTTTATTTCCAGTGAAGCACTGAAGCAGCCAACATTACCTCAACTTGCTTTGCCAGGATTTATAGCAAACAGGGCTACCCTCCAGATTCCACCTTGCAGATCCAGTGACTAGCCTAACCCAGGCTATAAGTCTTATGTCTGACAGCCTTTGTAAATGCATAAAAGAGCAGCTCAAGTTGAGGACCCTATTACACTGTGGCAATATATTGGCATGTGCCAAATGTGCCAGAACTCTCAAAGTACGAGGGAAGGCACACAACATGTGTTACCCCCTTCCCAACATCTAATAGAACAGGGCTGAATTTATTAGCACCCTGACTCAGAGTCAACCAGCATTGATCCTGTCTATCCTCTGTACAAGCAGCAAGTCCCTGTTTTATGCAACTAACTGCATTGAAAACAGCTCCTCGGCTGGAAGGGGAATTTTCCATAATCAGAAGACTGTCAGTGGGTCCTGACAATTGGATGAAGTTGGTAGGAGCTGGGTTGGGGTAGACTTTCAGTTGGCTCCTCACGAGAGGAACGAAGAAAAGTTTAGTAACATCTCCCATACAAAGTTAGAATTAACCAGACTCAGGAGAGTGCAGAAAGGAAACTGTCTGAGATGTTGAACATTTGTCAAAGGAAACATATTAAGAATAAATACAGTGGGAATGTCACAGCAACCAAGCTGGAGACCACTCGGATTTCTATTCTAGATGGCATACAAACGAATTCTTCACCCAACTACCTTCAAACAGAACAAAAGATCAAGCTGATGGGTACATCCCAGTCCAGGTAGCTAGATAGTGCAAGGGCAGTTTTTGCTAACAGCTCAGCACATTTTTCTAAACTATGTCCCCACAATTCAAATCTGGATCAACCTGGAAAGGAATGTTCTACTGCTCATTCAGCAGCTGCCAGCTTGTTTATTAAAACAGTCTGATTGGCGATTACAAAGGTCACTGTCTGAGCCAAGAGCTGTATCCACTGCTTAAAATACCAACACAAAATGAAAAGACTGTAACAGTCAGGTTGATATCACTGCAGAACAGTCATCCTTTTCCTAGACCTCTGGCTGCACTCTATGTGCACGCTGCCAAAGAGAACATAATAGACGGTATCTTCCAAAGCAAGAGGTTCCAAAGGTGTCCCCTAGTCAACGCTCCACTCCTTGATGAAGAATTAATAAAAATTAACTCAGCTGTTCCCATGCATTGCTGCAGACAGTGTTTTTAGAGACACTTGTTGAGCTCAGAAAACAAGCTGCCACAAAGTGGAGCTTAAATCGAGGGCATTTCCGGATTGATTAGAGAACAGCCTCTGGGCCTCTCTATTCAACCAGATTCCTCCATCTCAAGTGGTTGAGTGTGTACTTCTATCTTCTTTGGAGGAATGTACGATCCCATTCCAGCTGCTCTCTCTGCCTCCTCCTGGGTATACGGCTCCTCGCTCAGCTGCTTCAGTCTAGAAGAGAAAGCAGAAGCCCATGAGAGGCACGTGGGTTGTGACCTTAAGATGTTCACCTTGTCATCCGAGCACTTTAAAAACCAACATAAACACAAACCAGTTTAAGGTGCACTTGACATTGGCAGGTACATCCAGTCTAAGTCTCAGGGGCAGCGTGTGCCAAAAAGAGCTGCACAAGTGACAGGATGGCTCAAAAGACAGGTAATGGGATAAGAACTCAATCATCTGTCAATCATGAGTTGAACTCAGACCCAAACCAGTAGCAACCAATCTACATAATAAGTTGCTTGGCTTTCAATGTGAAGTGAGCTGTTCTTGGTCATGTTCCAAGCATTGACAAAACATCACAAAAGCCATCCCCTACGTGGGGCTCAGCTCAGCAGAGAGGACAGGAACTGAACAGCCCACAAATCCTGAACTCTGCTTTTTGGAGCAGGACTGCAACACAGCAGTGGTAAAACAATCACCGCTTCACCACCTGAGCTGTGACTAAATGGACACTGTCTTCCACCAGCTGAACTATCTTTAGAAGAATGAAGGAGCCACAAAACCCAGTTAGGTGAGAAGAGGTGGGAAAACAGGTTCTTCACATTACCTATTGAAGGGAAAGGGACAGGAGGATTTCCCATTCATAAGAATCCCAAATAAGTTGTTTTCAGGCTAACAGGCTTATAAGAAAAATGTGTCCCCGTAACAGGATTTACATTACCTTCTTTTGTGAACTTTAGATTTGAAATGCTCCTTCATGCTATTCAAATCTACAAAGTATCGCCTGTCAAGAGAGAAGAAAAGACAGTTAAAAAATAATCCTGCCCTTTCCATGCAAGAGTCAAATGAAGAATAAACAGGAGGTGTTGGAGATTGGTATCCCAAGTCTTCAAAGGTCATCGCTGATCAAATACAGTTTCTAGTTTCTACCAGAAGGTGAGGATAGGGGCATGCGTAAAGTGAAACACTCAGACTCAGTCCAATTCATGATAAAAGGTGTTCATGTCACTGTATACACTGCAGTCTTTGACAAGAGGTCTAGGATCCACTGGGTTTGATACAACTTTTAGTCCTAGAAAGTCCCCATGGGGCAAGGCTGAGGCACACTGTGCCTAAAGAAAGCTTGCACTGCCTATGGGCTACCCGTTGTGGAGGACAGAAAACAGTCCATGATGCCCAAGCCTTTCCATGAAGAGGGGAGACAGGGTTTTGAAGATGAAAGCAGTCTCATAGTTTACTAATTGCAGACAGCTGTTTCCCCACTTTTGAGAGCCTATATTTAGAGTCGTGCAGGGATGCAAAATTTGCATCCACATCCAAGCCACAAATGATCTGCAGCTTCTAAGCCGACAGCTGCAACTACTAAGTGGAGGGGCCCGAATTTGCAAGGCTCTCTCAATGAGGCCCCACGTATTTCAGCCTGGCTTGGGAGAAAGCAATTCGGAGCAGCAAAGTGACCCTATTGCCCTCCGGTGGCTGCAGCCCCCAGACAGCTGAAGCCGTGACGCTGCCCCGACTCTTGCTTGGGTAGCAGCTGCACCTGGCCCCGGCTCGGTGCGGAGTCCTTGCTGTGCTCGGCGCTGCACAAACCTGGAGCGGGAAGGCGGGCTGGGAGCCGCCGCCTCCTCACTAGCCCAGGGTTGGGCCCCTGGTTTCGGGGCAGGCCCCGGGAAAGCTCCCCACAGCACAGAGCGGGCCCCCGCTCCGGCTCCTGCCCCCCACGCTCACGCTCACGCACGCGCAGTGCAGGCAGTAGTGCTGCGCGCTGCCGGCCACGTCGGGGTCCGGCTCCTGGTGCAGCAGCCTGGCCGCCTCGTCCGGCCGCAGGTCTCCGTGGATCTGGTCCAGGTCCCGGCGCCGCCGCTTCGCTTTCCACTGGCGGGCCAGCGAGCGGGCCTTGTGCGAGCCCGTCCGGCGGGAGCTCCGCGGCGCCATGGCCGGCTCCGGCGGGGAACCGGAAAGAGAAGGAGACTGCGTGACCGAGCGCCGGCAGCCGCCACCTTAGCCCCGCCTCCCGTTACTACTGCTTCCGGGTGGCGCCCTGACCTCGGCCGAGAACGACCAGCCTGGGGAGAAGCCTACTGCGCATGCGGGAAATGCAGCCGGTCAGGGCGGGGCAGCGGAATGAGCTCGAGCAGCCGGGGGCGGGGCCAAGGTAGCCGGGGGCGGGGCGAGGTTGGGCCACGCCTCCCTGTGCTCTCTGGCCCGCCTCTTTGGACAGGCCTTTGTTTTGGTTTTGAGCCGCTAGAGCAGTGGTTCCCAGCATTTCCTCTGGCATGGCACACCTTGCTACCTATCATTAATCTGAGGCACCCCACCATATAGTTTCCAAATGAACTTATGAATATTCATGAACCAATGAGCCAATCCAGCGCTCTTTGAGTAGGTTTTCAAACAATTTTGTGGCACGCCTGCTCAGACCTGATGGCACACCTGTGTGCCTTGGCACACTGGTTGGGAAACTCTCACTAGAAGGGTGGATGCCAGGACCAGGAGGGTTATGTCTCACTGGTTGCTGTGCATCCTCCCCTTTCCCAACTCACCCCCCACCCAAGGCCCCTGCTCAGGGGTGGAGCACAATAGCTAGCCCCCACCCTGCATTGCAAGGCACAGGAGAGATAAACAAGGAGTCCTGTGGCACTTAAAGACTAACAGATATATTTATGGCGCGAGCGTTCGTGGGAGAAAATCCCACTGTCGGACACGTTGACGAGGGGGAACTTACAGAATGGGGTGAAAATAAATGCAAGGGAGTGTAAGGCATGAATGGTCCTCAAGAAAATCAGTGGGACATCACGGCTTCAAAGAAAAACAGCTGAAATTGAATTAAATATGCAAATTAGATTGTGGGAAAGCAGCACTGAATTGTGACTATGGCTGCTTTTCCTAACAGGTAATTTGACTTTACCCTCTTCTATGTGCTATTTCCCAGGGTCTGAATCTTTACAAATGGTCTGATTTCCTGTTACTGTATGACCTGATCCCATATCTTACACTCCCTTGCATTTATTTTCATCCCATTCTGTAAGTTTCCCCTCTTCAAAGTGTCTGGCAAAGTGGGATTTTCTCCTACGAAAGCTCATGCAATAAATAAATCTGTTAGTCTTTAAGTGCCACAGGACTCCTTTTTTCGCTTTACTAGACTAACATGGCTGTCCCTTTGGAACTTGGCAAGATGCAAGGCACTGAATACAGCTGTTTGAAGTGGAAATACATCAACTTCATGAAACAAGCCCCTGAGACGGGTTAGCTAGGTAGCATGTGATGCAGGTCTGGGCACTGATACTCATGCTGCTACTTGTAGCATAGGGAAAATGTTAATGGTAGAGAGCCACAAGCATCACCCACCTTGCCTTGCTCTCATCTGGAGTCCCACATGGCTACCTAACACCAGTGGTGCCACTGGCACTGGGCATGGTGGCGGTACATGCCCTGAGTTCCTGCACCAGTGGCCCAAGTGGTGGCAGCCCGATCCAGCCCTGGCCCAAGCCGGGGATCCGTGGCCAGGCAGCCTGGGGCAGTGGCCACTTTACCCCTCCCTGTCCCCGTCTACATCTGGGGATCCAGAGCCAGGCCACCCGTACCCAGTCCTGACCACATCTGGGGAGCCAAAGTTGGGCTACCCGTGGTGGCAGCCACCTTACCTGGCCCCAACCAGATCCCCAGGTGGGGATCCGGGGCTGGGGTGCTGGCTGGCAGTGGTAGTAGCCTGATCTGGGACCTGCTCAGGGCCCCAAGGACTGGATCGGGTTCAGGCCCAGCACTGGGCCTGGGGGCGGGGGCAGGCACTAGGTCTTTTCCCAGAGAAGCGTCACCCCTGCCTAAGACTGCAAATCATTATTAATGGTGCCTTTGTGGTTGGCACGCAGCGAACAAATAACTGAAGGACAATCTTTTCAGTAAGGGCGTTGCTGCCCTGAAAAAAAGCGATGTGGGATTTTCTCTCACGAAAGCTCATGTGATAAATACATTTGTTAGTCTTTTAAGTGCCACCAGACTCGCTCCTTGTTTGTTTTTCAAATAATACTAGCCGTGAAGCTGCAGAATCACAGTTAGCTAGTTCAGTACATGTCCAGGTTGTCAGGTGGGTTTGAAAGAGAAAATGTTGAGAGATCTAAACATACTTAGGGAGTATAACTTTGGATTTCCATTATCAAGAAATCAAAAGCAGACTTTTGTGTGATAGATTCCGTCTTAAAGGGAGAGCTCACTGCTGGGTCCTGTCTGACATGTATGTAAGTTTAACAGGAAATAATATACCTACAAATGTGGTTGTGGGTTTTTATTTTCTTAGATAATAGTGTAAGGCAGGCTTAGAAGCTATGCCTAACAGCTTCTGAAGGGGGGCAACTAATCTGCATGGGTCCTGTATTAGCATGAACACAAAAGACAAACACAAAAGAGCACAATTAGGTATTAGCGTGCAGGGCATAGTAGGTAATGGTATTTGGGGTTAATCTGCTCACAAATCTGCCAATATCTGTAATTCTACTGAAGAGAAATATGAAATACTGTCTGTTGTGATATGCTGTTCTCTGCTTGTTCCACATCTGTCTTGGTTAGTTAAAGAGTAAAAGCAACCCTTAGTTAAAAAAAAGGCTTGTAAGAAAGGCCACTGGCTATCTCAGCCTGAGAAAGAGTAAGAGGGGTGGGGTTTTGCATTAGCTCCTTTTGAAGCAAAACTCTGGAGGCATTCCTGTCTCACCCCAGCCCCCCTGTCAAATGATAGATCTGGCTGGGCTTCTTTGAGGCCCCCTTTTGTTATGTTAAGGACAGTAATGTTTAAGAGCTAATATCACTAGAGAGAGGGAACCCCACCTCCACCACAAGCTGAAATTACTGAAGAGGAGCAGCAGATGGAATGACCAGTGGGCAGAGCCAGCAGATGGTGAGAGTGGCCAGCGGCAAGTGGGGCGGCGCAAGAGACTGGTGGGCAGAGCTGGTGGACAGTGCTATTGGATGGAGTGAGTGGCCAGTAGGTGGTGTCGGCAGATAGCTGGCATGAAAGATACTCCCTATGAACTGTAGGGTTGGATGAGAGCCTAGCTAGCACTGATTATCCAGATCAGTGCCAGTTTTGCCATTAAGTCTTCTATGTTCTGTCATGTGGTGTGGGTTGTTGGGAACCTTGCTCTGTACTGATTAGCTAGATCAGCACTGATTTCTGTTATGTGGCCTTTTACACTCTGTTTTACTACTATTAAAAGTTCTGTTTACTACACTCAGTTTTGTGCTTGCGAGTGGGAAAGCCTTGGGGTGCCCAAGGAACAGAGCAGGATTTCCAGAAATCTGAGTGGGGACTCAAGCTGGTTGGTGGTGCTACATTATTGGGAAACCCCTAGATATAGAACCCGGCCCTTGTTCTGCCAGCCTGCCCTGGCAGAAGGGTTACAGCAGTATTTGATAGAAGTGTGTAAATTCCCCTGATATGTTTGCAACCCAGTTGTTACAACCTACTTCTGTGGCAAGGAGAGAATCTGATACTAGAGAACAAGCGAGCCAGCCCATTCTGCTCTCTGCCCAAGCCAAGTGAGGTGCAAAAGGTAAACACCACAAATGGTGGAAAGGTTTTAACCTGAGGGTGACCTTTGGAATAACGAGGTCAAGTCAAGTCAAGTCATAGGGCTGGAAGGGACCTCATGAGATATAGCTGTCACTTTGTGTGAGCTCACTGCAGCCCTGAACTGGGTGGTTCTCAGCATGAATTAAACTCTCCTGGAGATGGGGGGGTTGATGGCATGAAGTGTAATAAATATGCAGTTGTACATTTAGAATGCACCACCTGTCATTGCACAACAAAGGTACAACTGCCAGTCAGCTAACCTTCTGTGATCACATTACTGCTTGGTTTGGGAATCAATAATACATGGCCCACTTGGATGCTGATTCTCCCACTTCCCCATCTCTGCCTGACTCAGTAAAGTGGCTGCACCAAATCTGGTCTCTGTAGTGATTGGGGGCCGGTGACACAGTGGTGGATGTAGGCCTGTGCTCAGCCTTGTTTTTGGCTCAGTCCCAGACAAGAAAAATAGTCTCTCGTCTCCCTCCACTTTTCATTCTTTTTCCTTATAATTCCATATAATTTATAACTAACATGAAGGAAATTAAAGTAAAGGGCAAGTAATGCAATTTGTTTTGTTGATTTACTTTTTTTTCCCCACAGACAAGTTGAAATTGCTGAGCATCTAGGAGTCAGTGATCTTTCCGAATGTCGTTTGTGCCATTAGATGACTTGTAAAATGGTGTGCTTGAGAGCACATGATTAAAACTTCTGAGTATCTTCCCTCATCTGTTCTCTGACCATGGGTTGGGAACTTTTGTTCTAGATAAAACAAGCATTCTGTAAGTTCCCCATGTTCAAAGCATCTGAGAAAGTAGGATTTTCTCTCACAAAAGCTCATGTGATAAATTCATTAAAAGTGCTACAGGACTCCGTGCTTATTTCTACCCTTTTGGATCTGGGATTGAAAAACTGAGCTTTTATTTGTATTTTGTTAATGGAAAAAATGTGTAAAAATAAAAGTATTGAAGAGGTATAACTGGGAAAATATTCTGCAGGGGCTGGAGACCAGGAGCACAGATTTGGGTCCACTAGTGCTCACTGGTTCCTGGGTGCTGGAGGAAGCTTCAGGAAGCCCCCACCCTTGTGGAGTGAGCACCCAGTGGACCAGAAGAGACATAGGGGAGCAGGTTCACCTGTGCAAGGTTTGAATCCGAGATACTCGAATCCACCGCCACTTGTGAGAGACGTGGATAAGCCGATGTAGTCCTGTGCAATGACGGCAGTAAAAGCCAGCCCAGCACCAGGGGGGAGGTGGAACGGTATGTGCTGATGATGTCAGGCTCAGCGTGGACTAGAGCGGGCACAGCGACATCACTGCCCACGGGAGTCAGTTGGCATCTGCTGTCATGAAATCAGTAGGTTGGGTTGATGTCATCCGTGAGGAAAGGAGCACTGAGATCACAGGGAATGTTGTGATGTCAACACAGCTGGGCAGGCCAAGGACCCAGGCATCCAGCCTGGAGGCTTACACCCCCTTACCGCATAGCTGTCCAAAGCAATTGTGGCCTTCTGGCTGGGATCCTTCTGGGCTTGAGCAGCAACATGATTTCTGCTCATCGGAGGGGGAGGGGGAGGGGGATGTGAGCTGTACGGAGGCCAGCAGGGGATGTGGACACTGACTTGCCCAGCCCCCCCTGCATCCCCACAAACTGTCCCTTGAGGACCCGCTGATAGTTTGCTTGGGAACCCCACATGCCAAATTCCTCCTAACTGCCCAGAGACCCTCCTGAACCCCTTAAACACTCTCCCTTCCGCTCAGATGCCAACTCTCCCCTAAAAGTGCCAGGCTGATCACTGTCGGTTAAATCATTGCCAATTTTGCCTGCGTATCTGAAAAAAAGACACCATCACAGGACCTGATCAAGCCTGCTACTCCATCAAGGGTTCATTCACCTACTTATCCACTGTGTGATTTATGCCATCATGTGACAGAAATGCCCCACACCTTATACATTGGACAAACAGGACAGAGTCTGCACAAAAGAATAAATGGATACAAATTTGACATCAGAAATAACCACATTCAAAACCCAATAGGGGAACACTTCAATCTTCATGATTACTCCATCAATCCTCTGTTAATAGCTATATTTGGGCAAATGGATTACTAATCAAAGCTTCAAAGAGAAACTGCAGACTTGGAATTCATATGCAGATTCAACACCATCAATTTAAGGTTAAGTAGGGATTATGGATTTTTAACCCCATTGCAATAGGTGCTTTTGCTTTCCTTTTTTGCTTCATCTCCCTCCTATATGCTGTTTCCCACTGTTTGAATCTAAAATGACTGCATTGATTTGCTGTAACAGTCTGACTTGATCCTATGACTGCCACTTCTCTGTATTTATTTTCCTCCCATTCAACTGTACTTATCCATCTTCAAGCATCTGAAGAAGTGGGATTTTTCTCCCATGAAAGCTCATGTGATAACTAAATTTGTTAGTCTTAAGTGCCACTAGACTCCTTGTTTGTTTTGCTGAACTAGACTTGAAACTGGTTAAATCGTCACACTATCCAGTTCTGAGCTGTGGATGGGACAAATTCTCTTTGCCGTTCTGGCTTACTCCTGGAATGCCAGACACCGTGTGAACTAAAGTGTCTGCAGCCGATCCCCAAATTCCTTTGTAGGTGTGCAACACACTTTCTTTTTGAGAGAGCAGGTGAGCAAACTCACTTGGGAAAGGCACTAGAGACTGATTAACTGGACTCTGAATTCAGAGACTGACCTGTTCTGCACCTACTGCTTCCCTTTGGCCTGAAAGAGTGAAGGAAACTATAACGTGCAGGTCAGATGCTGAGTGCAGGATGTCTCTCCTTCTCTTAGACATGGACACTCTACTTATTGTTCCCACGAGCAATAACATTCATCCACTGATCTCCCCTTTCCCAACAACCTCCCTCAGACCCAGGTCTCCCCAGAATGTGGAGGCAGTAGAGCTGGATTTTGATTCCCAGTGGTTTCCTGCCAACCCTCCTGCCAGGTGGGGATTTCTCTCTTAGCTCACATCCTGCAGCATGCGGAATCTGAGGGTATGTCTATACCAGGTGGGACTAAACTGCGGCTCAGGAGTTGCCTGAGGCTCTTTAATGAAAAAAGTGCAGCTTGCAAAAGAAAGCCAGAGGAAAGCAGCCCAAGCCTAGTAGTTTTAAATCTGCCATTCTGAGCATGCTCTGAGCATGCTCAGGGGGGAGCCCCAGCCTGTGCCTAGCTGCCAGAGCAGCCAGGTAAGGGGGCTCTGGCAGGGAGGGTCAGCCCAGGGGAGCCATCATCAGGGCGTAGGGTTATGGAGGGTGTCAGGACAGCTGGGAGAAGTGGTGGCATGGTTGAGATGGCAGGGAGAAACTAAGTTTTTACTGTATAGGTAGGCCTAATTTTCATGGTAACCTTAAGTAATTATTAGAATCTGACATTAGGACAGTCAATATTGGCCATCTTTTTACGATAAAATTAAAGTGTGCAATGAATTTTAAACTTCATAATTTTGGAGTAAGTAAAATATAGCTCTATGCCTCAGTGCGGTTCTTGAAGGTTTAATAATCAACTTGTGTGGCTCTTGAGTTCCATAAGTTTGGCGACCCCTGGTCTATACTGAAGATGGCAAAATTGCTGCCGTCAGCCCGGCATTCTGGGAGCGCTTAGCAGCGAGTCTGAACTCACTGCTGAGCTCCCGGAACTCGGCTTTGTAAGTCCTGGAGGCCAGGATGCATACGGGAAAGCCGACTGCAAGGTATTTGCAGTCGGCTTTCCCGAGTGTGTCCTCGTGTCTAAGAAAGTTGCTGGCATTCATGCAAGGCATTTTATGTGCATTGTGTTAATGCTGGTCGACTACCGCCAAAAACCAGCATGAGTGTAGACTAGGACTGAGAGCCTAAGCTTGCCCCTCACTCCCCAGGAGGGCCAGCTCTAAGGGATCAAAAACCATGAACTTGGCCCCCAAAATCATGAGACTTGTTTTTAAAAAGATGCTGTTGGGCTTTTGAGCTCAGTCTGTTTGAACTGCCCTAACCCAGCTCCAGGATGGGTGTGTGCAGTTGACATTTATGTTGCTCACTGCCCCACACATATAGATTTTTGGCCTCCACTATGGGAGTTCACACCCCACATCTTGCCTGTCTCCTGCCCAGCAATTAATTCTGTCCCCATTCAACCCTGCCCAGTTCAGTCCCCCAGTCTCTATCATCACCACTCCATTGACTCCCAGTACCCTCAGTTTACCCTACCAACAGGGGTGTTGCTGCCCTGGGGGGAAGATCCGGGGCAGCGGCCAAGGCCATGCCCCCAACCGGGAGGCCACACCCCTGGCCACAGGCCACACCCCCAGCTGGGGATGGGGACAGGAGTGGCCACAGGCAGCTGAGCCCCAGATCCCCCACCAGGAATGGGGCTGCCACAGCCATGGCCAGCTGGGCCCCAGATCTCCGGCCTGGGATGGGGCTGCTGCGGCTGGCTGGGCCCCAGATCTCCGGCCCGATTAGGCTGGAGACTGGGAGAGGGGGGGCCCTGCCAGACCTAGGGCACAGGCGCCGGGATTCGGGGCACGTGCCCCATGTGCCCAGAGCCAGCAACGCCCCTGCCTACCAATACTCTCTCCATCTGCTCAGAACTGCTCTCAATACAGCTTCCAACCCCATCAACCCCACTCTCCCCACTTCAGCCCCCTGCCCTCCCCAGGCCATAATTTAGGGGTCTCAAACTCAAATCACCCTGAGGGACGCATGAGGACTAGTAGAGGGCCACATGAGGATTAGCATGGTAGCCCAAGGGCTGCACCATTGAAACCTTTCCATACAATGATATTGCAAATATCACTAATGATCGTGTCATTGTGGGCTGCAGAAAATAGCTTTAGGGGCCACATGTTTGAGACCCCTGCCATAATTCATCCCTCTCAGCCTCAGCTCTGCTCCTTAGGGTTCTTCATTACAGCCTCCCTAAGGCCTGGAGAGGGAGGAGTTCCCTGGCTAGCAGAGGGGCTCCAAGACGGGCTGAGGGCAGGAGCGCAGGGGCAGTAGCTGCAAGCAAGTAGAAAGTTCCCACTGCCCCAGAGCTGATGGTGGGAACCAGTCCTCAGCTGCCACAGCAATTTCTAACTAAAATTAATCATGGCCCATGATCTAGGGACAGACAGAACTCTCAAATGTATGGTTTATTTTAGCTTTCATCTGAATTCCATTTGACCCTTCTGCTCTGTTATTTAGAAACAGAACTGATCAGCCACGGCAGAGAGTCTTTTGTGCTGTTAAAAGATCACTAAAGGGGAAATCACTGATAAGCAGGCCTAAGTCCCTGCTGTGAGGAAGCCTTTCATTGAAGATAACTGCTCAGCCTGTCCTAGCAGTGATGCTAAGTGTTGAAATCATTGATGGTGGGACCTTACAGCATGGCACCACAGGAGTGTGATAGAGAGGCAGTTAGCAGAAGAGAAATGATGGGGCAGCAGTCAACAGTGGCAGGTGGAACAACACCACAGCAGCAGCAGTTGACAGTGATGAGAGTGAATGGCAGCAAAGGTGGCAGCAAGAACTGAGGTATTGCACTAAACCTTTCTCTCCATTGGGCATAGATGTTGAATATACCTCTGAACTCTGGGTGCAGTGGAGGAGAGTGGCATTTTAAAGGAACATGTGTTGTGGATTTGACACCACCAGAAGAGGAAACGAGGCAGAAGACACTGCCCAGCATACTCTGGAGTGGGTGTTTTGCTCATGGCCGTGTGCTAATAGTGGTTGTGGACATAGCCATGGAGCAACAGCAGACCAGATTGTGTCATTAACACAGTGCAGCGTGGCACAACAAAAGGCACCCAGCCATCCCCATACCACACATCAAGGTCTTAGCACTCCAAAACACCAGTGGCTTCCTGCCTCTATGTCCCTTTGTCTGGTGTACAGCAGGCAAGAAGCTCCCTCCATGTTCTTGTAGACAGTAGCTGCCCAACTTCCACTCTAGCTTTGAGTTTTCCTCCTTGGTTTGCAATTTGCATAGATCCAGCTCCAAAAAGCCGTTGGTCACCAAAAGGAAATTAAATACATGAATGAGATGGGATAGGTTTGCAGGGCCAGTGACTCCTAAGGAATAATTTAGCTGCGAGCCGCTATTTTCAGCTGGTTGCTGAGATACCGTGCTCTAGGCGCTCATTCTCCAGGGGATCAGTTACAAGCCACAAACAATGGAGTGTAATGCAAGAACTCAGCCACACTGGGGTGAGACTGTCTCAAGGACCTCTGAGAAGGTCAGGGGACCATGCAGACACCTCACTCTGTGGAGCTGGAAGGCTCTACAGGGATGGGGAGTAGATAATAGGCAAGAGACAGACCTTTGTTCCAGAGAGATGCAGATGTTGGTCTGCCAGGCACAAGACCTCAGGGAATAGGACAGAGAAGGTAGCTGAGGCCCCAGAGAGCCCCTTCTGGGAACAAGACAGAGATGTTTGAGGGAAAAGAGTGTCTTTTCTTGGGGTGGAGGAGCAAGATATGGGGGCAGCTGAAGGATGGGGACAGCATCTCCAGGATCAGGCTGACAGAATTCCTATAGGCTCCCAGACTCTATGTCTAGGTGCCCATTGGCATTCTGGGTCAGCCGTGGATCAAGTTCCTCTTTGTGGTCTGAGCTGCATATCAAAGGAGGCATCTGCAACTTTAATGAAGACACCAGATCGCAGCAAGCACCCGCCAGTGCCAGGTGCAAGTTTGCAACTCTCCAACATCCCTCCACATCCTCGGGTCCCTGCAGAGCCTTCAAAGGAGCCAGGTGCAGCTGTACAATGGCACCCCTCCGCTTTTCTAAGCAAAGGGGGCTCAAGAGCTGAACCAACAGCAACCAGCTGCCACAGAGACAGAACCACCTAAGCCGCAAGAGAGCCAACAGCCTGCTTGTCTGTGTCTCACCAGCTCCTGGCTGTGGGAGCAGGGCTGCCATTGGGACCCAGGTCCCATCTCTCAGCCACCACCATGACTCAGGGATTCTGGAGAGCCTACAGGTCCAAAGTGCTGCAGAGCCTGGGCGGTGAACAACAAGAGGACGAGTTCAAAGAGGAGGTAGGGGCTGCTTTGGCAGGGGTCGCCGTTCTCTGTCACTGGGGCAGGCAGGCACCAGGGGGCTCCCAGCTTTTCTTCTTTCCCCCCTTGGGGGCTGATAGTGTTTCCCCATTTCCACTTCTTTGGCTAGCACCGTAAGTCCCAGCCTCTGAGGTGGCCTCAGCAAAGAGGCCCTGGAGCAGAGAACTGGAACATGGGCAAGGGCTGCACCAGGGCTGGCTCAAGGGATTGTGGCACCCCAAGCCAAATTTTAATTTGGTGTCCCCCCCATCTCATTCATGGAGGTTGCAAATGGTTTTCCAAAGTACATAAATTTCCAGCTTCTGCCTGCAGAGGGATTTAAAGTGCAGTCTGTCTACATGACTTAAGCTGCAGGTTGACTAACAGTGCCTAAGCTGCTAGGAAAGAGTTGAAGAGGCAGAAGCCAGCCTGATCTTCAGGGGGGCTAGGCGCCCGTAAGAACCATCACCTGAAGCCAGGTCTGTCTCTTGCCTCACAGAAGAGCCAGCCCTGGGCTGCACCAGCTTTCCTCCCGCGTTCCCTGGCCCAGGAGTCCATACCCAGCAGGGTGGGCGAAATTAGAAGCTTCAGCGCAGCTTCTGTTACATTCCCCTTGAGATGCCCAGATCCAATACTGTTCCTCATAGGCTCCAGGGACTCCTGTCCAACCCCAGCTCTACATGCTCTGTTTCCTGGGCACCAGCCTCTCCCAACCCACAGTGGAGTTTATTCCTCAATTCCCAAACTCAGAAAGCCACAGTTTATCGCATGGCCACTGCTGTCACCACAACTAGTCACTGCTGTGGCAGCTACCCTGGGACTGTTAGCACTGTGGGCAACAGCAGGGTCCTGGCTGCTTCTTTTCCCTGCTGCCATTGAAGCCAGTCCTGGAAGGGGACATTGGTAACAGTAACTCTCTGACACCTCCCGTTTGTTTCTCGGCGTCCATCAGTCACTTCAGCAGCTCTGCTGGGCCTGCCCACCCTATTGCAATGTTTGACAGGGCTGCTGGGATCTGCCTTCCAGGAGCTGACAGATCATTTGATGGAAAAAAGGAAGATCAGATTGGAGTAATTTGGAGAGTATCTTGGGGTGAGGGAACAGTGAGGGGGCTCATGCAGTTCAGCGCAGACAAATATAAATCCAGACCTGCTCTGGCTGACTCCTTTGGGAGCTGGGCCAGGCCCTGGAAACTCAGCCCTGCATTACAGAGCTTAGAGAAGGACCTGTGAGTGAAGTGAGACTTTGTAGCCTCTCCAGAGCTGGTCAGTGCTATACAGAGGTGAAATGAGGGAAGCACGATTCTAGGGGTCACTGACCTCAGACCAGAGGATTTTTTGAGTATTTTAGGGGGGGGGCAGGGGTGGGGGATGTGGAGAGACCTCCCTAGTCATGTAGGGTGGCTTGAGGCAAGGCTGAATTAGCCAATGTGAACTCAATGCACTTGCACGTAGCCCCCCATCTCAGCAAGGCCCCTGACCACTGAGGAAAAAAAAATCAGTTATGGTAGAAATGTGAGTGGAGAAGTTGATGACCAGGTCACAGCAGCACCCACTCAACAGTGGCTCCCTACCTCTGTCCCCCTACACAGAGTCTCAACTCAAGGCAGTTACCTGGTTTGTCTACAGCTTGTCTCTAAGAAATGAAACTGTCTAGGTGAAGGCAGGTGTGGACTGCCCATTTCCATAGTGCACAGAACCCCAAAATTCTTTAATTCAGCCCCGGTTTGAGGGACTTAGCCCGATTCTTTAGCAAAGAGGAGCTACAGAAAGGTGCATACACTCATTAGGGAACGCATGGTTCTGAAGGAACAGATACTGCATGCCACAGCACAAGTGAGGGTCAACATCAGGACAAAGGACACAGCATTCAGCCAGAATCAGGGTCAAATGGATGAGGGATTCTGATGGAAACTCCTTACACAGGGAATGGATACTGCACAGAACAACAGAGTCCAGAGACATCAGCTAAAGAGGAAGAAAAAAAAATGATGTGGGGCTTGGGGTCAATAGTCTCTAGAGGTAGGGTGGATGTGAGAAATCCTGTTGCTAATTCCATTCATCAAGGGACAGAGCACACTGGTTTTTCCAGGGCCTGCCCCTACAATACCTTACACTGCCCTTCTCTCGATATGCTCTTCTGCTATGGCTGATATTGTGAATTTGTTTCAGAGGGATAATCCTGAGCTGGTGGAAACAACAGATGCCCGAGTTCTGATGGAGGAGGGATTGAACCCCATTTCCCAGCTGGCACGAAAGGTAAGGCACCTGATCTTGGGCAACCCACATGCTCCCCATGTCCCAGAGTTCTCAGCTCTCTTAGCATCATATCTCCAGCATCAGTCACCACATCCCAGCCTAATCATCCTGGGGATTCTCTTTGCTTGCTGGGATTACTTCAGGAGTCATTGCTAGTTCCAATCTGCCCTGGAAATTGGCCAGGCATTCAGTCACCCCAGCAGTGCTCCAGTGCCCCAGGGATAGCCCAGTGCTGAAAAACCACTGCTGGACGCCAGGCAGAATGGAACAGAGACTTTGTCTTTGCTGCCAAAGGGGCAAATGTGGTTGGTGGGATATCAAACAGATGTCACTGCAGGGCCCTCACGGACACGAGGGTGGGTAGCACTAGCAGAACAAGACTGAGTCAAGCCCCAGGCAGAGAGGCTTTCATGTGAACCTTACCTCCTGACCACATGGTACAAAATGCACATCACCATAAGGAATTTTCAGCAGAGACCATCATCAAGCTGTGAAGAAAGCAGTGAAGCAGCCACCAGGCTGAGAGCAACACTCCTAAGGCAAAGACAAATGCAGGATTAAACATGTGTTAAGAGAGGATGGGGAATCCAATGATGGCATTATAAAAAGGCCCTCTAGCCACATGGAGAGACCAGACTTCCCTGGCTACAGGTTTCTTTAACGACTGTGAATTAGCAGCTGTAGGTGCATTTGATTTGACCCTCACCTGCTGTTTCTTACACATGGACTTAAAGAAACAGACTCCTCCAAAGGTAGACAGCAAAACTCCAGTGCTACCACAGAGCCACTCTATGGCAAAGAGGGAGCAGATAATTGAAAGGAACAGCACCTCTACAGTCACAAGAAGGGGAAAAAGTCACTTGATTGCCCAGATTCTCCTTGGGCAGGTTGTGCTTGTCTATCTGAGGCTCCAATCTTCACACAAGTTCAGCACCTGCCCCTGCCTCCACTGGAGCCTGTGTTTACAGAGCACCAGCTGCTCTAGAAATTAGATGCTGTGTTATGGCCTTGGGTGCCCGGTTGCATGCGTGCATCCGTTACACTGGCCACTTCTTCCCTCTATTCCTGGCCCAGCTGCATCTGCTCTGCTCAGTATCCAGCCAGCCCTGATCCAGCTGGTCAAATCTTCATCCCTTTGCCACCCTGCTGGGCAGAACTTCCCATGGGGAGGGATCTCACATGGATTTAAAAGGCTTTCTTGCTGCAGTGGAGGGCAGATGTGTATAAATGGGTGAAGAAGGTAGGTGGGTCTCATGGGGAGATGGACACATCCAGTCAAGACATCTGCGCAGTAATTAAAGGACCCAGGCAATCCGGTCCTGGACCTGGGCCCCATTATGCCAGGTGCTGTATGAACACCAAACAGAAGGCTGGTTCCTGCCCCAGCATAACAAAGACTACAGGCAAACATCCCCTTTCCTGTGGGCTCCAGAGGTCTCTCTAGTGGGTGTTCCTCTCTCACTCCTCACACACACAACATCCAGTGAGGTCATTCAAAATGGGCCTGGATAACAAGGGTGCAGGACTGCTGCAAGGGGCTAATCAGGGAGGAGGCATCCCTTCTGAACCCCAGAGGCAGCTTTTCAGGTAAGCAAACCAGGCAGTAAGGGACCCCGTAGCACAGGGGTCTCAAACTCAAATCACCATTAGGGCTGCATGAGGACTAGTAGAGGGCCACATGAAGACCAGTACATTAGCTCGAGGGCTGCACCACTGAAACCTTTTCATACAATGATATTGCAAATACCAGCAATGATCGTGTCTTCATGGGCCCCAGAATAAAGCTTTAGGGGCCACATCCAGCCTGCGGGCCGTGTGTTTGAGACTCCTGCCGTAGCAGTTGCCTGCTTCGCCTAACCAAGCACTCACTGGGTGGTGGGGGACAAGGGGCCCCAGACTGCCAGGGCCAGAAGCTTTGACGCTTGCCTGCCCGCCTGGCCTCTCTCCAGCAGGAGTGGAGCAGCACTCCCTGCCTACCCCCAGCTGGTTGTGCCTCCCCAGGGGGTGGGAGGAGAGTGGCCAGTGCAGAGCTGCAGCTTGCAGGGGAGTGAGGCCCCGGGGTGGCCCTCTCCAAAGAGTTCAGGCTGCTTTGCCCCCAGCCTCCTCAGGGCTGAATAGAGGCCATCTCAGCCCCAGGCCCAGGATCAGGCCTGTTCAGGCCTGGGGTGGCCGGAGTGAAGCGGCCTGAACTCTTCAGAGTGGACAGTGCCAGGGCTCTGCCCCTGCAAGCTGCAGCTCTGCACTGGCCATTCTCCTCCATCCCTGTGGGGAGGCACAGCCAGCTGGGGGTAGGTGTGGAACACTGCTTTACCCCTGCTGCAGAGAGGCCAGGAGGTTAGGCGGGCCCCATAAAGGGCCCCCCATTGCCTAAGACCGCCTCTGCTGAACCCAGTGTCCACCGTCATGTGCATGACCTGGAACATGGGCCTAGTGTGGGGACTGACCCTGAACTTTTGGAAGAAGGTGTGATTTGTGCTTGTGAGAATGTTTGGGGGGTGACAGAGAAGGAGGCTGCCTTTTTGTGGTGCATGGCCTGAGGCGTGTGTGAAAGAGGAGGAAATACGATCCTGCTGCATCTGTCCCACAAAGAAAGCTCTGGGGTCCATTGATGTTCCTAGGCACCCATGTGAGCTCAGCCTAGCCATACTAGCTCCTGCTTGTCTTCACTGACCCATGGTTTCCCTTCCTCTCCTCTGCAGGTCCAGGGGGCTGGAGCCAGAGGCTGGAGGACCATGTCATCTCTATTTAACAGGGAGGATGAGCGCAAGCTGCTGACGCCTGAGCCCTGTGCTGACCAGTAAGGCTAACATGCATTGCATGCCTTTTGTTGCGTCTCTTGAAGGATCCCTTCCTTCTAAGCAGTGCCCAGATAGCCACATCTCAACTGAGGGTCTTCTGAAGACCAGAGGCCCAGGAAGAGGGGGTGGCTTTGGGGTGAAACTGTAGGCAGTGAGGCCCAACCAGATCTGCATTTCAGCCGCTAGAGCAAGGATGAGTGTACAGCCCTGTGAAACCTGAAATCTCAGCAAGGCAAGGGGTCCTCTGAACTCCAGGATCACCATGATCCTATCATTGACCAGCATTCCAGGAAGGGCTTAGGAGTAAATTCAGCCCTGCTCTATGTGGACCCCACTCCCATTGATGTCAGTGGGTATGTCTACACTGGAGCCTTAAGTTGACTTAACCTCCCTTAAGTCAACTGAAGGAAAAATATGTCCACACTGGACTTTTGTTAAGTCAACTTAAGCACTTGCTTAAGTTGACTTAATAACTCCAGCCCTTAAAGTCAACTTAAGCATTAAAGTCGACTTTATTAAGTTGACTTAACACATTGTAGATAGGGTTGTCTACACTGTAGGCTTTGTTAAAACAACTTAACAGAGCCCTCCAGTGTGGACATAGACTTTATTAAGTCGACTTAACTTTTAAGTCAACTTTGTTAAGTCAACTTAACTGAGCCCTCTAGTGTAGACATAGCCAGTGAGAACTACACCAGCTTACAGCATGGCTGAACCTGAGCCCTTTCCTATCTTCTCACCCCATCTTCTTCTAGTTGGGGGGCATGATGCACAGGACACTCAGATGGCTGCAGATGAAGATTAAAGGCAAGAGCCCCACACCCTGCTGTCTTGTCCCAGCTACAGCCTTGTGGAAACCCATCCAGGGGTTTCTAGTGCTGGATGTAGTGTTTAAATCTAGAGGGATTTTCTTCCCAGAAGCCAGCACAGAAGGAGAGAGAAGAAATGTGATGGAGATCCTCAGTCTCCCTGTAGAAAAGTTACCTAGTAAGGATGGGTTCCTTTATCATGGGGCAGATCATTCCAGCTTTCTGCCGTGGTGGCCCTGGCTCTGAATCAAGAGCCTACAGCTTTGCAACCTGGAGTGACCTGTCCCACATCATGCAGTACAACATGCAGATCCTCCCAGAGCAGGAGAGTTCATTCAAGGCACCCCTTTCAGAGGGCCCCATTCCCTATATCCAGGGATCCCTGAGTCCAGCTACCAGCTGTTCATCCCAGTGCACTCATGGCTTCAGCAGTGTCTCTAAAATCCAGAGCCAGGATGGTGCCTGTGTTCTGGGTTGCCCCATGCCTTAAAAAGAAGCCAGGTCCTTCCCAACAAGCCTGTCCAGTAACATTTGCTGAAGGGAAGCCTCTGGCTTGGGGATTCTTATTAAATTATGTTCATGTCTGTGCGGATCAGCCTTTTTCTGTTTCTTTATAGCAGCCTGCCAAACACCAGGACTCCTCCTTCTGGACCTTGATCATTTTGTGTCTGTCGGTCTGGGCCTTTCTATACAAGCTCAGTCTCTTCCACGTATACCATAGTACTGCTTATCTACTTTTCACTGTTCATCTCCTTCTCTTTCTCTCGTTGATGGTCTCACTTTTCCCATCTCTCACCAGCTGAGTGTTGTGCCTGCTTTTCCTCTCTGGTGTGTGTTGGGATCTCTGTGTTTTGAAGCTCCCCACCTCCTAATCCCCCCATCTCTTGCTTCCAGCCCCTTGGCACAAAAGCCAGAAGACTCACCCCCTGCAGAGAAGCAGGCATCTGGGTTCTGGGACATCTTTGCCACCAAGTGGCAGCAGGCCTCTGCTTTGGACAAGAAGACAGCCCAATCGGAGTTCAGTGAGCCAGCGGCCGAGTTTAGTGGAATGCCAGAGGAGCGACCAGTTGAGGAGGCTACCTATTCTAACAATGGCAGTGACCTTCGGGAGACAGAAGAAGGTGTCTTCAAGTGGGGTTTCCTAGTCAACAAATTGGCTGAGATAAGGAATAAAACTGCTCCCAAGAGTAACTAGAGAAGAAGGACCTTTCCCATGAGCCTCAGCACAGGGCTGGCCACTCACTCACTCACTAGGAGGAAAACACCCAACATTTAAACCCTTTCCGTCACCGCAAAGGATCCAGCAGCACCATCACCCAAGACATTCACTGTGTGGCAGCAGCATGTCTTTCCCGCCTTTCCGCTGCCCAGCACTGTCCCCCTGAGCCAAGGGGCTGGACTGTTCAACGTGTGATACCCTCTCCCTCAGGGAGTCCAGCCTGCCTTGGGCTGGAAAGACTAGCGCATCCCACAGGCTTTCTCCAACTCTAAGGTCTGTGGGTCACACAAGCCCATTAGTCTCCATGGGCTTTGCTCCCAGTGACACCATCCTGGCCTGAGAAGATGGCTGGGCCCAGGGAGTCCAGCCCAGTGATGCTAAAGGAAGGACCTGTCAGGGTCAGCCTGTGCTGGAGTCTTGCTCACTCACTTTGGGCCATGAGCACCATTTGGGTTGGGAGCACAGAGCTCACCACAGCTCATGTGATAGGGCATGTTGGGGATGACATGGAGGGCCAGCCAGCACCTGTCATGCCCTGAAGAGTCAAGCAGGAAAAGCAGTGAAAACCAGCAGAAAATACCACCCTAGTGCAGCCCTGGTGTCTTTGCATGGCCTGGGAAAGGACCTCACTGCTGGGAAGCAGAATGCAGGAGCGCTTGTCTGAGCTCGACCCCGTCTAAGTTCTGTGTGTAATGCATCTCACACCTCTCTTCCTTGCCATATTGTACAATGTACTCTGAGCCTAGCGGTTAGAGCCAGGATTGACTGGGATGACAGGTTGTCATCTCTTCTCTGTTGTTGGTTTGAGTGACTGCAGTTAAGTCCCTTAATCTTTTTTCAGGACATCTCAAAATGGAAAGGAGGCTCCCTGCTTTCTCCTAAGCATAGCCAGAGGTGATGGAACTGAATCTGCCCCAAGGCCTGATCACTTAAGGCCTGTAGAGGGCATTGCAAAACCAAAGCAGTGGAAGCCCAAAACCTGAGGACATGCAGATCTGTGTATTGTAATTTCCCATCCCATCTCTGGCCCACCCAAAGCTTTCAGGAGAGACCAGGTGGGGTGCCTGGCCTGAGACACCTGAAAGGGGCCTGGTTTGCAGAAAGAGCAGAGCACCCACCTCAGAATATCCAGACCCCCATCAAACGTGTTCCCTCACATTGGATACCCCAAAAATGAAGAACCAAAGGCTGTTTTCACACAGCATTTTTGTTTCGAAACAACGAGGTTGTTTTGAAACAAAAAAAACCCATGTTCACATGACGCACAGTTGTTTCAAAACAATGGGAACCCGTTGTTTCAAAACAACGGTGTTGTTTCGAAACAAGTTAAACCCCATTTAGGGGCAAAACAACCTTGTTTCGAAACCATTGTTTCGAAACAATGCATGTGAACATGTTGTTTCGGAACAAGGTGTTCCGAAACAACATTTGAAGGGCTGCCCCCTCAGCACCCTGGCCAGGGAACCCTCAGTACCCTGGCCAGGGTGCTGAGGGGTGTCCCCTGGCCGGCAGAGTGGGGCTGCAGGC
>ML681963.1:47027077-47058534 GCA_007922195.1 Podocnemis expansa
GGCTTTAAGCCGGCGGGGATCAGCGCTGGGCTGCGCTGAACCCCGCTGGTGCCTGCAGCCCCCTCCCCAAGCGAAATAGCATGTTCACACTGTAAACTTGCTATTTCATTTCCCACCTTTTTCCTTATTTTGAAATAACTTTTTGTTAATTCGGCATAAGTTATTTCAAAATAAGGTGTTATTTTTATATAAGTTGTTTCGAAATGACATATCGAAATAACACCCTGTGTGTGAACACAGCCAAAGATCACTAGATGCTTTAAAAAGCTTGGCCAAGACAGATTCCTTAATACATCATGTAACCAAGACAGAGACTTCTGGCACTTTCTTTAGCCAAAGCCTGGAAAAGAAGGAGCCAGATCTTTGGTCAAGCACCCCAGATTGGACAGGGCCTGCAGTTTGATTGGCCCTGACCTTTGTGGAATGCGAGTGAAGCATTTTCCTGCTGCTGTGGCTGTTTAATGCTGATGATGTCATTTGCAGTGAGTTTCAGCTGACCATTGTCAGATTTAGAAGTGTCTGAAGTAAAGAACTTGACTCCTTCCCTCAACCCCCTTTTCCACAATGCCAGGATGCCACTAGGGCAGAGTTTGTTTCTTCGCTTCATTTCTACCATGGTCAGAAGCAAGCTGGGAGCCGTGTGGCAAACGACAGTCACATCTTTGCAGCCAGAAAGCCGTTTGAATCTTTCATGCTGTTCCAGTTATGTCTGCAGAATATGTGAGCCACAGGGGCAGGGTTTAGTGACCAGATGGCCCCTGGCTTTACTTAACAATCCAGGAAGACAAGATTACTCAGGGCCAAATCCTCAGATAACATAGATTGGCACTGTGCTAGTGATGTACACCCCCCCCCCCGAGTCAAAATGAGATGAGTTTAGCATTCTCAGCTTAGTCCCTAGGAGATCAGGCATGTTATACATAGGGCTCTGTGAATTACCTGGCCCTTGATGTGGTGAAAGTTCTTTCTCTGCCAAGCTCTCAGATAATTCAGTCTCAGTTTGGCCCAATGACACACCTACCCCCATTACCAAGTCATGCAGCCCCCTCTCCTGCTCTGCTTTCCGAGGTGGAAACCCAAGGAGAGATAGATTCACATAGGGAATAGATGAGCTGTGAGCCACTAGGCTACCAAATTCTCTCAGTCTCTATTCTGGCAGCAGTGCGTTGGACACCAAGAAACATTTAAACTAGCTTCAGTTCCTGCATGGACTGAATCACATCCCTTCAAACATCTCTAGCTGGTCAACAAGATTTTGCAAAAGCACCTCCACCCCCTCCATATTCCCCCATCAGCTCCTTAAGTGCCCAAATTGTTGTGTGGTGCTAGTGTCATGTCCTGCAGTTGAAATACCCAAGGTGGGTAGATTCCACATGAATCCTATGGCTTAGCAATTTGCTTCTGGTCCAGTTTGACATCACCACCCCATCACTAATTTCTCATTAATAAGAATAAACCCTCTTACAACTTTTCCTGCCCCCAAGTTCTGTGAATAAGAGTGCTCATTCACCAATGTGATTTATGTGATCATATGCCAGAAATGTCCCTCTGCCTTATATATTGGACAAAGAACACAGTCTGCGCAAAAGAATAAATGGACACAAATCTGACATTAGAAATCACAACATTCAAAAACCAGAAGGTAAGCACTTCAATCTTTCTAATCACTCTACTGATGATTTATTAATAGCTGTACTTAAACAAATGGATAACAAATCAAAGCTTCAGAGAGAAACAGCAGAATTGGAATTCATATGCAGATTTGACACCATCAATTTAGGGTTAAATAGAGACTACAATTTTTTCCCATTACAACATGTAATTTTGCTGTCCTTTTTCCATTTCCTCCCTCCTATGTGCTGTTCTCCACTGTTTGAGTCTAAACAACTGCATTGATTTGCTGTAACAGTTTGGCCTGATCCTATGACTTACACATCCCTGCATTTATTTTCCTCCCCTTCATCTGTACTTCTCCGTCTTCAAGAGTCTGATGCAGTGGGACTTTCTCCCCCAAAAGCTCATGTGATAAATAAATTTGTTAGTCTTTAAAAGCGTCACCAGACTCCTTGTTTGTTTTGCTGAACTAGACTGACACAGCTACCCTTTTTGAAATGGCCACCTTTAGTCATCCTGACTTGGTGGTTGTTCCTAGAGCAGCCACTAAGTGTCAGTAAATCTACAGCATCAGAAAAGATCTGATCTAACACTGCAGTTTTCATTCATAGAAATGATCTTTGCGGTCATGGACCTAGCCGGACCTCCTGCCTTGCACAGCTTCAGCAAGGCGTATGCAAGTGTAAAGATCTGTGTAACTAGCACACCCAGTAAAAGCACCTAGGTACAGAAGTTCCAGCTGGTTAATTTTCAGCACCAGCTGAGCCTCTTCCCTGTGTCAGCTAGAAGGTAACTCTCCCACAGACTTTCTGAAGGATTTCTGTGGTTAAGAGAAGAGTGAGCTGCTGGGTCCCCCCCCCCCCCCAAGCAGAACAGCATTAGAATAGCGAGTGAGTATCCCAAACAGTGTGTAGTGGGGTCCCCATCACTTCAGACCACTCCTTGCAGTAGCCAAACTGACCGCAATCAGTAGCACCAGGCATAATGTGTTAACAGTGCATGACATGCAGTAGGGCACCCAACTGGAAGGGCCCTTCCACTCAAGCACCTCAATGATTAATTACTATGACTTGTGTGCACTTGCCAGGCCCAAACGCCACAGGTAGCGAGAGCCACTTGGCCCTAGGACTTGGCTGCACTCCTGTCCAGTGGCTCGCATGCCAAGCTGTTGAGGAGGCCCAGTGCAAGGAAGGTGCTTGGCCTTCTAGTCAGTGGGGGGAGCGAGCTGGGGCAAGGTTCTGGATAAATATGTCTGTGCTGATCTGGACGGAGGCCCAAACTCACGTGATCCAAGACACCAATCAGGCTTTGGATTGCACCTGTTGTCAGTCAGTCATAAGAGGGGCTAGTTTCAAATGACCCGTCCTAGAGACAGAGGCACCGTCTTGGTTTTTCCACCTCTTTCAACCCCAAGTGCTGCTTGGTTTAGGAGCCATCTTGCCTCTCAACAGCCTATGCCCAAGAGGCTCCCTTCCGTGGCTCTCCAAAAAGAACCATTTCCCCATTAGTCATTCCTCCCAGCAAATTATAGGCCTTTCTACTGGGTCCAGCTGTGAGGCCAAACTCCCCCTGACCTTCTAACTCTAGCAGAAGGCATGACCCCAGCAGGCAGCTGCCATCTCCCAGGTGGGGAATGCAGAGGACATGAAAGGAGTGGGTGGGTTCAGCGCTTCCTGAGATAATCCACCTCCCCTTCCCCTGCACACACTGAATGTCAAGATTAAAGGGAGCCATTCATCACAGCAGAGCTTCTGGAGTGCAGTGGGCGCCAGAGCCTTTCTGCACCTGGAAAAGGAGGGCACAGGGTCATGGGGTCTGAAAGGATGATCTCATTCATCCCTTGGAGTGCTCTCTGGCAGGTTCCTGTCAGATTGCAAGCCACAGAAGGCTCATTCTGCTCCACGGAGCTCAGCTCCACCCTGCAAAGACTAGGAGGGCGAAACAAGACAATCAAAGAGCCTGAAGGCAAGGCCACTGGTGGAGGTAAAAGGGGGCCTCAGGAAGGCAGAGCCTGCTAGTGTCTGCCTGCAGCCCCTCAGAGGGAATTGGCCCCAGCCATCATGGAAAATTAGATTCTCCTGCCAACGCTGCTCACATCATTAAGTTACAGGTGTCTACGTGCTGCACCACATAGTAGCTCGGAAAGCCTTTAGCATTAGCCTGTCAGGTCTGGGTGCACGGCCAACGCCCCCTCCACGCTGCAGCTGCAGCTATATAGGTGACAGTGATCCTGACCCTCCCAGTTCCTTTTTCAGCCATCAGCATCCGTTTGGATCAGTGTTTTCTTGTGAAATGCAAGGACCTGTCTTTTCGTGTGAAACTCAAAATGCCAGGTTTCAAGCTGTGCTTAGGATGCTACAAGGCTTTCCTGATGGACGACCTGCACGAGAAATGCCTCACTTGTTTGGGTGAGTCCCACCTTACAGCGGACTGCCCCATCTGCCGCTCCTTCAAGCGGAGGACTCAGCTGGAAAGGGAGCGCCACCTCCACCTAATTTCGGGGACTGGAGCCGCTCCGCTCGAAAACGGCCGAGCCACCAGCACTCTGCCGGATTCTCGATTGGCCAGGGCTCAAGATCCTCGCCAGTCGCTGGTACCGGGCTCAAAATCTCGGCCCTTAACAGTACCCCCTCAGCACCAACCCCGCTGGTCTCCCAGTAGCGTTCCAGCTGCCCCGGATAGGGCTCCAGCTCAGGCACCAGCTCGCCAAGGGCATTTAAACCCGGCTTCAGTGCAGAACAAGAAGAAACCGGCCACAGCGGCACCACCTCCCTCGGCACTGCTAGATACGGCACCGCCCACAAATCTGGCACTGCCCATAAGGCCAGCACCACCCATAAGTATGGTAATGCTGGACCCGGCCCCGTCGCCGATACCCCTGCTTCCGGTGCCGTCACTTCCGGTGCTGTCAGATTCAGCACCGGCAACACCTGCACCAGTACTGGTATTGTCGCGGGCCTCTTCACCCCTCTCTGACCCAGCACGGTCAAACCCGGTACCAAGTTCTACGGCTCCGCCTCATCGTTCCTGCAAGGAACTCTCCGTACCGGACTGCCGGGTGTCGGGGGGGTAGGTCATCCAGATCGTCATCATGAAAACTCCTTCCCCCCCCCCAGGAGGAGTGCCCGAGAAAGCAGGCCTGGAAAAGCTCCATGTCACCGGGCTCAAGGGGAAGGCACCCATCAGGGGAGGCACCTGGTCCCCTCATGCCGCCTATGCCACCGTCGAGGTCCCCGCACAACGAATGGACCCTCCACTGGCTGAATGCAACAGCAGACGATACCTCTTCCCGTTATGCCCGCTCGCCAGCACTGGTGTCTTCGGATTTCTCCGATGATGAGCCAGACCCTGATTCTACCCAACGAAGCAGATCAAGGGCCCCATCATCTTTGTCACCTGACGAACGCCTAATCAACACATCGGCCGACCGCGAAGGGGATCCTCGCGTCAAGCAGGACCTTCTCCGCCGCATGGCAGTGAACCTGAAGCTCAAGCTAGGGGTGATCCAAGTGGAGGATGATTCTCTCTTTGACGTGTGCCGTAGAGCCCCGTTGGCTAAGGTCACAATCCCCTTGCACACCAGGGTGTTCTGCATCGTCCAGGAACATTGGCAAACGCCTTCCCTGATCCCGCCAGTGTCCAAAGTAGCAGACAAGAAATATTCTGTCTCCCCAGAAGGATTCCTCTTCCTGGTTCATCACCTGGCCCCAGGATCCCTAGTGGTCAACGCAGTTAACCAAAGGGAGAGGCTAGTACCATGCCCAAGGTCAGCCTAATACCACGCCCAAGAACAGAGAGGTGAGAAGGCTTGACCTGTTGGGCAGGAAAGTTTATTCTTCTGCTGCCCTCCAGCTGCGCATCTCAAATCATTCAGCCTTGATGATGCACTACATCTTCAACCTGTGGGAAGCTCTACGAAATCTCCAGTCAGCTATCTCCGAGGATCACCTGAGAGACTTTGAGGCAATGCTGGACGAAGGAGAGAGAGAGTCCAGGGATGCCCTTGCGGCAACTTGGGATGCAGTGGACACAACAGCACATATAATGGCATCGGCAGTGGTGATGTGCCGTCTGGCCTGGCTCCAGAACTCCGGTCTCTCCATGCAGATGCAACAGATTATCCAGGACCTCCCCTTCGAAGGTCCCAACCTCTTTGCACCTTCCACAGACACGAAGCTGCATGGTATGAAGGACTCGAGGGCTACACTGAGGTCCCTCGGGATCTACACCCCTCAACCTGTAAGACACTCCTTGAGGTTGCACCAGCTACAACAGCAGTTACAGCAACTGAAACAACAGCTGCAACTGCAGATGCATTTTCTGAGATCTCTCCAGTTTCCCCAGCACCACCTCGGGGACCTAGGCAAGGATAAAGGCTGATCAGGTAAAGGGGGTAAGCTGGGTGCCTCCCAGTCGGGATGGCGTGGACAGGGGTCGGACCGTTCGTCGGGCTGCAAACAGTGTTTTTGATGGTCCCCCCCACCCCGAGGGCAGCGCTCCAGAACCCCTGTTCTCCCCCCACCGCCTCTGCCACTTCGCCCCACGATGGACCCGGGTCACATCAGACCAGTGGGTCCTTGGCACAGTGGCCAGAGGATACCGCATCCAGTTCCTCTCAACCCCCTGGGACAGAAAACTGCCCCCTCTCATAATCCCAGAGAACCCCGATCTGTGAGGCAAGCTCGAGGCCAAATGCCAGAAGTTACTCTCCCTCGGGGCCATCGAAAAGACTCCCAAGAGGGAACGTGGCAAAGGGTTCTATTCCCGCTACTTCCTGGCCCCCAAACCCAACAGGGACATACGGCCCATTCTAGATTTCAGAGCTCTCAACAAAAACATAAAGAAAATAAAATTCCGCGTGGTCTCCCTACCACAGATCATCCTGTCCCTGTCCTCAGGAGCGTGGTTTGCACCCCTCAACCTAAAGGACGCTTACTTCCACATAGCCATTCGACCCCACCACAGGCGGTTTCTCAGGTTTGTAGTGGCTCGATGCCATTACCAGTTCACCGCCCTCCCCTTCGGGTTATCGCTAGTCCCCAGGGTGTTCACAAAGTGTGTCACACCAGTCGCAGCATTCCTACGCAGGAGGGGTGTAAGAAGCTACCCCTACCTAGATGACTGGCTCATAGTGGGCAAGTCAAGTCAACAAGTACAAGACCATGTCGATATGGTAATGAACCTGCGCAACTTCCTGGGCCTCCGCATAAACTTGGGCAAGTCCAAGCTTTGCCCCACTCAAGACATAGAGTTCATTGGGCACGCTTAAACACCCAACAAGGCACCGCATCCTTGCCCCTGTGAAGATTTCGGTCCATCTGGACCATCATCACGGAGCTCCAGGTGTGCAGGCTGACCACAGCGTGCAGATGCATGCAGCTCCTGGGCCACATGGCAGTGGTCACATTGGTAATCCGAACAGCCCGCTTGCGGATGCGACTGTTCCTGCTCTGGTTCATCACAAGCTTCCGACCAGAAAGGGACCACCTAGACAAGGTAATCTTGGTACCCTATTATGCCCTGGAGTCCCTCCAAATAGGGAAGGACCCCGACTTCGCAATGGGGGGGAATTCCATTCAGGGAGTCCAAGACCTCAGTGACCCTGATAGTGGATGCCTCTGACTCGGGATGGGGTGCCCACCTGTCCGGGGACCTCTCCATGCAAGGTGTCTGGAACCCTGAGGACAGCCTCCTCCACATAAACGTGAAGGAGCTCAGGGCCATCAGATTGGCCTGCACAACCTTCCTAGACCAAATCCAGGGTAGGGTGGTCCAAATCCTTTCAGACAACACAATGGCCGTGTTCTGCATGAACTGTCAAGGGGGAATCCGCTCCTCGGCACTTTGCGAGGAAGTGACCAAGCTTTGGCAACTAGCGATAACCCATCACTTCATGCCAACTGCCGCCCATCTTCCCGGGGTGGACAACGGCATAGCAGATTCACTCAGCAGAAAGCCACTGGTGAATCACGAGTGGTCCCTCCACAACGAGGTCTTCTCCCTGCTGACAACCTGAGGGGGAACCCCTCAGATCAACCTCTTTGCCACAGCACAGAACCACAAATGCCCTCGGTTCTGCTCCCTCCAAGGTTGGGAGAAAGGTTCTCTCAGCAATGCCTTCTTCTTCAATTGGTTGGGAGCCCTAATATATGCCTTCCTGCCAATTCCCCTGATTCACCGGGTGCTCCTGAAGGCCCTCGTGGATGAGGCACTCATCATCCTGATAGCCCCGGACTGGCCTAGGCAACACTGGTTCCCTCTCCTTCAAGACATGTCAGTGAGGACCCTGCTCCGCCTCCCATGGTGGGTGGGCCTTCTGACACAGGACCTGGGACGCCTTTGGCACCCCAACCCGGGCCTTCTGCACCTGGCAGCCTGGATGCTCTCTGGCTCAGTGAGCAAGAGAGACGTTGCTCAGATAGGGTTAAAAAGGTCCCAGTTGGTAGCAGAATACCCTCCACCAGGTCCACCTACATGGCAAAATGGAATCACTTCTCCACTTGGTGCCATGATAAAGACATAGACCCTACCTCCGCACCAATTCAGGCAACTCTAGATTACCTTCTTGACCTAAGAGAGAAAGGCCTGTCCCTGTCCTCATTGAAAGTCTGTTTGGTGGCAATCTCAGCCTTTCACCAACGAGTAGATGGGGCTCCACTCTTTTCACACCCCATCTGCCATAGATTCCTGAAAGGAGTGGAAAAACTTTCTCCCCACATCCGTAACCTCACCCCGCAGTAGGACTTGAATGTTGTGCTATGGGCTCTGATGGAACCGCTGTACAAGCCCTTGGACTCAGCCACCCTGCTTGTGCTGTCCTGGAAGATGGCTTTCCTGGTAGCTGTTACCTTGGCCAGAAGGGTCTCAGAGCTACAAGCCCTATCCTCTGAACCCCCATATACGTTTTTATTCTCCAGACAAGGCGGTCCTGCGTCACCACCCCTCGTTCTTGCCCAAGGTTGCCACTCCCTTCCACATGAATCAAGAGATCTGCCTGCCAGTCTTCTATCCAGACCCTCAAGTGACAGAAAATCAGAGACGGTGGCACACCCTGGATGTGAGGAGAGCGCTCCTAATCTATATTGAGTGTACACGATCTTTCCAGAAGATCTCCCAACTGTTTGTGGCAGTCGCGGAACGCATGAGAGGTTCTCCGGTATCCTCCCAATGCATCTCCAAATGGACTGTGAACTGCATTAAAGACTGCTACAGAAGGTCAAACAGACCTCTCCCAGAGACTGTGCAAGCCCACTCTACCAGAGCTCAGGTGTCTTCCACGGCCTTCCTCGCTAAGGTCCCAATCCAAGAGATCTGCAGGGCTGCTATGTGGTCGTTGATACATACCTTCACAACGCTACGCCATTGCCCAACAGGCGAGAGATGATGCCACTGTGGGCAGAGCTGTACTCAGTGTGGGTAGACTGTAACCCCTCCCACCATCCTTGGGTACAGCTAGCAGTCACCTGTAACTGAATGATGTGAGCAGCACTCGAAGGAGAACGGTTGGTTACTCACCGTAACCGTCCTTCTTCGAGATGGGCTGCTCACATACATTCAGATCCCTCCCACTGTCCCCGCTAACGGAGTTGGCAAAGGTATATGGGACTGGGACGATCAGGGTCACGGTCACCTATATAGCCGCAGCGGCGGTATGGAGGGGGCGTTGGCCCTGTGCCCAGACCTGACAGGCTAATGCTAAAGACTTTCCGAGCTACCGTGCGCTGCGGCACATAGACAGCTGTAACTGAATGTATGTGAGCAGCCCATCTCGAAGAAGGACAGTTACTGGTGAGTAACCAACCATTCTCTGGAGCGGTGCTGAATTCTGCTGATGGGAGAAGTGGACGGGAGAAATGGGGATGCTGCATACCCCAGCCCAGGCATGTCCATGATCCTAATTGCCTCCCCTCTGCCTATCCCACTGCTCTCCTCCAGCGGGGACAGGAGGGGCAATGGCTTAGCCTTACAGCCTGGGCCACTTCACTCTGTTGCTCTGCTCTTCTGTGGAGTGCAGGGTGGGGGGCTCCTGCAGTACGACTACCCTGGAGCCTTAGGTCAACTTAAGGACAGTTGAGTCGACCAACAGACTCCTGCCGCCACACTGGGATTTTATTAAGTCAGCTTAAGAGCTTCCTTACGTTGACTTAAGTTAACCTTATTAAGTCCCCTTAAGCCAACATAGATGGGGAAAGCCCTTAAGTAGACTTAATTGGCCTCCAGGCCCCCTCCCAGAGTTCCCGGACACCAGGTACAGCTACCCACAATGCACCACTCCACCATCAACCTAGCGCCTGCCATTGTGGATGCAGGCAGTCAGCAGTTTTCAGTGTGGACTCTCTAAGTCAACTAACAAGGTCGACTTTAAGTCAACCTTGTTAGGTCGACTTAACAGTCTCCAGTGTAAACATACCCCAGGAGTCTAGAGAAAGGCAGCTAGGTTGCAACTCCAACACATCCTCAGTTGCTGGGCCCAGCTGGAGATTGCCCACAACAGGATTTAAAACACAGCTGGTTTTATTCAGAATCTTTCAGATCCAAATGCCATGAAACAATAAAGGAAGTTCTGCAGCCCAAGGGTTCCTGGGACTGGCACAGTCAGATCCCACAGCAACCCATGCAGCATGCTGCTGTTAGTTCACGTTGGCTCCTGCTCTCACTGTGCAGCCAGGGCCTACCACTCTCCAGCCTGCTAGTCATTGCAACACCTCCGACCATCCGTCACTGGATCCATTGGTGAGGGAGGTGATCATGCAGCCAGAGAAGTCTTTTTCTCCCCTGACTTACCACCTCATCCACTGCAACATTAGCTGCATCAGTGAAGGGACCAGACAGAGAGCAGAGGAAGATTAAAAGGCCAGTGGCGCAGGCATGGCGCAGACAATTTGCCTCCCCTTCCAGCCCCTCAACTCACACACTCAGGTGCCCCCTTTTACCTGCCAGCCAGGGGGTGAGACTCAACCAAGGCAGAGCAGCAAAAGCAGCGACACAGCCCAAGGGGAGCTATTCCAGAGCCCCTTCCACCACCCCCAGCACAGTAGCACCTGGCACATTTTAAAACACCATGAAAAAACCTCCAAAGGGAGAGGTGTCAGTCAAGTTCAGCAAAACAAGCAAGGAGTCCTGCAGCACTTTTAAAGATGAACAAATTTATTTATCACATTCAAAGCATCTGATGAAGTGGTATTTTCTCCCCCAGAAGCTCATGTGATACGTAAATTTGTTCATCTTTAAAAGTGCTGCAGGACTCCTTGCTTGTTTCATAAAAAGGACAGTCCCATATGGGTCCTGGGAGGTGTGACCTGCACCCTTCCCCTACTCAAGCTGGATTGGAAGCAGCTGGGAGCCCGCGTCTACACTACAGTCCGCCCCATCGGCAGCACCGAGGCAGAAAGGCATTTCTGGATCCGCCCCCTCCCACCGGGTTCGCTGCTCACACATAGGCAGAGCAGCAGGAAGGAGCCAGCTTAGGGCATCTTCCTCATTCCCCTGGAGCATCTATTTCCCCCTCTGCCTCGTTCCTGCCCTAGGCTTCCTCCTGCCCCAACTGAGGGGAATGGGGGGTTACCACTGCCATCACTAGAGGCAGGACTGGCAGGTGTGACCAGTGGCAGGAAGGTCCCTGAGCTGGTATGGAAATCACTTGCCACCAGCTATTGAGACCATGGGGTTGCTACAGGCTGAACTATCCCCTTTCCTCAGACAGTGGACTCCCTGGCCATGGCCCAGGCTCTCTGGCAGCCATAGAGCCACTTGATCACCCGGGCATTGCGCTCGACAATGGAGACGGTTGAGTAGAGCCGTGTGCCCAGCTCCTCTGTGCCTCGCCCAGCTTCACAGCCACTTGAATGGGCCAGCCCACTGCACTCTGAGCCAGCCGAGTCCAAGCTCCCTGGAAGCCAGGAGGAAGTCGCATCCGAGGCAGTGGGCCCAAACCTCTCCTTGCCCAGCCCCTCCACCAGGTCCTGGTCCAAGCCACAGTAGTTAAAAAACCTTTCCTTTTCTGAGAGAGGCAAGGAGCAGCCTCGACACAGCTCCCGCTTGGCACCCTTCAGGCCTGGCTGCAGCTGGGGGCTGGACAAGGATCCCTGACTGCTGTGTGAAGGCTGCACTGTGGGGCTCACACTTGGGCTGAAGATGCCATGACCTGGGCTCTGCCTTCTAGCTGCCTCCTTTTCCACTGGTACCCACACCATGGGGGCCTCATCTCTCTCCAGCTCCCACTGTTCATTTCCCAGGCCCCTGGAGGAGTGGGATGCAGTCTGTTTGTCTCTCAGAGGCACCTGGAAGAGCCGTCTCACCAGGCCATAGACCTTGGCATTTTCTTTGTTGATGGCCGTGCAGTCCCGTTTCTGCCGGTAGATAATGAGTGAATCGGGCCTTAGGAGGCGCTTGCCGCTGCCTCTACGCACCACGGGGGACTGAGGGGAAGGCAGCTTCCTGGGGCCGTTTGCCTTGGGGCTGTCTCGGCCCAGCTCTGAGCTCTGACAGATTTCGTGGCACTGGTGGAGACTCAGGCACCTCCTGCTGCGAGGGGAAGGCCGTGTGGGGCAGCTGCGTAGCACTGGCTCCTGGCGACTGTTGATCACTTGCTGGGTTTTGACATACTTGGCTTTGTCAGCTTCTAGCCTCTCCACAGCACTTGGGGTGCGACCTCCGCTCCCCACCTCAATCTGCCTGCGAAGATACTCTGGGCCTCGATTCAGCAGCCCCAGAGGTGATGTGCTACTTCCAGGAGACACAGGCCTCATGTTCTTGTCCACTCTCACCTTGACTCTCAGGGACAGGGCACAGCAACCTGTAGTGGGGAGTCCCTTGGGGGGACCATAGCACAAAAGCCCAGAACCCCGAAATCCATACTTTTCTAAGCCCTGTCCCTTGAGTGGGCTGCCATGGGAGCCCTGCTGCCCTGGTGTGTCTGTCCTCAATTGGCCACGTGACACTGTTGTGGCTCCTCACCAGTCAGATCCTGTATCCAAGCAGGTCTCTCCAGCACTGGCTCCTGTGTCCGCAGGGAGCCCCGTAAAGCACTCTGCTCTTTACCCCACGGCAGAAGCCAGCCCTCCGTGACTGTGGAAAGGTGCCCTCAGCCTGCACACGGCCCGTTGGGCCCAGCAAGCACTACCAGTTCAGTTCTCAACCTGGAAGGAGAGGACGGAAGCGGTTAGAGATAGGAAAGTCATAGCAGACACCACAAGTGAAGGGCTCTAACTGAGTAATGGCCAGAAGCCATCCGTCCCCAGACCAGGGAATGAACTGGTCCAGCCACAGGAGGAGCTGAGAGGTCTTCTGTATGTGGATGGGACATGGACAATGTGACAACCAAGCTTCCCCCAGGAGGAGGGCAATTCTGAGCAGGAGTCATCATCCCAAGGGGAGCCGCCCTCCAGCTGGGTCATTTTCACACATACTCTTCCTCTTCCCCTCACGAATGCAGCACTGCCCTGTGGCCATCGACCCACCACGCCAGGGTACTATGGCACCTAGGTGCTATAACCCTCAGAACCCCACTTCACCTGCTGCCAGCTGGTGGGTGTGGCTGTGGAGGATGCAGTGCAGTTGGGAAGGGACCGTACCCAGCATGGCCCTCTCCATAGCAAGCAGTAGCGTGCCAGCTGACCTGCATTAGACAGAGATGGCTCGAAGCAAGACCCTTGGGACCAGGCTCTGCATTTGGCACCCAGACATGGCAGCAAGGGTGAGGGTGGCCCAGCTCTGCTGCCTGTGAGTTGCCTTGGGGCAAAATGGTAAAGGATTCAGGTGTGCAAGGAAGACAAGAGTCTGCGGGAGTAGATGGGAAGGTGTCCTTTCAGGCCCCATCTCCCCAACAAAAATGGAACTTAGGGTCACCCAGCTTGAAGTTTCTGGTTTGTGCCTTGTCCCCCCAGCTCCACCATGACAAAGATGAGCACCCAGACAGTCAAGAGCCCAAGAAGAGGTGGGCGAGAAATGGAGAATAGTGTTACTCTGGAGGGGAGTGGATGGGAGAGGAAGAGGAGGAGAATTAATTGGCTGTGAGGCAATCCGGAGCAGAGAAGGAGCTTGATTTTCTTCTCCAATAAAGGGGCTGGGATAGAGGCTATTGTGAAGCAACCACCCTAGGGACTGCATTCAACACATAAGGAGGAACCCTCAGTATGGCATGGGGCCACTCTGCAAACAAGACTGAGTCTGACAGGATGGGAGGGGGTGCCTGAACAGCACTGAGGAATCCCCTCTGTCCCCCAGATGTGCTTTTGGAGGAATTGGGCAGCTGGCTGGGGCTGCAGTCTCAGCAGGTTTTTTTATCCCACCTCTAGAGCAAGGTGTTGCAGATGTGACGGGTGGCTCAGAGTGGCATGTGTCAGGCTGTATGGTGATTTCTGAGACCAGCACAACTTCCCCACCACCAACTCTGGCTCCTCTGAAATGCCATGCCAGAGAGGATAATGGAAAATGAGAAGTCTTGGGCTGCGCTCTGCCAGGATGTCACCTCACTTCAGGAGGACTCAGAGTCAAGGAGAGCCCATGGGCACAACTGCCCTGCTTGCATGCTGACTGGCTAGTGCTGATGTGCAGCTAAGGGGCTGGAGGGGATGGAAATGGGCTTTTTTCTAGATAGCAGCAGGCTCTTAGTGGGAACAACTGCTGCAGGAAAAGGAAGGCACTGAGCAACCTGTGACCTTGCCTTGGTTATTGCAGAGCTTCCAAGAAAAACTTAAACCGGAAAAAATACTGGAGCCAGCAGCCTTATCTTTATGGCCTAATGGTAGCAGAACAAAGACAATCCAGCCATCAAGCACAAGGAAGCTACCCAAGCTTCCTAGAAGCCGCCAACTACCTTCTGGACTCAGGAGCAGTGGAGGAGCCAGGTTGTTGGAGCAGCTTGGACGGGAGGAATGAGAGGGCAGGAGGTGGAAAACCCACAAGGGCGTTTCTGGCTCCACTTGCCTTCCTCCACTCGCTTTCCCGTGTGGCTTGGAATAATCACAGCTTCTGAGCGGCCCCAGGGTTGGGACAGGCTCCCGTCTGGGTTTCCCTATTCAGAAAGGAAAACAAAAAGGGCTTTTTTTAACCTGGCTGAATTTCAACGACAGTGACTCCACAGTGCCTCTTGACAGTTAAAACAAACAAGGGGTCCTGTGGTACTTAAAGATTAACAAGTTTATTTATTGCATGAGCTTTCATGGGAGAAAAAAAAAATCACACTTGGCTGCCCCTTTGGATCTTGAGAGCGAGTGGCCCACTGCTTAGCCCTGAAGAGGGAGGTAAGAGACATGGGTTCTAAGCCTGGATCTCATGTGCTGGGTGACCTTGGGTAAGTCACTTTCTTGTGTTGCTGTGCCTCAGTTTCCCTTCTGGCACTTTGCTTGCCTTGTTTATTTAGATGTCAGCTCTTTGAAGCAGGCAAAGTTCTTAATAGGCATGTGCAGTGCAGAGCCTGTGTGTGCTACTATAGCACAAACAAGAAGCCTAGGGTAAAGGTTTCCAAGTACTACCTGCAGCAGAACCAGAGAGCCTCATCCTGGAACAAGCAGGCCAGTCTTGGAACTGTTATGCTCTGGAGGCTCCAATGCCAGTCAGCTCTAATTCATGTGCAATAAGCTTGAAACCAGCAAGACTGACAAAGAGGCAAAATTTCCCACAGCTTTGCTCCGTGAACAATTCGTAATTCATGGGAGGCCCTAAAAGGAGCAGTCAGAGGTCACCGACCATCCGAGGACCTTTATTAGCCCACTGGGCACAGTGATCTTCTACGTGAGGATCCTGCCAGGGAGAGACTAGAACAAAGCAAAGACTAACTCTAATGGGCTGGCTAATGAGGGGCCAAGGGTGGGACCAGAGCAGTAAATCAAATGTTGAAGTATTTACTGAAGTTGACAGCAGCTAGAGTCAGCCACAGAAGCCGTAAATGCCCAAAGCAGATGGTTTCCTTTCTCAGAAGAGACAGGAATGGCTCTGAAGAGCCCCCCTCCAGGAGGCACAGAGACTGATCGGAAGCTAATGGTTAACCAACCTTCCTGCCCTGGGAACTGCAGTCCAGGCATCACCACTGCTGGGGAAAAGCCTGTTTACACTCCACCTGTATTTCCTCCCCACACAATTCCCCACCAGCCTGCCCAGGAGACAGGGAACACTCAGGATGAAACCCCGGCTAACTTGTCACATAAACACTTGGCCTGTCTCAGGTGAGGATCTTACAAATGAGAGCAAAATAAACTTTTCAACATCCCCAGGTCTCATTCGCCTGGGGGGGGGGACGACTGAGGCATAAGGCAGTTAGGCAAGTTGCCCAAGATCTCACAGGAAGTTGGTGGCAAAGCCAGAGCTCCCAGCCCTGTTCTGCTTGGAACAAAGCTAACAGAGACCCCTGAGAAGAGAAGCAAGAGTCTAGACTGAAGAAGAGGCAGCAAGTGAGGTTTGATATTGTTGTGGTAGAAAGGGAAGGATCAGCAACAGTCACTGAGTTACTGAATCCAGTACTCAAACCCGCCACCAGCTAAGCCTCATTTTCTTCTGCCTGTCCTGCCCTTTAATCCCACCACACACCTCTGACCTGTATTGTCTTGCAACAGACCCCACAGGCTGCAGATCAGCAAGATTTTCACAAGGAAATATGCCACACAAGAAGAGGCTGCCCAGGGTATGGCAGTCCCTGGTTTGGTCATGCAAAAAAGGGCAGAGATGCCTTGTCACCTTCATGAAGAACATTTCCTTGACCAGTTCTGCATGCAAAGAAAGAGCAGGAACTTCAGCTGCAGCTCCCAGGAGAGACATTAAGTCGGTGGGGGAGTGGGGGGCTGACAGACCAACTTCTGTGCTGTTATTAGAGCCCTTAGGAAAATGGAATTTCCATCCTGCAGGGAATCCCTTTTCTTCCACATTCACCTTCATCCCCAATTAGGAGGAAAAGTCAAAACACTGACAAGTTTCAAGTTTCAAAATGAAACACTTATTCAAATCATTTCATTATAGTTTCTCAATTAAAACAAAATCAAAACACCCATGTGATAAAAAAAAATCAACATTTGTTTCCTTGTTTTTTCTTGTCTGCCTGCATCCAACTGTTATCTGTCTTCTTATATGTAGACTGTCAGCTTTGGGGGCAGTGACCGTCTTTGTCCTATATTTGTAAAGCACCTAGTGCAATGGGCTACCAGTGCAGTGACCAAGCCTCCTTCATGCTATCACAATATAAATACATAATACAGTTTCTTTCAGCACAAATCCACATTTTGCATGAGTTTTCAGCTGGAAATTTTTCTACCAGCTTTTGCCCAATGTACCCTATAGAAGTTCCACCACAGATAGAGTCAAAATGAGACTATTCCTACCGCTACAATAATATTTTGCTGGGATTCAGCACCTTGTGGGAATCTTAAAACATTTTACACACATTAATTAAGCCACACACCCATCCAGTATGTAAAGACAGGTTAGAATCACTGTACCCACCTCTGGAGTGGAAGACAAGCAGCCTTGAATCATGCACAGCATCACATCCACCAAGGGCTAGTGCAGGAACGGCAGAAGAATGCTGAGCAGATGAAACTGCAGGGACAGAGAGACAGTTCCAGAGTCAGAATTTGGCCAGGACACCAAAGGCCAGATTTTCAGCAGAGCTCAGCTTGTTTATGAGGGAGTGACCTTGAAAAACTGGCCATAAACTGAGCACTTGAAACTTGGCCCTAAGCACTTTAGAAGATCCAGGCCCAAGACAAGAGCCTCACGGCCAGCACAGCAAGCCCATGTGGTGCTGTACCAAGACCCTGCCGCTGCGTAGTGTGACATACCTCCTTGCCCATTGCCACAGAATCAGACACCTGGCTCCAGTCCCGGAGCTCATAGGAGATAACCCAGATTTCAGGAGATCATGGCATGCTTCGGTCAGAGAGAGCGTGATTTGCAAAGGCAGCAGGAAGGCTCCCTACACCCTGCCATGTGGTTTTCCTCTGGATCCCAACAGTTCTAAAACAAAACCTTTGAGCACCATCCCATGTTAACCCAGGGCCACCACGATGCAAGAGAGAAACCACCCTGCTATAAAAAGCCCAAAGAGCTGAACTCCAGCTTCCTAAACCCAGCACTATAAATAAGCCGTTCTAACACTTGCCCACCTCCCTGGCACATGCCCTTCAGAGACAGCTCTTTAACACAGGGCAGCCCAGTTCTCCACTCCCAAAAGCAACCGGCACAGACCTCCAGGCTCCCCAGCCAAAAGCCCAGCTCCATACCGCAATACCTGATCTCCAGGGCTGCAAAAAGCAAGCCAGAGTCTCAGAGTTGCCCAGAGGCATGGCCCATCACAAGGGACAAGCCTGCAGAAGCTGGCACTGCCACATTGTTCCCCATAGCACTACCCAGGCCACCCATTTTTAGACTTGCTGGGTCCCAGGGCAGGAAACCTAAGCCTGAGCCCATCTGTGTGGGAGTTGAGCTGACAGCCGAACACCTTTGCTTTGCAGCTCCCTTTGCAGTCAAGGGGCCCAAGGAAATTGCTCTGCTCACTACCCCCCAACATCTCCTCTGTGATCCCCCATCCTCACAGCAGAAATTCTACTGCACTGAGTAGGTGCAGCTGTAAGGCCAGGCAGAGCAAGGCAGGGAGCTGCAGGCAACCTGTGGCATGTCGGTGCAGTGGCAGAGCAGGGGGTGCACTCACCCAGCCCCGCTCAGGCATCTCCAGTCAAGTGCCAGCTGGTCCAGCCCTGCCAAGAGCTCCCAGGGCCAACAAACTGAGCAGCCTTGCCTGCTGCTGGAAATACTGTCCAGGAAGAGCCACCCCTCCCAGCCCAGTAACCCTTCCCTCCCACCCCAGTGCCTTAACCCCTTCCCTCCTAACTCACACCCTGCAATAACTCTTCCTTCCTTCCCCACACACCCCTGTTAATTAACCTCTTCTCTCCTGAACCCAGCCTGCATTAACCCTTTCCCTCCCCATTAACACCAGGCTTTAACCCATCCCATCCTGCCCCAGCCAGGATTAGCCCCTTCACTCCACTTTCCATCAGTCTGCATTAACCCCTTCCACTCCATTCCTGGGTCTGTGGCCACATTCCTTTGCTCTGCACAACTGCAAGGTACCCTGCTCCTCCTCCCCACATCTAAAATGCCATCTCCCTCTCTCATCCCATGTGTGGATTAGCTCCTGCCTAGGGTTACTAGATGTCAGGCAAAAGGAGGACATGTCCTTCTTTTTAACCTTCATCTCCTCCGTCCGGCAGGCATTTTAAAAATACATGACTTTGTCTGGCTTTTTACTTACAGGGGTTAAAGCATGCTGGAATGCCTGGAACACCCTATTTTCAGGAGGAAGAGCTCCAGGGCCCCCTAAAACCAGAAGAATATTACATTAGTACTACATTTTCTCCATGTGTCCTCCAATGTCCTCCTTTTCATACTTCCCTGTCTTCCTTTCCATGCTTTGGTATCTGGTAACCCTAATCCTGCCTTACACTCTCCTACACACAGTCTGCCTCCTCCTAACAAGGGGCATTGTTTGCATGAGACAAGCGGGGCAGCTGTTTCCCCCCAAACATTTCATGTCCATGTGCTCCACTGTAGCCTCCATCCCCCTCTCCCCCAACTTTGCAAGAGATACTATAATCACCTATAACAATCTACATGCTGACAAGACGCCCCCCACCCCTGCAAACTCTGCTGCCCCTTCTCCCGATTTCTCTTCTTTCCCCTTTGCACATCTCCCTCATCTTTTCTGATGGGAAGATTTTTGGCTCCCTGCTGGAGCCCTCCTCCTCAATCTCTGTTGCTAGGGCACATAACGGGGGCTCCATCTGCATGTGGCTGGTGAGGGGCCCTGTGGCCGCTATTTCAACCTGCACCCAGGCCTCCCTGTTTATGTGCTGCCCAGAGCAGCACAGGCTGTGGGACTCTGGCCATTTAAGTGGCTGCGGGGGAAGGCTGGACTCATGGATCAGGACACAGATGAGCCACATTCCATGCCAAACTCAGCCACAGGCACCTGGGTGACCTTGGGCATGTCCCATCACCTCTCCAGGCCTCAGTTTCCCTTAACCATAAAGTGACTTCATGCTGTTCAGGGCAGGGGCTCTTGCCAGGTGGCCCCATGTAGGCCAAACAACAAATTATAATAATCTTGGGAGGGCTCTACTTGCTGCTGTAACACAAACAGCAAAGCACCAACACTGCACTGGAGCCATGGCTGGTTAAACAGTGCTCAGGGCCTGACTTTACTCATCCCGTTCCCCCAGATGTTCCAAGAAAGCCCCACAGCCATTAACACCCCCCCACCTTCAAGGGCTTTAGGCACCTGATTCCCATTGCTACAGAGGAAGTGAGGCACCCAAATACATCAGAGGATCTGGGCCTCAGTCCTAGAGTCTAAGTCTCACTCATCTCCGTACCTGCTTTCCTCCCCCGCTGTGTATGGCACTGACTCCACCTTCAAGTCTGAGTCCCACACTCCCTGCTCAGTTTATCTGTGAGCTTGTGCAGCTTGTTCCGCCATTTGGGGTAATGGGAGGTGGAGGAGGCACATCAATGGGGTGGGTGTCTCTGTGTCTGTGCTGGTTGATGATGCTTGGCGCCTCCCAGCAAACAGCTGCTTTCCCCTTTGCCCTCTCCTGCCAGCGCTGCCTCTGGAATGACACAAAGTGATACGGCGCCCAGCTGTTTCTCATTTTACACCTCATTACTCAGAGGCCTGGGCAACAGCAGCCGCTCAACTGCAATTCACCTTCCCTAGGGCACCCTGCAAAGCAGCCAAACACAGAATGACTGCTGGTGGGTGGACTCCGTTGTGTCCATCTGCTGGTTCTTGGGACTAGCAGGGACCACAACGAGGGTGCTGATGGGACCTGCCAGAACTCCTTGGTTTTCTTCATCTCCTGCATTTACTCCCTGCCCCAGCTCCTGCCCCAATACATGCTGCAAAGAAGAAACACCAAAGGTGAATCGGGCCCATTATGGCTCATAAGCCCTGACTCTGTGCTTTAAGCCAGGGTTTCCAAGCATGGGTACGCGTACTCCAGGCGGTATGCAGACATCTTCAAAGGGTGTGTCTAGATAGGTGCCTAGTGTTACAGCAGGCTACATGGAAAGCACTAGTGATGTCAGTACAAACTAAAATTTCTTACAATGACTTGTTTATACTGCTTTACATACTTCTGTTTCAGGGTTGACTAAGATGTTTATATTCCAAGTGATTTATTTGATCATTATTTGGTAAACATGAGAACGTGGGCCATTTTTCAGTAGTAGCATGCTGCGATGCTTGTATATTTTTATATCTGACTTTTGTAAGCAAGTAGTTTTTAAGTGAGGTGATACTTGGGCATATGCAAGACAAATCTGCCTCCTAAAAGGGATACAATAAGGAAAGGCTGGTGTGAGCCACTATGCTAAGCCCTATACTTCCCCTCTCACTGTCCCTTTGCAAGCTTGCATCCAGCTGTCCCTAATAAAAGTGCACTCCAAGCACCCCAGCCAAAGGGACCCTCAATTCTAGACACAAGCCTCAGAAGCAGCACTGGGGAAACGAAAGTCCTGCTGGTGCATGCCCTTAGCAGCTGAAGGGTTAAAGGATGGCTATGCCTTCCTCACTCAGTAGAAGGTTCAAGCCACAATCTTTCCTGGGGAGGTTTACAAATTCCCAGAAGGTGGAGTGAACTGCCAGGGTTTATTTTTACAGCTGCCCCTTGACCTGCCTGGAGGCTCCTCATTCTACAGGGGAACTCCCTGGCTGCCCCCCCAGCAGGGAAAATGACTAGAGTCTGTAAACAACATGTGGCTCACTTCACTTATGTATGATATCAGGCACCCAGCCCAAAGGGATATTACCCACCACCTGCCCCCAGCTCACCCTTCCTCCCAGGGGATGCATTTAGCATCTGTCCTTCTCAGGGCTGTAGCCTGGCTCTGGCAAGGTGCTTATAGCATCCTGGTCCCATTGTCACCAGCGAGACCTAACTTTGGAACACCAAAAACAAGCCACTATTCCATTAGATCAGTGGCTCACAACCACTGTGTTGGGACGTATTACTCTGTCGCCACACAGTGGTAAGTGTGTAGCAGAGAGCTTGGGGAGATGGCTGGATTTGGCTTGGCCGGGTGGGTGGGCTGGTGTTTTCTGTAGGGTAGTGATATGCAACCAAGTGTGTCATGACCTGCAAAAGGTTGAGAATGACTGCAAGATCCTAGCCCTGCAGCCTCACTGTTCATTCTAGGTAGATGGCTTTCCTACAGGGTTATACATTCAATTAAGTCAGCAGACAATGAAAGCTGGGATTGGTTGATAACAGAAGTTGCAACAGTGTTTTTACACACACACACACACACACACACACACACACACACACACACACACACACACACACACACACACACACACACTTTTTAAGTCAATGACCCCTGCTCATATGCTGGCCTGAACCCACAGGGTCTCTGGAAACATGAAGTGGGCTCTTTTAATGGAAACCAGGAGCTAGTGGCAGGTAGTGACTACATCCCTGGCCCCCACAAGGTGTGATGGATGGAAGCCACATGACAAGACTGCAAGCCAGGAGGAAGAGTGACTGGCCAGAAAGTGGAAATGGAAAGCCACATACATTACAGACTGGAGTGGTTTGTTCATACCACAGAAGAACTAAAATCCAGGGCTTAATAGTCACCTTTTACCAGCAGGGTCAGTTCCTTCTTGCAGACCCACACTAGTGGAGCGAGCTGATTGGCCCAGACAGACGCAGCTCTGGGAACAGAAGAGATGTTCCCTTCCACACAGCTAATTGTGTCCCTACCCTGACAGAACTATGCCTGGTGGTGTAAGTTGCACCTACACAAGGGGGTGAGGCTGGCATGGTAGATAGCTATAGTGTGGGCACAGCCTTGGAGCACAAGGTCAGTAGGGTCCATGGCTGTACAGCATATAGCACAAGAAGGCCGAGCACCAAGGTGCCACTGTAATGCAAATCTCATTAGCAGTCATGGTTATAGTGCTGCTTCCCCACAGCCCTTCAATTATTTCAGGATTCTAGCAGTAAACAGATACTCACCACAGCAACTACAGGCCTAACAACAGAACCATCAAAGCAGGCACATATTCCTGCAACAAACCACATTGCCAGCTTTGCCCATATATCTGCACAACAGACACAATTACAGGACCTAATAAAACCAGCTACTCCATCAAAGGTTCATTCACCTGCTTATCCATCAATGTAATTTATGCCACACGTGCCAGAAATACCTTATATATGGGACAAACAGGACAGCCTCTGCATGAAAGAATAAATGGACACAACTCTGACATCAGAAATCACAAAGTTTTAAAACCAGTGGGTCAGCATTTCAATCTTCTTGATCACTCCATTGACAATTTACTAATTGTGGTGCTCAGACAAATGAATACCAGATCAAGGCTTCAAAGAGAAGCTACGGAGCTCTAATTTGTTTGCTAATTTGACTGCATTGCTTCAAGGGTTAATAAGGACTTTGGATTTTTCTCTTATTATGACAGGTGATTTGACCTCATCTTTCTCTGTGTGCTGTTCCCCAGTGTTTGAATCTTAACAACTGCTTTGAATTACTGTTATAGTGTGACCTGATCCTATGATTTACACTTCCCTGTATTTACTCCCTCCCGTTCCGTAAATTCCCCCCTCATCAAAGCAGCTGATGATGTTGGATTTTCTCCCATGAAAGCTCATGCAACAAATAAACTTTTTAGTCTTTAAGTGCCACAGGAATCTGGTTGTTTTTCAGGATTCCTGTTCTTTTCCCCTGCTCCTTGTCGAGCATCCTTCCTTTTGCCCTTATTGAAAGCATTGCATCAAAGCAGAAATGCTGGGATTCCTCTCATTCACTTCATGGTTATCCCACTGAACTGACTTGTCATCTGGCTGTGATGTGGGGGCAGGGGAGAGGGAGGTATGGGGGACAGCTGTCTCTTGGGATTATCCTACAGGACATACTTCCATTTTGCCTGATTATTTGTGGCACCTGATGTACCCGAGTCTCAGGTTCTCCACAACTCACAGGACCTCTGCAACTTCACAGCTTGATGGTTAAACCCATCAGTTAAAAACCAAGGGGGTGCCTCAATACAGCTGGGTCTTGCAGTAGGAACAGGCCCAAGCTATGCTTTAATCCTGCTACAGCGCAAGGGTGAGTTCAATCGAAATTGCAGCCAGCATGGTCTGCGCAAGACACTGGTAGTGCTCAGGGGAAGATTATGGCAGAGGAGGCCAGGGTTGCTAGCCTAGTTCGATCTGCTTTCCCTGACTAGTGAAGGGCAGGGTATCTTCTGAGAGCCATGCACTGCTGACCCCACCCTCATCCCTAGAGTGTGGTTTTACAACAGGCTGGCAGCTGAAAAGGTCCAGTCCAGCCGAGCCAACACTGCTCAAGTAAACAGGAGCTAGACGCAGGGGTCTCAAACATGTTCCCTGAGGGCCGCATGCGGCCCCTAAAGCTATTTCCTGTGGCCCACAATGACACAATTGTTACCAGTATTTACAACATCATTGTAAGAAAAAGGTTTCAGTGGTGCGGCCCTCGGGCTAAGGTACTAGGCTAATGTTCTAGTCCTCATGTGGCCCTATACTGTCCTCACGTGGCCCTCATGATGATTTGAGTTTGAGACCCCTGAGCTAGAGGCTGGCTAGTGACAAGCCTGCACAGACACCATTGTTACCATTGTGATTTTGTTCCCAGCATGCACAAGGCCCTAAAGCAGGGGTCTCAAACATGCGACACCTAAAGGTCTTTCCTGTGGCCCACAATGATGCAATCATTACCGATATTTGCAATATCATTGCATGGAAAGGTTTCCGTAGTACAGTCCCTGTACTAACCCTCATGGAGCCCTCTATTAGTCCTCATGTGGCCCTTGTGGTGATCTGAGTTTGGGACCCCTGCCGTAAAGGGATAGAGATGGTTCAAGCTCTCAGCCTTGAACAATAGGGCAACTCCTGCAAGGGTCCAGGGGTCTTTCTGGAGTATTTGGCCTCAATTCAGCTTTGTATTTATGCACATGTGTAGTTCTAAGGACATGATTAGTCCCACTGAAGTCAGCAGGACCCATAACTGCTGCATTCCACATTCTCAGAAGCCTTGCTGAACAGGAGCATTAATGAACTCATAGGAGATACATTTTACTTTGGCTTCCCCAGCACATCATCACAGGGGGTGGAATTTAAGTCTCCACTGAGCCCTTCTTTGCTTCCAAAAAGGAAAGTGACAGAGGCAGCTGCACACACAACTTCAGCCACTCGGCTGTCACAGAACGGAAGAGATCTGCACGGACCCAGGAGGGCACACAGGGACCAAAAATGGCTATGCTTCAATAGCTTTTGCAGTTAAGGACACCCTCCCCCCCAACCTCTACCTTCATGGGGAATGGCTAGAGCCTTTACTGACTATGACAATACAACATACCAGTATGTTCAGTCCTAAGGGCTTTTTTTATTGCTGCTCATCTAGCAGCAGGGAAAAGCAAGGGTCTGGATAGCAACTTTCTGCCTGTCAGCAAAGGATTGCACAGCACTTTATGAGCCTGCAGTAACTGAATCCTTCATCACTCCTGTGGGCTGCCATGCAGAGTGATGGCTACAGTGAAGTTCTGTCAGAAAGCCAGTGGCCAAAGTCAGAATCCCATGATCTTGATTTTCATTACCCTGCTCTAGCCACTAGACCACAATGTCCATGGACTTAGTGATAACACTAGTCCTGACTTGGGTTGTTCTCCATCCTCAGCCACACCAGTGGAGGAAACATTGGGTTACTTACCAGTAACCATCCTTCTTCAAGATGGGCTGCTTGCATTCATTCAGTGGCAGGTGTCTACATGCTGTAGCGCACGCTCAGTAGAAAGCTTTTTGCCCTAGCCTGTCAGACCAGGGTCAGTGGCTGATACTACTTCTAGCCGATCCCATGGGTATATATATATGGCCCCACTCCTGACCCTCCCCAGTCCCCTTTAAGTTGCCAATTTTGGATAGCGGGGACGGAGGGAGGGTCCTGAATGTATGCAAGCAACCCATCTCGAAGAAGAACGGTTACTGGTAAGTAACCCACCTTTCTTCTTCGAGAGCTGCTTGGATACATTCAGTGTTAGGTGACTAGTAGCTGTACCATGGATGGTGGGAGAATTTGGAGTCTCCCGCCTTCAGCACGGCTATCCCCATAGGCAAGCTCCAACCCAGTAGGATGCCTGAAGTAGGCATATTGCCTACATGGAGGGGAAATTATATACCTCTATGAAGTCCCATGACAAGCTGAGTTAAGGGACCCTAGAGAAACTGTGCATCACCTTAAGGTGGGTTGGAATCGCAGCATTGGCTGTGCAAGCCTAGCCAATCACCAATCCTGGAAAATGAGAAAATTTTGAGAAGCTAGGGGCTTTCTCACCCCCTAAGCGAAAAGAGCACTCCTCTCAAAACTCTACAAGCACTACACAGGGAAACAAAGAAGGGAAAGTGAGTCACTTCCAGAGTGGGTTGGCAAGGATGCTGTCCGCTTTATTTTGTGTATACCAGGGAAAATAGATGGGCCCGTACACAACTGGGCCCCAACCACTCTCTAGAGGAGCTTGTGTTAGGACTATGTTCAACGAAGTCAGAAGACATGGAAGTTCTACCGGTAAGACTTATGACAGAGAGAGAGAGAAATGGAGGGGGGATCCATTTCCCTTGACTAGTTCCCACAGGTTGATACGGTCCCACTAGGCCTTAGGAGTGGAGTAGAGTGGGGGGGGAATCATCAAGGGACCCCTTTGGTGAGTGACGAGGGAAAAGAGAGAAAGAGGGGTATGTCCATGGCAGTGGGAATAACCACATGGCAGTTGGCCAGCAGAGGGGTGTAGAGTTTAAGTATTTGAGGAAAGAGACGATCCCTCGTGATCAAACGCGCTTATCAGAACGTTAAGGGAGATCAAACCAGACTGGAAGAGCTCTACCCATGGCAACATAAAAGGGCAGGGATGTCCTTCTGCTTCTAGTTGAGGGGACCACTGTTCCCTGCAAGCCTCCCTTGACATGGGTCTGGGTAGATGGAAGGCTAGAAAGTCACAGGTGTTTGCCTTCTGACTGAGGGAACCATGGGGATAAAAATCTTTCCGGAGGGCCAAGGGAGGGGGCCATGCTCATCCGGAGGGTGTCTTATAGAAAATTGGAGAGCCATAACAGTATCCTTGCCTGACAAGTTGCATGGAGACAGAAATAAGAAACCTCGAGGTACCTATAAGTAGACCCCCCTGGAAGGGAGGGGTGAGGAGGTTCCCTGTATTGAGAATGGAATGGCACTGGGATGCCCAATGGTCGGCAATCAAATCCAGTCCCTTTTCCCCACTAGCATGAGGTAGTTGCGGGACAGAGAGGGAAGGAAGGAAAAAGCGTGGGGGGGGAATATCGCGTGCCCCGCCTGAGAAACAATGCACGGTACTCACCTAATAACACTGTGGATAGTGGCTATGTGGATCTGTGAGTTAAGGACTAACTGAATCACGTTGGCAAGAGTGTTGTTTCCTGATAGTCAGGGGAATCTCTAGTAAGTGGTTTTAGGGTCTCATGCTAAAATTGTAGGGTGCTATGAGGGCACTATTGCTTGTGTGATTGAGCCCTGCAGGACTGGCCCACAGCTCAGACTCTGTTCTTAACCATGCCTCCTCGAGACATGCTAAACTAAGCTAAGCTGTAGTCAGCGTTGAGTTCTGATCAAAGAGAATAGGTGTTGAGGTTCCCGAGGGCAGGAAGGGCCAGATTGTGAGAAAAGAAGGGAGGGTGGTAGAAAAGGGGGAATCTTGAAAGGTTGACCCCTATACATCCTTGGAGAGGGAAAGGAAGAATAGAACTCAGGAGGTGGAGGGAGTAATGTGCCTGTGGGGGCTAGAGTAGTTGTGGGGTCAACTGTGGGACCAGAGAGTCTCATGGAGAAGGCCCCATACCCATAGGGATATAAAGGTCCCTGATCAGACATCTACCTGTAATATAGGGCTGAGGGGAAAAAAAAAAAACAGAGAAGGTGTTCATCCATTCCTTTATGGATTGTGGACCCCTCTGTTAATTTCTGGTGGATTTCCAAAGGAGAAGGAGGTGGCTAAAGAGTAGCAGTTATCTCAGGTGGGTCCAGCAGTCTAAGGAGGGGAGCTCTGTGGAAACGAGAGTTCAGGGTCCCTGAGAGGCTCATCTTGTATTCTATCTGATCAAAATGACTGGCGCTGTCTATGACGGTGAGGGCTGAGAGGGCGAGTAGACGTTTGAGAAGGGAGCATACCCAGAGATCAGAGGTCCAACTTGGGGTCTCTGACACCACTCAGGAAGTTGCAGGACAGAGAGGGAAGGAAGGAAAAGGTGTGGGGGGGGGAGTATCACGTGCCCTGCCCCAAGAAACTAGGGTAGGCTGAGCAGGGTGGCCGCCCAGGCCCCATGCGGCCGCACCGCTTTCCCTCCCCATCCCAGTGACAAGGTGAACAGCCAAAAAGGTTGGCCAGGTTCAGTGTTACCGGTTCTGCCAGCCCCCTTCCCCTCCACACATGTTGCTTTCGGATCCGTGCCAGAGCAGTGGGCAGAGGGCAAGCAGCAGCGCGGGGCCCATACAGCTACCCTCGCCCCAGCCGTGCTGCCTCCCACCCCCTCCCCGCTGCTCCAGCACAGAGCCCAGTGCAGCATGTGTGGCCGGGGGTGGGAGGGGTGGACTGGCAGCGCTACACCATGTCACCATTTTGGCCACTCACTCAGTCCTCGGCATGGGAGGGGCAGTGCAGGGGTCTGCTCCTCCTTTGGGCTGGCCAGCCCTGCTCCCAGTGCTGGAGGGGGGCTTACAAAGGGCGATTTGCCTAGGACCCCGCACCCCCTAGGGACAGCCCTGGTTTGAGGTAGGCCTGTCTCCTGGAGCCATGCCATACACCTCATAACAACAGCTGTGGCTACACCTCAGCTTGCTGTGTCTAGGATGCCAGTAAGCCTTTCTTGAGGAGGGGCTCAAAATCTTCTCTCTGATCCTGGGGAAGGAGGCTTGTAAATCTCTTTAAGGAGTCCCAGATATCTGCAGTGTATCTAGCCACCAGCGTGTGGTGGTTAGCTATATGCAGCTGGAAGGCCGAGGTCGAATACACCTTCCTACCCAGGATTTCCATCTGTCTAGCCCCTCTAGATCTTGGCATGGGATCCGAGGGAGGATTGTACTCCATGCCCTAGGGTGGCTTCAATCACTTGTGGACTTGGCCTTGGGTGATGGGTGAGGAAGGAAAAATCTTCCAGTGGGACCTGGTACTTGTGAGCTGCTATGTCTGACATAGGGGGAATAGAGGCGGGGCATTGCCACTGGAATCTGACAATATTATGTACACTAGGGTGCAGAGGCACCACTACAGCGTCCGACGGGGATGATACACCTGGATCGAATGGGGTCTCAGACCCCTCTGATAGCTTCAGCCTCTAGGTCCGTGTGGGTGGATACCCTGTGCAGAAGATCAAAATGAGCCATGGTGTCCTCTCTATAGAACCTGGCCTGGGGTTCAGCTCCCTATCTGGGTTGATAAGCACAGGCTCTTTGGTACCAAGGTAAGTCCACTATGAAAGGACTTCTCTCGGCACCGACTACTCATGAGGATGGTACCGATAGGCACTCGGTGCTGCTTGTCTGCCCTTTCTAGAGGGGATGATCTCTTCCAGGCTTGGGGAGTGTTAGCTTTCCAGTTGCGCAGGAGGTTCAGCGCCAGTCCAAGTAGATGGCACCAGTGAAGTGGAGGTGCTACTGCACCTGGGAGAAGCAGAGCATGATCTATGGCACTTCAGAGACTGGCTTGGGGCGGTACTGCCTGGTGTCTTTGGAAGACCTTCTTCCTGTAGCTCCAGGGAGCTTGGCACCATACTCGATGCCAGGGAGCAGTGCCGTTTGGGTGGAGTCCATTTCCCCAACAGGAGAACAGGTTTCCTTTCTGCTTAAGAGGCTTCGGACGACTGGGTGGAGGCAAGACTAACAGTGCCTTTGCCGCCTCAAAGGCCTCGGGGTTGGTTGGAACCCGCACTGCTTCGTGCCTGCAGTGCCAGGAGTGGTACAGCCAGGGAGAGCTGGACCAGCAGCAGCATTTTGGCACCGAAGTCAGTGCCTACAGTGTCTTCTGCTCCATAGGGGAGTGGTGCTGAGAGGGCTCTGGTGCTGACATGGCATGCAGTGTGGGCGTTGAAGGCAACCCCAGTTCTTCAGGGATAGGCTGCCACGCTTGCTGTAAGGCCAACACCTAGTGCCTTTGCTCCCTGTCTTTTAGCATCTTCGGCTTGAAGGACTGACAGATGGAGCAGTGGGTGGCCTGGTGGGACTCACCCAGGCACCGAAGGCACTCCTCGTGGGGCTCATCCCGTGGGAAGGCCTTGCTGCAAGAAGCACAGGGTTTAAAGCCTGGCATCTATGGCGGGTGTTGGGAGTGATCTTCCACCTCCGAACATGCGCGTTCTGTAGAAGCGCTGGTTCTCGATGAAATGATATCCACAGACAGGGTCTCTATCTTAAACAGGTGGCTCATACAAGAAAGTAATGACAAGCACTTGCATTTGCAAGAACGGGCTATTCCAAAACCATCACTGAGGGCGGAAAAGGGAACTTAAAGGGGACAGGGGAGGATCTGGTTCTGGGCTGTATATATAGCTACGGGAGTGGCCAGAAGGGGCATCAGCTGCTGACCCTGCTCTGACAGGCTAAGGCAAAAAGCTTCTGACCAATCATGCACTGCAGCACGTAGACACCTAACACTGAATGTATCCGAGCAGCGCTCAAAGAAGAGCGTAAGCGTAGGAGCCTGGAGACCCAATTCCTCTGCCCCAGTGCTCATATGCATGGCTTGGGTAAGCCAAGTGTGGGCTGATTTTCAAGGGTGCTGCTGTGCCCCCATGCTCCTATTCATTGCAGTAGGAGCCAAGGGAGCTCAGCATCACCAAAAAAATACCTGGCTGCTAACCTCTCTGTGGTTAAGGAATGATACCCCTCTCTGGGTGCAGTGAGTTTCAGCTGGTGCTTGTAATGTAGGTGTCTAGAGCTGGTGGAAGACACAGGGGAAGAGCAAAGTGCTTCCTTTAATGCAAAAAGCTGGGCAGCTCTGATAGGAGAACAGGGCAACATCACACACCCCTGATCCCAGCTGTTTGTGCACTGTTCAGAGTGGATAAAGTGTGAAAACCCCAGTGAGCTATTTCACACCTGAGTGTGAGGCCCAAATGCTTGGTCCTTCTCATGTTGTGCTGGTGTTGGTCAACAGCTGGGTGGTGAGTGAGAATGGGGAAGGAAGGAGGGGTTACTCAGAGAAGAAAAGGAGAAATCCCTCCACAAACTTTATGGGAGATGACAGTCCCATGCTGAAAAATACCAAACACATCCTCTCTCATTTTTAGCTCTGCTGCTTCCACCACCGTGACTCACTGTTTACTACAGTCAGTTTGTTTAAAGTGCTGGAATTCAACCAGCTCTTCTGGTAAAGATAAAGGTGAGTAATAGCAACCAACCCAGCCACCCTTAGTGGATGAGGTTGTTCCTGTTCATGCATGGTCTTGTTACAAACCATGGCACCCTACAACCTTCTTGCATGTGGGGACCTGAAAGCACACATGGATGGGAACAGTCCCCAGCTCCTCCCCAGAGGTTCCCACTTCCCCAGCCAGCAGGCACTCAGCATGCTGAATCTATCCCAGAGCCATAGTTATGATGTAACAGCAGCCCCACTTACTGCTACATTAGCCAGCATTTCTCTCCAGTTACAGCAGCAAAGGTGTCTCTTCTACTGGCAAGAAACCAGCCAGCTCCAGCTTCCCTCAGAAGGGCTGAAGAGGGTCTCAGATTGTGTATCTTTTTGCTAATTTCCAAAGGGATAGCCATGTTAGTCTAGTCCAGCAAAAAAA
>ML681963.1:47058934-47086575 GCA_007922195.1 Podocnemis expansa
TGAGCTTTCTGACGAAGTGGGATTTTCTCCCATGAAAGCTCATGCGAAAAATAAATCTGTTAGTCTTAAAGTGCCACACAACTCCTTATCTTTTTGCTGCCCTACTGAATTAGATCCCTAAGTGCTGCTGCTGCTATTTGCAGCTCAGCTGAGCAATAAAGAACTAGATGCCCCATTTTCCAGCAGATAGCAGCGTTAGCTGCACACAGAATGCCTCTTTCCTCACCCAGCCACTGCCTTTTTGTAAAGCACAGGCATGTAGCTTGGCTCAAGCCTATGGCATGGTGCATGAGGTTCTGCAGGCCAGCACCTGCAATTCACTTGGTCTGCAGTGTAAGTGCTGTCTTAGCTGGAGAGACTATTGGAAAATCACTTCTACTTTCCTGCATTGTCTCAGGTGCCAATACAACATTCTCTCCAATTGTTCTCATCGATACATTCAGCCAATCACTTCTTTGCGGTATGTGGTAACAGAGCTGTAATGCTCTATTTTGGCGCCTTGGGAGTATTCTGATTGGAACGCGCCCCCTTGCAATTAGCAGCGCCTGGGGCCAGCGGTGCAAAATGTACCCTTTAATAAAGTGACTCTACTGAGCTGCTCCAGGGTGCCTAGGGCAAAACCCTGTTCTCCCCACTGTAGTTACAGACCTCCTTGGTAATCACCCACACAGCTCACAAGACTCTTAAAACTCCAGATGAAACCTGGCAAAGGACAATATACATATAAGGAACCCAGATATTCAGCTGCCATAAATTGGGAGAGAATAGATTCAAATCATAGGGTTGGAAGGGACCTCACGAGATCATCAAGTCCAACCCCCTGGGGTTTGAACATAGGACTTTCTGCATATTAAGCAGAGGTGATAACCACACTATGGGCCATTGATTTCAATGGCATTAGCTGGTGTAAGTCAGTGCAAGGATCTAGCCCACTAGAAAGGCTTTGGAAAACATGTTCAGAAGCACTTGATTCTCCCTGAACTTTCAGCTCAACTCACTTAGGTGCTTTGGATAATTTCCCCCCACTCTGCAGTTTTAAAATTCCACCTGTGGTTTCAGTTGGATTCCAAGTTCCTCTTTACTTCCTGTGAGTCCTACATTGCTGGGTGGGGAGCTATTGCTTTGCACTGGAGAACAGCTAGCTTACTTTGTATAAGGGTGGCTGCTTGCACAGGTGAGTGAAGGGATCCCTGTACATAGATTGTCAAACATTTTTGGATGAAAGATTGTGCAGCAACCTAAACAAAAGAGGAGTCTGGTGGCACTTCTAAAGACTAGCAAATTTCTTATTGCGTGAATGGTCATGGGAGAGAATCCCACTTCTCTCCCACAAAAGCTCATGCGAGTAATAAATTTTTTAGTCTTTAAAGGTGCCACCAGATTGTTTGTCTATTTTGCTGGACTAGACTAACACGGTTACCCCTTTGGAACTTGGTACCAACCTAAGTTTTTGTGAAACCTACACAAGAGGCCATTCTTAAGAGCACGAGAGCTAACCATTCCACTGCATAGGAAAGATACAAAATATGGCAAGAGACCACCTTAGCTTAACCAGGAGACCTGCAATAATTTAAAAATAAAGAGAGAGTCCTACAAAAAGTGGAATCAAGGTCAAATTGCAAAGGAGGACTATAAACAAATAGCACAATTATCTAGAGGAGAAATCCAAAAGGCCAAGACACAAACAGAGATCAAACTAGCTGAAGGCATAAAGGGTAACAAAAAGACATTCTTCAAATAATTAGAAACAAAAGGAAAACCAGGGACATTGTAGGACCTTTACTCAACAAAGGGTAAAACAATAGATGAAAATGTGAAAATGGCAGAGGACCTAAATAATTTCTTTGTTTTGATCTTCACTGAGAAGTTTGGTGGACACTGGATGTCTGGAGATGAGGGCAACAGGAATGAGATAGAGTCAGAAGCTAAAACAGGGAAAGAGCAAGTTAAAAATTACTTAGACAAGTTAAATGTCTAAGTCACCAGGGCCTGATGATACGCACCCTAGAGCAGTGGTTGTCAAACTTAGGGTCAGGACCCAGTACTGGGTCACAGACCCTCAAGCAAGGGGTTGTAGCACCCATTGCTGCCACTGCCAAAAGACTGGAGTATATTGTTCAAAGTTGTAATTGCTGGGTCATGGGGATAAGCAATTTTATTTCAACTGGGTCCAAAGAAAAAAGTTTAAAAACCACTGCCCTAGAGTACGCAAGGAGCTGACTCAGGAGATATCTGAGCCATTAGCTATTATCTTTGAAAAATCATGGAAGACAGATGAGGTCCCGGAGGATTGGAAAAGGGCAAATATAGTGCCCATCTACAAGAAACGGAAATGAGAGCAACCCAGGGAATTATAGACCAGTCAATTTAACCTCTGTACCAGGAAAAATAATGGAACAGACAATTAAGGATTTGATTTGCAAACATCTAGGAGAGACTAAGGTGCTTAGGGCTTGTCAAAAACAAATCATGTCGTCAAACCAACTTGACAGCTTTCTATGATGTGGTAATAAGTCTTGTGGATACAGGGGAAGTGGTAGATGTGGTAAAATCTAGACTTTAGTAAGGCATTTGATATGGTCTCATTAATCAACTGGGGAGGTACAAACTAGAATATGGAGCTACTATAAGATGGGTGAAAAACTGGTTGGATAACTACTCCTAAAGAGTACTTATCAACTATTTACATTCAGACTGGAAGGACATTACAGGATGGGTGCGACAGGGAGCTGTCCTGGGTCCAGTTTTGTTCCACATTTTTATTAGTGACTTGATGATGGCCTAGAGAGCAAACTTATAAAGTCTGTAGATGATACCCAGCTGGGAGGGGTTGCGAGTGCTTTGCAGGATAGGATCACAATTCAAAATGAGTTGGACAAACTGGTGAAATGGTCTGAGATAAATAGAATGAAATTCAATACAAAATGGGCAATGACTGCCTAGGAGAGAGTACTGCAGAAAGGAATCTGCGTGCAATAGTGGAGCACAAGCTAATATGAGTCAGCAGTGTAACACTGTTGCAAAAAACCCAAACATCATTCAAGGTGTATTAACAGCAACATTGTGAGTAAGACACAAGAAATGATTCTTTCTCTCAACTCTGCACTGATTAGACCTTAGTTTGGGTACTGTGGCCATTTTTGGGTGCCTAATTTCCAAAAGGATGTGGAAAAACTGGAGAAGGTCCAGAGAAGGGCAACAAAAATTATTAGAGGCCTGGAACATTCGCCCTATGAGAGAAAATCAAAAGAGCTGGGTTTGTTTAGTCTAGAAAAATGAAGACAGAGGGGATATGATAACAGTTTTCAAATACCTAAAAGGTTGTTATGAGGAAGAAGGAGAAGAATTATTCTCCTTAATCACAGATAATAGGACAAGAAGCAAAGGGCTTAAATTACAGCAAGGGAAATTCAGCCTAGACATTAGGAAAAATTCCTAACTGTTAGTGTGATTAAACACTCGAATAAGTTGCCTCTGCAGGTTGTGGAATCTCCTACATTGGAGGTTTTTAAGAGCAGGTTACACAAATACCTGTCAGGGATGGTTTAATGGGGGTACTTGGTCATGCCATGAGTGCAGGAAACTGGACCCAATGACCTCTCATGGTCCCTTCCAGTTTCTATAACTGTATGAAACAGCAAGCTACCTTAAAAGTTCCTTACAAAGTATCCACTAATATACACTTGGTCTCGCTACAACATGTGCCAGCCAACTCCTACTGTTTTATCTTTTGGCTCATGCTATTTGGGGTTTCTTAAAGCCCTAACTCCTGGAACCAGTTGATCATGTGACACTTTCAGCAGGGTGGAGACTTCAACAAGACATGCAGCCCTCACGTTTACATGAAAAGTGTTAGAAAATGGGGACTCAAAAGGCTGAAAAGCCAGTGAGTAAATCAGAACCTGACTTGTTATTTTTAAAAACTTGTGACGGGGTGGGGGCGACACATGAAACACTTGGGATTGGCAATGCTGATAATTAACCATGCAAAATTGTATGACCTTGTTAACCAGGGCCGTCCCTAGAGTAGGGCAAGCAGGGCAGCCGCCCAGGGCCCTGCGCTTTGGGGGGCCCTGTGGGGCCCACACAGCTGCCCCCCCAGCTGTAGACTGGGCGAGCCAAGGAAAAGTGGCAGCCTGGTTCAGCGCTGCCGCCCCCCCCCCATGCGCACTGCTTTCGGCTCTGTGCCAGAACAGCAGAGACAGGGTGGGAGGTGGCACGAGGCCCATATCACTACCCCCCCCGACTGTGCTACCTCCTGTCCCCTCTCTGCTGCTCCTGCACAGAGCCGAAAGCAGTGTGCGTGGGGGCGGGTGGAAAGGAAGTGCTGAACTGGGCCTCTGCTTTTCCCGGACCTGCCCGATCTCTGCCCCTCCACTGGGCAACTTATCTTAGAAATTGGGAAGGCAGAATGGAAGAGTCCAGCACAACTACTAGGGAGGTTGTGAAATTTCCAACAATGAAAATTTTTAAGAGCAGGTTAGACAAACACCTGTCAGGGATGATTTAGCTAATACTTAGTTCTTCCATAAGTGCAGGAGGCTAAACTAGATAGCTTCTCGAGGTCCCTTCCAGCCCTACAAGTCATGCAGTTCTATTCGCCCCAGATGATCTGGAAAGAAAAAAATGGGAAAGGCTTACACTAGTCATTTGGGAGAGGACCTGAAGAGCACTGTGTCCAATTGCAACTGCAGGGAAACAGAATGAGTTTACAAGACAGCATTTTACCTGGACAGCAAGCTGACTGCCCCACTCTTGCAGAAAGAGATACAAGATCTTTAACAATCATAAGTAACCAGGATGCCTGACATATCTCAGCAACTCTAGCCAGGGACAGATTAACGGGCCTGAAAGTCATGGCTGCCCCCTGCCCCTCTGGGGCCCCATCCCTCACCAGAGGGGCTGGGCCTCCACACACCCCCTGGGGTGCTGGGGCCAGAGGACGCTCCTGCTTGATCCCACTTCAGCCACTCTGTGGGGGGGTGCTGTGCAGCATGACAGCCCCTGATGCAGCTCCCCAGGGCCCACCCTGCCCAGACCACGGGGATGGAAGAGAGGGGAGGGAAGGGAGCACAGAACCCTCAGCTTTCCTGCCCCACCAGCACTGAGGGGAGCAGGTGGCACGAACTATCATAGAGGTTTTGGGGGCTGGAGTCCAGGGCCCTTTCTTCAGCTGGGCAGAGGGTTTACACCCCTAAAGCCCCTGAGATAATCTGGCCCTGCTTCCAAGGTGTTCCCACAGTTTAGACAAAGGGTGATTGCTGAATGCAAAATTGTTATGGATGAAGTGAATGAGTTTGAGGTGGATCTCCGAGTCTTGTCCATTGTTTTATACCTATTTGAGGCTGGCAGCAAAGTAGTCATGGTGATGGAAGTTGTAAGGAGGGGACATCCAGGGTAGCAAGCAATGTTCCTTCTCAATTTTTGTAGGCTGTGTGCACAAAAAATTTCTTCTGTGCAAATTTTTGGAACTGCCATCCAAATTTGTGCGCATTCCAGTGAGTGTGGTCAAACTAGCAAGTGCAATAAAGCAAGTGTGTATGATACAAATAATATATTAGCTTTATTTTGATTTGGTGATGGAAATGATTTTATAATTTGCAAAACCTTATTTGAAACATGCTACTTGAAACAGCTTTCTTAAAGTAGCATAAAAATATTCACACTTGAATTTTGCGCACACGTAATTTTGTTGTGTGCATGGGTTTCACAACCTGTGTGCGTGCGCACATGTGCACAGCTTAGAGGGAACATAGGTAGCAAGTATGATATTCAGAGGAAGGTTGTTAATGTTGCTGAGTTTCTGGGGGAAGTCAGTTGTGTCCCAAAGGAAGCTGGCCCTGATGTTTCGCCAGTAAGAGTGCCACTGTCCTTTATGTCCACTGCAGGCTGAACAAAAGCTGATGGCCTTAATCTGGGATGCCACTTCCAATGATTTCAGTTTGATGGGTCTCACTGGAATTCCCACTGGCCAAGGCTCCACACCAATAAAATCACCATCACAAAAATTGGGAACATACTGGCCCCAGCAGCAGGGAGGCCAAGACTGAATGAGCCACCTTGACACCCCTGTCCATAAACAGTCTTTCTGTGTGACATTGAGGGACATTGTGGGGGCAACCTAGGGAAAAGCTTGCACTGCTGTGTGATGAACACGTGGATGATTTCAGTCTCCATGGCTCTCAATGAAAGGTCCCAAGTGTTTCTATTTTTGAAAATTTGGTTTGTTTGTTTTTTTTTTAAAAGAGCCTCATCTTCAGTAGCTAAGCAAAAACATATTTTATCTGATGAAGTGAGTTAGGTATCACATCACTACCATCACTAAACAGCAAGGCAATTCAAAACCCTGACAGCATCTGGCAAAAGTCCTGGTTACAGTGTGCCATCTCGTGGCCATGCTTCATAATACTCAGTGGGAAATTGGAACAGTCATAGCCAATAGACCACATTAGCTGAGCTGAGCAAATAATAGAGATAGTACAACTATTTTTCATGAATAATATTCTTTGCACAAAACAACTGTGACACCTTAAAGACTAACAAATTTATTTGCAATCAGCTTACTTGGGCATATGCTTTAATGGGCTAGAATGAATTTGAGCTCACAAAAACTTCTGCCAAAATTAACTTGGTAGTCTTTAAGATACCACAGGCCTGCCTTTTTTTTCCCCCCTCCTCCCTGCCAAAATAGAATAACCTGGCTACTCCTCTGGAGCTTGTAATTCCTCATACTGTTCCATTTTGCTTTGATCAGCTGTTCTCCAGCTAATCTGAGGCAATGCAGTCTAGTGGACAGAGCATGGCATTAGGGGCTCTGATGACCAGCATTTTAGTCCTGTCTCTGCCACAAGCCAGCTGAATGCGCAGGGATAAGTCACTTCACTGCTACACCCCTGTATCCCCATGTCTAAAATGGGGACAATAATACTGATCTCCGTAAAGCACTGAGATATCTCTGAATGGAAACCACTGTAAAGCTGGGTATTAATATTCTAATGTATTTTTCTTCATAAATATTCACCAGATAGGTCAGATACACAGTCATTTTGAGGTGTCCAATTTGGAGTATAACAAATCCTTCTTTTTTTATGTGATGGGATTGTACCTAAACAAACAACAAGAGCTTTGCATTAACTACTCACCCCGTGACTGAAAAGGAAGGGAGGCATTGCAAGTCATGCTTGGTGGTGTCTCCTTCTAGCTGTGGAGACCTGGTAAAAAATCATTTGTGTTTAAACATCTTTTGCTATTTATCTAGAAGCAGAGCCCTTTGTATCTGCGTAGATTTCTCATCTCTTACAGCTTTCCAGTAGATGTTTAGAAAGACATTTAGTTAGCACACACAGGCATAAAAGAATCATCAACACCAACCCCTGGTAGGAAAGGAGAAACAGTACAAAAGTCAAGCCTCCCAAGTTCATTATGCAAGCTGCGCAAACTCTAATGGACCTTGTACTAACAAACATTCAATGTCAAGGAAGGGAAAAAGTGCAGCTCTTTTAAAGAGAGGGCAATGTTCCAAGGGGGAGGCATATTACTGTAGGTTTCCTCAGACAGGATCTATCTAAACCACAAAGCAACGTCTATCATTACGCTGCAATTTAGGCAGGAGCCTGGATTGGCCAATGCACAGAGAAGAGCGCTGTTTAAATGAACATAGAAAGCAAAAACAAAAACAAGTAAAGTTCACAACCCCCGTGCTAGAGACCAACGCCCTGCCAATAAATACAGTATGAGCAAGCTGTAATCTGATCCTAACACATTGCAATGTGAATGAAATAAAGTAGTTGTGTTAACTGGTGGAAAAAAACCGTGCCCTTTATTACATCTATTTGCTGGGCCAGCGTTCTATCACACAAATTAACCTCAGTTTTTAATGTATTAACCTATTACATGTGTTTGGAATTGATCTAGGTTTAACACTTTATTTCATTTGTGGGATGGGAATTTATGTTTAAAAATCACCACTCTGAAAAAAAGCCATACAAATAGATAAATATCAGCAGCAAGGAATTGTGACAGTTTTACCTTGAATTAAATCAGTTTTATCTTGTAGCAAAAATGTATAGTTTGAGAGAGGGACAAACTAAAGTATTCGTTAGCTTATTGATTTTAGCATACAGGTCCTTCATTGCTGGGAATCTGGTTTATTTTCTCTGTTAGGCTGGGATAAATGGGATATTGTAGGTCCGTATTTTGGTGTGCTGGTAAAGACGAAAGATTTGTTCACTGGAGGGACAGTGGAGCAAGAAGACAAGCAAAGACAATGTACAGTTTACAGCTTGTGCTTTTCTCTGCATTACTCATCTCATTCCACTTGTAGCATCCCTCATTCTGGAACACATCTTACTATTTTATTAATCAATCATCAGGAGTATGTTTTTATATATAATATATAAAAATTGGGTAAAGGTAACATTACTCATTATATTACTAAGATTTTTTTTTTTTAACATCTTTACCATAGAAGCCCTAGCCAGGAATGCTGTGGGGTCACTGTCATTTCATATACCTCAAAAGAGGGAATCACACCTAAAAGGGATCCAGGAACTGCCTATGCAACCCTCCCATCAGTGATGCTTTTTTCCAGCTCCAACTGAAAACCAAACTAGTTTAAACAAAGGTCATATGCGGGCATCCTGTACACACACTATGCTTGAGGAATGAGCCCCTTTCTTCAGTGCTCCCTTCAATCTACCAGTGAGGCTACGATTGCAAGAGATCACTGGTAACAATTTACACACGAATTTAGAAAAATGACTGGCATCTTTCTAGATTAAGTGACTATTCCAATACACAGCACAGACATCCCCTTATGACAAACCTCCCACTGGTGTGTACTGAAAAGAAATTAACAGTACAGAGGTGGTTTGAATGGGATATATCAGTGACTGAACACAGTTGAACATAGGGCCCCCACTCAGGTAGGCTCCAAAATTAATAGGATTGGTAATGAAACACAGAGCCTTCCATTGATTCAAATACAATCCAGAACAGCAATGACTGGAAATCATTACTGTCAGATTCCTTCAGTGATAGTTACAAGAACAGGTGGGTGATCTCAGACCACTTCCCAGTGCTAAGAAACCTTGTGCACATGACCACCTTAATTTAGAAGACCCTCATTAACAGTTTCAGCAGAGAGAAGAGGGACTGAATGGATATGGACCATTTCTACTGGTAAGAAAATTAGCTCTTGATCAGGCGTGGTCAAACTGCGATTCGGGAGCCACCATGTGGCTCTTGAATGAAAAAGTGCGGCTTGCAGAAGAAAGAGGAAAGCAGCCCCAGCCTGGAAGTTTTAAGTCTCCCGCCCTGAGCACGCTCAGAGGGGGGCTCCAGCCAGTGCCTAGCTGCTGGACCAGCCAGATAACAGGGCCCTAGGGACAGGGGAGAGAAGCCAAGTTTTTACTGTATAGGTAGGCCTAGTCTTCATGGTACCTTAAGTAATTATTAGAATCTGACATTAGTAGGGTCAATATTGGCCCTCTTTTTATAATAAAATTAAAGGATGCAATGAATTTTAAACTTAGTAATTTTGGAGTAGGTAAGATATGGCTATATGCCTCAGTATGGTTCTCGGAGGTTTAATAATCAACTTGCATGGCTCTTCAGTTCCATAATTTTGGCCACCCCTCTGTCTTGATCTTTATGTTTCAGCAGTTCCTCCTCTGTCAGATCTCTGGCACACTAATAGGAAGCCAACAGAAAACTTGTATTTTTACTACCCCTGCTACTCTTCTTCCATGGATAGATATAGGCTTGGAAGGCTTTGATTTTTAATTGGTAAATACTGGTAGACATCAATTTCACCATACATACACAAACACAATTTTTTTTTCTTTAATAAGTATGTATCAACCCGCAAAGAAAGAAAAATGCTGCTTGAGAAGTTATTAGAGTTTGACTTAAGGCTATTTACTTTGTATACTGTGGCACAAAGCTGACAATTTGTGTTTTAGCAGGTATAAAGCTTTACCTTTTTGAATCTCATTATCAGTTTGATCCTCCCCCCAGCCTCCAACTTTCCCAGAGCTGTGAAAATTTAGTCAGGTTTTAAAAATAAATGCTTTAAGGTAAACATAGATATTAACTGTCAAAGCTATGAAAAAATATCAAATTCTGTGAAGCCTACATAGAAAAGTGTCTTTTGAACTCTGAATTCATCAATTTAGCACCTTTCATAAGCACTAAATTCATGTGAGGAAACAATACATGAAGAAACTGATACCATTCAATATCCTTTCCCAGCAAACAAGTGACTGAATAGGCAAACAAACCTTTTTATTGTTTAGATGATTACATATAGTGCCCAAGGAAGAAAGTCACTCTATAGTTTCCGAAGGTTTAATTTAAATTGATTTTATTTAAAAACAGTCATGAACTTAATAAATTACACAATAATTTCCTCCTTTTATAAATTCTTCACAAAATATATTTTACAATTTTAAAGAAAGGTTAGAAAGTCTCTTCTTTCTGAAGTGCTGATGAATATCTTGACCTGTGTGTCATGCTGGTGAATTATTTTGTAGCTGCTACAACAGTTTGATTTATCAAAGGTTTTATAATAAAGATCCAAAAAACAAAAAAACAAAACAACCCCCCCAACCCAGACAAACAAAATCACACAAAAACCACAGACTCAAAAACTATCATTCAGCATTAACCAATGAAACACTCTGCTTCACTGCAACAAGGTTAAGCACCATGCGAGGGTCTTATAGGTACCCCCAAGCCTTTAAAGTGGCAATCAGTGCAAAGAAACACTTTGGGAATCAACAGTTCTACTATATAATCCATTAATTCTATCATTTTAAATTAATTTCTTAACTGCAGTTAAGAAGCAGGTTCACTGTTTAGCTTCTGAAACTCTTTAGAATGGATATTAATTGATTTGCAAAGGAAGTAAATGCTAAGTATTATTATTCCAAATCAGACTAACATTTTAGGGTAGATTAGTACACCTGTTTTGGTATTTTGACATTTCTAAAATCTTCAGGACCTCATAGTTATCATGGCATGACCTTTCATTTTCCATTGCTCTCAAAAGCATCAATTTTTCAATGTTGATTTCCAAAGGGATAGCCGTGTTAGTCTAGTCTAGCAAAACAAACAAACAAACAAACAAGGAGTCGTGTGGTACTTTAAGACTAACAGATTTATTTTTCGCATGAGCTTTTGTAGGAGAAAATCCCATCTGACGAAGTGGGATTTTTTCCCACGAAAGTGCATGCGAAAAATAAATTTGTTAGTCAAAGTGCCACACGACTCCCTGTTTTGTTTTGTTTTTTTTCCCAATGTTGGCATGTACACTGTACTGTAACACTGGCCCACAGTGTTACCTTCCCCCTTGCACTATGACCTTGTCTCTAAAGGCAAACAGGGACTTTTGGTGTGCTGATTTAACTTTAAAAAAAAAAAAAGCATCATTAAGAGATTACTTTCATTAAGTTCCATTTATTCATTATAAAGTTTAAGCTCCAACCTTGCCTTTATAGACAAAATCACATGAGAAAGACAGTGACATCACTATAAGCCTGTCCCAGATTATCAGGAGCCAGTTTTCAGTTAGTATGAATCAACAAAGCACCACTGAAATCAATGCCAGTTTAGAACAGCTAAGGTTCTGGTCCAATGTATTGTCATGATGAGTTGTTGATAGAAGACATTTTTTCGGAATAGTATTGTTACCATGAACTTAGCAACTTCAGAGATTTCCAAACACTTTAGAACCAATAAACCTTATAATACATCTCTGAGACATGGAAGTACTGTACACTCGTTTGAGAGACAAATAAGTTAAATAACTTGCTTATAGTGACAAAGTGAGTCAAAAATAAAAACCAGAGTTCCTTGTTCCCTATTAACTCACAGGACCACACTATGCTGTGCAAGGATGGAATCCAATTGGCTCTGACAAATTCCTCAGTTTAGTAAAGTGACCAATAACATTACTTCACGATCCATTTCCTTTTTGGTTTAGGAGGAACTTTTCATTTGTGCTTTCTCACTTTATTCACAGGAATGGTAAACACCGACTGGTCAGTTTCACTTTCTGGTGTTGGCACAGCACCAGCAGGGTGCAATATTTGGACTGCAAACACTCCATGGGAATGTTTAAACCAAACATGAAGCATATTTCATGTTAAAAGTTTTTAAAATTGAATGAACCTGATTATGTTAAAAGAAGTGGTTTAAAAGCCAAAATTGCAACTTTCAATTTATTTGACCGTGTCCTTTCAATACATCTTTAAGATTTTACTCTCCTATTAGATACAACTTTTGGATGAATAAATTTAGGTTCAGGTCTCCTCCCCAACTATAATCAATTTAAAGGATAAGCAAGTAAGATCATGCACTTGAGCTAGTCCACATTCCTGACACTAGTGCAAAGCTGTTTCAGTTTACCCTAGAACGCACTCTTTCTGAAAGTTCTCCATTAACATATGAATTGATTATTGTGGAGACAGGTATAAAAGTCTTCTTGTATTTCAAAACTTTTATATCTACCATCCAAAATTAAAAATAAATCCATTCAAAAGGAATAAACTCTACCACTTAACATGTAGCGAAACAATCCAAGGATTGGTTAAAATTTTCTGTATGAAAGGTTCAACTGAAGCTGTAATGTTTCATTCACACTGAGTTTTATAGGTTCTCTCCCACATTTGAAAATAGAGATGTTCCACATTTAAGACAATCATCCCTTCAATCACCACAGCACTAATCAAATTAAGTGACACAAATGCATTAATACCAAGAGAAAGAACAATATCAGTGACTAAACTGATCTGGGAAACAAACAAAAGGGCAAGGAAAATGTGTTTCAGTCTTCTTTTTGTTTTTAAGAAAAGAAAGAGCCTTAGAGTATTCTATCAAGTGTCTACATTCTCATAAACCAAGTTCATAGAAGAACCATCTCAAAAGTGCTCTAGCTGCTACTAGAACTAGATTATAAAAGATGTACAAGTGCGGACATGTTATGACATTGTAACCTAATGTGTTAATCAAGTACTTGGTTATCTAAATAAAGTAAAACTGAATAATGATCTAACCAACAAGCTAGCACATGATTGCTTAAGTCTGTAATTTGATTCCCTCATTTACAACCTTACTAGATTTTAAGTGCTCAGTTAAGATTTTAAGTGCTAAGATTGTAAGTGCTCAGTTAAGAAATATCTCAGCACCTTTGAATCTGCTGGTCCCTTTGCACTGCAAGTTTCAGGCTCTTACTTTATGTTGTTGCTTAAATTTAGAGGATATAAAAATAAACATGTAAAATAATTCATTTGGGAGTGGGGAGAGAAGAATGCTTTTAATTTAGTTTCCTCACAGATCCCAATCATCCAGATTCACACCAAATAATTTAAACAAAAGTGGCATTTTTCCTGCATGAAATGCAAACACACATGTTCGGTCATTCACATATACATAAATATATACACAGATTTACTTTACAAAGCCCAAGAAGTTGCATTACCAGCATGCAAACCTCCTCTCCCATGGGACCTCCAAATACTGTGATAGGAAACTGGAATGTCTGCAATACTCAGTAACACATTTCTGGAAAGCAAGGATGTCTTGGCCAAGAAAATTCATGAGTCAACTTACATAAATGGCCAATCTTTATATCCACACTTGAGTGTAATATCTTGGCAACATACATATAAATGTATTTAACAAAACGGCCAACTCAAGTTTAGTTTAATTTATGCAAATCAAAAGAAACTCAGCTGGTAAAAACTAAACCCTGAAGTTCTCGTTCCAGATTTTTGTTTTTTGCTAACACAAAATGCTGCACCATTGTTAAAAATAGAAGCAGCTCTGCTGAGAGGTTTTTGAGTATTCCAGGGGTCACGTGTCCCAACTGCTGTCTTTAAAGGCAATTTTGACTAATCTGAGTTCTAGTTCAAAAGCATCAGGACGGTCTTGTGGATTGGCAGCCAGCATTTCCTTAATCAGCTGTTTCATACGGGCATTCATAGTTTTTCTCTTTACAGGGATAAGGAGTTCCATTTTGGGGTTTTCTAGAAGTGCCTCCCCAACTGGAACAATTTCTGTCCCTTGCTTCACATAGCTCCCCAAAAGTTCTTTCTTCGTCTCAGTGTCTATGAAGGTGATCCTTTCTAACATGGCCCAAATTATAATTCCCAGTGCAAAGATGTCTGCTTTTGCAGTGTAATGTCCTTCCCAGACTTCAGGGGCCATGTAGAAATCAGTTCCACATGCTGTTGAAAGGAAACATTTATTTACATTGACAGGCTCTTCAGGGTTCTGTCCTGAAGCTGAGCATACCTTACTTAACCCAAAATCCGCCACTTTCAGAGTGGGTTCCAAGTCACTTGCATCCACTATGCTTTGAGAGACTAGAATATTGTCGGGTTTGAGATCACGATGGATAATCTGGTTTTTGTGAAGGAAAGCCAGGGCACTGCTGAGCTGAAGCATAAAACTGGTGTTGGTCTTGCGGCTAGGCTTTCGGGACAGCAGGTACTCATTCATATCGCCTCCATCACAGAAATCCATTACAAACCAAAGGTAATAGGCGCTTCTGGGATCAAAAGCTATTTCTCCTTTTAATGAGGTCTCTACAAGCTGTAACAAGGAAGAGAGATTTCATATTAGCTACTCAGGAATTGTAATTCACAGAAACCAAAAACTATGCACTGAAAATATAATACTGTAAAGAGAAATGACCAGAGAGAGAGAGAAAAGTTACATTTTTAGTTATTCATGCAAAATTTTACAAATTGTTTAAAATGCCAACAGATTTGACAACTTTACTAATTCTCTGCCTGAAGGGCAATTCTCAGACTCCAATTTTAGTTCAAGAACTATGGAGAGATAACGATATTTTTGAAAACTTCCAAAGGAGTAGTTGTGTTAGTCTATTTCAGCTAAACAAACAAGAAACCCTGTGGCACTTATAAAGACTAATAAATGTATTAAGACCTAAGCTTTTGTGGATTAGAACCAACTTCCTCAGACATATGAAAAAGAAAACTACACTATGATAGGGCTCTATACATGTGAATGGTGAGGTAACAAAAGTCAATTCAATTCAAATAGTGCCATTAACAACCATTAGTGAGAAAGTGAGCTGACATCTGCACTGTTTGAATTGAACTGAACTGATGACCTTGCTATCTCACCCTTCATGTGCATGTATCCCTAGCATGCTGCAATTTCCAGAGGGGCAGCCATGTTAGTCCATGTACAGCAAAAACAATGAGAGTCCTGTGGCATCTTATAGACTAATTTGTTAGTCCACAAGGTGCCACAGGACTCATTGTTTTAGTATACTGCAGTTTTCCTTCATACATCTAAGGAAGTATTTTGAAAGATACCCATCACCTTCCCATCTGTTTCAGCTGGACAGTGTCAGTGGCAGAGCAAAGCTAGACCCTTCCGCTCTAACAACATTCATCAAAATACAGTGTTTCACCAAGCAGCATTGGTACAGTGCCAAGGAGTTATCTGTCCTCTACTGATGAAACAGTATATAATGAACTCAAGCTTACTTTTTACTCCATCTCCATGAATAAGTTCTAAATAACCTACAAATCCAAAATAAGTCTAGTTGATCTACTAATCCAGAACAATTAATATACATAGCTGAACAGTAACAGAAACTAAACAGCTCTTCTTTTTGTTGACATTATTTCAAAAGTAATCACTATTAACTAGCTATTTTCCTAGATGTGTGGAATTAGCATATTTGAGCAGCAACTGCCAGTAACTGCTTTACATGAACACTAATGAAACAGCCAATCACTTTTGCTCAGCCTGCTTATACAACTGTACATTTGCTTCTTCAGCTTATGTGAGATGGCTTTCAGCATATTCTAGAAGCTAAGCATTTCAAACTATTTGTGTTAATAATAAACACCACATACAGTAGTACCAATATATATCGGACTAAAGATACCTGGAAGGAATTTTCAAAAAAATCAAAGCCGTTACATATATAGCCTTCTAATCACACTTTCCATCTGAAAAGTGAGTGCAAAATACATGACAGTTTGAAAGTAACGTTGTCGATATACCTGTGCTCATTGATTACAAGCAGTGACTGAGCTAGGAACACAAATAACATTGTTCAAACTATATATTCATCTTTTACATGCACCTCGTGACAGTGAAATTGATGCACCGGGACACTAGTAAGGAAACTTGCCAAAGCAAATGTGTCATGGCAGTAATTTTTTTTCTTCCATACAGCCCTGCCAGATCTTCATAGTATTTAGCAACTAGTAGACCATTAGTCCACAAAGTTCAATATCCTACCACTGACAATGGCACCAAACCAACAGATCCTCAACTAATTTAAACTGTCATAGTTCCACTGACTTCAGTTTATAACAGCGAGTATCAGTCCCCAAATGCTTCATAGGAAGGCACTCCCCAGTCACTAATTACATATTTCATTTGGCCAATTCTGTAATGTTATATATTTTGGGTGGGGATAAAGCATGATATTTGATTGCCCCCATTTTAGCATGTATAGCTATGAACGTTATTACAAAGTTACCCATGCCTCTTTGAAAGTCTGTCTACAAAAGATAATCCCAATCCTATTTGCAAACTCTTTGGGGCATGTATTATTTGCTGTGTACAAAGTACCTCTGATTTGGCTGGGGCCTTGAGGTGTTACAATACAAGTGAGATAGTTATACTTATTAAACTTGAACCCCATACTCTTTGTCAGTCCAGCAGTTCCCTGTAGATCCATCCTCATTCCATTAATCCAAAATGGAAAGATTTATTAGATCCCCTAGCTTAATGTCAACAACACTGGTATAAATACCTCAGTGGTTACTTTAACAACAGTAAGCTAAGCACTTTCACAATTTTTCCCATCAGTCATGTTTGACATCGAACAATGAATGAATAAACAACAACAAAAAGATTGCTAAACTGTGAGGGGCCTTCTGATGTTTGTACAGCACATACACAATCGTGCCTAAATCCCAACTGAGTGCTACCACAACAACTATTTAATAAAAAGGGACCTGCACTGGATGCAAACACCAAAAAAATGAAACAGAACTCCAAAATGGAAAAACCCCAAACCATCCCAGGAACAGGGATCTGACTATTACACATCTGATCAGCCCTACACAGATTCTAATTTTTAGAAGCAACTGATCTTTAATGTGATGACACATTATATATAAAGTATTCATTGAAGATGCTGCTCATACAGTGAAAAGTGATAGGTTATAGATAAATGCAGATTTACTTTCTCAGATACCTATTCCTATCTTCTATTGTTCATCATGCCCTCATCACTTTTGCTTCCCTTCCATAAACTTTTAAAGTTTATTTGGTTAAGAAAACCACATGCTGTCTCTCTCACACTTTGGTAATGGACTTCCTGATTACTGACAGAATCCTAAACAATGGCTTCCTAAACAAAGATGGTTACTTCCTCTTCTACGGATAGCTGGTGTTTAGAAATCCTTGTAAGTTCCATCTTAATACTTAAAAAAGGTCCATTCATGGTAAGAGTGGATATAGTGCTTTTATCCAGAACATCGAACATTTGCATCTGGATTGTTTTGTTTACACACCCTTAAATTGTCAGAGCTATATAGGGTTTTAGCTGTGTGATGTCCATTAAGTCCGCTGGATTTGCAAGGCTACAAACCTGAAAATCCAGGGTATTCTAGAGAAGTCTTACCATCATTTACACTGTATATAGACAAAAAAGCTGGTCACGCCTTCCTCCCCTTCTCCCCGCCCAGCCGCAGATACCACAAATTATTCTCATCCCCCTCCCAGATTCACATACCTGTAAATAAAGGGAAGAACTGGAACCATGTGACATCTTCTGCACCATACCATCTTTCTGTAAGATGCACTCCTCCAGGTGGATAACATTTGGATGCTGGCTCTTGATACTGCTAAGTGCCCAGAACTCACGGAGAGCTAGTTCTACATTCTCTGGAGCATGGCACCGAATTTTTTTAACTGCAACCCGTGCAGAAGTCTTCCTGACGACTGCTTCATACACCACACCGTAACTACCACGACCAACCTCCCGTATTAGGTCGTACTTTGGCTGGCTACTCACCATCTTCAAGGTCAAGGGTTCTGGGTGAAAAGAAAAATACAACCATAATACAACCATTCAGGTCTAAAAATTAAAAACAAAAACCTATGAATAATGACTGATCTGCATTTCCTCTTTCTGCATCAGAGAAGCATCATTTGAAGTAATCACTGTGCTTAAAGTCATAGTATTTCCATTCATCAAATCTAAATCAAATTGCAAAGAGCTATTACGTGTTCAGATGTTACCAATACGAAGAAGTCTCAAAAATGTTTAGTAAAACCATGATTGATGCCAAGAAGGATTTTAAAATAATACACACCACAGAGTAGTGAATTTCATCAGTTTAGCAGGTGTTTATCATAAAATGTTCACAGTTCAGGCACAAAACACCTCTAGCTTTCACTAGTATTAGGTCAGAACAGAACTGTCGCATACCTTTGGCTGCTTAATCTCAACATCTTTTACTCTAATCCTCTGGACATCAATGAAATATTTTACTGTCTTTCCCCATATACCGTAGCACTTTTCCAGCTAAGGTCCTTACTGAATCCCATAATTAGGAGATTTTATAGAGTTTCAAATTGCAGGATGTAGAAACTCAGCAGACCTAACACAGTACTGGATAAACATTCACTGTCATAGTGTAACTATTAAGTGGTTTTGGGGTGCTCAGGCACAAGCAGTGTTTCCATATTTATTTTAATTCTTTTCAAGATTAAACACAATCTGAACAAACAGCTCACTGTGAATGGACAGTTTAAATGAGAGAAGATATTTAAAGAGAAATTCTACATTGCTTACATTCATTTTAGTTTTGTAAAAAAAAAAAGGCTGGACTAAAACTAGTTTGTTGCATACTTCAAACAATCATGGGAACATGCTTCCTTGCAAGGCTACAAATCCCAAGATACAACAGCATTGCACTAATGCAAGAAAATGAAAAAGTGACACTAATTACAGGCTGACAGTAAACACTGGCCATACAAACATCCCCAGCCAAGCAGAGTCAAATGCAAAAAGAAAAAGGACTAAATGGTAAAATAGTAAATCAGATGATCACTAAACTATTTTTAAAAAATAATGACACTGTATACCATCATGGCCTAGTAATAAGCTAACATCACACCCCAGGGAACACACACTAACTCAGGGGTCTCAAACATGCGGCCCACGGGCCACATGCAGCCCCTAAAGCTATTTCCTGAGGCCTGCTTTGGCATGATCATTGCCGATATCTGCAATATCATTCTACGAGAAGGTTTCAGTGATATGGCCCTCAGGCTAAGATACTATCCTCATGTGGCCCTCGTGGTGATTTGAGTTTGAGACCCCTGAACTAACTAGACCAGGGGGTCTCAAACATGCAGCCTGCAACGACACTACTGTTACCAATATTTGCAATATCGCTGTGTGAAAAGGTTTCAGTGGTGCAGCCCTTGGACTAACAAACTAGTCCTCATGCGGCCCTTCTGGTGACTTGTGTCTGAGACCCCTGAACTAGACGGTAACCCAGTTAACCATCACAGGTGTGCGTTTCAGCAATGCATGGTTAAATTTGGCTTGCAAAGGAAACCCATGTGCGCGCTCGCCCTTGTTTTGGTTCTTCAGGAGCTAAGAGCAGGGCCTGGAAATGGACTGTTTGGCTTTTTAGGCAGAAGGCTTTTCTTCACTCAGCCTGTTCAGATTTCACACACTCTTTACCCAGTTTCTCCCAGAAGGCTCTGAATGACCCTTGTTGTTGTTTTGAATGACCAGCCAACGTCAAAGCCACAAAGAAGGATCAGCCTGCTTGATTAAGGGATTAATTTTTTTCCCCCCCTTTTTGGTCAGATGTTGAGAGCCCAGGTGTGTCAGCAACCCTTCACCCCCACCCTTCAGAGACTGCTGGGCGGGAGGCTCCCCACTCCCAGGAGAGATCCCCCTCCCCAGTTCTCTGGTCCTCCCTGGAGACCTCCAGAAAAAGCAGAGCTGGCCTGAGAGATGAGCAGGAAAATACCCCCAAAGCTCTGCCCCCCGGCCCAGAGAGCAGCAGGCCCCCAGTCCCATTCATTCCCGCCACAGCAGATGAGGCGTCACCCCAGCCCCCCACCCTGCCGGCGGGGGGCCGAGGCTTGCCCTCAGCGGAGCGCAGGAGGCCGCGTTGCTCGGGCCGCCCGTCCCGCTACCGCCCTGGGGCCCGCTCGGCTCCCGCGGGCCGCTGGCTGGGCCGGGCTGGGGCCGCCCCTCCGTTACCTCAGCGCCGCCGCGCGCTCTCCTCCCGGCCGCCATTATAGGGTTCACTTCCCCCCCCCCACTTTGGGCGCCGACACACCCCCCTCCGCGCGCGCCCGCCGCGGCCTCGGGCCCGGCTCCTGCCTGCCGGCGCCTGCGCGTCCCGCCCCTGCCGCTTCCCTATTGGCTAACGCGGCAGGGGAGCCCCTCCTCCCGGGCTTTGTGGCGCGCGCCGCGGCTTCTCATTGGCCAGGCCGGGCGCTCGGGGGCGGGGTTTTCCTGGCTCGCGCCTCAGCTCGCACGCCGCCTGGAAAGCTCGGCTGTGCGGCTCCTTCCCCCGGCGTCGTGCCTCGGGGGCGGGATGCCGGGGAGGGAGGATGCGCCACGGGGAATGGGGAGACGAGGGTGCAGCACTTAAGACAGCGGACATGGTGGGGTTGTGTGAGGGGTGAGTGTGGCGCTCTTGCAGCTCAGGTTGCAAGGGGATGAAGGGAGGATGCGCCATGGATGCAGATCGCCTAGGAGTGACGGGGAGAATATGCCTCGTCGTGCAGCTTACACACAGACTGGGGGGAGGCGATTGAGGAAAATCACACAGCCTCTCTCTCTCTGCATAGATATTAACCCCACCCCACCCCCGTTGCAAATTCAACCTGCCGCCCTGTTCCTGTTAAGTAATAATGGTTTGAAATTGCATAGGTTATACAGCTATCCCAAGCCTTCCCCACCCCATTTCTCCACGGGGATTCTGCTGCCCCCTGCTTGCTGCAGTCCCCATGCGCAAATACCTACCGTGGTTGTCATCCATAGATGCGGGTTTTCCTGCTGAATTTTTGTGCCTTTTTCATTTTTTTCTCGTCTGCAATTAAATCTTTGCAATAAAAAAATCGTATTATTTTGTTTAAATTTGGATTAAAGTCTATTATGTTGCTGCCTAAGAAAAAGCAGCCCCTTTTGGATAGCAGCTTGTTGTTTGCCACACAGGGAGGATGGTTGCAGCTTTTGTTATCCCCTGTCACTGGGTGATGGGGACATGCTTTAGGTGGCTGCAGGCACATTGAAGGATGCAATCATTTGGTAAAATCCTTCCCCCCCTCTCCTCTAGAAGATGCAGGGCCGTTGGTATCTTCCCTTAAAGGGATATGATATGCATTGTTCCCTGCTGTGAAGTGGAAGGACACACTCACTGACTATGCTAAGTTCCAGAGGGGTGGCCGTGTTAGTCTGTATATAGCAAAGCCAACAAAAATCCTGTGGCACTTTAAAGACTAACACATTTCTTCAGGCATGAGCTTTCATGGGCTGCAACCCATGCATCTGACAAAGTGGGTTGCAGCCTATGAAATCTTATGTCTGAAGAAATGTGTTAGTCTTTAAGGTGCCACAGCTCTTTTGTTGTTTTTACTGACTATGCTGCTGTGTCTCTATTACACTTAAATCACCACCAGCAAGGCATACAGTTCAGAAGCAATGCTGACAGGCACCAGAGGCCCCATCTTCCTTCTCCTGGATCAATGCAGGAGCAAAAACAGCACTTTGCACACCTCAGAATGGATTAAAATTTAGTGTCCTGGACTTCATAGCACAAGACAGTCAAGTATTTGTCTGTTTTTATTAGAATGCTCCAAGGGCATCATACACTCACACAGCTTTCTGGGTGGGATCAGTATTTTCTACACCCTTCATTAATATCCTCAAGCACCTACCCATGAAAAACAAAGTGGAAATGCCCTGATCTGAGGTCCACCTCTTCTCATGAATGGGACTGCATATCTGATTAACCAAAGAAAGCTTTGGGCTGGTTCTTGTTTTAGCTTAGCTGGGTCATGTCTTTAGTATATGGCTAGCCTATTGCTTCTACCTGTGCTACAAGGTAGGAGGAAAGCAGGTTTCCTGAAACACAAATGCATTCTCAGTGTCATACACAGCCCTTCTCTATTTCCCCCCAGAGAATGGACAATCTATCAGAGTGGAGGGTGTCAGCTTTTACTGTGTGGCGCTAAGATCTTGCTTTTGGATTTTGCCACTGGATAAAGCCTGTCAGTTTAGCTGAGCATGTGCATAGGTCATTGTAAGACTGGGACTGTAAAGCATTACTGGTACCAATAAACAATTCGTAAATACTACATAACAGTATTCAGAATCAGTGATTTTTAAATGGATAATGTCCCTTTCAGTGCCTCAAATTCCTTGAGTGAAACTATATTGACACCTAGTGGCCAAATGGATTATGGACAGGTTTTTAAATTACCCAGAGTGCTTACCGATATTTGAAAGGGCAGATCAGGTCAACTTTTGTTTAATTGTAGCTATTTGAGGGTATTTAAAGTATTGCATTTATATGGGGTCTGTCATATAACAGGAAGGGGTGGGGAATCAGATGTCATGTGACTAACTCAGGCCAGGCCTAGAGATATAAGGGAGAGGCCGGAGGATGAGAGTTAGGGACTGAGTGGGAGTTAGTGATGCTCTAGCCAGGTAAGACAGAAGCCTGGGAAGCTGTAGCTGGCTAGGAGAAGCATCTGCAGGGGAATGGTGCAAGGAGCAAGACTGTCTCCTGCAGGGAGTAGATGGACTGTAAGCTTATAACCCAGCTCTGGGAAGGAAAACTTGGGGCTCCTGGCTTGTGCATGCCAGCCAGTGACTTATGAATTTAGAAAATACAGTTCTGTTCTACCGGTAACTGGCTTCTATCTTCCAGCTGTCCTGTTGGTATTGCTCTCTTGACTTCCTGTAGCTGTTTGTCCATTTCCATAGACTCTTTGGTTTCCATCAACTTTGTTGTTGAAACTGAGAGTGCAGCATGTTGATGGAGTCGATGTCCTGAATCCTTTCCCCCCTACTCACTGATGCTGGGTGTGTATGTCCTGCTCAGGGGGATCAGCTAACACCAGTAGCTGTCCTGGGCAATCTCTGATCTTTACCTGCTATGGTATCACTAGAGGCACATCAACAAGCACTCCAATCTAAAATTGCGGTTCGCCATGACTGTCTCTAGGGGTATGTGGTCTGGTTGCACTATGCCTGAGTGGTTATAGGTGTGCCAATGGAATAGCCCCACTCCAAATACCAAGCCAGAAGCTATTTTTTTATTTGGGTGTCTACCTGTTCAGTCTCTGACAGGGTTCTGCTGCAAAAGAGCTATACCCAGTCCTTTCTCAGAGCCATCATACTGGAGTGTCAGTGACTACTCTGAATGATAGTAGTTCAGGACAGGGCTATTCATTATCCTTTGTTTCGGCATGTCAAATGTTTGCTGTTAGCAGCCTGTGCAGCTTTGTTCAGCCTCCTGCCTTGGGAGCTGATGTATCAGTTCTGCTGTCACAGTCAGGTATGGACAGAGCTTGAACAGCAAATTTATCATTCTTATGAATGTCCCTCTCATAGAATCATAGAAACATGGAAACTGGAAGGAACCATAAGAGGTCATGTAGGCAACTTATGCCAGTGGTTAATCACCCGGACAGTTAGGAATTTTTTTTCTAATGTCCAACCTAAACCTCCCTTGTTGTAATATAAGACCATTGCTTCTTGTCCTATCATCAGCAGTTAAGGAGAACAATTTTTCTCCCTCTTCCTTGTAATAACTTTTTAGGTACTTGAAAACTCTTACCATGTCCCCTTCAGTCTACTCTTTTCCAGACTAAACAAACCAAGTGCTCTCAATTTTTCCTTGTAAGTCAAGTGTTCCAGACCTTTAACCATTTTTGTTGCTCTTCTGTGGACTTTCTGTAATTTGTCCATTTCTTTCCTGAAATATGATGCCCAGAACTGGCCACAATACTCTAGGTGAGGCCTAATCAGTACAGAGTAGAGTGGAAAAATTACTTCTCGTGTCTTACTTACAATATTCCTGTTAGTACATCCCAGAATGATGTTTGCTTTCTTTGCAACAGTGTTACACTGCTAACTCATATTTAGCTTGTGGTCCACTAAGACACCCAGATGCCTTTTGGCAGTACTCCTTCCTAGGCAGTCATTGCCTGTTTTGTATGTGTGCAATGGATTGTTCTTCCCTAAGTGGAGTACTTTGCACTTGTCTTTATTGAATTTCATTCTGTTTATCTCAGACCATTTCTCCAGATTGTCCAAATCATTTTAAATTGTGATCCTATCCTCCAAAGCACTTGCAATCCCTCCCAGCTTGGTATCATCTGCAAACTTCATATGTGTACTTTTTATGCCATCACCTAAATCATTGATGAAAATATTGAACAGGACCAGACCCAGAACTGATCCCTGTGGTACTCTGTTTGTTATGCCCTTCCAGCATGACTGTGAACCATTGATTACTACTCTTTGGGAACAGTTATCCAACCAGTTTTGCACCTATCTTATAGTAGCTACATCTAGGTTGTACTTCCACGGAGATGGAAATAGCTCCATCCAGGTTGCACATCCATGGAGCATTGATTTTGTTGAGGTCTACTGACAGCCCCTCTACTGTGAGTGGATAGCCACAGTATGCCACTTGATACTCTTTGCTTTGCATTTTTTTCTGGATTGGGTTTTATGATCTTGTCCTTGCACTGCTGTAGAAAAGCTTGTCATTTTCCATCATGATCGCCTTCAGCTTCAGCATCTTTATTTCCTCCATCTACAACAGGGGTGTCCAAAGTGCATCCCGTGGGCCGCATGTGTCCCGCAAAGGGCTTGTCTGTGGCCCATGAGGAGTTTCCTGAAAAAAGTATGCAAATACAGAATTTTAACCAGATCAGTAAACTGAAGCACTGGAAATAGAAAAAAATCCGGCACTGTGGCGGGGAGCAGCACCAGCCCAGGCTGGGAGTGTTGAAATTTCCCACTCTGAGCATGCTCAGGATGGGAGTCTCAGCAAATGGAGTGGCCTCCAGAATGGCCAGGTACGGAGGGCCTGGGTGGGGAGGGGGTCGGCCTGAGGGAGCCAGCTCCATGGTATGGGTGGTTGGGGAAGGGGGTTGGGGTGGGTGCAGTGAAAGCTGGAGGTGCAGGCAGAGGGGTTAGGGAGAGGGATGGGGAGCAGTGAAAGCTGTGTATAGTGAAAAAGAGCCAGTTTTGGAATTTTGCAGCCCATGGGCCCACACCAGTCAGGCTCTGCGGCCCCCATGTATGAAAACTTTGGGCACTCCTGATCTATAATAAGGGTCTCACCTGTAGTTCTTTTTATCCCGGGCAGCCTTTTCAGGGCTTGGATGAGTGTCCTCTGGAACACTCTAGTGATGGGCCTATGGCCATTGGCAAGCAAAGCCATTTGTAGCAATCAAATGGTGTTACAAAAGTCATCAGTATGCTGTACTCTTTATGTGCCAAAACCCATTCCTCACACTGCTGACCATAAACATTCTGGCTTTAGAGAGTTCTGGCAAGATGTCATTAACTATTGGCAGTGCACAGTGGCAATGGATAGTGGAATATTTTCAGTGTCAAATTGCATGGCCATGGGTCTGTCTCTGTGCTGATGTGTAGCTTGCTCAACAGCCTCTTTACCATATACTGACCTCAACAGGTACTATGATATGCCTGATCAATAGACTTTTGAGCCCTTTCCATACTTGATTAAATAGCACCATTGGAATTTCCCTTCATGTTAATCATATAGATTCCTCAGTAAGCTATACTTCCAATTGCAACTTCCTTTTACACGTTCCAGCTGTGTCAGTCTAGTTCAGCAAAACAAATAAGGAGTCCGGTAGCACTTAAAGACTAACAAATTTATTTATCACATGAGCTTTCGTGGGAGAAAATTCCACTTCATCAGACCTAACAGGACCTTTAAAGCAGGCACATATCCCTGCAACAGACCACGTTGCCATTTTTGCCCATATATCTGCACAAAAGACAGCATCGTAGGACCTAATCAAGCCAGCTTCTCCATCAAGGGCTCATTCACCTGCTCATCCACCAATGTGATTCATGCCATCATGTGCCAGAAATGCCCCCCTGGCTTATACATATGTTAATAGCTGTGCTTAGGCACATGGATTACAAATCAAAGTTTCAAAGAGAAACTGCAGAATTGGAATTCATATGCAGATTTGACTTGGATAGTTAAATTTCTGTAATCTTTCCCCTTATCATTTTGCCTCCTAACCAGATTGTATACAGCAAAGCATGTGGCCAGTTCCATCCAACTGGAAATTGACACTGAATTTCCTATGGCCATGAGAGAACAATAAATGTGTCCAAATTCATCTTCCTATTTTCTGGTTAGTTTGGCTTTGTTTTCCTTCAAGAACACCTTTAATCTGAGCAGGAGCATACTGGGAGGTGGATCACACAGAGGAAGTTCTAGTTACCAGCAGCTGCAATTGCTGTTATCCATCAGTAAAATTATTAGAGTTAAATAGTGACTACAGTTTCTTTTTTTGTTACAACAGGCAATTTTGATGTTCTTTCTCCTCACTTCCTTCTAATATGTTGTTTTCCACTGTTTGAATCTAAATAACTGCATTGATTTGCTGTAACAGTCTGACCTGGTTCTCTGACTTACACTTTACTGCATTTATTTTCCTTCCGTTCATCTGTAGTTTTCCATTTTCAAAGAAGGGGTCCTGCAGCACTTTTAAAGACTAACAAATGTGTCTGTCTTGATTTATTCCTGTGCTGCTTCAGGGAGTTTCTGGCATAGGTGGTGGTGTTCCTTCTGGTATTCCTCAGTGGGGTCAGAGAGCAGTGGTTTATAGAATGTTGTGTTGGAGAGTTGTTTATAAGCCTCTTGATCATAATCTGTTTTATTCATGATGATGGACTTCTTAGGAAAAATCCAATATATTGATGAATTTCCAGAAAACACCATCCTGGCCACTATGAACGTAAAACAAAGGAGTCCTATAGCGCTTTTAAAGACTAACAAATTTATGTATCACATGAGATTTTTTTATGGAAGAAAATACCACTTCATCAGGTGCTTTGAACCTTTGGAACTATGGATGTAGAAGCTCTCTACACCAACATCCTACACAAAGATGGATTACAAGCCATTAGGATAATAAGCAAGGAGTCCAGTGGCACTTCAAAACTAACAAAAACACCCCCAGAACCCTGACCTGGGATATTTTATTTATCACCAAAAATCCATAAAAATGTAAATCCCAAATGCCCCATTGTCTCAGCCACTCTTACAGCAGGCTTATCTGGCTATGTGGACTCTTTCCTCAGACCCTATGCTATCAATCCTCCTAGGTATCTTCAAGACACCATGCACTTGAAAAATCCAATCAATTGGTGAACTTCCAGAAACACCATCCAGGCCACTATGGACACAGAAGCTCTCTGCACAAGCATCCCACACAAAGACAGATTACAAGCCATTAAGAAAACTATCCCAGATGATATCATGGCACACCCCATGGTTGAACTTTGTGACTTTGTACTAACCCACAACCATTTCAGA
>ML681963.1:47086975-47127121 GCA_007922195.1 Podocnemis expansa
GAAACAAAAGTGCCGTGTGAACACAGCCTTACAGACAGCCCCCCAGCCTTGAGCAGATACTCACCAGCAGCTATAGATCAACTAACAGAAACATTCAAGCAAATACCTCTGCAACAAACCCTGTTGCCAGCTTTGTCCACATGTCTGCACAAAAGACACCATCACAGGACCAGATCAAACCAGCTACACCATCAAAGGCTCATTCACCTGCTCATCCACCAATGTGATTTTTGCCATCATGTACCAGCTTTGCCCCACTGCTTTACATATTGGACAAACAGGACAGTCTCTGCATGAACGAATAAATGAGCACAAATCTGACATCAGAAATAACAGCATTCAAAAAAAAACCAATAGGGGAACAGTTCAATATTCCTGCTCAGTCCATTGATGATTTAATAGGTATACTTAAACAAATGGATTACAAATCAAAGCCTCAAAGAGAAACTGCAGAATTGGATTTCATATGCAGATTTGACATTGTTGCTTTAGGATTAAATAGGGCTCTCGGGTTTTTTATTAGGCGACCTTTATGTTAACTTCACTTCATCTTGTCTGTCTGTTCTCCCTGTGCTTTTCACCTTTCTCCAGTAGATGATGCAATGGTTATATGTTAGGTTTCAGGCAAGTGGTGTTCATAGGTTTTGATTTGATCTACTTTTAGTCTTGATTGAAAAATTATACAAAACCCAGTTTTTTAGAACAGACAGCCTTAAAACCAACACACTGAAATGGAGAAAACAAGTACAGAGGTAATTCAGAGTGGTAAGACTTCTTGTACAAGGCATTTTAATCACCATGAATGCATTTGTTTGCAAACGGTCGGCTGGCCAGAGTAGCAGTGATTTGACTTCACATCCCTCTACATTGCATTCTCCACTGTTTGAATCTGAACAACTGCTTTCCTTTGCTGTAACAGTCTGACCTGATCCTATGATTTACTCTTCCTTGCATTTATTTTCCTCCCATTCAGTAAGTTCCCCATCTTCAAGCATTTAGTGAAGTGGGATTTTCTTCCATGAAAGCTCATGCGATAAATAAATTTGTTAGTCTTTAAGTGCCACTAGACCCTACATTATCTTCCTTTGAGGCACCTTCCACCTTTGAAAACATCCCCATATCCTTTTAAAATTGTCCGCATTGTCCATGGGACTGTTCCTTTTGCATCTTGCACTGTAGCAATAAAATTCTGACTCTTGTCTCCTGATCAGATCCAAGGCTTGTTATTGTATTCCTGAAGAGCAGTTGATGGTGTTTATCATCAATTACCACAAACTGCAATTGGTACCATCTGTTATTTTTCAGGTCAGTTACTGTGGTGTTATATTTCCTACAGGCTACATTTTGCTCTCATTCTACTTTATGAAATTGCAACCACTCTGTAATGGGTGTGTTCAAGTCCAGATCATTGAGAGTACTCACGATGCTGGAGGCCCTGTAGCACAGCTGAAATCACACATGCCATTTCCATATTACAATTGTTGCATGCATGGAGGCTGGTGATCCTTTGGTGCTTCTCACCACAACTTGAATCTGACTATCACTTTTCAGGGCAACTGCACCCCCTTGTAGTCAAGAACAGCACCCATCCCCAGCCTTCCAGCTCCCCCCAGCCATTGCCTCTGTCAGGTGGAGGCACACCTCTGTCTCTCTCCCTCCCTCCCAGGCAGGTTATTTGCAGATTGCATATCCCCCTACCAACTCTGAATTCCCCAGCAAAGTCTGGCTGCCTAAGATGGCTTGCTTTATCTTCCTCCTCAGAGATGGTAAACAGTGTAATTGCCACCTTTAAGCTACCACACAGTTCTTTCTAAGCAAGAACAGTGGGTAACCAAAACCGCAGCCACCAAATGAAGGATTGGTGAGGCGCCGTCAAGCAGGGGATATCAGAGGCTGGCGATAAGCATCTGTCAAGGAAATGCAGACCAGATGCGTCCCCTGGCCTTAGGCCTACAATATATATCTTAGCTGGTATCGGAGAAGCTAATGTGGACCCCAGAGGAAAACTTGGCCTACTAGTAAGTACACGGAGGCAGAAATGGAAGATGGGGGAAGAAGGAGAAGGAAAAAAATCAAGGGGAAACACAGAGAAAATAAACAACCACCTGGTAAATGCAGTTCCTCAGTGGGCAACCTAGGATGGCAATTGGATGCCGAGAGCACCCCTTCAGAGGGCTATGGGTAGACGTAGTCACCAACAGGTGAAGGAGCAGGAAAATGTGAGGCCAAAAATGGTCAAACAAGCCACAGGATAAGAGGTTGAACTACCACCTTAAGGTGAGAGCAGGAAGAAGACCTTTAAGGTCTAGGTGCATAAGGAAATAACCCCAGCTCCGTTTGATAGAGGTTGGGGGTACGGATATGGGCACCATGTTAGGGTGCTTCCATGTGCATAAGTCATGTCCCTTTCATGACTTAACCACTACCACCCCTGTCGCTAAGAGTTCAGCAACTAGGGGGAGGGAATGGATGAGGGCAATAGTTGACCAAGGCCATAAAAATTCCCTTGGAGCATATGATGTATGCCTCTCCAAGTAACATATGGTGGAGAATGAACTGAGAATGTGAGCGAATTTCTGGCTCTGAGTAGAAGAGAGTGGTGTGGTGGGAGACCAGTTACTCCCTCTGTTAGGTACCCCAGAGCAAAAAGGAAGAGTGCCAGAGGTGACCCTGACACTGAGAGTATGTTAGAGAAGGGAGACGTCATGTACAAAGAAAAAGGGGAAAACAGGACCAGGGCCTGCTGACCACCCCTGCCAGAATTGGACAGAACTGGGGAAAAGGAAAGCTGCATTGGAATATAGGAAGTAGGGAAACAAACCACCGACTGTTGTAGCACACGGCCGAGATGAAAGAATTGCCTTCAATCAGTGGCTTTACTAGTGGCTCTCGTGGAACTGGTAGGTGAAGAAAAGTGACACCAGTTGTAAGACCCAGGGGCTCTCTGAACCGCTTGGTGGGTTCAGAGAGGGCCAACTTCCTAGTCAGATGGAGGTTCATTTGTACCTTGGATGGAGAAGGCCACATAAGGAGCTACCCAGATCGAATTGTTGTCGACCTGACAGATTCGCAAGTGTCCTCAATTCTGCTCCCTCAGTGGTTAGGGCACAGCTTGCTCACAGATGCATTCCTGCTCCCTTGGGCAAGGCCCTTGTTGTAGGCCCTTGTGCTACTTCCTCTGATACACAGTATCCTTCTGGAGACAAGGAGGGACAGAGTGAATGATCTTGATGGCTCCGGACTAGCCCAAACCACAGCGGTACTATGATCCTGCAGGACCAACCTGGCGGTTTGGGGATTTCATAGTTAACTGAGCAAAGGAGACTTTGCTCCAACCAATTGTGTGCTGTGGCACAGACACAACTATTACTGAATGTATCCGAGCAGCGCTCAAAGAAGTACATTTATTCTTCTTCGAGTGCTGCTCGGATACATTCAATAATAGGTATATGTCCCTCAGCGCACAATTGGTTGGAAACCTTTTTAGCCCTAGCCTGTCCAAACAGGGCTGGCAGCCAACGCCCCCTGGCCACCCCGTGTCTATATATATGCCGCAGCCCTGCTCCTCCTCAGTTCCGTTTTTCTGCCCTCAGTGTTGGTATCGGAACAGCCTTCTCCTTGTGATCACGCAAGGAGCCTGTTGTTTGCCTTGTATATGAGCCACTTGCTCGATTGGAAGAACCTCTTCGTGGACGTCGTTCCACTGGAAAGTGCTCCCACACAGCGCTTGGCTACACAGCAGGAACAACACTCCTCTCTGCTGCCTACCAGGCTGGGGTTCAAAACTTGTGCTACCTGCGGCAAGGCCTTCCCGCACAACGATTCCAACGAGAAGTGCCTCTGGTGCCTGGGCAAAGCCCATCTGGTCACCAAATGCTCTATCTGTTGGTCCTTTAAACCTAGGACCATAAAAGACAGAGAGCAAAGGTGCCATGTGTTGGCCTCGGAGCAAGTGTGGCAGCCTATCCCTGAAGCTTTGGGGCTACCTACATGCAGCACCATGTGCCAGTTTGGCATTGGAACCATCCTGGCGCCACTCTCCCGGATAGTGAAAGACGCGCCTGGTACCAGCCTCAGTATTGAAGCGTCGGCACCGCTCCACGCCTCCTCAGGACTGGCAGGAGCCAGTACTGGTTCCCTCCGGCCTGGAGGCCTGTGAGGCAGCAAAGGTGCTTCTCTTGCCAGCGCCTCCCACCCCAGTATCACTCAAAGAGCAGCAAACCTGCCTTCTTTCAGCTGCCTGGTTGCTCCAGAAAAGGCACTGATCTCCCTCTCTGGTCTCGGTACCGAGCTCCCTGGTACCAGAAATGGGTGCCTAGGAAGAGGCCTTCAGTACCATTAGGGGACAGAGCCCAAGAGCCTCCCTTTGGGGCCATACCACCTTGTCCCTGGCAGCACTGCCAACTAAATCCCCTTCCATGGTGCTAAAGCCAAGCCCAACGCAGCCCGGGGACCCTCAATCCCCGAGTCCAAAGGAAGGTGTCTTGAGGGGGTGTAAATGGCCCAGTCCATGGTCCCCGCTACCAACGCCTTATAGGCACCGACCCCGTGAGTGGTCCCCGGAGACCCCATCACTCTCCCATGGTACCGATCGGCCTAGTCCAGTACCATGTCCTCCTGTACCTGACAGAGCCCTGGACCCCAGACCCCACTCCTATACAGGGGACCTTATGCTGCATTTTGATTTTCTCCATCATGTGTGCACTCACACGAGGTTGGAGGCTCACTCCTTTGCGGGACCTAGCAACACTCTCTTTAGCCCTGGGCTCATGTCACCTTCTGAGCCCATAACAGTTCCCCTGCACTCTAGTGTGCAGGAGATTGCTATGGCGCGATGGGAAACTCCTGGGTCCATCGCCCTAGTCTCCAATACTGCAGGACAGAAGTATCGAATCCCTGCAGAAGATTTTCCCTTCCTTGCCTACCACCTGACACCATCTCAAGGGGTGGTGGAAGTGGCCTTAGGCCCCGGACAATTTCCCCACAACCCTCTCCCAAGGCCTAGGGAGGCAAGGGAATTAGATCTCTTAGGCCGGAGGGTTATTCCTCCTTTGCCTTCCAGCTCAGAATAGCCAACAACCAAGCTTTGGTGGCCAGGTATGTCATGGATGTATGGGAGTCCATGAATAAATTCAGGCATCTACTCCCTCAAGAGAACAGGGCAGACTACGATGCTTTTGTTAAAGAGGGCACGCTGGCATCCCAAGACCTGCTGTTATCCACCTGAGACGCTTCAGACACGGCAAGCCGCAGCGTGGCTTCTTCCGTGGTCCTGAGATGGACAGCATGGCTCTAGGAGGCAAAGGCACCCCCCTCCTCCCAGCAGGTTATAATGGACCTCCCCTTCGAGGGGGGGGGTCCCTCTTTGCAGAAGGGTTGGATAGTGGCCTCCATGATGCCCAGGACCCCTGCGGGGACCTAAAATACCTGGGCATGCTATCCTCCTGGCCCACTAGCCACCCTCCCAGCCTGTAAGGGGCATCCATCAACCTCTTTGTCCTGTAGGTTTCATTTTCCTTAGGGTCCTTCTCCCCACCTAGGACTGCGGAGGACACCCTGAACCCCCCCCCGGGGCCACCCCTCCCTTGCCCTGAAGGTAAATCGGGTTAACGTCATGCTGGGGCTTTATACCCTTCTGCATACAGTTCATGGAGCCCTCAGAGGGCGACGGGGATCAAACTTATATCCCTTGCGTTCAAAGAGGAACACAACTCAGTCGCAGGGCACTACACACATCACAAATCACCCCCTGAGAAAAATAACTCTGATGGCTCTATTGGGATACTCTTCAGGATCTCTTTTCCCATGTGGCATTCCCTTAAGAATGACCTCTTGGCAGCTCCAAGGTAGCCCATACCCCTGATAGCTTACAGGATGCCTAGGATAGGGCTTGTGAACCATCTTTCCCTATCCCGAAAGCCTCCTGCTCCCCCCCCCCCCACCAGGCCACAAGTGTGAATATCAGTGCCCTTCAGATCACAGTATTTGAAATGCTGTCACCCCCACCCCCACCCCCCAGGCCATACTTCATTAGGCCACAGTTAGACGGCACAATGGGACATCTCCATGGGGGTTCTTCTAATGGACCATACCATACTCTCAGGTATGGATTAAGAGTTTTTCAGCTCAGGATCCTCTACTTGGGGGGGCTCCTTTCTCAAAAAAAAAGGAAGAAAGAGGATAACATGGGGGATCTCAATACCAGATGCCAATCTCTCCCTCTTGGTTTCAGAGTGTCTCGGTGACTTCTATCCCCATGGGACCAATGATAAACACCACCAACTGACTTGCTGACGGGGTGGGCCCCGCGGGTCCCTTATCCTCCTGTCCCATAGTATTCATTGGTCCAGGTTCCATCAGGCCTTACTCATTCAGTTAAGGCCTTGTTCCCTGGGGTCGTATTGGTGGGCATTCCCTTAACTGCCTTATCAGGTGCCTGGTCAGGAGCTGATAGGCACTCCCTCGCTGGTCGTCTGCCCTACCCATGCACCCACTATCCTTCCATACTTCAGAGTGGGGGCCTTTGACTTTGTCAATGCAAACACACCTCTCTCACACTTCGTGTATTGGAAATTGGTATAGTTCCATCAGGGTTCACCTCCTGGGGCAACACCCCAGTTTGTACTGAGGACCAAATGCACTCCTTCAGTGAGTTGCATCATTTTCAGCTCCTGCATTCACACAACCCAAGGGCATCTCACCCCTCACCATGCTGATAACCCCACACCCCTTCTACACCTAGCAAGGGAGATCTAACGACTCCGGGCCCTTCCAGTGGGGACAGAAATCCTTTTTGGGCAGACCCCTTACGTTGCCTGCTTTGTTGTCCCCCTCCCCCCATTAGGGGTAACATTTACCTGGTTGGGTGGGCAGCTTTTCCCGATTATGAAGTTTTCTCACCAAAGCATTGTGGAGAGCTCCTTGGCCCTAATCTTTGGTGCTAGGTTCTCACGCACCAACCCCACAAGAGCCACTGGTACAGCCAGTGACTGGCAGCAGTTCTCTTCTTCCTCCTTGTGTTTTGACAAATAGTCATTGATACCCTAATCTGGGATCCATGTGTTTCCTCCTGGTTTTGCCCAGTTCAGGCCCAGGGCAGTCAACAACCCCTTAGCTTCGTTACCACCCCCTCTTTCAGTAAGGTGGTGTCCCTTTTTCCCCAGGAGGATTATCCTCCCGCCCCCCACCTTGGCTCTGGGGTACTTACCAGAGGGAAATAAATATTCCCACCCCAATCCCCACCGTCCCTTCATGATTTCTTCTATTTAGTACTTGGGAGGCCTTCGAAACCATTCCTCCCTTCTCTCCTTTCATATGTTCCATGGGGAAAGTTATGGCCTTGATCCACTCGGGGCCTTTATCCACCCACCCCCCACCTAGTGAAGGGAGGCAGTCAGCTGTGGATGCAATATACCTTACACGTGGGGCACTGCTTCACATTGTGCCTTCCCCCTCTTTCCAACCCACAACCAGCCAAGTGGGGCAGTTCCTCCTACATCCCAACCGTGGGACCTTCTCTTCCCTTTGGCATTTCAAAAATCTTGGTTTGGCCCCTTAGCACAGTGAGCTCATATAAACTTCCCCTGGCCCCACGTTCTCCCCATCCCTTCGGCCACCAGTGGCCACACCTTCGTGGGCCTCTGAAGGGAAATCTGGGACCTCGACTGTGGTGTTGGCATCCTCTCACTAGATAAACTGTTCTTGCTGGGTGGTTATTCAATTCCTCCCACACAACCCCATACCCCTTATCCCCTTAGTTGGGTTAGTAGAGGAGTCTCCTTCTCTCCCTCTCTCTTACTGATTCCTAGTATAGGTCAGTAGGCCAGTAACTCTGGACTCCACCTTAGCCTTCCTATCAACACAGCTAAGGCGTGCATCATGAGCCTAAGACCAAGGGACACACCCTGGTCACCCTGTTTTGTCAGGTGCCTTAGCACCAGCCTCTTATGTCCTTTATATGGTGGAGCACAACCAATTTGAGATGTTGCTGCCATATCTCTTTCAACAATAAGGTGACTCTAGGCCTCCCTCTACCCTGTGGGTCATAGGCAGGGTACACTCAAGGGCTATAGGCCTTGGTCCTTCCTCAGTTAGGTCAGGCCGTTTTCATCCTGCCAGCTCCTCCAGGCCTGGAGTTTTGCCGTTTCAGAGGCAGCCATGCTGAAGATGGGAAAACAACCCAACTCTGCCCACCATCCTTCAGTATGGTTAGCAGTCACCTATTCTGAATGTATCTGAGCAGCATTCAAAGAAGAATGGTGGGTTACTTACCGGTAACTGTCCTTCTTAAGATGAAAACATATTAAAACAATAAAAGACCCTACAGATATGTTGATAACCAGAGATCACCACTTGATTCCAACATGAGCTTTGGCTGGTCAACTCTCTTTTGAGTCTTACCTAGGGGTTTTCTTTGCTTACAAGTTTGTGACACCTTTCATTCACAACACTCAGGCTCCCAAATGTAGTTCTCCTTTGAGCGCTGCTCACGTCATTCAGTTAAAAGTATGTATGTGCCGCAGCACACGGTAGCTCGGAAAGTCTTCAGCCTTAGCCTGTCAGGTCAGGGCATGCGGCCAACGCCCCCTCCACGCCGCGACCGTGGCTATATAGGCGACCGTGACCCTGACCCTCCTAGTTCCTTTTTCCGCCCTCAGCGATGGTTTCGGATCAGCCAAGAAACTTGTGTAAGCAAATGCCTGTCTTATACCGTGAAATTCAAGATGCCTGGTTTCAAGCCATGCCTAGGATGCTGCAAAGCTTTCCTGCTCAATGATCTGCACAATAAATGTCTTTCATGCCTCAATGAGTCCCATCTCACCGAGAGCTGCTCCCTCTGCCAGTCCTTCAAAAGGACGACTCACAAGGACAGAGAGCTGCACCTTCGATCCCTTGCCGGGAGCAGCACGCAAGCCTCTGATGCCACCCGAGCCCTGAGTGCTCCGCTGGCTCACCCATCGGCCCAGGCACCGAAACCCTGGGACCAATGTCTGGTGCCAAGCCTGAAGTTTTGGTCAGTGCCCCCATTAGTACAGTCAGGGCATCAAACATTGCATTCGCCGAATCAACCCAGTGCCGAACCCAAGGTGGTACTGCCAGCGGCACCACCGATGCCACAGGCTTCCACGTCGGTGCAGATGCATCCTCCGGTCCGCATACCAGCACCACGGAAGAAAACCAGCTCAATGCCAACCATGGCACCAGAAGCCCAGTCGGCGCAGGGAGTGGCTCCACCCACCGACCCAGCACTGCCTAGCTCGTTGCCAGCACCACAATCTGGCACCGGGGACTGCTTTGCCAACCCCATGCCGTTCAGCTCACCTTCAGTACTGCATTCAGCGGAGGACTGCTCTCCGGCCTCCTCCCCACACTTCTCCTGAGACTTGTCGGTGCCATGCTCCCAAGCCTCGGGGGCCCCTTCCCATGGATCAGCGTCAACTTCGCCTCCAGCCTCGGTACACTCTTTTCTCAAGATGGTAATAGGGGTAGGAGAACATTTAAGGAAATGGCGCTGTAAGAGCTCTCCCTTGCCTGAGCCTCTTCACAAGCACAGATCCTCGGGCCCACCTGAACCAATGGGGCCTTCCCCTCCCCTTCAGGTACTGCACCACAACCTAGCTGAGGCCACTCCCCTCTGCGCCGCCTGGAGGCCGGAGCATCTTTTAAAGACTGTTCATACGACTGGTTGGACATGGCCACCGATGATACTTTAGCCTCATGGCGCCGCTCTGTCCGGTCCCCCTCACAGACCATGGATTTGGACTTCTCGGACGATGAACCTGATCCCGACTCCACACGTTGGAGTAGATTGCAGGCCCGTTCTTCCTCTTTGCCCGATGAATACACCTTTGAGAGACCAACTGACTGTAACAAGGACTCTCGTGCCCACAAGGAGTTGCTACACCTCATGGCAGCTAAACTGAACCTGGAGCTCGGGGTCGTCCAGGAGGAGGCGAACCCCCTTTTCGACGTCGGCCAGAGGGCTCCACCTGCTACGGTGTCTGTACCACTTCATGAAGGTGTATACAGCATCGTCAAGGCCCGCTGGCAAACCCTGTCCTCGATCTCTCTGGTATTCAGGGTCATGGACTGTAAGTACCACATCCCTCAGGACAAATTTTCCTTTCTGTTCCAGCACCCCACTCTGGGGTCACTGGTCGTCAATGCTATGAACCAGAAAGAGAGGCAAGGTCAACTGGGTTCCAACCCTAGGAATAAAGAGGTGAGGAAACTCGACCTGCTTGGCAGGAAGGTTTACTCCACAGCAGCTCTTCAGCTGCGCATAGCAAACCACTCGGCCCTTAGGACAAAGTATATCTTTAACCTCTGGAACGCCATGCAAGGCTTCTGTGCTGTTATCCCAAAGGATCATCTTAGAGACTTCGGCACGATGCTCGAAGAAGGGGAAATGGCATCCAGAGACGCTCTGATGGTGATCTGGGATGCCGTGGACACAGCCACCCGTACGATGGCATCGGCTATAGTAATGCATTGTTCAGCCTGGCTAATGGGCTCGGGCCTACCGCCACAGCTGCAGCTTACTATTCAGGACCTCCCATTCAAAGGCCCTTAAGTTTTCGCTGAGTCCATGGATGTGAAGCTCCATGGCATGAAAGACTCGAGGGCCACGCTCCAGTCACTGAGAATTTACACCACACAACCTAATAGACGCTCTCTAAAACCCCATCAACTCCTCCAACAACAACTTCAGCAGTTAAAACAACACATTCCTGAGGTCCCTCCCTTTCCCAGTGCCACCTTGGGGACATGGACAGGGACAAGGTTCATTCGGAGAAGAGTGAGAAGTCTCATGTTGCCCAATTGGGTAGGCGTGGGCAGGCCTCCGAACGCTCGTTGGGGAAGAAACAGCGCTTTTGACAGTTACCATACAGCCAGCAAACCCACGAATCGACCAGTCCCCAACCGCTTACACCACTTCACACACCACTGGACCAACATCACATCTGACCAGTGGGTCCTCAAGACGGTCGTGGAGGGTTATCATATTCAGTTTCTTTCGATTCCTTGGGAGAGAAAACCGCCCCCTCGTTCATCCCTCCACCCCCCCCCCACACCACCCAGTGGCTATATACATGGCCATCTCCTGACCCCTCCCCAGTTCCTTGGAGTTGCCAGCTCCAGATGCGGGGACATAGGGGAGGGACCTGAATGGATCCGAGCAGCCCATCTCGAAGAAGGACGGTTACTGGTGAGTAACCCACAATTCTTTGAGCGCTGCTCAGATGCATTCAGTAATAGGTGACTACTAGCCATGCTGATGGGTGGCGGGTGGAGTTGGCTCTTTCACCTTCAGCATAGCAAACACCCCAGATGCGAAGAAGCCCAGTGAACAAGATTCTAACAGGAACCAAGAGACCAGCTAGGCTCTTGGCCTGGCAATGGAGAACCGACAATGTGGGCCAACCCAAAGTAAGGAGTAGGTGCAGTCCCGCCGGAGCAAAGCGGGTGTGGGCAGGGAAGACTGAGGTCACCTTAAACAGGGTTGAATAACGCAACACGATAACATGGTGGGATGCGTTTGGTTGCTCTACCTAAAAGGTATAGCTCAAGGTATGAAGGCCAGAAGAAAAATGCCTGGACATAGGACAGTCCAGTGTGAACTTGCAAGAGAAAACGCTGGGGCCAAGAGGTTGTGAGGCTAGCCATGATGACTACGGCCTACTCAGATAACAATAGAAGGGATGATATTACCCCTTGAACTGATCACATCAAGGGCCGAGCCGGAAGCCAAGGGGTCACAGGCCTAACCCTGATGGCTGCGGCCTACGCAGATAGCCATAGGAGGGGTGAACCTTATCCCTTGAACTGGCCACAACTGGCCCTAAAGGTGCCTGGTCAAAGGAAGTAGGAGTTAAAGTACGTAGCAGCACTAGGGAGTACGGACTACTGAGTTCAGTCAAGAAGGGTCTGGCAAAAGACCCTTCATGCCAGTACAATGAAGGCCGAGAGCCGAAAGTGGTGCGATGAGTGGCAAATGGCATGCTGGCCAAAGGTCCTCAAGTTAAGTACACAAAGCACTTACTTCCAGCCGTGTATAGTACAGGAACCCAGGGTTTCTGCTGAAAGGGTATTTTGGATCACTAGCACCTACAAGGCAACATGATGCCTTAGACAGTGCTGTTGGCTTGGTATCACGGTAAGCGTGAGGACTCACAGAGAGAACCCGCCTGTTGGGCCTTATAAACCCTTCAGGATTCCAGCATCAAGAAGATTTCCTGGAGAATGGGGGGATGTATGAAGAAGGGGAGAAGGGAAGGCAGGGAACAATGCAAAGCCACCTCTTGGCCACTCGGTATAGGTGGCCATAGGGCTCATGGAGATCCAGTATCAGGTATAAGATCTTGCGTGCCTAGGGCACCACCAAGGAAGGATGTCATCACAACTATGCTGCACCTACATGTGCACCAGGGATAAGGGCATATTGAGGCCGGACTACCCCAAGATATGGGTTACTGCAAGAAGGAGAGGTCTCCTCCCAACCACCTAAGAAGTGAAGCTACTCTCAGAGCGTCAATGGTGGTACTACAGAGGTACCCTGGGTTTAGAGGAATCAGTTGAGGTGGATTATCTCCATTTGGGGAATTATCCGGGTGGCATTCCGCATGGAGGATACAAGCCTCTGAATTTCCAAGCACTACGGAAAACAGGATACTCTAACCTGTCTTCTGTCTATTATACATATATCGATAGATAGATCCCTCAAGAAAGTGAAGGAAGCGACAGTCTTGGCAATGTCATTACCCGCATCATATGGAGATGACCCAATGGTTTGAGCCTCGGAACCCCAAACAGGTGTAACAAATTGCCATACGGCCAGGGAGTGGTGCCCCCGGCCAAGATATGAGTGGTTGAAAGCAGGGTGGGCTAGGGTGGGACAAGTACGAGCATCCCAGTAGGGGAGCCTTCATGCCTGGAGCGCGGCAGTGCACCTGGAGCTTGTTAGCGGGCAGGTGCCGCGAAAGCAGAACGTTAGTGTGGGAGACCCAAGATAAGTTCTTCTCACTGCTGTTCCCCTGTCTTGGGGAAGATGCATTGCCTCCTTTCCCCCAAGCGCCCCGATTTGGTAGAACCCAGATCAGGTGTTCTAGGTTGCTACTTCAGGGGTGAAGGGGAGGAGATATGAAGAGGGTTTCACCACCGCTTTCATGGTAGGGTGGGCCTAAGATGAGGACTCCCAGGACAGGGCGTCTTGATAATAACTGAGTGCCCAAGAAGGAGGGAAGGCTGTTACAAAGCCTCAGCTTTCATCGTGTAGAGAAAGAGGTACAGTGGCAGGAGTTGGACTGCTCTGCCTTGGCCTTCCCTGGAGCATAGGGTCCCCTTTGATAAAGTGAATGACACTTCTACCTGGCGGTTAGGATGGTGGAGGGTCTCTTCTACCGTAGAGGTGTCTGAGGACCCAGTAGGGCTGGCCTAACCAGCATGACGACTGGTATGTTAGAGAGGGGAAGGTGTCCAAGGTGTCTCTGCCTGACCCAGGAACGAGAATGGGTCCTACCTGATGTAGAACAGTCAGGTAAGCGGGAAAGGTTCTGCATATCCAGATGAGCACTCGTGTGTGTCCGTATTGGAGCCTCTGCAGCCGTAGCTGGGACTACCACAAGACAAGCTTCTCGGTCCTGGCAAGGCCCGTCTTGCCGCTTACGAGCTCCAGTCGTCGGTTGAGGGGTACCAGGGGGGGAGCTTTGTTCCCTTTCTGTAATAAGGGCCCAAAGGTGGCAACTGCCAAGAACGTCTAGGTGTTGGGCCTCAGTGTAGATGTCTCGATGGTTTAAAGGGGCTTGGGTTGCGCAGCCTGCATCCCTCCAAGACTGGAGGGCAGGGCCAAGGGCTGGCTCACCCCTGTTCACAATGTCGAGACAGGGCTGGTCCGATAAGTTCCCTCTTCCCCCCTAAAGGAAGGGGAAGGGGTATCAGCTGCCCACTCCAATGGTGCACTGAAGTCCTGTCGTGTCCTGGATGTTAGTAGAATGGGATGACAGCCAATGGACAGGTACCTTCTTTACAGGTGAAACGGAAAAGGGGTTCCGAAACACCCAAGAAACGGGGTGACGGTGGTGGAGGGGGGAGGGTTTTAGTCTCTATCCCCATGGTCATATAGAAGAGTGGGGAAGGGAAGAGGGCGGTAGTCACCCCAGAGGGTTTATGTGGGGAGAAAAGGCCCCTATGGGAGGAGGCCCAAGTATTTGACCTCCCCGCAGGATCCCGCGTGGTGCCCACCACAGTTGGGGTTTTGGGAGGAAACAAGATGTCCCCTCCAAAGGGCAGGTCAAGGACCGCCTGCTGTGCAGTGGGGGGCACCCTAGCTTCCCTAAGCCAGACTACTCAGTGAATAGTCACGGCCGAGGCCATAGTGTGGGCAGCTGTATCCACCACGTCTCGGGCCAAGAGAAGGAGGTCCTGGGAGATTAATCTACCCTCGTCTAGGAATGCATCATACTCCTCTTTGGCCTCTGGTGGGAGCAAGCATTGGAATTTTGCGCCCGACTCCCACACATCCAGCAAACACCTGCTGGTTAGGGCCTGATTATTCACCACCCTGAGTTGGAAGGCTGAGGAGGACTAGACCTTATGGCCCAGGAGATCTAATTCCCTGGCTCCCCAAGAAGCCAGGAGGGGGTTGCTAGAAGGCTCACCCGGCCTAGTGCCATTTGTACCACGTCCCTAGGAGGGGCTGGGTGATCGGCGAGGCAAGGGAAGTCCGACTCGGGAACCCGATACTTAAGCTTGCGGTGTCCAAGACTGGGGCAGTAGAGCTTGGACTCTGCCATCGGGAAGATGTTAGGTCCCAGACACTCAGGTGGAGTGAGACTGTCAGTGGCTCTGCCAAGGCAAAGGCCGGCCTGAACAGGGTGTCTGGAGGCGGACCGGAGGGCTGCACCTCACTGCCTAGATGGGCCGTAGCACGGCGCAACAATTCAAAGTGTGCCGACAGGTTGCCAGTATAGGAGCCCAGTGCCAGAGACATGGCAGTACCGGGTGTTTGTCACAAGGGAGAAGGAGTCTCCCGGGGGGACCATTCTTGTGGGCGAAAATGGAAAGGTGATGGCGCTGAGGTGCGGCGTCGGCGGTGCTTAGAGCCCCTCGATGGGCCCTCCTCCGGGCTTGAAGCGAGAGAAGGACTTCGAGGTTCCATGAGCGGTACCGGCGATGGTAAAGGAATATGTTGTCGTGGGGATGGCCCTACGGTACTGGGGCCCAATGGAGTAGAAGATGGAGGACTGTATGGTGAGGGGGAGCAACAACGCCCACGATGGACCCAGGCCTTGGAAATAAACGCAGGCTTGCCCCTCTTAACTGGGGTCGGGAAAGGTGGTGTGGGGATTAGGAGGAGAGCCTGAGAGACCTCCACTGCCTTCGGAGTTGACGGCACCAGGGGCGACTCTGAGCGGGCCTGAGTGAGTCCCCGCCCGGGGAAGGGGGGCTGTCTGGTTGAGAGAGATCTTGCCCCGCTGGTACTGGGCTGTACCAAACCTGCGGTGCAGAAGGTGACTGTGGCCAGTGCTGGGGTGAGCTCAGCACCGGTGACAACAGGCCATAGTGGGTCTGCGGCGGCGGAGATGGGAGGTGATCAGCGCCGGGGCAAGCTGGGCACTGGCGGTACTGGGTTGTGCCGGGGTTGCGGTGCCGGGGGAGACCTTGGGCGGTGCCAAGGCGCTAAGTTGGTGCTGAGGTGCCGGATTCAGCACCGAGGTTGTCTGGCTTAATGAAGAAGGATGGTTACTGATAAGTAACCCAAGGTTACTTTTTCATCCAGATTGGGTCTTTGATGTAGGTAAGACAGACAAAAAGTCTCCACCTCCTTGCAAAACTTCAAAGGTTGAGTTCTTGCACAACTGGAATGGGTGCATTTGCAGTCACCTCCTAGAGATTTCCTGAGAAACTGACTTGACTAATTCTCATGTTTCCTTAACCCTTTGTTCACTGAAGCACTTAAGGTTTCCCAAGGTTTACATTACTCATATCCTCCTAGATAATTTACACACAATCCCCCAATAATACAAAAGTATTTGCATTTTTAATACAAGCTCCTAAAAACTTAAATTAATTCAATAGTTTTTAACTTAGGAAAGTTTTTACAGGATATTGTAGGAAATTTTCATCTCCGTTGTGCTTTCTGGAACAGGACAAGAAGTATGATCTCATCCCCATTGTTTGATAGGCTCTTCCTCTCTTATACAAGGCTAACTGAATCTTGGAGAGCTATTTCTCCCTTGTCATGCATACTAAAATGGATCCAGCTAGTAATGTTCCTTTGTAACTCTGCCCCTAAAGGCAATATAGGCCCCCTGACTCCAGGTCCGCTGGTCATGATATAGCAGACAAAGCTTGCCAGAACCTCCTGGTGAGGGAGTGGATCCCAGAATCTGGAATTCAGAGACCAGTCTACTTGGAGACCTATGTCTTCCATTTGTTCACAGAACAGGTGCAGCATTGGAAAGGGGCAGTGCAAGCTAACTCCGCATTGCCCTGCCAACAGACCCTACCTTGAAAAGACCTCTTCAAGGGCCAAGAGAAGAGTTCTATCTTCAAGGCCAATTTAAATCGTGCTTTTGTTTTTGTTTTTATTTCTGAGTTTGCTTGTCTGTTAAACTGATAAGAATTTTTTACAGCATTTTTCTATTAGAAAATGCTGATTTGTTGAAACTACAACTTTTCGACAGAAAGGGTTAGTCGTGGTCAGGGCTGGTCTTACAATAACTGTGACCCAAGCAGTTGCCAAGGGCACCAAACAGTAGGGGGCAACAACAGGGTTGTCCTTAGGGGGGATGAGAGGGGCGATTGCCCCTTGCCCCATGGTTCCGTGGGCCTGATGCTGTCTTGCCATAAGCAGGGCAGCACAGGGCCCACACCGCTGACCCCCACAGCTGTGCTGTTCCTCACTCCTTCCCCCCTGCCTTCAGCATGGAGCTGAAGGAAGCAGGGAAGGGGGTGCAGGAGTGCGGAGCTGGCCTGTCCTAGGCTGGCTCACCCAGCCCCTAGAGCGGGGAACAGCTGGCTCAGGGACAGAGTGAGCCAGCCTGGAGGCCAGGCTTTGCTTTCTCACCCCTCCCCTGGGCCGGCTGTTCTGCCGTGGGGGGGTGGGAAAGGCTGGCACAGTGGCAGGGCAGGAGACCAGAGCCTAGCCCTCAAACCAGCCTGCTCTGCCCCTGGCTCAGGAGAGGGGCAGGAGTGGGTAGCAAGGGGTGGCCCGCACAAGTCGATTGCCTCAGCACCCCCCCCCCAGTGTGGCCCATGTGGGCTGGGCTACCACAAGGGTGGGGTGGACCAAAATCACAGGTGCCTAGGGTGCCAAAAACCTTGGGCCAGCCCCGGTCTTGCTGAATTTTGCAACTTGAAAATATTTGGAAAAGGTTTAGAAATTGTCAGATGATTTCATTTTCACATTTTCAGAGTGAAAAGTTCCAGTTTTCCAGTTCAAAATTACTTTTTTTTTTTTTAAATCTAATGTACTTAGAAGAAAAAAATATTAAAATCAGTTAAAACCAAACTAAAACAATTGGAATGGTCAAAAGAAGATATTTTGATTCATCCAAACATTTTTTCATACTTCCAGTTTGCAAAAATGTTTGGCAACGTCTACTTTTTGTTGCAATTCAGAACCTTAAACTTTTTCTGTGTCCAGCTCTACTTTTTAGAGTGGCTGGTCTTTGTGATGGGATAGCTCTGATTGGTGCATTTCATCAGAAAATCATTCCATGTAGGCCACCAAAGAACCCTCAGGTATTACCCCTGTCAGTCACTAACAGCCTGGGCTGCGTGGGAACTGGCAGCTCAGAGGTGTCAGGCTCCCTCTTGCATTACCAGGCCACTCTGGCATCCAGCCTCCCAGATAGAATTACTCTGGATGTTTCCTGCTCTGCGAGACACCTTCCAGATTTGCTCTCTTCATGCCTGTTGCTGGTCCTGTTCCATTTGCTAATGCAGGAATGCTATTACAGCAGCTTATTATACTGTGATCTGACTCTTGCTTTGTCACCGTATGAAAACATCAAAGCTGGGAATGTTTCCTTTCACTGCTTTGCAAGGTGCCTGTGCCCAGTTTAATCCTGGACATGCTGTCACAGTTCACAGGGAGCTTTTTCCAAAGCCTGCAAATCCTCGATTAGGGATGCAGAACTGAGAATAGCTACAACAGCTGTCATTGGGCACGTGGGGGTGGGGGTGGGGAATCTGTTTTTATGGCACTAGGGGGCGCCTTGTGATTTCGGATAGACTGCCTTGTACAACTGGTGTTTGCTTCTGGAGAAAGGGGGTTTGGACCTACTGACAACATGTCTGGTGTTCTCTGAGGAGTTAGCTTGTAGACAGTCTGCATCTGAGATCTGAAACAAAAGTCTCATCTGCTGGTAGCAGCCCTACTGTATGCAAGCAGTACATGACAAAGTGGATAGCTGTCACTTGGGAATGGCAAAGAAAACTACATTGCTATTCCATGAGTAAGAACTTTTGGTCATTTCTGAGTGTGGCTGGATTTAAACCAATAGCAGAGATGAAAGGTTTCATATCCCACTGCCAGTCCCTGGGAGCAACCAATTTGCCATACCCTCTTTGAAAAATAAATCTTGGAATTGGTTTTCAAGATTGCTGCATGAAATGAGAATCCATTCACAAAGATGAGATAGAAAAACAGAGGGGTGTGTTTACTCTGTGGTTGGAAAGGGAGGACTGTATAATCAAATTAAAAGATTTGTTTGACAATGGACAGTTTTAAACCTTTTCAGAAGCTTCAGGAGGATTTTATCCATTAATGCAAATCAGATATAGAAATACAACTAATATGGATCCATCCAGGGTTACATAACTGCTCTCTGAACCAGTTCAAACACATGATGTTTCCCTCAGTTCAGGAATTACGGAGTGAATTCTTTTGCCTGTGTGGTACAGGAAATCCAACTAGATGATCAAAGTGGCCTTTTATGGCCTTAGAATCTATGGACTCTGGCTGTAGATTTGCATTTCATTTCTGTGCAGTGGGCTGAAGCAGATCCACTGATCCAAGAATGTTAAAAGTACAAGGTTGAAATCCAGATCTGAATCTGAAGTTTTGAATTTAACCTGTTATCAAGAGAATTTCTAGCAGTAAACACCAATACACACTAAGTCTGAGATTTGGATCCCAGGTTGAAATTCAGGCCCATTTCTGCAGGTAATATAAAAACTGTTTCTGAGAAAATTGTTTATTTGCATTGTGATGATGCCTCGGAACTGTATTCACGGACCCAGCCCCACTGGTCTAGTGCTGTACAAACATAGATAAAAAAGACAGACTGTTTTGAGACTGTTTCGTGTCAGGGACTAGGTATAAAACAAAAGAGAACTGGTGGAGACAAACAGGCAGATGTATCTATGCTTGGAGGCGCAGCCAGCTGTGGGTAGGTGGGGAACACTGCTGCACGCCCCCTGCAGAGAGGCTGGGTGGGCAGGCAGGCGGTGAAGCCTCTGGCCTGGGAGGTCTGCAGTCCACTGCCCTCCCCATGGGAGTTGGGACTGTGGGGTGGGTGGTTTGGGTGGTAGTGGGGGCCTGGGGCCCTGATGAGGGCAGCATTGGGGGCCTAGGGCCCCCAATTACCTAAGGCCACCTCTGAGTTTTCTGTGTATATGATGTGCTCTGTAGTTCATTGCTAACTTCATAGTAAAAATATCTGAGCATGAGCGGGAGTCTGACAAATTCAGGGAGTTATTTCAAGACCTTAAAAATGCACTTAGGTTTTGAGATACTCACTTCCTACTCCCCTTTCTTCAGCTGTGTTTACACTGTTTTTACCCACACTGAGGTACTGCACTGAATCAGTGCTTACTGAGGCTGCATTTCCCCACAGTGCCCACCAGGAGTGCTATTTTGCACACATAGCTAAATTTAAAATGAAGTGCAGAATAATTTGCTTTTATGAAAAGTTATTAAAGGGTTGGGAGTATGAAGTAAGGCACTTGGGACTCCTACTCCTAGTTTAGCTATGTAGGAGCCCTGAGATTAATATCATTTCCTTGGAATGCTCTGCTATCCTAGTAAATCATTTATAGGGACAGGCCATTTATGGAAAAAGTCCTTATGCCTCTTTTCTTAACTGATCTATTGATCCTAAAATACTGCTCTCCAATCTCTCTCTCTTTCTATTCTGATCTGGGTTTGTGCAAAAGTAGAGATCAGAATGGAAATCTAGCATCTGAAAATCAGGAATGAATTGCAGTTTGAGGTCCAGCTGTCAACAAGTGGTGATTATTGGATGATTTTCACAGAGATTTCCCTGGAGAAAGCCATGCTGATTCAACTCCTTGACAGTACTAAATTATCTAACTGGACCTGATTAATCTGGGACTTAGTCAAAGTCATCTAGTTAGCTTTAGGTTTCTTGATTGATGGAATGTTGATTAACTAATTTCAGACTAAAATAATAAACTCTACCAATTAACAAGTGTGATTAATTAATTTCAGACTAAATTAATGAACTCTACCAATTAACAAGTCTATCCAATGCTGATTATTGCAACTCATTTACCTACCTGTAGCCAATTAGAGGAAGGACTAAATACAAATAGGCCTGCAGCAACACTGAGGTGGATGAGTGCCTTACAAACTGGCCTAGTCTAGCCAACCACCTTAATCAATCAGACACAGTTAGTTAATCAATTTCACACTAAACTAGTCAGCTCAGAATCTTTTCATTTCAGAGGCAGCCAGTTGGAGTTAAATTAATCTACTCAAGCCTACATTATCTGATCTAGAACTAATGAGTTTGGCCACCAGCATGATACACAGATTAGGATTCAGCTGTGCCTGATTAGTCAATCCAGATGACTGGTTGCTAAAACTGATTTGAGCCTAATTAGAACTGTTAACCTTAAAGGTGGTTACAGCAGGTAGTGTTGTGAGGAAGCATCTTTAAGGAAATGTAGAGAGGAATAGAGTTTTGCTAAATTATGGTAAGTAAAGTAGTGAGTCTGTTTCTTCTTCACTAGCATTAACCCTTCTTTGTTGGTAATCAAATTCTTACTGACACTGCTATTCTTCCCATATACTGGTTTTTTTGTTTGTTTTTTTCCCTTGAGCTCGCTCTTTGTGGGTTCCCTGATAGATATGGGTCAGGAGACCTAGTGATTATAAATATCAAATAGCTTTTGTCTGGTCTCTTTCAGCTAAAGGTGAATATTAATTGCTGGCTTTAAAGGCTCTCAGACAGTTCTGTGTTAGCAGACAACTGCTGATGACTGGAAAGTGGAAATTTTATGAGACAAGCACCATGGCATGAGAAGAGGGTGCTAAGGTCCTGCCACTGGGCTCTGTGTTTTAACAACTCAGCTTCATAAATTGTCTGAGGCAGCTGGCTTACCAGACTTCATGAAGAAGCCAGGAGTTGAGCCTCCTGTGATCAGAGAGATACTTGAATGGACTCTCTTGTGCCTTTCATCTTTGCTGACAAGGAGTCCCACAGGTATTTCAATGCCTCACTCCCATTTTGATCTCAGTGAATGAGGTGCCTCAGTACCTTGAGGATTTGGGTCTGGGTAACTCTCTTGCTGAAAGGGGGAGCATAAGCTGGATGGTTAGTGGAGTGGGGTAAAAGAGATCCAGCTAGAAGCTCCTGCTCTTTCAAAAAGGTTTCTGGCTGCCTGGTACTCAAACAGAGCTTCATTTAAGAGTTCATCTGAAGGCAGGCACTTCATGTGCAAGGCACTCTACTTTCAGCAAAAGAAAGCTGGACTTAAGCTGCAGGGAAACTAGGTAATAGTTACTTCAAACCTGCTACTCAAGTCATTCAGCCATCTCTTATGTGGCAGACAAGGGCCAGAGCCTGAAAACAGCTGAGCTGCACTTCACATCCTACAATTTCAGTTTAGCAGCTCACCCCCTTGGAGGCTTTGCCTGGTTCTGAAATGCATCTCTACCAATATCATATTGTTTGTGGTGTTGGCTGCTTTAGGGTTCACCATTAGTCTCCAAAGTTTCCTGTCACACATGATGATTCTTCATGTGGGAAACTGAAAATGCTTCTTTCTTGGGCACCATCAATGCAGCTCCCGAAGCCCTGGCTAGGTGGCATTCAGGATGTTCTGTGTCCCTGGGGAATGAATGTGGTGTCTCTACAATTCTCCCAGCTTCTGCTCTTCTGGGCAGCTCAACACCAGGCTGCTGATATCCAGGCCATGTGCTGCCATGAGTTCATTAATCAGCCTCCTGAGATCTGATCTTGGCCCTGGCAGTGAAGGGGTCTGTTATGTTTGGTTTTCCCTGAAATGCCAGCAGTCAGCCTTTTTGGCAAGTCACTTCTGTGCTTCAGTTGCCCAAATGTACCATGGGGTTAACAAAACTTTCTTACCATGCAGGGGAGCTGTGTGGCTAAATATCTGAAAAGCCTATAAGATGTTCCATACCAAGTGTCAAACAAAGTATCCTAAAGTCCTTTTAATCTGGAAGGAGAGAGAATGCTGAGGGTCTGATCTTGCCAATGGTAATGACTGGGCATAGAAGTTACTAACAAGAACGTGCTTCTGACCTCATGGCAGTAAGCACTATGTCCCATACAGGGCTGGGCTCTACTGTGAGGCAAGAGGCAGACATGGCTTCAGGTGACAATTCATAAGTGCATCTAGACCCCCTGAAGATCAGGCTGGCTCCTGCTTCTTCAACTCTTTCCTAGCAGCTTAGGTACTGTTAGTCAACCTGCAGTTTAAGTCATGTAGGCACAGTGTACTTTAAATCCCTCTGCAGGCAGATGCCGGAGACTTGTACACTTTGGAAAATAATTCTCGATCTCTATGAATGAGATGGGGGGGGGGGCACCAAATCAAAATTTGGCTTGAGCGCCACTGCCCTTTGAGCCAGCCCTGGTCCCGTAATAAAAGTTTGTAGGGTTGCTGTGTGCTCACATTTTGAGAGCCTCGTTATCTCAAGCTGCCCTTGGCGAATTCTTGTTTTTCCTTCCTTTATACAAGAAGCAAATCTAACTGCTGCTGGGAAAACTCTTCACTGGTGGAAGGGCAAATTGACTCTGAGGGGTTCTTTTAGAGAAGGATTAGGAAGAACGTGGGGAGAGAGCGTGTCACATAACACCTCTCTGCCTCACTTTCCAAGTGCTTTGAGAACCTAAGTGGGACTACTACAGACAGATGAAGTGGTGTCTTACTATGAGTGTTATTTCATCTGTCTAAAAACACTGGCTGTACCCGTTTTTCATTACAGCCTTCAAAAACAGCAAGGCTAGTCTAAAACCTGCTATGGAATCTATTTAGCTAAACTGCTGTGAACTTGTTCGTGGCCACACTTACACCAGATAAAAAGTGACTAATAATGGTTTTGCTTCAATTGATTCCTTACTGACCTAAGCTAAATTAATATAAACTAGTTGTAGACAAGGTCTAAACCTTGAAGGCAGCTTTGCTTCTCAGCAACTAGCCTGTAGGACTAGGCATGAACCCAAAGCTGAGATCCTGACATCAGCTAGAAAAGTGACTGCAAACTGTGGTGGCTTCTTTAAGGAGAAGGGGGAGCAATGACCTGTAGGTCCCAACTCATTCATTGGCCTGACATGTGAGTCAGATTGCACAGTGCCAGTGTGCTAAACAACAGCTGTGCTTTTTCCCTGACCACAGCACATGTTCCTGTTACTTAACTCTGCTGCGTGCTCGCGCACACACAAACAAAACAAAAAAAACCACCCCAAACAGAATGGAGCGCGTCCTTGCTTTCTTACCCAGGCTGTGGGAAGAGGTAGAATGACACTGTCAGTGCCTTCTTACCCCACAAAGATCACAAGAGCTCTGTCAGGCTGCAGCTGCTCCACTAATCCTCATTCCTGGAAGCTCTAAACTGTGCAATAGTGCAAACTGTTTCTGGGTTCAAACAAACAAAATGCACCAGGCAATACGATCCCATGCTGAAAGTGAGGAGCGGGAGTCAGGATTTCCAGATTCTATTCCGGGAGCTGCTACTGACATGCTGAATGATCTGGAGGGTGTCGCTTCTCCAGTGTGTCCTTTGTCCATCTGTAAAGCAGGTAGCCCAATGCTTTATTATTTATATCAATTTAGCGCCTAGGGGTTCTCATCATCAAGCAGCACTTTGCTGTGCTAGGGGCTGTATAAACACAAAGAAAGATCCTGCATAAATGGAATAAGCAGGTAGTTCTTGCCCCCAAAGAGTTCATGGGAGCAATGGGAGGCTCACTGGAGGGGTATGGTACGTGAGCAGGTTGCTGTTTGTTGTTGCCATTAGGAGATGTATTGTGGGGCACAACTGTGCATTGATCCCAGGGGTGCTGCTGGCTCAGGTCATAGTCTTCACCTCAGACTCTCTGATCTTGCCTGCAGCCTTTTCCAGGCCACTTTGTTTTGTTATGAATCATGGTAGTTACTGAGTGGTAAATTCCTTCCACTTAGCTCAGCTCACCTGACTGAGACACATTTCTTAACGGAAGGCAATCGAGCTAAGGGCCAGAACTGAGCCCAGGCAGGACTGAAGGTATCTGATCAGGGTTTCTCCCAACATTTGATGGTGGGGAATCAAACATAGGGTATGGCCCATTTCTCACACAATTACTAATGGTAGCCACCTTTCTGAAAGTAACATTCTCACTAACGATTTCAACTGGCTTAATGGCACGTTGCAGGCAGATAAGACAAGTGCACAGATCCCTTAAGGCAAGGGTCTCAAACATGCAGCCTGCGGGCCACATGCAGCCCCTAAAGCTATTTCTTGGGGCCCGCAATGACACTATCATTACCAATATTTGCAGTATCATGGTATGAAAAGGTTTCAGTGGTGTGGCCCTTGGACTAACGTACTAGTCTTCACGCAATCCTCATGGTGATTTGAGTTTGAGACCCCTGCTCTAAGGTTTTGGAATCAATGTGAGTTAGGCCCTCCACCTTCTCCAGGGTATTTAAGTGTCAACATTTCTGCCCTGAAGAGCTCACAACGAGCAGGCAAAAGAGGAAGAAAAATATAACAAAGACCTTCTTCTTTGAGTGCTGCTCAGATGCATTCAGTAATAGGTGTCTCTGTACCGGAGCGCCAGATTGGTCGGAAAACTTTTTTATCCTAACCTGTCGAGAGGGTAGGTGGCCACCGCCCCCCCCACGCCACCCTGTGGCTATATATACAGTCGCCTCCCGACCCTCCCCAGTTTCATTTCTTCTGCCTTGCGCATCGGATCTGGAATGTCCGCTCCTTGCAAACAGAAGCAGCCTGTCTGTTTTCTATCAGCTTTTCGCCCGACTGGGAGCACCTCTTCGTGGACGTAGTTCCACTACAGGAATCCTCCCCTTCCGGGCTGGAACATCGTAGATCATCCATCATGCCAGGGTTTAAACCCTGCTCCAAGTGCAGGCTCGTTCAGGGTTGATTCCAATACTGACGACCCCAGAGGTGGTGGAGGCCACTCAGGCACTCCTGCTGCTGCTCACACCACCTTCCCCAACACAGGTTAGAAGGAGCAAGCCAGTCTCTATATCCAAGGCCTGGGTCCATCGTGGGCGTCGCCACTCCCCCTTGCCTCCAAGCCCTCCATCTTGGTACCATAGGGCCATCCCCAAGGCAACATATCACTTTGCCATCGCTGGTACCGCCCTTACAATCAAGCGGTACTTCCCTTGCCTCAAGCCCGGAGGAAGGCCCATATAAGGGGTCTAAGCAGCCCCGGTGCTGCACTTTGGCGCTGTTACCCTTCCGCGTCTGCCCTCAAGAGTGGTCCCCCCGTGGAACTCCTTCTCCTCCACAGCGGCCACTCAGTACCACTCTGTCCCTGGCACCAGGGTCATAGACAGGCAACATGTCGGCACACTTCGGTCTGTTGCACTGCACCACAGCCCACCTAGGAATGGAGGTCCAACCCTCCGACACCCTGTTGAGGCTGGTCTTCTCCTTGGCAGAGCCGCTTATGTTCCCCCTCCACTCAAGTGTATGGGACCTGGCATCCTCCTGACGGCAGAACCCAAGCTCTATCGTCCCAGTGTCAGACATGGTGAGCCTCAAGTATAGGGTCCCAGAGTTGGACTCCTCCTCTCTCACCAGCCACCCAATCCCTCCTAGGGATGTGGTACAAATGATGCTAGGCCCAGGTGAGCCTTCTAGTGACCCCCTCCTTGCTTCAAGGGAAGCCCGAGAACTGGATCTCCTGGGACGCAAGGTCTACTCCTCCTCAGCCTTCCAACTTTAGGTCACAAATAACCAGGCCCTAACCAGCAGATACATGCTGGATGTGTGGGAATCGGTTGTGAAATTCAGACATCTACTCCCACCAGAGGCCAAAGAAGAGTATTATGCATTCCTGGAAGAGGGAAGAATAATTTCTCAGAATCTCCTTCTCTCAGCCTGGGACGTGGTAGATACAGCAGCCCACACCATGGCCTCAGCTGTGACCATCTGCCAAGCAGCCTGGCTTTAGGGAAGCCAGGGTGCCTGCTGCACAGCAGGCTGTGCTTGACCTGCCCTTCGGGGGGGGTGATGTTTGTTCCCCCCCCCCCCCAAGACCCTAGCTGTGGTTGGTACCACACAGGACCCTAGAAGAGAGGTCAAATACCTCGGCCTCCTTCCATTGGGGCCCTTTTCTCCCCCCACAAACTATAGGGGGCAACAAACCCTTCTCCCATTTGTCTCCCAGATAAGCCTGGGGCAGGGACTCAACCCCTCCCCACCGCCCCTCAGTTCAATTCTGGGTTACTTCAGAGCCTTTTCCTCCCTTTCCTTCTCCTGCAGGGAAGGGAACTTATCCCAATTGACTGCCCGTAATTCCCATAACATCTGGGACATGACCATGACTTCAGTCCACCATCAGAGAGGATGGCTGACGCCCCTTCCCTCCTGTCCTTTAGTGAGTGAATGGGGAGCTCACTGGGGCCAGCCCTGTGTCAATATCACAGTCAGGGGTGAGTCACCTTTGGCCTTGCCCTCCAGTCTTGGAGAGACACAGCCCATATAACCAAAGCCCTTCTCGGTTATCAGGACATCCAAACTGCAGCCCAGTACCCAGACAACTCTTAGCTGTTGCTACTCCTTGGGCCCTTAGCAGAGAAAGGGAACAAGAAAGCCCCCCCCCCCAGTACTTCTCGACCGACGATTCCTTCTGTTCTTGCATGCGCTAAGGGTGGCCTTTGCTAAAGCTGAGGGACGCATCGCATAGTAGCTCTAGCCACAACTACAGATACTCCTGGTATGTGCAGACACTGTGCCCATCCAGACGCGTGGAACCTGCCTGCTCGCTGCCTCTCCTACGCCAGGTAGGATCTACTTTCATACCCAGAATGGGGAGGGATGCCTTGGACACCTCCCCACCCTAACAGGGCGGTCGGTACGTGTGGTTAAGTCAGTCCTGGTGGGTCTTCAGCCATTTCTAGGGTATAGAAAACCCCCCTACCATCCCATCTGCTAGATGAGAACATGATACTCAGTACTCTTTATTGCATGGGGTTCTATCCCTGAGGGGAGGCCAAGGCAGAGCTGTTCAATCCCTGCCTTGCCCCTCAACCCCCCCCCCCCAGGGGGAGATGGGAAAAAAACCAATGGTTAAACAATAACTTCTTCCCCCTTCTTCAGGACGCTCTTGTTTCTACCAGGACATCCCTGTTTGGGAGTCCTTATCTAGGGCCCACCCTACCAAGGAAGTGGTGGTGAAACCCTCCCTACCTTTTTCTCTCTCTACCCCTGAAGTAACAGCCTCTTTATGTCCGACCTAGAATCTACCAGATCATAGAGCCCATGGGAGAGAAGACAATGGCTCTTCCCCAAACAGAAATGGAAGGGAACTCCACCTTAGGTCTCCCAAACTAACTTCTAGCTAACCACGGTGCTAGCTCATTGACAAGCTTCATGCACAACACTGGGTCCCGCCCATGGCTGTCACCCTACCAGGGTGTACATGTATGACTTACCCTGGTCACCTTACTAGCATGATCATTTGTATCTGGGCCTGGGACACTGCTACCCAGGCATCCGGCGAACTTATTACGCCTTCCTTTGCGGGATCTGAGGCTGAAACCATGAGGGTATCATGTAGAGGTAACCCCAACTAAGGCAATTACCAAAGGCGGCTGTTCTTCCTTCGCTCACTGAGGGAGCTCAGGTTGGGGGGAGGGGGAAAGACCCATTTTCCGATCTGCATGGAAACTCAGAGGTCCGTTTCCCCCATGTGGGACATTGTCCTGGATAAGATCACATCATAGGGATATGCCACTCATGTCGGCTTTTCTAGAATTTAGGGTGCTCCTGCAGAACCGTGGTTAACACTCGGGGAGTATCGTACTTCCCAGGTGGTCTGGGAGGAGACTATTCACTCCTATAACACATATCTTTCAGAAACGTAGTCCTCTCCTAATGAGTCCTTAACTCCACACCCATTGAGGTGCAGCACAGTTGGGGCAGATATCATTCCTGGCAGTGCCCCTGGGCACACAAGGATTTAAAAATTATATTCTAACCCCATAAGCCCTCTGGTCATCTCAACTAAGTGGCCAATCGATGGCATTGCATTCCGTTGCCCTCACCTTCTCCTTTCTCCATACTCCCCCCTGTTCTCCAGACAGCCTTCCTGGTGTCAGAATCCTGAGGTGAAATATACGGGGTAAGAGGAGGATCCTTTTCCATGAGTCTTCATGCATACCAAGGTATTTATAGATACCAAAGTCAACAGCACCTCCTAAAGCCACCATGCTGCCTCATAGGTGCTTAATGGTCTGAAATGCCCCTTCCCGTTGGTAACCCTCCGGGTTCAGACACTGTACACAGCTGGAGGCTTGTGCTACACGCTCCTGGCCCAGGGACATCATGACTGATGTGCCATGTGCTGCTCATCGCACCACCCCTGGCTTTCTTTCTCACTTAACCAGCATGAAGTGTCTTTCCTTAGACCCTTCGCGACTGAACCCAGTCCTTGTTCCCTTATGCTTGCTGGGTACTTCAAATTCTTACACTCTTCAGGCATGGCCTTCGGCCTCGATGCAGTCAGTTCAAGGGATAATGTTCATCCCTTTTCTTGTTATCTGCGTAGGCCACGGCCATCATGGCTAGCCCCGTACCCTTTGGCTTCCAGTGCTTTCTCTCATAGGTTCACGCTGGAGTGGCCTATGGCCAGACATTTACTCTCTGGCCCTCCATACTTAAGCTATACCTTCTGGTAGAGCAACCAAACGCATCTCCTCCACCTTAGTCATGTGTGTTGGTTCAACTCTGGTTTAAGGTGACGTTAGTCCGTTCAGCCCACGCACACTCTGCCTTGGCTGGCTTGGACCTACCCCTGCTTTGGTTGGCCCACAATTGTCAGTTCTCCTCTGCCAGGCCAAAGGCCTAGTTGGCCTCTCAGCTTCTGTTAGAACTTTTGTTCACTGGGCTTTTCCCATCTGGGGTGTTTTTGCTGTGCTGAAGGTGGAAGAGCCCACTCCACCCACCATCCATTCACATGAATAGCAGTCACCTCTTACTGAATGCATCCGAGCAGCGCTCAAAGAACAACGGTGGGTTACTCACCAGTAACAGTCCTTCGAGATGGGCTGCTCAGATCCCTCCCCTCCATCCCTGCATTTGGAGTTGGTGACTCTGAGGAACTGGGGCGGGCTCAGGAGGCAGCCATATACATAGCCATTGGGTGGCGTGGGAGGTGGTGGCCGCCTACCCTCTCCTGACAGGCTAGGGCAAAAGTTTTCTGACCAATCCGGTGCTCTGGCATGGAGACCCCTATTGCTGAATGGATCTGAGCAGCCCATCTTGAAGAAGGACAGTTACTGGTGAGTAATCCCCACCTTTTACCTCTTTAGGGATTCACATGGCATCCACTTCTGCAGGAGCTGACATGAATCAAATCTGGTGTTGAGGTTTGTCAGATGCTGGTGCTGATGGTCCAGGGTTTCTTACTGGGTAAATAACAGTGGGTTTGCTACATGGACAGTGCTTGTTCTGTTGAGTTTTCTCTACGTTTCTGCTCTGGGAAACAGCCTTCCAAGGAGCTTTACGAAGAGTTATTGAAGGGGAAATGGAAACATTTGTTCAACCGTTCCCTATACAAGTGCCCTTTGCTGAGGCATGTAGGACCAGATTTTCAAATATATTAAAGCACCTAGTGAAGGTGGGGCCATAAGCATGCCTGGAAATCCCACTTATTGCTTGCCTGCTTCTGATAGTGGCAGAGCACCTTAGAACCTTGGCCTGTTAAGTGTCATTCAAGGAGGATAGAGATTTCCTAGCAGTGCCCAACCATGCCTCCTGTCCTGCCAGCATCCAGCACATGACCACTCTTCAACAAGAGTAGAGACTTGAGGGCTTGGGGGATGGAGAGGCCAGGGTTAAAGCTAGTCCTGGTTGGTGACTGAAAATTACTGTGATCTAGGGCCCTGCCTGCAATTAGGTTGGAAAGTCTTAGTTCAGTTCCCAAAGAAGCACAGCCATTGCAGGCACTAATTGACAGCACTATTGTTAGCACTTTGAGCTCCCCTTGCCTCTAGAAGTGATCTCTGCTGTGGCCACAGGCTTCCTGGCCTGCTAGTGTGGGAGACACTTGTGCTGCCACTCAATGCGGTACAAGCACATGTCATGGGATTAAGTGGAGCAGTCAGGTGAGCAAGGCTGGTACACGCTTGAATATGAAAAGATGTCTCCAGAATGCAACCTGGCCACATACAGCCTCCAACCCAGTCCTCGGTCACTGGTGGCTGGCAGCACTTTCAGTAAAATCTGAGTTTGGCAAAACAGGTCCCATTTCCTTCTAAAGTTAGAGAACCCCTGCTTGCTCCTGTAAGGCTTGCGCTTCCTGTCATTGTAGCTGGTCCAGAAAGCTTAACAGGTCCCTTGTCTGTCCCTGGCTCCTCTCATGGTTTATCAGTCAAAGCATCTGTGTCACTGTGAGAATCACCCCAGACTTAGGCAATTGGGATAGAATCAGGTTTTAGAGGGAGCCTTTTATGGTCTAGATTTTTCTTTTTTACTTGTTTGTTTTGTTTTTAAATAAAGTTACCAGCTTACAGTGACTAAGCTACACTGGACAAAGCCATTATTATGGGTGTGTTTTTTCCGCATAGTTTGAACAGTGGGATGTCATTTCACACCATGGTAGGGCAGATAGTGGGGCCACTTGTACAGACAGAGATCGGGGTCCCAGCTACACACTGGAAGTAACACATTAAAACTTTGGATGGCCCTGTCCCTGAGCTGTGGCAAGACAAAGCAGAGCTGGTGATTGCCTTGTTTTGTGTGGGCACCAGCTGGTGGGGTGTTAACGTCCATCCTGACTAGTGTAGATGGGCCCTTTAATTGTAGCTAGCATAGTTTCATCCCCAGTACAGGCAAGATTAAAAGAGGTCTGGAACTGTTGGGAACACATTGTCAATTATCCTGCCTCTCTGGAGGACACTCTTACATGAGGCTGGGATGCCTGCTCTGGGAGTTGCTTGAGCAATAAACATTTAGCCAACTGTCATCATGGCCTCATGAGTCAAGAGCTATAATTAATCTGGCCTCCCCTTGCTCCCTCTCTCCTGCCAGTATTTACAAGTCTCTGTGTGGACGGGTGCTGGAATTTGGAATAATAACCTGTTTGTCTCTTGCATCCCCAGATGAATCTGAAATCAACACCCTGATCATGTGAACCTGGGCTCTCGCCATGTCAGAAATGGCCTGAACTAACCCAGCTCTGTCCTCGTTCTCCAGAGGATGTCCCCCTGCCAAAAGCCTAGGAAATAAAGCTGGGTATCCTGGCCAACTGGGCCCACGTCCCTCAGGCTCTGGAAAGACAGCTGAGCTTTCTGGATGAATCCAGAAAGTTCCAGGAGACGCTGGGAGATTTTTATGCCCATCAATTGGATCAATAAGGGCATCTTGTGCCTCTGCATATTGCTGAATAACAGTCTGCTAGTGAGGTGGGGGGGAGGGGTGATGAGAACACAGACCTGTAATGTCAGGAGACCTAGATCTTCCTTCTGCCTCTACTGCTGCCCAGCTGGGTGACCTTTGGCACATCACTTCCCCTCTGCTAGCCTGTTTCCCCATCTCTAGAACCCACCTTCTGTAAGGCCCTTTTCGGTAGGGTGCAAAGGGAGCCTACATACCTCTGTGAACCCTGCCTTTTGATAGCTAGGGATGGGATACTCCAGACCAGTGCTAATCAGCAATTAAACTCTAAGCCATTTCCAGCTGAGGTGCCTGCCTTTTATCCAGGATTCAGATTCCTATGGCAGGACGACAACTGACTGAGCCTTCCTTGTGCCAAGCAGAGCTGGATGGCACTGCAGTCAGTAGCAGGTGTGGTGTGTTGGAATTCGTTCCCAGGTAAAGAGGAAAGGGAGTTCCCTTCTCTTAGGGGATCAGCTAGGCAGCTTGCAATCTCATTACTAGGATGTGATCAACCACCAGCTGTCTCCTACACCCTGGGCCATCCCTAGGGTAGGGTGAGAGGGGCAGCTGCACAGGGCCCACACTGGTACCCCACCATGCCAGGGACCAACTGAGCTGGCCAAAAGCAGTGGCCCAGTTCAGCACTGCCGGTCCCCCCCCAAGCCAAGCCAAGCCATGCATGCTGCTTTCTGCTCTGTGCCTGAGCAGTGGAGAGGGGGCAGGAGACAGCGCAGGGCCTGCATCACTATCCCCGGCTGTGCTGCCTCCTGTCCCCTCCCTACTGCTCCGGCACAGGGGCGAAAGCAGCAGGCGTGGCCTGGGGGGCAGGGTGGGGCGACTGGCAATGCTGATCCTGGCCACTGCTTTTTGCTGACTCGCCCAGTCTCCAGCAGGAGATGACCAGAGCAGGAACCTGCCCCACCCCCCCAGTGCCTGGGGGGGTGAGTGGGACCCCTGCAGAGGGCTATTTGCCCAGGGCCCTGCACCCCCTAGGGATGGCCTGGTCTCCCCCACATCACTGATGCTTTATGTCAGGAGTCAACAACCTTTGCTGACCCCTGTGCCAGTCCTTCCTCCTCAACCCTCAGAATGTGTTGGTGTCCCCCTCGGCTGAAAAAATGTGGTGGCTGCCTGAAAATTCAGCAGCGGTCATGGCTGGAGTGGGAGTGCTCCCCAGGCATGCCATGGAAAGAAGTTGCCCAGAGTGGCTCATCATTCCACGAAGCGAAGCAGCTCCTTTCAGGGGTTCCCAGGTGTGCTGCAGAAAGAAGCTGCCAGGGGTGGCTCCTTTGGGGACCATCACACTATAGAGAGGAGCCACCCTGGGCAGCTTATTTCTGCGTCACATGGAAGCACAGGCATGGAGGACACCCCTGTGTTCCAGCTGCAGCCAAAGGAGGCCACCCAGAGTGGCTTTTGGTGGCAGGAGTGGCAATTTCTGTGGTACTGCAGAGGGAGCCATGTGCTGCTCTGAATAGGCTCAAGTGCTACTGTTGGCACACATGCCAGGGGTTGCCCACCCCTGTTTTATGTTCTTCTGGCAGGTGGCTGCATCCAGAGAGCAAACAGCAACCTGATTGCTGTCTTGCCCCTGAACTCAAGGTCAATGAGTTCAGAGCAGGAGCTGGCAAGTTCATTAGTTCCCCGCCCTTCTTATTTTGGGTCAAGAAACCTTCTGGCACCGCTCACCTCAGGAAGCTAAACCAGTGTGAGAACCCCTGGAATTTGGTGCTCAGTACTAATGCCTCTTTCTCCCTCAACAGAGAATCTGCTGTCTCTTTCTCAAGGGTCCATGTGCAGCCATTTACCCTCCTGCCAGAGAGAAATGGAGTTCCCTGCTGCTTACCATGTGTGACTCAAGGCCTGACAAAAACCAGGGTCCTGCCCACCCATGAGGAACTTCAGACCGTGGCGCCCTTTGCATAGGAGTTGTGGGTTTATTCCTGCGTCCTTCCAAAATGTTCTGCGGTGAGTGGCTGAGGCCCTCCACCTCGGAGGTGCTGCATTTCAGTGGTAAGCAGAATGTTTTGTGTGCACAGCTTTATAGAGTGATTTGGGGATTATAAATTGGACCGTCAGCTCAGGCTAACTGCTGACTTCCCTGGAACAGGTGACTGGGTATTTGTCTGTGTACACACACACATGTATATACACATATTTATTACAGATTCTGCCTCCATCCCTATGTAGGTTAAACAGCAGACACTGGCCTTTTAATTCCCACTGTTCTATTTTTGATTCCCTCTCTTCTCACCTCATAAAGGCTGCTCCATTCTAGTCTTTCTGCTGATGAGTTTGCAGGGAGCTGAGCGGCTGGGCTGAAATTAGCACTCTACATCACTATGAACTCTGCACCATGGAACAGTTACTGGGCGGAGCTTTCTTTTATTAACACTTCTGCCCTGGAGACTGGCAACCAGTGGAATCTTGTGCTTAAAAAAAAAAAAAAAAAAATTGTCGCTGAGGTCTGGTCTGAGCAAAACTCCAAGTGTCACTAGCACACTACATTTTATTTGGGATGGTGCAGCATCCATTGTAAATATTAAGGAATCTCTGAATGTGGAGGCAATGTGCCAGCCTGCTTACCCCTTGTTTATGTTGTGACCTCAGTCAAAACTTAATGAGGATTTTGATACTGGCCACTATAGGTTACTTTAAAAAAAAAAAAAAAAATTCTGTAGAGCAGGGGTTGGCAACCCCCAGGAAGCATGCCAAACATGACACATGGGCTGAGCCTGAGCTGCACATGCCACCATTCAGGCTCCCTGCTGGCCCTGCCCCCCTGGGGCCACAAAAGCTGCATGCTGTGGGTCCATGGTCATGCTTCTCTGCTAGGGAGTGTGGCCAGTAGGGAAAAAGAAGCTGCAGTGTGGGGCTCCTGGCCCCTGCTGGCTCCATCCCCTGCTAGGCAGAGCTGCTGGAGGGAGCTGGGCGGATCAGCCCACCCAGAGCCGCTGGTGCCGGTGGGAATGGGCCCCAGCCCTGGCCAGGAACTGGATGCCACCCGCTGACAGGAGTGGGAGCCAGCCCTGATCCTAGTCCAGGTCCTGGCCAGGAACCCAAGGCCTGGCTCTGCCCTCTTTGACCCCACACTGGCACCTGCTGAGGGTGCAGTGGGTGGGGCTGGCATGGGTGCCAGCAAAGGTTGCCACCCCCATTTCTAGAGTCTTCCATCTTGTGGATCTTAGCACTTCACATTCATTCATGATTAGGGGTTAAACTTAAAGTATAATTTGATGGGCCCTGGAACCCTCCAATCAGGTGGGCCCTCCTGCCTGCATGGGTGGGTCCTACTTCTGCACCCCAGCTCCCGCTTCCCAAACGCTTTTCCCCCACCACAGCTGCTGCCCTCAGCCCCCATCTGGCCACTGGTCCCCCAACCCCTGCTGTGCCACACCCTCTTCCACTGCTGCCCTGGGCCAACCCTCTCCCCTGTGCCCTTTTCCCCACTGAGCCAGCTCGCAAGCCCCCAGCCCCCCCGCACCCCCAGGCCCCCTTTCCTGACCGCAGGGCAGAGTGTCTGTGGCCTTGGCCCAGCCCAGCCTGAGGCTCTGGCCCTAAGCTCGCTCTCACTGAGCATGCTCAGAGGCTTTGAGCATGCTCAGCGAGAGCCGACTCAGGAACGGAGATTTAAAATCTCCCTGCTGGCCGGAATGTGGCAGAATGCCATTCCAGGACCTGCTGTTTCTAGGGGCTCTGCTTTGTGGGGAGGGGGCCTAAAAATAGAAAATGGAACTGGAACACTGTGTTCCAGGGCCCACTATTTTTAAAGGTCAGCCCCAGAACACACCATTCTGGCTCCATTTTCTATTTTTTAGGGGGCCTGGAATGCTGAGCCCCTAAAAATAGTGGGCCCCACGTTGTGCCATGTTCTGGCTTACTGTAACCCTGCCCATGATCCTACCCACCCACCCCCAACTCCTGCAAGCTAGGGAAGTTCTGTAGGTACCAGAAGCAGTGCAATTCTCTGAATGGAGCACTGTACAGGGCCACAGGTGACTTAAATTCTCTTTGCAGGTCTGTCACTAAGCTGCTGCTTGACCTCCTGCAAGTCACTTCCCTGATCTTGCCTCTGTCTTCTCCCACTTTTGGTTGGTCCTGTGTATTTACCCTGTAACCTCTTTGGGGCAGGGACTAGCTCTTGCTGTGGGTGTGTCAGCCTGTGATGATGGCTGGGTCAACTGATTCTGGCTCAGACTGCTGGGCTAAAACTTGCAGTGTAGATGCACAGGCTCAGACTCCAGAGCTATATGATCTGTGAAAGGGGAGGGTCTCAGAGCCCAAATTCCTGCCTAAGCTGGAATATTTGCACTGGAGTTTTCAACCCCAAAGTCTAAACCCCAATCAGTTGAGCCAGGGTCTGAGACTCAGTGCTTCACAGAGGTACCCTAGTGTCTACAGTGCTTAGCAAAATGGGTTCATGATCTCAGGTGGGCTTCATAGGTGTTACTGTAATACTCCCATTTTATAGGTATTTTTATAGAAACAACGGCACCCGTTGTTTTGAAACAACTTAAACCCCATGTGGGGACGAAACAATGTTGTTTCGAAACAGTGCCGTCCGAACATGTTGTTTCGAACAACAGCTACTTGTTTTGAAATAAATGTTGCCTGAAACTGCTATTTCGCTTTGAGCTTTCTTCCTTAATTTGAATTAACAAACGGTTAATTCGAATTAAGTTATTTCAAAATAAGGTATTATTTCAATACAAGTTGTTTTGACACAACTTGAATCGAAATAATGCCTGTGTGTGAACACAGCCCTAGTGTCACAGTGGTTAGAGTCCTGACTTGTCCGCTGCAGTTACTTTGATTTTTTCCATTCGTATCTCAGGGATTGAAATAAGTGCCTGGTCTTTGTTAACCCTTTGACCTCCAGTGCACATCACAACTTGAGCACCAGTGTTTGCTATTGAGACGACAACATCTGAAGTGAAGAAACCCTCCACCACAGCTTGCTTCTCTCTTCCTGGTTCTTCAGCAGGCTCTTCTCTATCCACCCGCGTCCAGGATTTTGTTTGCTGCTGTAGCATCTAGTCTTGCACCTGACTTCAACGTGAACAGATACTTGTCCAAGGCAATCTATCTACTAAAGAATGGATGCTGTGACGGATTATCTTAACCCTGTATTGGTTCCCTAGGTTCTGAGTCAATTAACTGATGACTTAATTCAACAGCATAAATGTAGCTGATCCCCATCCTGCCTGCCCAGCATTGTTCTCTACCATGTAGTGATCAGGGCTGTGTATCTTTCAGATTTTTCTCCAACTGAATCTTGCATTTCTCCTGCCCTTTCCCCTCCCATAAATTGCTATATTTCCAATCTCTCTGGGTCCCCTCCTTTTCATTGTATCTCTGGTCTTATTAATTAGCCCATGGCACCTCCCAGTTTAATATCTTCAGATTTACATTCTGAGTTTGCAGCCTGATTCAAGAGTGTGGTTCCTTGCCCCCCACAGTGGTGCCAATTCCTGTGATACCTGACACTTCCTTAAAGCAGGGGTGGGCAATATTTTTGGCCTAGGGGCACATGTGATGTATGCCAAGTTCCAGAGGGGTAGTTGTGTTTAGTCTAGTCTGGCAAAACAAACAAGGAGTCTGGGGGCACTTTTAAAGACTAACAAATTTATTTATTTATCACATGAGTTTTCATGGGAGAGAATTCCACTTCATCAGACACTTGAACGGGAACCTACACCTGTAAGTTTCCCATCTTCGGGTGTGTGAAGTGGGATTCTCTCTCATGAAAGCTCATGCAATAAACAAAGAAATTTGTTAGTCTTTAAAAGTGCCCTCAGACTCTTTGTTTGATGTGATATATTGGCTACTCATAGAGGGTCACAGGTGGTGCAGGAGTTGAGGGCGGAGTGGCCACCCCCCCAGAAAAAGGGGTGGAGCTGTGTTCCACTCCTCCACCCTCCCAGCTTCAAGTGAAGCTGGGAGGAATGTGGAGTGGGCCAGTGCTCCAGCCCCAATGCAAGCTGCTGCTCTCCCTCCCTGTTCCAGGTCCAGGAGCTGTGCTGGGGGCAGGGGTACTAGAGAGCTGGCTGGGGGCTGGAAGGCAGGGGTGTATCAAGGGTTTCTGGTGCCCAGGGGCCAAGTCCACATTTGGTCTGCCCATGCTTTTCAGGGCCCCCTGTGCAGAGCAGGAGGTGTCCCAGCATAACTGGGTGGAGAGGCGAGGCTGGAGACACAGAAGTTCTGTTATCTCTCTTCCCTGCCGGGCAACAGTGGCCATTCCCGCTGCATCTCATGCCACAAGCAGTAGTGGGGCAGCTGTCACTCCTGGGGGGGGGGCGGGCACTGGACTGGCTCTTCACAACTGGGAAGGGGTGCAGGAGGCTCTGTGCCTTTCAAGGCTTCCTGTTTCTCTCCTCCTCCTGCACAGCACCTTGTGGACATGGGAGAAAGAGGGAACATAGGCTGGAGCCCAGGCACTTGTGGGTCGGATTTATCATTTGCCTTCCCTTGAAGACTCAACTCCTGAAGCTGGGTGAGTGTCTCTGTTTCCATTCTTTAAGTAGGGTAATTTTCTAGCCCTTCTGGACATGAGGAAAATGTGACCTGAGTGTCCACTAAAGGTTCAGAAAGCAAATAGGTCACCCTAAACGTTTTATTTTTAAAACATCCTTCTGATTCAGGAGGCCTGGCTCATTGGTTTTTTAGAATGTATGGGGCTGACCATGCAACTTATGCCTGTGTGAAGTCCGGGTGGGGTCTGTCAAAGTGGATCTAATGGCGGGATCAGGGCTTTACAGTCCTGGTCACTCCTCTTCTAAACTATTGCTGCAGTCTTGGGGAAAGACTTAGACCACATCACCTCCTGGATTCATGAACAAAGCCTCCCACTATCCTGGGAGTTGGGAACAATCACCTTCATTTTACAGATGAGGAAGCTGAGCCATGGAGGCCATAGCCATTCATGGTACCACATGTGGCATGGCTTCAATAGGGTGACCAGATAGCAAGCGTGAGAAATCGGGACAAAGGGTGGGAGGCAATAGGCACTCATATAAGAAAAAGCCCAGAATAGGATTATCCCTATAAAATCAGGATATATGGACACACTAGCTTGCGATGGGTGGGCAGGGAATCCAGTTTAAACAAGGCACCAGAAGCATTTTGGGCACTGTGATATCTAGATGCTTCTTGTTGGCTAACTGCTAGCGCTCCGTATCTGTAGGCCCTAGTGCTCTCACCAGTGGAACTGCACTGGTGAGAAATTCTCAAGGCAAAAATGTCAGCAGAGGCCTGGGCAGAGCAATGCGCAGTGACTTGGTGAGTGTCATGCACTGCTGGGACTTGATGCCAGGAATCCTGACTATTCCAACCAGCGCCTTGGTATAAGCTCTAGGCCACACGCCTGCAAAGAAGCAGAGAACGTGGTGGGAGTTTCCAGAGTATCTCCATGAGGTAAGAGCACAAGTCCCTCCTCACTGAATTTTAAACTTAAGAGGATTCATGCTCCTGAGTCAGTTTGGTATCTCTGAAAATTGTCCCCAAGCACGATAACGTGAGCGAAGGAGTAAAGTCAGGACAGGAAAGGAATCCAAGGAAACACAAGTGTGACAGGCAGAGGAAGGGGATATAGGGATGACAAACATAGACAGAGTGCTGGAAAGTGTTGTGAGCATGTGCCTTTCCCAACATGCCCTCCAACTGTCCATGTTCTGTAGAAACTGGAGTTGCTGATTTCATTTTTTTTTTTTTTTTTTTTTTTAACTACAGAAACTAACAGTGCACAACATTCAACTCAAACTTCCTCCCCAAGCTGGGCTTCTCTCTCGGGACTACTCAGCCCACACTCTGTTCTCTCTCTGGACAGCTATTGTCACCACCTTTATGTGTGGGTGGAGTAAAATGTCACATGGTTCAGTGATTCCACAGTATCTGCTCCTTGTGCTTTTCTGGCAAGGTAGAGTGCCAGCCTAATGTAGCAGCTGTTGAATTTAAGGATGACCTGCAAAAGAAAATAAACTGGGTTTACCTTATGAAATATGGAAGGACCTCTCTTACTGGCATCTGATTTTTTAAATGTGTGGATTGGTTTATTTGCTTGCTTTTTCAGGTTAAAGATTCAGACCTTATCTTCCCTAGAAGATATTATGGAGTCTAGAGAACTTGTGAAACAATGACATCAAAAGGTTGAAAGAGGGAGATGGGGGGGAGGGGGATGACATTTTTAGCCAATATGTAAATTTTGTTTTTTGTACAGTTTACACCCATGTTATTTCAATGACTAAAGAACTGTTTTGAGAAGGGTAGTGTGGGGGACAAATTAATCAGGGCTCTCAACCTGGAAAGAGAGACCA
>ML681963.1:47127131-47229974 GCA_007922195.1 Podocnemis expansa
CCTTTCTCACTGTCCTACAGAAGAGATTACATATAATTTTTCTTACAGTAGCCACTGTTAAAGATTCAATACTTGCAATGGGGGTAAGGCTCTCTGAGACCTCTACAAACTACTCTAGCAAAGGACCTGGTATTTATAAGGCTAAAAATGAGCAATAATAAAATACTTTCAACCCCGATGTATCCATCACAAAGAAACAGGTGGAAAAAGAGGGGGCAACAGCTCTTTGAATTTTAGTTCCCCTTTAAGTAAAAGCACAGAGCTTGGGGTTGGGCTTCTGTGCCTGGATCTGCCACAGATTTCCTTTGTGACTTTAGGCAAGTCATTGTGCCTCAGTTTCCCCCCGTGGTAAATAGGGCTAATCCACGCACTGCGTTATCAGATCCAGTTCACAGCTGACAGCATCTGCTTTACCTCACAGCAGGAAAATGCCTGAGCCTTTGGTGCAGGCTGATCTGAGCTCTGTCCCATGTACCCCTAGGACGTTCTGAAGGGCTGTGCTGTGCAGTGACGGCAGTGAAGTTCCAGGTTCCATTGCAGCTGCTGTAACAAAATGGATGGGGAGTTGTACAAACCTGCTTACATCATGGTCAGAGGCTCTGCGCTTATGTGTTAAATTTCCCTTCTGCCCTTTCTCCGATACCAGGGGTTGGCAACCCAAAAGCTAAAAAGAGCTATTTTTTAAAATTCCTTCAATAATCGTGTTTTGAGAGCTGTATTGTGTGTGGCCTCCTGCTGGGGGGGGCATGAGGAGCTGGGCCAGGGTGAACCCTGTCAGGGGTGGGGGAGCCTGGAACCAAGAGTGGGTCCCTGCAGCACTCCTGGTGGTGTGGGGAGCTCAGAGCCGGGCACGGACAGCCTGCAGTGTTCCCTGGTGGCAGGAGAGGAGCCTGGAGCCACAAGGGGGCAGTCAAAGAGCCACATGCAGCTCTGGAGTCACAGGTTGCAGACCCCTGTTCTATACTGCTGCCATCAACCTGCTTCTGGTGTCATTGTTCAGCTCTGAATATGTTCCAGATTTTGGATGATTTGTCACTGAGTCAGGGAAATGCTGGTCAGTGGCTGATACACTGACTGGAACAAGATGATTCCCAAGTTCAGTGTGATATCCAGTGTATGGTGATTGTTGGGGGGGAGGAATGGGACACCTGCCCACTGAGTCAGCTGCTTTTTTTGGTCCCAAAACCCACCTTCTCCCTACCCCCCAACTTGCATCAACTGATTAGTCAGCTGAGGAGCCTGATCTTCCAGCTGTTGCTCTGCCTTTCACAGCAGACAAAACTGTAAGATGGCTTTTGGCAAAGACTGCCCTTCGCTGTGTGCGGTTCCACCTGACTCACCTTTCATTTCTGAAGAGGCTGGGAAGGAAAGCCAGCCAGCAAGTGGGAAATGAAGAACAGAGGGGATCTGTTTTGTTGATTCATGCTTGTAGAGCTTCAATTCTATTCAGGTTCTTTTGCCATGTCCATTGTTTTCATACCTGAGTCCCATCCACGCATTGAGTAGCAGGGCCAGTAGGTGTGGTTCTGGCTGAGGACTGATGAAGAAAAATGCTTTATGCTTACATGGTGTTTCTAATAAGAAACTTCTTATGAACATTTCCCCCTCACAGAGCCCCTGGGATAAGTAGATATTTAAGGTGGATAAACTGAGGCACAGCAAGTAACTGAGTGAATGCGGAGCAAACCTGGGAGATCTTTGGTGTCCTGACTCCCAGGTGCTTATCTGTGACCACTAGACATACTAGCCCTGAGTCTCCATTGACCTTCACCTGTTGCAATCACTTGTACCTGTTCTAAGTGGCTGTCCAAGCTGCACCATTCTGATCTGGGACTGCTGTACACCCCCTTTGCACAGGTGTAAATGACTGCACATGATGCAGAGGTGATCCTGGCTCACTGCTTCCCCCCTAAATTCAGTCTCCTGCTGTAGATACCAAACTCCAGCACTGTTACACAGCGTGCTTTAAGTCCTCCACCTTTGCCAGCCCTGCCTTCATGTGGAGGGTTTTCTATTGCATTAAAGGCTGGATGATCGAGCCCTAGTCTTTCAGGACAGAAAAACTCTGTTGGCTGACCGCCTTTCCACCCCAGGACTGCTCTCTGCAGTCCATTTCCGACTGCTTCAGCCAAGATAGTTCTGAAAGTCTGAAGAGAGGTGGCTTCCATCACCCTTGGCAAGACTATTGCACAGCCCTGCTCCCTGGCAGAAAGCTTGTCTTGAAATTCAGCAGAAACATTCCCCTTATTCATTTCAGCCTCCCTGCGCCATGCTAAATTCCTCTTGCTCCTTGGTGTGAGCCCCTCTCAGACATGTGCAGGCTGCTTTCAAGGTCATGTTCAGCCCTTTTAATTTTCCTCTGGAGTCTGTGCCTCCAGCTCCATACTTGCTTTTACTTGCCCTTCCCTCATGATTGCCTGATTTCCCCCAAGTAATGTGTTGGCCCTGGCTTATATCAAATACAATGGTGAGAATAGTTTGTTGTCCCCACTCCCCTCAAGGCAGGAATGAATTTATTTTTGCATCTCTTTCAATGCCCCATAGCTGCAGGTAAAGGTCTCAGTTTTCGGCAGTGCTAGTTAGGCCTTGGCCACACAAGCCTTTCTTGCCCTTATGATAAATGCGGCTGCACCAGTGGTTGAAGCCCTGGTGCTAGGGGCACCTGGCATTTTAACCACAGTGACTCTAGACCAGTACCTGACATTTTCTCTGCTGTGGCACAACTTGCTACCTTTAATTAATTTGAGGCATACCACCATGTAGTTTCCAAATGAACTCATGAATATTCATGAGCCAATCCAGAGCTCTTTGGGTAGTTTTTTTAAAAAAAATTTGTGGCACACCTGCTCAGACCTGATGGTGCACCTATCTACCATGGCACACTGGTTGGGAAACACTGCTCTAGACCCCCAGTGTGTGTGGGGAGTGGCAGGAAAAGTGCCAATCTGCTGCTGTTGCCACTGTCCCACCCAGGGCCTGTTTCCAGCTATCCTTGCTATGGTTGCATGTCCCTAGACGCCAGCTGTGCTGACCTGGAGCAGAATAACATTTGCGTTTCACTGGCCACTACATTCAGCTGGTGAGCTGGGACTGATTTCAGCCTGGCCCAAACATCTTGGGGAGGTGCACTAGGAAGCAGGTAGCTGGGGTTAGGTGGCATGTCAGGGAATTGAACCTACCTAGGAAAGGAGGAAATTTTCAACCTGCAAATAACTGTTCCTGTCACATGTGCCTCCAATCCCATTTAAGTATGGTTTACTTTTCCCTTGGCTCTCCTACCCATCATTGCCCCTGGGAGGTTCAGCTTGCTCAGTGATTGGGGGGGGCCACCAGTCAGCTGATCAGGCATGTTTTCACTGAGAGACAAACAAGATGTTTTTCCCTCCTGCTTTGCATGGAAACTGGGGATAGGAACTGTTGCATGTCTGATGCCTCTGAATTGCTTTGCCAGTGAATCATCTGCCACTTACAAGGCCTTCTGCTAAAGAGTTGAAAGTCCTCACAACACTTCCTCTGTCACTGTTAGAATTTCCAGGGGGTCACTGATAAGCAACTATAGATTTGCTTTTATTTGCACAGAAAGCAGAACATTGTAGGGTTACCGCTGATACCAGGACAATAGAGTGATGGACACACTAAAACCATGGTTTTCAAACATTTTTCTTTGGGACCAGTTGAAAAAAATCATTAATGTCCACAAACCAACAATTACATCTTTAAGCAATGCATTTCAGTCTTTTAGCGGCGGCAGCAGCAGGTGCCCATGACCCAGTGCCTGAGGGTCTGTGACCTAGTTCTGGGTCCTGATCCTAAGTTTGAAAACCACTGCATTGAAAAACACCCAGATGAGTCTAAAAGGAAACAAGATCCTACCCCCTAAAAGAACTGACAACCTGTTATGTAGCGAACATGAGTACAGACAATATTGATGAGTGTTTCCATGTACCAAACAACTGCTACGCCCCTTGGGGTGTGATCATTTGTGGTGTCTTGTCGTATTAATGATAGCAAGATTGTGCTTAAGGGTTTACGGGCCTATAATGCAATGAAATGCTTAATTAGCATTAAGAGGCTTAACCTAACATGAAATTGCCTGAGGCACAGAGAAGTTGGGCGGCCCACTGGCACTTGGCAGGGCTGGATAGCTGTGAAGATGCCTGAGGCACAGAGAAGTTGGGGGCCCACTGGCACCTAGCAGGGCTGGATAGCTGTGAAGCTCTGAAGAAAATGGCAAAGGCAGTTGGAGACAGAGGGGGAGCTGGACGGGACTATGTAGGTGTCAAGATTTGCTGCCAGCACTGAATGGTTGGAGCAAGGGGGTTTCCATGGTTAACCCTTCATGATATGGATGGCTGTGAACAGGCTGGGGCCCAGAGAGGTGATGACTCTGTTTACAGCTGCATCTCCAGTTTCTTTGCTCTGAAAGACACTGCAAAATCCCTGGAAATGCAGCTGCACCCAGACCCGAACAGGTTGTCCTCAGCCTTGTTTACAGCCCCCTCAGTCTCTGGAGGGCCGATTGCTCATGCTCACATGTGACAGACATTTCAGCTGGAAACTCGACCCCCTTCTCCAGTACATGTGACCCTGAGATAAACTATAAATAGACCAGTGACAGGAGACAAAGGCAGGAGCCCCACACTGAGCTTTAGGAAAGGGCAAGAAGCAGAGCTCAGAACCTGGTCGAGTTGAAGAAGGCAGGGAAGAGCCAGGACAATTTACTGAGAAGCTGCCAACCAGCCAGGAGCAGCCAGCAGTGGGATATACCTGGGAGGCTGACCAGTGCAATGGATTACCAATCCAGCATTATCCGAGACGCAAACCCTATGGAGAACCTGGAGAAGCAGCTGATCTGCCCCATCTGCCTGGAAATGTTCACCAAACCCGTGGTGATCCTGCCCTGCCAGCACAACCTGTGTCGGAAATGTGCCAGTGACATCTTCCAGGTCAGTGCTGGGCAAATGAAGTCAGCAGCATCTGGCCAGGCCTGTGTGTAGGAATCCATGGGCAACTGTTTGTTAAACCTACATTGTGTTCACAGGGGATCAAACCTATAAAGCCAGAGTCTGCTTGCAATAGAACTGTGTCAGGAGAGGGGCTGGGAAGTGGGTGGATTGGCCATGTGTGCCCACTGGGGATATTCTGACAGCTGCTGATACCAACACTGGGTGGGCATAGATGTGACTAGGTGGACTAGAAATTTGGGTCTAAGTGCAGCAGACTGTGCTCTTGGTTGTGCTTGTCCATAAGAGAGTATGAGGCTTCTCTCTATGTATTTCTAGGGTGTACATCAATAGAAAGATGGTGCGAAAGTGCTAGAGCCACATCCCCTTGAAGTCAATAGAATGCATCCCCTTGGCTTCAGTGGGTGTTGGATCAGGACCATGGCATTTGAGCCTTGTTTGGCAAATGGTTCCAAAATGGACCCATCTCTTCTGGTGCAAAATTTGGCACTGTCTGCTTAGAGAGGAAAGAAGCCAGCTGGCAAAACTGTTTGCATGGGCCCCTTCTTGGTCGCTCCTTTACCGAGCTGTGGGGTTAGTGTCAAACATTCACAATAATAAAGAGAAAGGAGAAAAACCAGGCATGAAGGGAAAAATCAGCCCCTGCTTGTTGAAACAGACTTAAATAATGCGGCCATCCCAAAGTCCTATCTTGCTCAAGGACTGGGGCAGCTGTGCCAGCTTTTTTATGATTAATAGATGGGTCTTGAAATGGAGAGAGAGGGCTCTTCCCCCATGTGATCTGCCAGCCAGTGAGTCCAGACCTTTTCTGGGTCACAACAACAGGGACAATGTCAAGGTCTCAATTCAGTTCAAATCCCTCATCGGGAATCTTGCCTCCTCAAAAACTGAGTGACTCCTCTGCCACAGCGGATGGGCTCATTCATGCCCTTGTAGCATGCTCCCACAAGTGCAAGAGGGAAATTCTGATTGGATGAGTTTTTTCACTGGTGTAAGTAACCCCAGAAGGTGCAGAGCAGTGGGGAAATGAGCACTGGGTCTGGACCTTAAGATCTGGTCCATTAATAAATCCTTTTGCACCCATGTAACAAATTTGATTGGAAACTTTTGATGCATTTGTGAAATACTAATGAATTAAGCCTTGTAACATCACCCTACACAACAAGGAAATACCATTGACTTGTCTACAACTGAGGTCTAGGAATCAGGAGTCCTGGGTTCTAGTCACTGATTTGCTATATACTCACTTGGTGACCTTTGATCTGGCTTTGTTTCAGGTGCCCCATCTGTACAATGGAGATAATGTTTGCCTTCCTTTCTGGGGTTTTATGAGCCTTAATTCTTTCATCACAAAATTAGGTGTGTTAAACTCATTCAGTGAGAGGGCCACATTCGAAGGCAGAACACCTGTTGCGGGCCATGTGGCCGCACAGGTTCCCCAGCCTGTTCTCCCTCCATGTTCAAAGCAAGAAAGTGTCACTTTGCAGTCCATTTTCTGGTTATAACCCCCCAAAATTGATCCTGATCCAGCCCGTGGGCCATGAGTTTGACACCCCTAATTGACACATCTAAGATGCTGGAATGGACATGTCAGGGATATGTGCTCTGTCCCTGGGGGAACGCTGGGTAAACATGGTGGTGTTTAAAGGGGCCCTAGTCACTGTCAGAGAATGAGCAATGGTGGGTTTTGAGGAGGTTGCAAGTGTCCATGTGTCTGAGGTGACATTAATCTTTTACCTTGTGCTCATGGTACTGACAGGCTGCTAACCCATATTGGCAGAGCCGGGGCACCACCCTCTCAGGGGGGCGGTTTCGTTGCCCCTCCTGCCGTCATGAAGTGATCCTGGATCGTCACGGAGTCTATGGGTTGCAGCGGAACCTCTTGGTGGAGAACATCATTGACATCTACAAGCAAGAGTACTCCAGGTTAGCAGTGCTGCTCAGTAGCTTGCATGAAATGATCTTTCACAGTTTTTCCCTGGCAGAAGCTAAAAGGGAAAATGTTCCCTGGGATGAGTGATTTTCAGTTTGTGTTCTCCCTGGTGCTCATTCAGCTCTCCCAGGCAGGGTTCCCTTATGTCCCTATTGAACTAATACAGATAATTTCTTGTATTGATCAGAAACAGATCTCATACACTGCACTAAATTGCCTGCACTAATCCAGATCATTCCTCCTAGTCCATATTAATCCAAATAGCAGCAAACCAAATGTCACCTGTTGATAGGCTGGTCATTTGATGTCACCAATATATGATCCGTGAATCCCAAGCTTCACTGTTGACTTCCTGCAAGAAACTCTCCTCTCTCACTTGGATTTTAAGAGAGCAAATTCTAGGGATTTCAGAAAACTGATGAACAGGGTGGATTTGGGAGAAGCACTAGAAGCTCTGGGCCTAATTCTAATCTTGCCCTAGTGTAATCAGGAGTAATTAAGTATTGTCGACCCCAGACATTCAAAAATCATGCATCAAGACTCAAAAAAAAAAAAAAAAAAGGGGGGGGGCTTAAAATTCATGTTGTTGTTTTTTCCAGTTTGTGTGGAAATAAGTATTTGGTCTTTGTTATTTGCCTTTTGTTTTCAGAGCTACTGGAATGCACTCAGGTTGCTTTCTTGAGATCTTCTCCAGTCACAAGCCCCAGAAACCTGGGGGGGGTTAATAAAAGCTGAGAATCTCACACTATCTCTTGATTCCAGCTGTTCAAACTTCAAAAGAAAAGCCCCATCAAATATTAGGTGTCTTAAAAATCTTACCAGCCTTGCGCTGCAGCAGAAGACAAGCCCCGTGATTGTAGAAAAAGGCGAGATTGTTTTGATTCCTTATTATTTCTATTACTTTAGCACTTAAAGAGCCCAGTGGGAGAACAGGTCCCATTGTGTTAGGCACTGTACAGATGTGAAGTATAAATCCAGGCTTCACCGCAGCCTGCAATCAGCCTTCTACTGAGAAGGAATACTGCAAGGACTCAGAAATTACCAATGGGGCTTCAGAAGCGATTTCTCAGTGGTCTGAAAGGTGAAAAATTCTGTGCTAGATCAGAGAAGTGGGAAGCAAACCAACCAGGAACATAAAGTTGCAGATAGTTTGTAGGAGAAAAGATAAGGGCAGCAGGTTCATAGCTGGCTACAGGAATATGATCAGCATGTATAGCAGAGAGAAAATAGATCCATTCATAAATGTGAGAGGGTGTGAAATCTTCAGTGATTCCATGACCCAATCTTCATTTTTAAAACTTGATCCATCTAAACAAGAAACACACACACAGGAGAAATGAATGACCAGAAAGTGATGACTCAGTATGTAGGAGCTGGAAAAATGGACGCAGGGGACTAGGGAAAAAAGAGTATTTATAAATCAGCAGGTGCAGAGATGGATCCCAAGGTCTTAAAGGAATTAACAGCTGAATTTACTGAATCACTGGCAATATTATTTTGAAGTCATGGAGATGGAGACAGATGCTAGATGGGGGGTGAATTTGGTACCAGTGTTTTAAAGAAGGGACTTGGGGACCACTGCAGTATTTGCCAATACCACCTTTTTAAATCTCGTTCCAATAGTGAAGTAATCCTGTGACACTTTTAAAGACTAACAAATGTATTTATTGCATGAGTTTTTAATGAAGAACAAATCATGACCAGATCCATTTGATAATTTTTTTCAAATCATGTTGCAGAGAGGAAGGAGCAAATGCAGTTGCTGAAACATAGCCAGAATTAGTTGAGGATTTAATACTGTGGGCCAGATCCTCAGCTAATGCACATTGGCATCTTTCCATTGTTATCAATGGGGCTGGGCTGATCTACACCAGCTGACAATCTGTTGGCCCATTATATCAAGCTGTTACTTAAGAAAAGAATTGAGATTGGGTTATGTATGAGCACTGTGGCACAGATAATAGCTACCCAGATGTGTGGCCATGGTCATGGGGGAGATGATGAAGTGAAACAAAAGCTGATCAGTGAGGTTGACTAATGCCACAATGAGAGGTTCTTCTATTTGTTGTCATCGTGTATGAGAACTGCCATACGGGTCGGACCATTTAGCCCAATATCCTGTCTCTGACACTGACCACAGTTTCAGAGAGAGTGTACAGAATAGGGAAATTCTGAAGTAATCCACCCATCTTCCACTCCTCACTTCTGACAGTCAGGGGTTTAGAATCACTTGAATAGCGGGTTGTGTTCCTGATCACATTGGCTAGTGTCCACTGATGGAGTTATCCTCCATGAACTTATCCAGGTCTTTTTTTAACCCAGTTATACTTGTGGCCATCACAAGATCTGCTTGCGTTGAGTACCACAGGTTAACAGTGTTTGGTATAGGAGAAGTACTTCCTCTTGTTTGTATGAAACCTATTAGTTTCATCAAGTGACCTGTGGGGTTTGCATTGTGCAAAAGAGTATATAACACTTCTCTATTCATTTTTTTCCACAACATTCATGATTTTAAGACCTACCATATCCCCCTACCTCAACCTCCACTCAGTGCTCATTAGTACTGTAGCACTTAGAGACCTCACCAAGACGGAGTTCCTACTGGGCCAGAACCCACAAATGGAGGGAGGAGAAACAAGCACTGAGAAAGAAAGTTGCCTTGTCCAGGTTGTCATAATTTTATCATAAATCTCGCATTACTCAGTACTTTTCTTAGAGCCCCAGCTCCTGCAGCCAGATTATGTGAGCTTCTCAGCTTTCATTTAAAAAGCTTCTAGCCTTCCTGCTTTCAGAGAAGTTTGAAAATGTGACCCCCTAAATGCTCAAAACCCAGACAGCCAGCAAAAGCCCACCATTGTAGTCTAATGATTTTAAACTGATCAATGACTAAGGCTTGTGGCAGCCTGTCAAACTCATGATTTTTGAATGTTCTGGGTTGGCCACATCAAAGTGACTTCCTTTGATGTCTCATTTAAAGATCTCTCAGCAGCAGCGTCCCAGCCTAAAACGATAGAAAAGGAGGCCAAAGTCACTATCGGCAGTTCCTAGCCAACTGCCTGTGTTTAAAATAAACTGTAGGTTTGTGCAGAAGAAAATAAAGAGCCACCAGTGCCGTAAGATTTGCCTTAAAGAGGATGGAGTGAGGTTTTGTATCATGTATCTGTAAGTAGGGTATTCTACATCATCCCTGAATCTTGGACCTAGCCATTAGTGGCTCTGTAACACTGATGGATCCAGCAGGGTCACAGCTGATGGAGGTGGGGATGACAAATGAACTAGGCCTTCCAGCTCAGGGAAGCCCCAAAATGTCAGTATTGTCTGTAATGTCTCTGAAACCTTTTTTACAAATTGCACGTGGGAGGAGGTGGGGTCCTACTAAATGTGTTGTACGAGGGCCCCAAATTTCTCTCACTGGGTCTGCCTATAGCTCCAGTAGCCACCTGGCTGTATAGTGGAATAGAGTGGTGCCTGCTGGGAAATGGCAACCTGGGTGTTATCAGTTTAAACACATCTTCAGAAAAGCAAAGAAGCTGGGGGTTGACCCAGGATGGGAGAAGCTCTCCCAGGAGGGCGCCTGGCACAGAAATGCTCTGCACTCTTGACCAAAGGGTCCTGGAGGGTTCACTTGCTATAATTCAACACAGAGCTCTGCATGGACAGAGCAAGCTGATCAGAGACCCTGGTGTAACCTGCTAAGGTGGGCTCAAATTCATTTACTTGCCCCTCTCCAGTGCCTCACAGAGACACCTCTGCAGCAAGCAGCTGGAGAGCCAAGATCTAGTCTGTTCAGGACTCACAGGGAAGACTGCTCAGAGTTCCCATCCCACATTAAACTACCGCTCAGCATAAACGTAACAATTAACTTTATTAACCAACTAAACAAACCTCATTCTAAGAAAACATGACAAATTTAAACAAAACAGTAAGAAACCCAGGAATCCCAATGTTCAGGTGGAGTCACCCTTATCTCAATTTCAGTCTTTTAAGTCCTTGAGGCTTGAATGCAAAAGAGAACCAATCCTCATCTTCTCTGGCTGTATGAATCTTCAGCTGGAATCCATGCAGTCCTTCCTTTCTCCTGTGTAGCCAGCACCACAACACAATCAGGTCACTGGCCATCCAGCTCTCAGTCCTATTGCAGAAAATTCCCCGGAAAAACTGTCCAAAGCAGAGAGAAAACATTCTGCAGTCCACTCTCATACAGCTCCTTTCACTCAGTCCCTGAGCATATGGACTCTACAGCTGTCTGCTCCTCTCCTGGGTGCTCTTCTCAGGCTTCTCCCTGGGCATGTAACTCCAGCATAACAATAAAACTTGTGGAGCATGCTCAGTGTGCTCTCACACCCTCTTACCAGAAGGTTCTGGTTTCTGGGCTGCAAAATCTGCCCAGCAACATAACCCAGCCATAAAGGATCCCTAAAAGAGATTCCACCTTTTTAGGCACATGGGTTACACTGGCACATAGAGGCACTGGCTCTAAACATTACATCACTGACAAGGACGACATTAGAGAAGGGTTGGGAGTTGATCCAAAATCCACTGTACAAAGTGAAGTTCATGTTCTGGTCTCCATTACACAACTATAAATCCAGATTAACTCCACTGCACCCAGCGACTCCCCTGGAGTTAGCCTGGGTTTGCACTGGTGCTGCTGAAATCAGGATCCATACAGCCTCTAACTCAGATTAAGCTTTGGGAAAGCCAGTCCCACTAGGTTTCCAGCTGTATAGACCACTGCCTGGTCTCTGCTTCATGTTTCAGTCCCTGGGTGTTTCTATCTGTATCCACCACAGCTCAAATGCATTAAAAGCAGCTCGAGGCTGTTTAACCCTATCTGGTTTCTTGGTCTCTTCAGCAGGCCCCTGAAGAAAGGAAACCACCCAATGTGCAAAGAGCATGAAGATGAGAAGATCAACATCTACTGCGTGACCTGTGAGGTTCCCACATGCTCCATGTGCAAAGTTTTTGGAGCTCACAAAGACTGTGAGGTTGCACCCCTTCAGAACGTCTTCCAGGGGCAAAAGGTAATGGCTGCTTTCCACTCCCCAAGGAAAGGAGCCCTTGGGCCTGTATTAAATACTGGTCGGCCTCAGTGAGATGCTCTATAGCAGGGCCAGAAGCTGTGATTCCTTAATCGCAGCAGGGTTTTGCGTCTGCTCACCCAGAATTTAGATGAGATCTCCTGGGGGATGGGCTTCTCCTGCTTGGTGATGGATCAGAGGCCTCCACAATGTGCTGAGCTGGGCGTTTTAGGAACAGATTCAGTGTCTGAGCACTGGGATATTAATAGGCAGAGGTGACGGCCATTGGGAAGCCATCATCTGTCTATGTTTAGAATCACTTGAGAGCTGGGCAGCATGTGCCAGCTGTCCTCAAGGGAGCCGTTTCTACAGCTGTGAGCAGACCTATGTGAGCTGAGGTCTTTCCCTGGGGATCTTGGATGGGATCTGTGGATGCCAAGATCTCCCCCCATATTGCACTGGGGCACCCTTCTCCCTGTTTAAAGGGGTGAAAGCCTGGGAGTCTTAACCAGATAAAGATTTTTCACTTTTGAGTGGGCCATTGTATCACAGATCGTCCTCCTTCTCTGCCATATACATGTTCATAGACCACCTTCAGTTGCCTGTCAGGATTTACTCTCCGCTCCACGATCCTTGGGCATTTACAGCCATCCCCTGCCCATTCAGCAGCACCAGAGGGCCCAGCATGGTCCAGGCTGCCATTCTGCTCCTACCCCCACCACTTGGACTTGGAGACAGTTTTGAGGCCCTTCTTGCTTTACACACGTCCAAAGCATTGGGACTGTTCCTCCTCTCTAGCCCCTATCTGCAGACAGTGCTATGGCCTTTTCCCCATGTCCTCCCTCTCCTCTTCCTGAAAAAAATGTTAGCCTTCATTGTAGGAAGTTAAAAAAGAAATCTAAATCCACTCTGGCCCCTCCTTTCTGCCCCCCCCCCCCAAAGGCACCATTGCAGGCCTTCACTGGTGTCTGGTACTGTAAGGGTTAAATCTATTTCTGTTCCCCTCTCTCTCACAGATGGAGTTGAGCAACTGCATCTCCATGCTGGTGGCTGGGAATGACAGAATCCAGACAATCATCAGCCAACTGGAAGACTCATTCAAAACCACCGAGGTGAGGAATGGGAAAAATGACCAAGCCCTTCGAAATCTGAGTGGCAGAGATGAAACTGAAATCCAAGCAATGTCCTTGAATGGGAAATGCAGGTGTCGCCTAAACAGGCTTCACAGCAGATTACCCCTTTGCCTGTAGGGCTGAGAATCCTGTCTAATTTAATTGAGGGGCTTTAATTGAAAAGGAGGGAACTGTTGAAGCTAGTGGTTAGAGCAGGCAGCTGGGAGTCAGGACTGCTGGGTTTTGTTTGCCACTCTGGGCAGCATGTGGTGGCTAATGATTAAAGTTCTTAGAGTTAATACCCTTGGGCTTTGTTCCCAGTCCTGCCACTAACTCATTGGGTGACACGAGGCAAGTTACTTAACCCATCCACATGTGTTTCTCCACCTTAATTACAATTTTTACCCAGATTTCAGTGCCCCCCCATTGGTCTAAGACAAGTTGAAGGTCATGTTCCTTGCTTTTAGGATAGATGTCAGAGATGCTTAGACTATATATGCACATGTGGTGTGAACATGACACCACAGTGAGCAGTAAACAACACACCAGAGCCACTGGCCTCTGTCTTCCTCCATGTTTTGTGGTCTTCACATCTTGAGAAGCATGCCATCCCACATCCTGTCCAGTCATCCAAGGAGTCACCATGCCTGCCATGGGTGCTGTCTTCCCCAGCACTGGACCCTGGGCCATACAGCATTTTGCCAAATTTGAGTTAGCAAAACTGAAGCTGAATTCTATGATGCTCAGTGCTATAGATGTGCAAATCATTATAGGGTCCAGTCACTAAAATAGGGGCCGGTCACACTATGATCATTATCAGATGTTTTTGGAACTGGCTAAAATAACACGACCAAGCCCCCAAGAAAGGGTATCTGCTGAAATTAATACTACTACTTTGCATTCTGTCTTCCATGCTGTGTTCCCAAAGCCATTTGCAAACCTTTGTTAAATGTTCCTCCTGTCTCCCTATGAAGGGATATTATTAGCCTCCTTCTTCAGCCAGGGAAACTGAGTCACAACATGGAAAAGTGACTAGCTCAGGATCACTCAGTCTCAGTGGTTATTTCCTGCATTAGGGCTCCTTGCCATGATCATAGTCACAAGCCAGGACCACATTGCAGTAAGTGCTGTACAATCACAGAACAAAAAGATGATCTCTTCCTCAAAGAGCTTACAATCTTGGGTCAGTTCCAAGCTTGAGGGTTGCCCTTCTATTGCCCTGCTTTAATCACAATGAACATTGTCTTCACTAGTAAGAGGTAAACAGGTTTCCTTTTCCGCTGTTGTTAGTGCCAGTCAGTAGCATCAGGAATTGCCATGTGGCAAGGAGGCTCTGGAACCTTTGTTGAGAGAGAAGGACTAGATCTGACTTCCTCTTGGGGTTCCCAGAGGTCTGAGCTCTGCGCATTTGTAATCAATGGGTGCCTGGGGCACGGATCGCTCCGTGTGGGTGTGACTGTGAAGCTATGGAGGGACCTGGGAGCGGACCTGTCCCCTTTGTTTCAGAGGCTCATGCCCTTCATCCATTGGCAGGACAACAGCCGGCAGGTGAAGCGGGAGCTGTGTGAGAAGATTAATGCCCTCATTGCGATTCTGGAAGAGAAGAAGAGCGAGCTGCTCCAGAAGGTCACCAAGGAAGAGGAGGAGAAGACAGGCTTTGTGCAGACCTTGATCCAGCAGTACAAAGAGCAACTGGAGGAGTCCACCAAGCTGGTGGAGACAGCCTTTCAGTCCCTGGAGGAGACAGGAGGGGCTGCTTTTCTCATGGTGAGTGGCTCCTCTTTGGCCAAGGCCTGGACACAAGGAGGGATGGGACACAAGGAGAGAGTTAACTGGGTCTACCCCCCCAGCTGCACAAGTCAAATTCAGCCTCCAAGTCTCCTCCCATCTCAGCCCAAATCAGTCACAATCAAGTGTGCCCTCCACTGACTGTGACCCCTGCTTCAGCCCTTTATCCCCACCAAGGATCCAGCCTCTGCATGTCCCTAGGTAGACTAGGTTTCTAGGGAGAACTGTGGGCTTTCAACCCAGCAAGAGGGAATAACTTAGATCCCAAAAGCAGCTGGAAAAGTTGATCTAACTCGGGCAGATGGGACAGCAGTCTGCAATTCCAAGCCCCAAATCACAGCCCCTGCTTGGCACGACAAACCCTGCTTAGCACTGCCACCAGTGTACTTGGTGCCAGCTTTGTACTCACCGGAACTGCTGCTTTATCAGCTTTGTGATAATGTTCTACTCAACTTTTCTCCCCCCACCCTTTGCTCTCTTCACAGAATGCCAAGCAGCTTATTAAAAGGTAAGTCCCTAGGGTCGCCTTTTTAAATTACTACATCAGGGCAACTGTCTGAGATGCTACAGCAAAGTCAAAATCCACCAGAGGGTTGTTCCCAGAAAATAACAGGATTTCACACAGGAGCATCAATGTCCCAGGGAAAGACCTGCCCTGGCTGTGGTCCCCGCCTCCTCTGCTTTGATTCTCTGTCAGGACCCAATCCAGCCTCGGGCTCCTGCCACTGCCAGCCTGGCCCCAGATCCCCAGCTGGGAATGAGGCTGAGAGAGGCTGGCACCGCCACAGGCAGCCAGACCTGGAATGGGGCTGGGAGAGGCAGGTGCCACTGCAGGCAGCCAGGGACAGGGATGGGAGAGGCAGGAGCTGCTCCGGACTTTCAGGGCACTGGCGCTGAGACTTGGGGCACGTACCCCATGTGCCAGGCACCAGCGACACCCCTGGTTTCACACCCATTCCTAGTATGAGCCTGATTCCAGTTTAATGCTTAAAAGCCAGAGTCCTCTCAAAAAAAGAAAGGTGATTCCAAGCAGCTGTAAAGTTTCTGTGTTCTGATCCCTGCCCCAACTAGTAAGAGACTGGAATGAAACAGCAGGTTCTTTTGGGCTACGGCTCTGGCTCTTGAATTCTGAAAGAGTGGATGATACACAGTCGCACCAGTGGGTGGATCACATGAGCTCCATGGGATATAAAAGAACATCTCTGGAGAGGCCTGTCCATCTGAGAACATTGCACTGGTTTAACATCAATTGCTTTTCAAGACAATCTAGTTAATCTGGTGTGAAAAGTGTGGACACTAATTTCACTTGGGTTCAACTGATTCCCAATTGATTTAGCAAAACTGAGATACACCAAGTTTAATCCAGCATCAGGGTGTCCACACAGGAAGCTGCACCAGTTTACACCCAGACTGATTTAAATTAAGATCACACCTCTAGTGAAACTGGTGCAATTTCTCATGGAGACAAGCCCTAGATAAGATAGAGTCTGGATGGAGTGGTTTTTTAGGGCAATGGGAGGAAGAAACAGCTAAAATTGGGATGAAAGCTGGGGCTCACACCTGCTGCTGCTTATCTGAGATCCCAGTAAAGCCAAAAGTTCAGAAAGGGAGCAAGTGTGACATGGAGACCAGGCGTGTTCCCTGTCCAACTACACCTGTTGCCAGAGGCCAAAGCTTTCTGCCTTCTCAGCTTCTCTGCTGTCCATTTGGCCTTCCCTCAGCGTGCAGACTCCAGGATTTCTGGGAGGGGCCATAGGTATCATCTGAAAGAAGGTCTCTAGTGCACTCAGCAGGGAATTGCCATGGCTGTGTACAGTGCTGGTGGTGGAGGTCAAGAGGAGGTGGGACCCTCTCTAGACCTTGAACAAGATGGAGGATTTTTAGAGCAATCTTTTCCTGCATCTTCCTCCCTGGATAATAATCTTTTCCAGCCAGAACATGCAGTTGCTCTAGCTGGTAATTCTCTCCTCTATAGTGGCTAAGGAAATGAACTCTTCATCTGTCTCCCCCAGGATTGTGGAAGCATCAAAAGGTGGTCACCTGGGGAAGATTGAGCAGGGCTTTGAAAATATGGATTACTTCACCTTGGACCTGGAGCATATAGCAGAAACCTTGAGAGCCATCGACTTTGGAACAGGTATAATCTTGTGCCCTTCTTTGGCCCCTTCCATTCGAGAATCTAAAAGCACCTTACAAGCACTGTTGAGTTAAGCTGCACAATTCCCAGGGAAACAGGCATGGAGGGGGGAAGTGGCTTGTCCCAGGTCATACATTAAGTCAAAGTCAGGGATAAGACAACAGATTTCTTGTCTGTCAGGCCCCTCTAAAGAAGAAAAAGCAAATTCTGAGTGGCTGCAAAGTTTCTAGGTTATGATCCCCACCCCAACTATCAGGGGCTTGGAATAGAACAGCAGCTTTACCCACTAGACTCACTGTCTCTCTTCAAGAGAGGAGGCTGTTGTCAAGTTACAGCACTGACATTTTCATCTCATTCCAGTTATTTAACTGGCATGACTTGAGGTCTGTTATTGGTTTGAGACTTGATGCAACACCACCTATGGAAGTCAATATATTCCCAGAGACCATGGACACTGCAGTCAGTAGTGTGTAGCAATGCTCAGTCTTGATACCATACCCATTTTACAAACTGGGCCACAGAGAGGCAAAGTGACCCACCCAAGGCTAATAACTTACTGGTAAAGCTGGGATAATACCCCATAGTTCTGACTCCCAGACACACTTAGCCAGCACTAGACTTACACCTTTCTCTCGTAGCCCCAAGTGTACCAGGAACGTCACTGCCTGGGGGAATGACCTGGGGCATGGGCAGGGGCCCCGGCCCCTGGGCACGGGCCACACCCCAGCCCCGATTCTGCGCTCAGGCCCAATCAGGCCTTGGGATCCTGCCACTGCCAGCTTGGCCCCAGATCCCTGGACAGGGATGGGGCTGGGAGCAGCAGGTGCCTCCATGGGCAGCCTGGTCACAGATCTCCGGCTGCAGATGGGGCCAGGAGAGGCAGGGGCTGTGCCAGGCACTCGGGGCACTGGTGCTGGGACTTGGGGCATGTGCCCTGTGTGCCAGGCACCAGCGATGCCCCTCAAGTGTACAGACGATATTTTTCTGTAATTGGATGTTGTCTTTTATAAGTGGCACCTGATTTGAAACTACATTTCTGGGGGTGGGGCTTCAACTTTCTAAGTCACATTACTTTTGTTTGCAGAAGAGGAAGAGCTAAATGAAGACGAAGAAGAAGAAACAGACGAGGAAGAGTCTCAAGAAAGGAAAGTGGATGGTAAGGAAAATTGCAACAGGCTTGTGAGAAACAAGGGATCCTAGAAATCTGGCTCCCACAGAAAAATGTGGAATTTGCATTTTCTATGGAGAATCTTTAGTTTTTCCTTTTGTGAAAAAAATAAAACCATATATGGTATAATCCCATTTTTCGGAGCCCCTGCTATCTGGCACTTCAGATCAGGAACAGCGTTAGCATTTATGATGCCTCCCAGCAGCACAGCAGATGCCAGGGCAGACAAGTGATGTCACAGGGGAGAGCAACAGCACGGTCCCCATTTTGGCACCCCTCAAATGTTGGCGCCCCCCTGCAATGCTTACCCCTACCGGGTTGTGCTGGCCCTGCTCCACATTAACTGAACCAGGACCTAAAGTAAGGGCTGTCAACTCCTCTTGACTTCAATGGGCTGAAGATCAGGCTTCCAATGAGCGCCAGACACCCCCTGCAGTGTCTGTTTCACTGAGATTTCAAATCTTGCTTGCTCAAACTGATACATCTTAACTTTACCTTGGAGAAAGCTCCTCCACTCCACTCAGCTTTGGGACCACCTCCTGCTTTCCTTGTATAACTGACATATGCCTCACTTCCCTTCACATCAAGATGCTACAGTTGCAGGGCCCACAGTAAACAGGACACTAGAGTCATTTTGTGTGCTCATTACTTTAAATCACATCCCATGCCTGTTCTTTCTCTGATGGTCAGGACTGGAGTGATATTTTGGAGGCAACATACCTGGCTTGACTTCCGTACTTACCACAGTTCAGCTTCAGGATGTATAGGGCGCCGTCCACAAATATTGGACAGAGATCCAGGAGCAAAAGAAGTTATTTAGGTTGGGACTAGAAGCTATCATTAGGACCAATAGGATGAAGCTGAATTCATTTCCTGGCATTGAGATCCATTTCCCTGTTTAAGCCATGGTCCATGTGTACTGTGGTTTTCGGCAGCAGTCAAAGGGAGATATACAAGTTACTTCAAATAACTTGCATATCTCCCTCTGACTGCCTAAAGCGTACTCACCATTGTGTCTTCAGTGCTCTGAGTTGACAGGAAGTGGCCTTCTGTTGATTCAGCGCTACTCTTTTTCAGGGAGTGGTCTTCCCCGGTCGATTTTCTGATTGATTGAGTGGGTCTCCACTGACCCGCTCAGCTGATATAGAGAGATTGATTGAGAATTTGCTGCCATAAATGTAGACCTGCCCAAAGACTCTCCCCAAGGGAAGAGGTGGAAACGTCAAAATATTAAGTGATGCATGCTTGGGCTGCTCAGTACAAAGGGAGGAATTCCACTTTGGCCCACATCTTTCTAGCTGTCATTCCTTCAATCGCCTTCTCCCATTCACTTCACTGAAATTCTTCTCCTCCCATCTCTATTCCAGCACCTCAATAGCAGAGCAGAAGCAATTCCCAAACCAGAAGAAACTCCCCAAGTGCAGAATGGATGAGTGATTGGGGACAACGGGGTGGGGAAAATGCTCTGACTCTGCGACAAGCTACAGGAGGAGTTGGCCAGGGTCCCAAATGAAGAAAAGCAGTCAGGTAGCACCTGGCCATATGACAGTATTGCCAGCTCAGGATGAAAACTTGACCGAAGCACACAGAAACTCACTTTTATACATGGGTGCAAACTAGAATATTTCATACATTTTGTATTGTTCTGTTGTTTTGTATATAATTTGTAACAAGACTTTTAATTTTGTGTATTTTGTAAAGAAAACTCTTTTGCTGACCAGCACGTAGTGCGCTCAAGATGCTGACTCTGTGAATTAAAGAGTTTCTTTGCAACCTGTAGGGGATACATTGAGGGTAGTGCCAGACTTTGGCAGACAGAAGTCACTTTAGCAGCAGGAAAAGGCTTCTTTGGGTCTGGAAAGCAGCAGCTAAAGAAAACGTTCTGCATTGCAATGTATAGTCCTAACTCAGAGATTTATAAAGTTGATGTTGCACATTGTCACAATAAAGTAGAGCCAGTCTCATCTGTGGCTTGTAGTGGAAATTTCTTGTACTGCAAAGTTTGGTTGTGAATGAGCAACTGTGTGTCACAGCACATTGTGATCACTGGATGAATAAGGATCTTTCATGCAAGCTGAGTCAATCAGCCACAGCTAACAGAAAGAAAGTGGAAGACTTTGGCTATTCTGTGTGATCTTTAGAAAGGGAACAAGTTCAGACATCACAAAGGCACGGATCCTGCAAGATATTTGCACGCCTAATTCCAAAGGGGCGTTGGATGTCTGAATATCATCCAGGGTCTGGGCCAGCATGTTCTTGTTACCAGCTCTACAACTTCCGAGGATTGGACTTTACGCTAACTGAGACTGAAATGAACCTCAGGTTTAACAATTTATTTGCAAAGCAGTGACAGATGAATGTCATGGCAGCTTATGAGTCCAATGTCAGATAGTACAGGAGCCCTCAATTTGCCTATATATCAAGAAGTCAAAGTCTGCCCTGAGCCCATAAGTTTTCCTTGTCACCGGTACACACAGGAGTGAAGGGGCAAGCATTTTGGAATCTGACACTAATTCAGTGGTGCAGTTAACTGGGCAGTCTAGAGCAGTGGTTCCCAACCAGTGTGCCGGGGCACACTGGTGTGCCACGGCAACACCCAAAGTGTGCTGCAAGCATCCCTGAGAGCTGGAGTTAAAGTTCCCTCCCTGCTTAGCCCAGGCACATGGGCTGTGCAGGGCTGGGAAAAGGCAGGGGTTAAAGTAAGGGGGAAGGCACTGGAACACAGTTCCAGGGCCCCCTATTTTTAGGTAGGCAGCATTCCAGGCCCCCTAAAAATAGAGGAAGGCACCAGAATATGAAGTTCCAGGGGTCCCCCTAAAAATAGCATGAGCAGCTGGAAGGTAGCATTTTGGTGGCTCCACCTTAAACCCCAGTCCACCTTAAGCTAAGCCAGCAGATTGCTGCAGGAGCCAGGAGTGTGTGAATCTCCCCCTGCAGGGCAGAGCAGCTTGTGTCAGGCAGCCTGCAAACAGCCCAGGTAAGGGCTTGGGGTTGCTGGGGGTTGTGTGGGGTAGGTGTGTGTGTGTAGCAGAGGTGGGTGAGAGTGGATGTGTAGCTGGGATTGTGGGGTGTCTGGTTGGGGGTGTGTAGCTGGGGACTGGGGTGGCTGTGTGGGGGGGTGTAGCTGGGGCTGGAGGCCTAGTTCTGGCCCCTGCAGTGATGGGAGGGTCCATCACAGGTGGAAGGGGGCTGGGGAAGGGGAGGGTGGGACCCACTGGGGTGGGAGGGAGCAGCAGTGGGGTGAGGATTTGCCCTGGGTGGCAGGGAGCCACTGTGGAGAAGAGGAAATGGGGCTCCCCTGCCCTACCTTCCCACGCCCCAGGTTCCCCCCTGCCCCCCCACAAAGCCACTCTTGTGCTCCCTTTCTCTCCTCTCTTGTCACCCTTGTGCTGTTCCCCACATGGCTGCCCTTGTCCTCTTTTGCCACCCCTGCCCTGCTATGCTCCCCACACTCACTCCTGCCACTGTACATGACTTCTGACCTCCCCTGTTTTGCCACCCTTGCTCTGCTACCCCTACTACTCCACATAACAGCATTTCCAAAACACTGTGCCAAGGTTCATGAATATTCATAAGTATTTTGAGTTAATTTGAATATTCATGAGTTTTGTAATGGTGGTATGCCTTGAAAAATTTGAAGGTATCAGTGTGTGGCATGGCAGAGAAAAGGTTAGGAACCACTGGTCTAGAGACACACTCTGTGTGAAACTGAGGGAGACTCAACCCCATCACTAGAAGCCAAGCCTCTGAATCACTCAGCCACAGCGTCTCTACATGCATGTGTATGGTCACATAAATTCATGTGCCTGTAAGGGGACTGATAGCCCCTTACTGAGAGTGAATCGGCCTTTTGACTGGCCACTCCCGCTTGGAAGCAGGACTCTGAAACAGACAGCCCCAGGGCCAGTGGGAGAGGCCAGTGTCCCAGGATGGCCTGACTGATTGAAAGTGCTCCCCCGCCCCTGAGCTGAAACAGCAGGCTGGACACGCCTGGGCAAGCCAGTGTGTGAGTGTGTGTGGGGCCGAGCTAAGGAGGAAGCACTAAGCAGCCAGCAGCTGGGAGCCAGAGGACCCAGGAAGGGAGGCCAGGCTGAGCTGATTTGTGCAGAGCAGACCCACAGCAGCTGGACCAGCAGAGAGCCAAGTGGGGCTGAGCAGAGCAGAGCTGGAGGCAGTGACAGAGCCAGAGGTGCCTGAAGCTGGGGCAGGAGGCCAGAGAAGGAGCCCAAGGTGCTGAGCTCATCTGTGCAGCCCCACAGCAGGAGGGCCAGAGGAGCCACACTGAACCCGAGCAGCAGCTGGGAGCCGGAGCTGCAGCCACCTGGAGCTGGGTGTGGTGAGCAGCTGGGGAGCAGTGAAGGGGGGCTGACGCTGGGAAGAAGGGCCCTGCCCCTGGAGCTTGGGGATGTGTGGCCACAGCTGGAGCCTGCATCTGGCCCCCTGGATCATCCAGTCACAGCCAGGCCTGGGCAGAGGGCTTGCAACGTGGAGGACAGACTGTGAGACTGTTCCTCAGGCCCCAGAGACTCTGTTTGTAGTGCTCCCACACCAGGCAGCGGCGCTGGGGGTTTAGTGTTCACTTTTTTCTATTTTCTTATTGGGTTATTCTTTTTATTTCTGTATGCTTAAATAAATTGTATATAGTAACTGGTGGACCAGAAGAGTGGTCAGTGTGGTCAGCACCCCAGAGTAGGGACACCCTAGGCCTCTCCTGAGAGACCACGATAAGAGTGGGGGGTCGAGCCCCCAGAAATCCTGGGGCCCAGCCTTGTCAGGGTTACAGAGACTCCTCCAAACAGGAGATTGGGAGGTGAGCCTTTGCAGTCAGGCAGGCCTTGGGGTAAAGGAAGTGGGAGCAGGGACTCAGCTCCTTTTGGTACCCACCTTCACCAGGGTGGTATACAAAGTCTGGGAAGTTCCCCACAAGAGCGGGTCCACCTCCCCACCCCCACCCCGCTTACATGCCAATTTAAATTGACATGCCTGTATATGAGCAGGGACTTTTTGCTCTCTTTGTAATGCAGCTAGTGCAATGGGGTCCTAGCCTGTGACTCAGACTCTTAGCCATATGGGAGAACAAGCAATTAGCAACATGTTAGAAACAATTATTTCTGCCTGTACAGCGATGAATTGTGTTTAACAGTTTCATCTTCAAGGCATTTTAGGAACAGTGGGAAGTGTTATCCCAGCTATATTGATGAAGAAACTGAAGCAGGGTGAAGAGACTTGGACAGGCCCCCTACCATTTAATGCCATGTCCTGTAACTTCCCAAAGCTAGTCTAATGGACTTGGTCTTCAAAAGACCAGAGGCAGCTAGTGCTCCATTAATCCACCGGCTCCAAGTATTACTACTGTTGAACCCCGGGTTCGCGATGTGACTGGGATGGACCGGCGACACCCACCAATGAGACGGACACCAGTTCAATTAAACAAAAAAACTACTTTTATAGTGACACCTTAAACCCCTTACCAGTGTAAAACAAGGAGATCTATGCAAAACCACTTGTAATCAACTAACAATATGAAGCAAAACCTAGATAGGACACTTATAACCAACTAACAGTATAAAGCAAAATCTGAATAAACCCTTATAACTAAATGACAATATAAAGCTAAAAACCTATGCAAAGCACTTATAACCAAGTAACAGTGTGGAGCAGGAAAGTCTATATAAAGCACCTGTAAAACACCTCCAGCCAAACAACAGGATAAAGTATGAGAGTCTATGCAAAACACTTACAACCTACAAAAGTACTTATAGTTAAATAACAGTATGGATTAATGACCTACAAGAGGGTGGCCATAATAAGTCAAGGACTTTTCTGGCCTTTTACTGCCTCAACATCGATATATGCACTGACCAGCCCACCTGACGCGTATTTACCAATGGCTGGAAGCCATTCCTCCTTGCTAGCCAAGAGGGGTGGGCGGCAGAATGAAAAAAAATCAGATGAGAGAAAAATAAACCCCCACACTCCCCCTGTGTACACTGGGGAAGTTTGGGGCCAGCAGTTTAGAGCAGAAGCAGAGTAATGAACAATTATACAGTAAGAAGGATGCAAAATACAAATGACTAACAAAACACCTGGCAAATTAACAACACAAAACTATGCTAGACCTTAAACAACTATATCTTAAAAAGATCATCCAGGATACAGAGAAAATAATAACTACACAAACTATGCAAATCTCAGGTGAAGAAGCTACAATCACAGACTATATATAAGTGGTACCAAGTAGAATGATTAAGAGAAGGTAGGAGGCCTATATCGATTTATAATACCTGTCCCAGGACTGCAGTAGAACCCAAAGTGAGGAGGCAGACCAGCTGCAGCATCTCAGCACTTAATCATTTGGCCGGCAATCCGTGTACACCCCAAAAAAAAAAAAAAAAAAAAAAAGAGGGTCTCGGGGGTGGGTACTCCCTGTCTCAGTCGGGGGATCAGTCCCACCGGGTCGTGACGTGCCCTTTAGCATCCAAGGGTGGGAGAACAATAAGCTAGCTGAGACAGGGGGTTTTAATAGAATTTTGCCTAGCCAGAGTAAAAATAGCCAATTAGGAGTAGGATCCTGGTCAGGACCAATGATAAAACTGGGACCCCAGACAATGACCCCTCCTTCGTGGTGACAGGGGTGCCGAGAAACTGTTCAGGGGGGATAGGAACTCACCCCCCTCCTTGTTGACACAAAGCTAGGGAGGAAAAAAACTCACACAGGAGATTGAGGCCCATCAGGGAAGATCGATCCTTAACACTCTTCCCCTTGAGCTGGATAGCCCGGAGATGAGACCCATCAGGGGAGATAGATACTTAACACTCCTCCCTGTGAGCTCCATAGTCTAGAGGGCTATGTTGGGGGGCAGGGTGGCCATTATGTCTGCCACCTCAGTTGACAACTACCACTAGTATCAATCACTGGTAGCTACTGTGGGGAATTCTTAGAACATGTCTCTATTGCAAACAAAAGCAAAGAGGAGGGTACAAACAATGCTTTGGTTTTTTGTGCATCCCAAGTTTCATTAAAGGAAATCACTTATTTCTTGAGAAGCAGCTGTACAGCTGGGGAAAGGGGATCTGGGCTCCAAAGAGTCCAGGGCCCTGATCCTGCAAAGTCCCTGTACACAGGTCAGTTAGTCCCAGGGAACTCAATAGATGTTACCAACATGCATAAAACAAACAAGGTGTACCATGAGACTTTTAAAGACTAACATTTATTTATCATATGAGCTTCCAAAAAATAAATTTGTTAGTCTTTTCAAGTGCCAAGGGACTCCTTGTTTGTTTTCCTGAACTAGTCTAACACGGCTACCCCTTCGGAACTTGTCACACAGAACCATAGAATCATAGGGTTAGAAGAGACCTCATGAGGTCATCTAGTCCAACCCCTGCAAAAAAGAAAAAAAAAAAAAAAAAGCAGGACCACTTTCACTAAATCATCCTAGCCAGGATTTTTTCTAACCGAGCCTTAAATATCTCCAGAGATGGAAATTTCACCACTTCCCTTTGTAGCTCATTCCAATGCTTCACCACCCTCCTAGTAAGCAAGTTTTTCCTAGTTTCCAACCTCGACCTCGCCAGCTGCAATTTGAAACCATTGCTCCTTGTTCTGTCCTCTGTTACTACTGAGAACAGCTGAGCTCCATCTTCCTTAGAGCATCCCTTCAAGTAGTTGAAGGTTGCTATCAAATCCCCCCTCAGTCTTCTCTTCTGCAGACTAAATAAGCCTAATGCTTTCAGTCTTTCCTCATAGGGCTTGTGCTCCAGCCCTTTAATCATTTTGGTTGCCCTCCTCTGAACTCTCTCTAGCATGTCCCTGTCCCTTTTGTAGTGGGGAGCCCAAAACTGAACACAGTATTCTAGATGTGGCCTCACCAGTGCAGAATAGAGGGGAATGATCACATCCCTTGATCTGCTGGTAATACTTCTTTTGATGCAGCCCAGTATGCCATTGGCCTTTTTGGCAGCAAGAGCACACTGCTGACTCATATCTAGCTTCCCATCCACCATGACCCCCAGGTCCTTTTCTACACTGCTGCTACTTAGTGTAAGCGGGGGTTGGACCCGCTCTTGTGGGGAACTTCCCAGACTTTGTATACCACCTCAGTGAAGGTGGGTAGCAAAAGGATCTGAGTCTCTGCTCCCACTTCCTTTACCCCAAGGCCTGCCTGACCTCAAAGGCTCACCTCCCAATCTCCTGTTTGGAGGAGTCTCTGTAACCCCGACAAGGCTGGGCCCCAGGATTCCTGGGGCTCGACCCCCACTCTTATCGTGGTCTCTCAGGACAGGGCTAGGGTGTCCCCACTCCGGGGTGCTGACCACACTGACCACTCTTCTGGCCCACCAGTTACTATATACACTATATACAATTTATTTAAGCATACAGAAATAAAAAGAATAACCCAAAAAGAAAATAGAAAAAAGTAGAAAAAGGTGAACACTAAACCCCCAGCGCCGCTGCCTGGTGTGGGAGCACTACAAACAGAGTCTCTGGGGCTGAGCAACAGTCTCACAGTCTGTCCTCCACGTTGCAAGCCCTCTGCCCAGGCCTGGCTGTGACTGGATGATCCAGGGGGCCAGATGCGGCTCCAGCTGTGGCCACACGTCCCCAAGCTCCAGGGGCAGGGCCCTTCTTCCCAGCGTCAGCCCCCCTTCACTGCTCCCCAGCTGCTCACCACACCCAGCTCCAGATGGCTGCAACTCCGGCTCCCAGCTGCTGCTCGGGTTCAGTGTGGCTCCTCTGGCCCTCCTGCTGTGGGGCTGCACAGATGAGCTCAGCACCTTGGGCTCCTTCTCTGGCCTCCTGCCCCAGCTTCAGGCACCTCTGGCTCTGTCACTGCCTCCAGCTCTGCTCTGCTCAGCCCCACTTGGCTCTCTGCTGGTCCAGCTGCTGTGGGTCTCCTCTGCACAAATCAGCTCACCCTGGCCTCCCTTCCTGGGTCCTCTGGCTCCCAGCTGCTGGCTGCTTAGTGCTTCCTCCTTAGCTCAGCCCCACACACACTCACACACTGGCTTGCCCAGGTGTGTCCAGCCTGCAGTTTCAGCTCAGGGGTGGGGGAGCACTTTCAATCAATCAGGCCATCCTGGGACACTGGCCTCTCCCACTGGCCCTGGGGCTGGCTGTTTCAGAGTCCTGCTTCCAGGCGGGAGTGGCCAATCAAAAGGCCCATTCACTTTCAGTAAGGGGCTATCAGTCCCCTTACATTCCCCCCTGCTAAAACTCTGCCACATCCAGGGTTTTTATAGCAGCACATTCAGGCCCCATATTAACAAACATTTACATTTGCAACAGCAATGACAGGTTAAACAAGAAATTTAAAAATTAACAGAACATCTAACACCTTTAACACTTTATAGCATTCATAACATAATCATCTCTAAATCTAACAGGTGGTACACCCTTAGTAGCCCTCTGGGATCTCCTTAAGACTGGTGGTTCATCATTCACATTTTCTACCCTCGCGTCCTCGGGTAACCCTGGGTCTGCTTGGGGTGTCTGAACATTTCCGTCATGGTCTGGGGTTGTCCCACTCTGGTCCACAAGGCAGTCAGTTTGTGGGACTAGAACTATCCCCCCACTGGTTTCAGGCTCCTTCTGGCATGCTGGCTTATGTCTCCTGTGGTCCCTCACTGGACTAAGGGTGCAATGTTTTAACTGGTCCCTATGAACTATCCTCTCAGGGCCTCCACGTTCAGGCCAGATAGTGTAAACTGGGAACTCAGGGTTGTTGTGAGCAACTACGATGTGGGGATTTGATTCCCACTTGTCCTGTATTTTATTGCGCCCCCCGTGTCTATGGTTACGGACCAGTACACGGTCACCAGGCCTGATGAGAGCCCCACTACACTTGCGATTGTAAGTCCTTTTCTTACTTTGGGCTGTGTCTTTAGTTGTACTGAGAACAACTTCACATGCTGTCTTTAGCTAAGTACGGACACCTTTGACACAGTCATCAAAATCAGTGACCTCATCCTTAGAGGGACAGACTTCTTGGTGCTTCTCTGGCAACACCCTCAAGGTAGCCACCTGTGCAGTAATCAGCCCCTGGGGCTCTGCTTGCACTGGAACTGGTCGTCTCCATCTGCACCTTTCTTGAGAGAGGGTAGCTTGTTTTCCCCTCTCTCTCCTTGTCACCTGCAGCTCATTTCTATTGCCTTCAAATGTTACCTGCACCTGAGGAACCACCTCTTCAGGCCAGTGAACTTCTACAGTTCTGTTTCGAGGTTGCAGCTCCACAGCTTTCTCACTTGAATTTAGGAGATCTGACTGTACGATTTGTTTCACAGCATTAATCTGTGCATTGGCTGCCTGTGAACAATTAGGTAGGCTTGTCTTAGATGCAGGCTCTATAAGCCCTGGACATCCACTGGTATTTCCTGATACCCAGCAATGTTTACCAGGGACCTTTCTTCTCCGAGGAGTGACAACTGTTGTCTGTCTTCTCCCCACCTTAACAGTTTTAGTCTGCCCAGTGGAACCCAGAAAATGACTCTGCCACTCAGCTTGAGTCAATACTCTACTCAGCGCAGCATCTTTTTTAGAGTGCCCATGTCGCTTCATTCTCCTGGTTCCTGTTCCTGGCAACAGCAGCTCCTTCAACTCACCCATAATATTCATTCCTAGAATTCCTGGTACTTCTTCTCTCATATGGCTTCCTTCAGAGACATTGTCTTTCAGGATGAAAATGCATTTTCTTGGAAGTGCCTGGCCCATGTACTCTACATCTGCTTCCAGGCATCCCACCACTGGGATTGCCAGTCCATTAACTGCTGTTAGACGTACAAATTGGGTATTGTGCATGAGCAGCGCCTTGTCCTTCAAATATTTTTGAAAATGTGATTCAGTAATGGGTTCTTTTCACATTACAAAGGGTAATTTGACTTCAGGCTTCCCATTCTTTAAGCCTGTAAACTGCTCTGATTTGCTGTTACTTTATGACCTGATCCTATGTTTTACACCCCCTTGCATTTAGTTTCATTCCTTTCTGTAAGTTCACCCATCTTCGAAGCATCTGAGGAAGTAGGATCTTCTCCCACGAAAGTTCATGCAAAAAATAAATCTGTTAGTCTTAAAGTGCCACACAACTGCTTGTTGTTTTTTTACTGGACTAGACTAACACGGCTATCCCTTTGGAAAGGTGACTTCTGAGCCAGTATCTAACAAACATCTAGTCTTCACCCCTGCTATACATATTTCAGCAGTTAGACAGTCTCCAAATGCTCGCTCATTGAAGTCAATAGATATGCTGGCACCACCACTGCTCTTTCCAACACTGTATGCAGACTGATTTTCTGCCAAGGACAGGCCTAGGAATCCCTCTACTACAGCTTGTCCTTCTACTGTAGCTGGGTCACTCACCCCTGGCATCCCACTGGTTTCAAGTGCTTGTGACTCCGGTCTCCTTTTCAGTGGGCATTCTCGACTAGTATGCCCTGGTTTTCCACAAGTATAACAAATGTACCTTCCCAGCTCATCCTTCAGTGGAGATCTTCGGGATCCTGATGCCTTGGGATGCTTGGTTATGCTAGCGGAGGGTTTTCCTCTCATCATCTCAGTCATCATCTTCAGCATCTCCCCTTGCTGAGCTGTCAGTTTCTGGACTGCTTCACTTAAGCTTTCTAATGTTAACTGTGTTTGGGGCTGGGCCCTTTCCCCAGTAGTTACATTCACTAGGGCCTCAGTTCGTGTACGGGTACTAGTCTTGGTTGTCTCTCCCCCAAGCACTTCCTCCTCTTCAGACCACGTAATAGCAGCCTGCATTAGTTCGTGGAACTTCTTACTAGGCTCCTCCTTAAACCTCCTTTTCATTTCCCGGCGGAGGGAATCATCCTGGAGTCCCAACACAAACTGCTCTTTCAAGGCCATATCTGGGTCTGGAACTCGATGAGGGTCTCGCTGCTCAACTTTGCTGATCTTCTCCTGCAGATCATATGCATATGGCCGGATAGTTTCACCAGGCTCCTGTCTTCTCTCGAAAAACTCCTTTAGTCGGGTTCCAATAGGTACTTTGTCTCCATACACTTCTAGGAGGAGTGCAAACACTTCTTCAACATCCTTTTTGTCTGCTTGCACCATGAACTTCACTGTGGCCTTGGCCTGGCCCTTAAGGTGTTCCTCAACGAAGTCCATACAGTCTTCCTCCGGTATTCGTAGCACATGCATAGCTGCCCTCACTGACTTGATCCAATCCTCCACTGTAATGTCTCCTGGTTTAGTTGGGAAACCGCTAAACTCTGCGACCTTCCGTTCCCGTGGCACATAAATGAAAGGAGGTTTTTTAGCTTCTGCCCTCTGCTGCTCTATTACTGCCTTGGCTAGGGATAGGGCTTCTCTCTGTTCATTTCTGGCTTGTTGTAATGCCTCAGCTTGATCTGAGAATCTATGCTGGAGCTCAGCAAACTGGGCCTGTAGTTCTTCAATTCCAGCCATGGTAGGACTCTCAAACAGGCCTGGACTGTGTTATCAGAACTAAGCCAGCTAACCAATGGGGTGGGTTTTTGCAGATAGGATCCTGTTTCGTGACGCCAATTATGTAAGCGGGGGGGTGGACCTGCTCTTATGGGGAACTTCCCAGACTTTGTATACCACCCCGGTGAAGGTGGGTAGCAAAAGGAGCTGAGTCCCTGCCCCCACTTCCTTTACCCCAAGGCCTGCCTGACTGCAAAGGCTCACCTCCCAATCTCCTGTTTGGAGGAGTCTCTGTAACCCTGACAAGGCTGGGCCCCAGGATTTCTGGGGGCTCGACCCCCACTCTTATCGTGGTCTCTCAGGACAGGGCTAGGGTGTCCCCACTCCAGGGTGCTGACCACACTGACCACTCTTCTGGCCCACCAGTTACTATATACACTATATACAATTTATTTAAGCATACAGAAATAAAAAGAATAACCCAATAAGAAAATAGAAAAAAGTGGAAAAAGGTGAACACTAAACCCCCAGCGCCGCTGCCTGGTGTGGGAGCACTACAAACAGAGTCTCTGGGGCCTGAGGAACAGTCTCACAGTCTGTCCTCCACGTTGCAAGCCCTCTGCCCAGGCCTGGCTGTGACTGGATGATCCAGGGGGCCAGATGCAGGCTCCAGCTGTGGCCACACGTCCCCAAGCTCCAGGGGCAGGGCCCTTCTTCCCAGCGTCAGCCCCCCTTCACTGCTCCCCAGCTGCTCACCACACCCAGCTCCAGATGGCTGCAACTCCGGCTCCCAGCTGCTGCTCTGGTTCAGTGTGGCTCCTCTGGCCCTCCTGCTGTGGGGCTGCACAGATGAGCTCAGCACCTTGGGCTCCTTCTCTGGCCTCCTGCCCCAGCTTCAGGCACCTCTGGCTCTGTCACTGCCTCCAGCTCTGCTCTGCTCAGCCCCACTTGGCTCTCTGCTGGTCCAGCTGCTGTGGGTCTGCTCTGCACAAATCAGCTCACCCTGGCCTCCCTTCCTGGGTCCTCTGGCTCCCAGCTGCTGGCTGCTTAGTCCTTCCTCCTTAGCTCGGCCCCACACACACTCACACACTGGCTTGCCCAGGCGTGTCCAGCCTGCAGTTTCAGCTCAGGGGCAGGGGAGCACTTTCAATCAATCAGGCCATCCTGGGACACTGGCCTCTCCCACTGGCCCTGGGACTGTCTGTTTCAGAGTCCTGCTTCCAGGCGGGAGTGGCCAATCAAAAGGCCCATTCACTCTCAGTAAGAGGCTATCAGTCCCCTTACATTAGCTGAATGTTTCCAAGCCTGTAGCGGTGCATGGGTTTTTTTTGTCCCACGTGCAGGATTTTACACTTGTCCTTATTGAAGCTGATAAGATTTCTATTGGCCCGCTGTTCCAATTTATCTAGGTCTCCCTGAATCCTGTCCTTGCCCTCCAACGTGTCTACTGGTCCCCCCAGCTTGGTGTCATCCGCAAACTTACTGAGAATGCAGTCTATTCCATCATCCAGATCATTGATGAAAATTTTGAACAGAACCGGCCCCACGGCTGACCCCTGGGGCACACCACTCATGACTGGTTGCCAGCTAGACATGGAACCATTGATTCCTACATGCTGAAACCGTTGATCTAGCCAGTTTTCTATCCACCTTATAGTCCACCTATCCAACCCATACTTCCTTAATTTGCCAATGAGAATGCTGTGGGCAACTGTATCTAAAGCCTTGCTAAAATCAAGGTATATCACATCAACAGTTCTTCCTACATCCAGAAAACCAGTCATCTGATCATAGAAGGAGATGAGATTGGTCAGGCATGATTTACCCTTGGTAAATCCATGCTGACTGTTCCTGATCACTTTATTTTCCTCTAAGTGTTTGAGGATGGATTCTTTGAGAATATGCTCCATAATTTTGCCAGGGATTGAGGCAGTGTTCCCTCTAAGCTGCGCTAGTGGGCAGGGGCGCAGTGGCCCCGCCTCACCAGCGCAGGGAGCATGTGGGACAGCGCAGGCAGCCCTGACTTTCCCCAGCCCGGAGGAGCCCTGTTTGTGTCCTCTCTCAGCTCCGGCAGGCAGCCTGTGCTGCCTGCGGGAGCAATGAGAGCTGACGGCCTCTCCCCCTGCCCTGCTGCACATAGCCAGGGAAGGAGCAGGGGGGGAGGGAAATTTAAATGTCTCCCTCTCCTCTGCACCAGGCTGCTTGTGTGGGCCCTAGCAGGTAAGCAGCCTGGAGCCTGGACAAGAGGGGGGACCCTGAGAGATGGCAGAGCTAAATCGTGGGGCTCCCAGAGGCAGCCATGTAGTGGCCACAGGGACGCAGGGCTCTCTGTGGGGGCAGGGGATGGGAACTGGGCTGCAGGCAAAGGAGCCAGGCTGGAGCTGGAGGAGGGCTTGGGACTTGAAAGACCCAAGCAAAATTGTATTGAGCCATTTAGCATCTCTATCAAGGGTGAATGCTTTGCTTTTCACTTGCTGAAAGGCTCCTGAAAGAAAAGCGATCCTTTAAAATAAGCAAAAACAAGTTGGGTTAATTTCAGATTTATTTTTTTTTCTGTGAGAGATTCTAATGCAATCAGTTTCTCAAGGTGGAGCTTTACAATGTAACTTTGTATAGACTCCTGTGATGGAAGGAAAGAAATCCTAATGATTAGGAAAATGAAATGAAAAACTGAAAGGAGAAAAAGTCATTTAAGGCAGAAGGAAAAAAATATTGCCAGTGGTGCAATAATTTTTAAAAAAGAGACTTTGTATTTCTATTTCCCCAATAATGTGTTAGAAAAATAATCATTTTCTTTCACAAATCCATTTATGCTCTTGCTTCTTGCAGCTTTGATAAGGTTTGCTTTAACTGTCAAAAATTAAAAATTATTAAACAACCTTTATTATATTCCACTACCAGACACACAAATCTCAATTGTACCTCATTTTGCTTATTTTAGTTCTGAGAGTATTTACACTCCAGGCATGCTAATTATAGCCTCCCTTTTATTGTTGAAAATGATTTGGATTAAAAAAAAAACCCATAAACGCCAAAACTGAGATGTTAGAGACACTTTATATTAAAAGAGGATACTCAGTGTTTAAAGTTTCCTGTATGCCTAATCAATTTTTTGCCATTCACTTAGGGGATTGTTGTCCCATATTTAGCTTTTGAGATGTATGATTGGGCATGATAATGTAACAGACTCTAACCTAACTCTATTTGATGCAAATTCTTTAGGCACAAAAGATGGCCCTGGTTACAGAGATGTGATGCTGTGAGAAACTGTCTTGAAACATGGTTTCTGCCCTTGCCATCTTTAAAAGTTTTGAATTTCTCAGATAACTTTACTTAAGGTGTTGCCCCGAGGGAATCTGGGAAGCGGTTGCTACCTTGTGATTGTGATTTGCAATGCATGGTAATTTAATATGTTTACTGAGGGCAGAATAGGTGTATTTTCAAGGTTGATAGCTAGATATTAAATACAATCCCCATAACATGTCAGTCTCATTATCAAATCTGAAGCTACCTACTTAATTTCAATCTACGTTTTGGACATTTAGGGCCTGATCCACTTTGAATCCCTTTTACCCCAGTTGGGCAGCATAACAGGGACGTAAATTTCAAAGGGGCGGCCGTGTTAGTCTAGTAAAGCAAAAAAAGCAAGGAGTCTTGCGGCACTTAAAGACTAATAGATTTATTTTTTGCATGAGCTTTTGTGGGAGAAAATCCCACTTTGTCTATATGTGTATTCTGGAAATCTGACAAAGACAGGCAACAGAAACTGAACAGTGTAGATGATGGTAGAGACTAGATAGGCAGCAAGTTTCATTGTTTCGCATTTGTTTAGTAAATTAATAAAAGTACAGTACATCAATTTAACCTTTTTATTGAAGTTTGAATGAAAAGACATCTATGAATTCCTTTTGAAGTAAGATACTTAGGTATGCTGATACTTTCAGCACCAAAAAACTGTTGCCCAGGCCTCATAAATTGTTGCTCAGTAAATACCACAACTTACTCAGCTGCATCATCAGCTTAGAGGGAACATCGGATTGAGGTGAGGCTGACTGGTCTGTAATTCCCTGGATCCTCCTTTTTCCCTTTCTTGAAAATAGGCACTACATTTGCTTTTTTCCAATCCTCTGGCACCTCCCCTGTTCTCCATGAGTTTTGAAAGATAATGAGGAGGAGGGAGTTGTACCCCCGGAGTTGTACCCCCGGGAGACCCGAATAAGGTGGTCCTGGAGCTGGGTTGGGGCAACCATCGCACTATGGTTATCCTCGGGGAGGAGCTACGAGAGGGGCCCCGCCCGCTGGTTAGATAAGGTGATGACAGGGACCAGACCAATTCCCCGCCTTCGGGAGCGGTCTGCAGACCATACCAGTGGGGCCCAGCCAGGGGTGTCCTTCACAGGTCTTGGACCCTTGACTCTGAGGATCAAGACATCTAGTCAGCCCACTGAACTGACCGGGCAGCTTTGACTGCGAGATTGGAGAAGAGGACAGAGGGACAAGGGTGTTCAGCTCTGTCTGAGTGACAAGGGGTGGGAGAGGAACATCAGAATTATTACCTCGTCTCCTCTGATGGCTGTGGCCCGAGAGCCCTTGATTAAAGCAGGAGGGAATGGGCACATTAACTTAGGGAGAACAAGGAGTGAAAAGTAATACCGGTCCCCTCGTTAAAAAGAACTCCGTGTACGGAAGTTCAGTCTTCACAGTGTGTTCCAGGTAGCTGGGAACGACAGGTCTGGAGGGGAAAGAGGAGCCACTGTTCGCAGGGTATGTAGAAATGAGATGGGGGCCCAGTTGGTGCAACCTCTCAGCAAGTTGTTCACCACACTGTGAACCAGGTGGTAGTAGCGAGTGTCGGGGATTCATCGCTGGCATGGTGCCTGTGAGTGAGTTATCAAAGGCTGTGTCCCTAGACAGGCTCCAGCCTGCATGTCTGGTACTTGACAGGGAGAAGCGAGATGCCTGCTCTATGGATTCAGTAAGGGTTGCCGTATCCTGAGCCAGAGGCACATACCTTAGGACCTTGGATGAGGTCAATCAGACACAAGCTATGCTTAATCCAAACCCTGTGACAATTGGAAGGGGTTGGTTAGGGTGGCACATAGGAAGGATGGGGGAGGGTTCCCCCTACCCCCCACTTTCGGGACTGGAGAGTGAACGGTAAAGAAACAAGGGTCAACAAAGGAGTCTCCAACCACCCGGGGGGGGGGGGGTAGGACTTTTTCCCCGGGGAACCGTGCGGGAGTGACGCTCCCAATATGGAAATAATCACAGTCAACAGGAGGGCCCCGTTTGGTTTGGCGTTGGGATTGACAGGCGATACACTCTTCAGTGTTTGGAGTGTCCTCCATGAACCCTTATGTTTCCCGAAAGGCGAAGGAGCTGCCACCCAAGGGGGGCATTGTGTACGGAGTGCAATAGAACCCTGGGAGCAAAACCGACCTCTAAGGGATGTCCACAGGCTTTTGGCCGCAGGCTCCTATGTGATCGCTATAAAGTCCCCATAGGTATTGGAGGTAAACCACAAGTGTATGAATATATAGCCAACCTCAATCCTACTTGAAAGAAAAGAGGCTACTTAACCTCTGAACCATCCACCCTCACCTGGAGAAAGAGGGATAGGGAGATGGCTGTCTCTCAACTCAGGGGAATGGTACCAAAGTCTAGGGCAGAGTTTGAATGGTTGACAGCATGGCTGTGAATGTAAACAGTAGTGCTGATTGACTGGTGGGGGTCCCTCCCTGCAGATGCACAGGGGAGAGCCTTGCCAGGAAGGTCCCTCAGGTGGGTTTCAGACTGAAGTTGTGGTGGTGAGGATTAAGTCCTTACCAGTAACTAGTGAGAAGGAAGGGGGCGGGGGTCAGTCAACTATGGCACCTTATGGGGCTGGAGGACATGAAAGAGGCCCCATTGGGAGAAGGCCAAGATATTTTAACTCCCCCGGTGGTCACGAGCGGTCCCCAAGGTGGCCGAGGTCTCCCGCGGGAGTTGCCCCTGAAGTGGAGATCGAGAGCAACCTGCTGAGAGGCCGGGAGTACTCTGGCTTCCCGAAGCCAAGCTGCATGGTGCAGGGTAACCGCTGAGGCCATGGTGCGGGCCACCGTATCCACCACTTCCCATGCTGACAAAAGGAGGTCCTGAGAGGCTATTTTACCTTCCTCCAAGATGGCATCATACTCTTCCCTGGCTTCTGGTGGGAATAGATGTCTGAATCTGTTTATTGACTCCCACACGTCCAGGATGTATCTGCTTGTTAGGGCCTGATTGTTCGCGACCTGCAACTGGAAGGCCAAGGAGGAGTATACTTTTCATCCCAGTAACTCTAACTCCCTTGCATCCCTCGATGTCAGGAGGGGATCATGGGGAGACTGTCCTGACCCTAAGGCCACCTCCACCACAGCATGAGGTGGTACTGGGTGGTGGGTGAGCAAGGGGAACTCTGACCCTGGGACCCTGTACTTGACACCTGCCGTATCTGAGACTGGGGAGATGGAACCCAGGTTTTGCCAGCAGGAAGAAGCCAAGTCCCAGACGCTAGGGTGAAAGGGAACTGTGACCAGTTCTGCTGAGGAGAACACCGGGCCGAATAAAGCATTGAAGGGTGCTTGGAGGATTGGACCTCCATCCCCATGTGGGTTGAGATGCAGCGGAGGAGATCAAAATGCACCAACAAATCGCCCATGTAAGAAGACAGTACTGGGTTTAAGGCTCTCCCCGGTGCTGGGGATGGTACCGGTGTGGTTGCAGAGGCCTCTTGTGGTGACCATTCGTGGGGGCGGTACTGGAAGGGTGATGGTGCTGAGACCCAGCACCAAGGCCATTTAGAGCCCTTTGAAGCCCCTTCCCCTGGGCTGGAACAGAGCGAAGCATCTCAGGACCCACGGGGCAGTACCGGAGATGGAAGGGTGATATGCTGCCGCGGGGATGGCTCCATGGTACTGGGACCCAAGGGGGTGACTGACTCTGGAGCTTCAAAGCTGGGGGGCCAGTGGCGGGGAAGAAGAGCGGTGCCGCTTCTGTTGGGCCCAGACCTTCGACATGAAAGGGCTGCTTGCCCTTTCTAACCGGCACTGGCGAGGGAGATGTAGGCAGCAGAAGGAGCGCCCTGGCAGCCTCCACTGCCTCCAGGGTCATCAGGATCAGCACTGACCTCGGCGGTCCCGGGGAGAGCCCCATGTTGAAGGCACAGGGCTATATTGGCACCATGTACCGGGGTTGAGCCCAACTGGTCCCAGGGAGAGCCCTGTGCCAAGGACGCAGGGCTATGATGGCACTGCAGTACTGGGGTTGAGTGTGATCGGTCCCAGGAAGAGCCCTGTGTCAGAGACATGGGACTGTGTCGGCGCCAAGGTACCGAGGTCAGTGCCAAGCGGGTTCCAGTGCCACACACGCATGCGGTGCCATAGGAGGTCCCAAAGCCTTGGGGGAGGAGTGCCGAGCCTGCTCGGAAACTAGGGCACAGCGCCTTTGCTCCCTGTCCTTGATTGTCCTTGGCTTGTAGGACAGACGGACCATGTAGTGAGCATGTGGCTTTCACCCAGGCACTAGAGGCACTTCTCATGGGGATCAGCCTGTGGGAAGGCCTTGCTGCATTCAGTGCAGGGTTTGAACCCCGGCATCCCAGATGACAAAGCAGCATGATGTTCTGGCCTGAGAGGGGAGACCTTCTTCAGTGGAACTAAGCCCGCAAATAGGTGCTCCCTGATGGGTGAAAAGCTCATAAAGCAATGAAAGAACAGGCTGCTTGCGAAGTGCAAGGAGTGGGCAGTTCCGCAACTGATGCAAAGACAGAAGAAATGAAACTGGAGTGGCAGGGTGGCAGCCAGGGGGGTGGCGTGGGGGGTGCCGGCTGCCTCCCCTCTCCTGACAGGCTAGGGCAAAAATTGCTGCTCAATCAGGCACTCCAGCACAGACACCTATTTCTGAATGTATCCGAGCGCTCAAAGAACCCTGGCCAGGTGTAAACCTTAACCAGTGATCCACTTTAATTTAAACCACCTTCCAATTACGTTTAAACCGCCTTAATTTAAATCCCTTCTATTAAAGCCACCGGTTGAAGAGGGGCTGCGCAGGCCTTTTGCCCTGGTGCCCCCTACACCGCTGGAAAGGGGCTGGTGGTCCTTCCCTGCAGGGTGGGAGCCCGGGAGCGGCGCTGGCCGCGGAGTCCCCACGTGGCCGCGAGGGTTTAATGCTGCTGCCCCCCTGACATTCGTGCCCGGCGCCCACGTGCACCCGGGGGCGCCCCGGGATGGCGCTTGTGCTCCTCGGCGCCCGGGCGGCAGCTCTGCAGAGTTTGCAGCCGGCCAGGGGCTGGGCTGAGCTCGGGGCGCCGCCGGCTTTTGCACACGAGCCCCGGGCGCTCCGCACGGGCCGCGCCGCGGCCGGATAAAGGGGCGGCGGAGCAGCCGGTCCCCGGCAGGGACGCGGAGCCGGGCGAGCCGCGCGGGGCGGGGATGGCGCAGGCGGAGGAGAAACGGCACCTGCTGGAGGAGCCCGGAGCCAAGTGAGGGGCGAGGGTTTCCCTCCGGGGGGTAATCGGGGTCCCCCCATCGGCCCTGTATTGCACTCCCCTCTTCCACGTGTCCTGCTGTCTGCTCCAGCTGTGCACCGCCCCAGCCCATCTCCTCTGCCCCCCATAACCTCTTCCTTCCTCCAGCTGTGGGACCCAGAAGCCTGGCCTGACTGCAGCCCCCTCTCCCCTTTTCTGGGCAGCAGGCTCAGACCCTCATTGGTACGAAGGTACCCAGCTCCTGGGCATGAGGCAACCAAATAGGTGGGGGATTGGGGTCCTGGGTAGGGCTGCCAGATACCAAAGCATGGAAAGGAGGACAGGGAGGCATGAGAAGGAGGAGACATGGAGAAAATGTAATATTCTGTTTTGGGGGGGCCCTGGAATGCTTCCCCCTAAACATAAGGTGTTCCAGGACGTTCCAGCACACTTTAACCTCTGTAAGTAAAAAGCCAGACAAAATCATATCTTTTTAAAATTCCTGGCTGATGGAGGATGTGAAGAAGGTAAGAACAAGGACATGTCCTCCTTTTGCCTGACATCTGGTAACCCTAGTTCTGGGGCACCTGCTGCTGGCTGAGAGGTTGCCCAATAGTTTCTCTGGTTCAGGAGTCTCTCCCCTGTTCTGGGGGTACTGGGTGCCCTGACACTGGAAGGGCAGAAAAAACAACAAGTTGGGTGGCACTTTAAGACTAACAGATTTATTTTTTGCATGAGCTTTTGTGGGAGAAGATCCCACTTCCTCAGATGCTTTGAAGATGGGTGAACTTACAGAAAGGAATGAAACTAAATGCAAGGGGGTGTAAGGGGGACCAACCCAACCCTCTGTCCCTTTTGGGGGGAAATTTGGAAATGGAGGTGATGTATACTTGGAATGATTGTAGGTCATTTAGGCTGCTAAGGGGCAAAGAGGCACCCTGCCAGGGAAAACAACTAGGAGGCACTCTCAAGCTTCAGGGTTTTCATTGGTCCCTGGGTGGAAGGCTGTTGCCTAGTCTCTCCAGCTTGACTGTGGCCAGGCTTTCAAGAGGGGCTGGTGATTTTTTTGGGGTGCCCACTGTGAGGTGCCACCAAAGGGTCTGGTTTCTGAGGGTGAGTGCTCCAGCACTGTCTGAGAATTGGGCACTCAAAAAGCCCTACCTTTTGGGGTGGGAGTGGGGAAGAGCTCAGGGCACAAAAGGGCATCATTTTAATTTCAATTAGAAGTCTCCTTCTCCCCCCTCCCCTCCACAAGCTCTCCCCAGGTGTCCCAGCCAGCAGCTCCCAAGAGTGCTCATTAAAGGTGACTCTGTCATCCAGGTGCTACCTGAGTGTCTCCGAAAAGATCTTTCACAATTCCATGCTCACATCCTCCATTGAGCTGGGCATCCCAGGGAACCAGCACTGTCACTCCAACCGTGCGTCCGGCAACCACGATGATTCCGAAAAACAGCGGGCTCGAAGGAAGCTCTGCGTTGCATCTGTGATCTGCCTGGTTTTCATGACAGGAGAGGTTGTAGGTGAGACACAGAAGTACCATCTATTTGTGTGGCTTCCTCACCTTGGATGAGCCACTTGTAGAACAAGCTGCTGGAGCATCTGGATTGGACAAGAGATTGCTCTCCATCTCCTCCCTGAACAGCTATCACGTTCTGCCCTGAAAGAGGCTGCATTTCATTGTTGAGGGAGCTGATCCCAAAAATATAATTTGTAATTTCTTTAAGGGCCTGATCCTGCAAGATGGGCACTTGGCACAGCGCAGAATCAAACCTTACAACCCTGGTCTTATTCCCATAAAAAATGACAGCAAACACTGCCATAGATGCAGGGCTAAATCTCTGCACTATCGCTGAGGCTGCAGTTTGCTACACTGTCTGAAAGTCACCTGTATCATGTGGCTTTTAGGACAGGGATACAGACAGTGAGTTGTGAGTTCTTAGCTCTCCCTCATTCATGCAAGCCTAGGGCAATCTCTCCACAGCTGGCACCAAGCTTCAATTAGCAGGGGTTGTGTTGGGATTGACACAATGAAAACAGGGCACTGGAACAATTTTGTGTCATGGAGATACTGAGAGCTATTGAACCAAGCTGGAAACCCTGTGCGGGATGGAAATCACTTCAAGACAGGGGATGTGGTAGCAGCCCTAGTTCTGGCACCTATGAATGAAAACCCAGATGTCTGTTTTGTAGCAGGTTCTGACTACAACTATGAGCCCCTCTGGTCCTGATAGCCCACCATCACATGGACTTCATTCATTTTTCAGGGTGATAACTTCATCCTGACATGCCAGGTCACCTGCCACTTCTGTAAAGGGCATAAGGGCAGAGTTGGAGCTGCTGAGAGATTCCTTTGACTCACTTTTTCTCCTCCACTCCTTCAGGGGGATACCTGGCCCACAGCCTGGCTATCATGACGGATGCAGCCCACTTGCTGACAGATTTTGCCAGCATGATGATCAGTTTGTTTTCCCTGTGGATGGCCTCACGGCCAGCTACCAAAACCATGAACTTTGGCTGGCACCGAGCAGGTAACTTGCTGAATGGATTCCCTGCAGGACAGGGTATGGCGCGCAATAGAACAATGCTAGGGAGCTGGGATGCTGTCTAGCAATGCTCCTGTCTGCTGCTGGGCTCATCTGAAAGGAGAGGTGCTTCCCTCATATGTGATTTGCAAAGGTTCTGGGGCAGAGCTTGGGAAGTAGGACAAATGCAGAGCAGGTGGGGATGGGAAAGATGTTAAGGTCCTGCACAAGTCACAAGTAACTAACTCAGGGTAAGAACTGAGGTCCAGTAGGCCCAGCCCTGTGGAGGGCACAGCTGAACACCTGCAAAGTGACTCCAGCTCTATTACACAGGCTCTCAGTGCAGGCTGTTTGTTTGCAGCCCCCGTGGATCTCTTCCAGGACTGTTGGTGCCTCTGACCAGAGGTGGCCTTAGGGAATTTGGGGCCCTAGGCAAAGGCCCACTATAGGCCCCCACAACCCCCCTCTGCGGCCCCAGCTCCACATCACCATCTCCCCCCATACTGGCCCCACCCCACCCCCTCTGTGCACCTTTCCCCACAGTCCTAGCTCCCCACCACTGGCCCCCAGCCCACCCTCTGTGTGCCCCTGCAGCCATGACACCTCACCCCCCCCCCCAGGGTTCTGGCTCCCTGGAGTCAGCCTCCACCTGCCAGAAGCCCCAAAACCCCCCCGTGGCCCTGGTGTCCTGGTTTCCCCTGCAGCCTCAGTGTCCTGCCAGGAACCCCAACCCTCCCCCTTGGCCCCTTCTGCCTGTAGCTGGCTCCCTCCATGGCCCCAGTGCCTGGCTGGGGGCCCCAATCCCCCACTGCTAAAGGCAAGGGACAGGGCAAGAGCACAAACCTGGGCCTCTGGGTTGGCTCACCCTGCCCCTGGGGAGGTGGAACAGCCAACCCAGGGGCAGTGCGGGAACCCTGCCTCTGGGACAGCCTACTCTGCCCCACACCCTCCGACCCAGCACCAGGGCTCCTGCAACCAGACTGGCACCGGGCCTCACCTCCCCACAGAGCCCTGCCCCCACAGCCAGCCCTGGCCCTAGCCCCAGCCCCAGCCCCCTGCCGTGTGTTCTGCAGGGAGGGAGTCTGACACTGCTTTTGGGGTAGACAAAGGGGCCATTTGCTGGTTAGGGACCTTAGGCGGTCTCCTGCTTCACCTACCCCAAAAGCTGCCTCTGCCTCTGACTAATAGTCAGCCCTGGGGATCTACTGCAGCAAACACCTGCTGGGCACTCCTGGCAGCATGTGCTTCCTCAATACCAGACTGGGTCCAGTCACAACTAGCCCCATGATACTCCAGCTGGGATGGCATGTTCCCCTTCCCTTCTGCTAGCTATTCTCCCCTTCCTTTAACAGCCACACCCATTAAGGTTCATCTGAGGATTAGCTGCTGAAGGTAGAGATACCTTAGGCATTGCTTAGCACAGGGGTCAGCAACCTTTGCCGAACCCTGTGCCGGTCCTTCCTGCCTGACCCTCAGATGGTGCCGGTAGCCCCCTCTGCTGAAAAAATGTGGCAGCTGCCTGAAAATTCAGCAACGGTCACAACTGAAGTGGGAGTGCTTCCCAGGCATGCCACAGAAAGAAGTCACCCAGAGTGGATCATCTGGGGAGAGTATGCTTGGGGACAGGGGTCCCCAGGCATGCCATGAAAAGAAGCAGCTCCTTTCAAGGGTTCCCAGGCATGCTGCAGAAAGAAGCTGCCTGGAGTGGCTCCTTTGGGGCACATCACACTACAGACAGGAGTCACTCCAGGTAGCTTTTTTTTTTTTTTGTGTGTCACATGGAGGCATAGGCATGGTGGACCTCCCTCCCACACACACCCTGTGTCCCAGCTGCACCTCAAGGAAGCTGCTAGAACAGGTTTTGGTGGCAGGAGTGGCAGTTTCTGTGATACTGCAGAGGGTGCCACGTGCCGCTCTGAATGGGGTTGGGTGATGCTGTTGGCACATTTGCAGGATGTTGCCTACAGGTAATGGCTTTCAAAGCTGAAACTGTGGAGAGCTGCCTGCAAATTGTGGCATCTGAAAGGCCACATGCTATGTAGATTCATTTCAGCCCCATTATCTATCCAAGGACAGGAAACCCCCAGCTGCCTTTCTTCTAAAAACCCTTATCAAGGTCCTTTAGTGGAGCAGTTGTTTAAGGTCTGTCAGGGTTTCCATTGCCGGTCTCCCTTTGTCTGTCTGTCCAGCATTTGTAAGGCACCTATTCCCCTTTCATCCCCATTCCTTGCAATTTCCATGGTGTGGCTCTGCTCCCATCACCTTTACTTCATTTCTTTTCCTAACATTGAGTGCATGCGTGAGTCTGAGAAAAGTGCTGGACTGCAAGCCTTGGAGACTAAAACCTGGTTTATAAACAAAGGTACTGCTGTAATTATTTTAGTTGTGGGGAGAGGGTGTTAATTAAGAGTTAAATCTGTATGGTTTCTAGCATGTATGTAGATCTGTTGGTATCAATGTCTCTATTGTGCCTCGTCTAAACCCAGAAGCTGTATTGCTTTAACTGTCCTGGGACAATGAGTGTGGATGCAGCTTTACTGTTATAAACAGGGCTGTCCGCAGGGGGATGTGGGGCCCTGGGTGAATTGCCTCCTGTGGGGCCCCCACTCCCCCTCCCCAGCACTGGGGGGGCAGAGCCAGCTAGCTCAGAGGAGGGGCAGGCCCCTGCGCCAGCCATGCCATGCTGGGGACCAGGTGAGCCAGCCAAAAGGGCAGGCAGGTTCAGCGCTGCTGGTCCCCACACCCTGCCCCTGGCATGTGCGCTGCTCTTGGCTCTGTGCTGGAGGCAGTAGGGAGGGGATGGGAGGTAACACGGCCAGGGGGGTAGTGATACGGGCCCTGTGCTGCCTCCCACCCCCTCCCTGCCACTCCAGCACAGAGCCGAAAGCAGCACAGATGCCGGAGAGGGGGAGGGGGCAGACCGGCAGTAGTGAACTGGGCACCTGCTTTTGGCCAGCTCGTCCAGTCCCCAGCATGGGGGGGCAGCAGAGAGCAGGCCCCGTGGAGCCCTGGGCAGCTGCCCCACTCACCCTATCCTAGGGACGGCCCTGATTATGAAGGTGCTTGTATCTAATAAATAGCTCATTGCTACATAGGAAGGTATTACTGCATCTATAGCTGGGGCTGTACCAGAATCAGTAGGTAAAAATGATGCTTCTGAGGGAAATAAACTGGCACAAAAATCTGTGTGGAGCAGACCCTGTTCTGGGACAGCATGTGCCCCTTCCCTTACAGTTGTAAATTATATAGGTATAGGCACCTTTATACAAATTTGACTGCATCCCACTAGACAGTGCTGTGTATTAACTGTACTGGGGGAGTGAAGTGGTACCATTTACGCCCAGAGTGCTGAACTCAGAGAAGATGGAATGGGAGGCAGTGTTATGGATGATGAGCCGAGAGGCTGGAGGAAAGGTGTGGATCAGGAGACGCAACTAACAATGACAGTGGGTCTTTAAATTGTAAGATGCACTTAGGACTAGTCCACCTGGGGAGCCAAGCATAGCTAGGGTGGAAGAACCATTGTGTATTTCCCTGTGTAGACAAGCCCTTACTGGTCAATTTTGCCCATCCCTTCCCAGCTTCAGCCCCTATATGCTGCTCTTGTGGTATATATGGACCATATGGGGCTTGCAAGTGGCCAGGGCAGAATTTCCACTGGTTCAGGAGCTGCATAAGACCAAGGGAAGCAACCCTGTGGTGGCTGCTCCAAGAAGCCCCTGCATGAGGCTCCATGGATGACATCCTCCAGTGTGCTGAGCCCTGCATGGCTGGAGGAGGTTTAGCTATGTGTTTCTTGTTCTCTAACTCTACGTGGGCCGGGCTTTCTCTGCAGAAATCCTAGGAGCTCTGCTCTCAGTGTTGTCCATCTGGGTGGTGACTGGAGTCTTGGTTTATCTGGCAGTCGAGCGTCTGCTCTTGAACAACTATGAGATAGAAGGGGACACCATGCTCATCACCTCCGCCTGCGCTGTGGCGGTGAACATCATGTATGTCCATTTGAGAGGCCGGCTCTCAGCCCCTCCAGGGCGAGGGCGTGCATGAGTATGACGGTTCTTTCCTCACTGGTCAAATCGCAAAGGTTAATCCCTTCTGCTGGAATGTGTCTTCTGGCCAATCAGATAGGCCTGCCAGTCCAAACAGGCGCTTAATCCTGGGATTAGAGATCTCCTGATCCTGTTCCCATTGGCAGGCTCTGAAAGTCTGGCCATTCATTTCCACGGGGAGCGGGAGCATGCTGTTGGTCAGTAGACTCCCAGAAGGGAGGTTGGAATTGGCTGTGCTGGATTCCAAGAAGCAGAAGGGAGAGGATACCTGAGCTAGTGTCTTTTGCACACAGCTCATGTGGGGCAATGAAATGTCTCCCCTGCTTCTGCTGGGAACTACTGGCCTAGGTTCTGCTGACCCAGGTGGTGGGGGACAGAAAGTAAGGCTCTCTGTCTCAGGATACCAGGCCTACTAACTTCCTCTGTGTCCTGGGCAAGACACTCCAGGAGACTAATGCAGAGAGGTTAAATGACTTTCTCAAGGACAGAGATGGAGTAATGTAGCCCAGAGCATCTGTGGTTAGCACAGTATGTTGCAGGCAGGATCTGAAGCTCGTAGTGAGAGCAGTGTGACACACAGCACTGTGTCCTGAGCTAGGACAGTGGTTACCACCCTTTCCTCTGCTGTGGCACACCTTGATACCTTTAATTATTTTGAGGCACACTGCCATATAGTTGCCCAACAACCTCATGAATATTCATGAGCCAATCGAGAACCCTGAGTAGTTTTTCAAAAAATTCTATGGCACACCTGCTCAGGCCTGAGGGCACACCTGTGTGCCATGGCACACTGCAGTTGGGAAGCACTGAGCTTGGGGATGGTGGGAAGGTGGCTTTGTCCCTCTACAGATGGGGCTTATTTCCATTGGTGCGGAAGGCATGGGAAGAGTCTGGGTCATGGTGCCTTGCCCAATGACATCACTGGTCTGTTTTTTGCCTGTAGAATGGGAGTCGCTCTTCACCAGTCGGGGTCTGGTCACAGCCACCACAGCCACAGCAAGCAGCAGAACACCAGTGTCCGAGCTGCCTTTGTCCATGTCATTGGGGACCTGCTGCAGAGCGTTGGAGTCCTGGTAGCTGCATACATCATATATTTCAAGGTACAGGCTTTGTTGCTAGGATTGTCTCAGGCACAGAAGGACTGACTGGAAACTCCCTGTTGCATGCTTTGTGAGGGATCTTCTGTTTGTTATGGTATTGAAGTTAGCACATGAAGGGTGCTGTCCCATTTGGAGGAAGGAAGAGGTATTCCTGTAGGAGGTAGGTGTGGTCTGAGTACAACACTGAGAGCAAGGAACTCTTGGGTTCTAGTCTGTGCTCTGGTGTTAATTCTTTCTTTGTCTTTGAGAAAGACACTTAGACTCTCTGCGTTAGTCTCCTGGAGTGCCTTGCCCAAGAACACAGAGGAAGTTAGTACCAGAGTGCAGATTATATATGGATTTTTTAAAAAATTGCATTTCACTTATTTGACCCACCACTGAAATGCAGCCACCTCTGGAGTGGAATGCAGCAGTTGCCTAGTGGCACTGCACAACCATTTAGGACAGAAAGTGACAAATTCAGTGTGAACTTGAAATTTCAGGGTACTGTGGGGATGTAGCTCTCCAAGTGGAAACTTGGCTGAGACTCTTCTGCTGATGCCTTGACTTTGTGCTCTCTGATCCTTAATGTCTGTGTGTGATCAGGATCTCTTCTCTTATCACAAAGGAGGTCTGAGGTCCAGGATGCTACATTGGGGCATTGGGTCAGCATTCAACCTAGACTCACACTGGAAACTTTTGCTGGCATAGTAATGTCACCTAGGGGCGTAGTTTTATTTGCTGCATTACTACGGTGCTTAGAGTCTCACATGCACATTTACACTGGCAAAAAAAGTGTTCATTTGACTCAGGGAATTAGCGTTAAGAACTTCTGACACAAGCACTTTTCTGACACTATAAACTGCTTCTACACTAGGAGGATTTGCTGCTGTTGCTATACTGGCAGACCCTCTGTTGGATAGAAATTAGCTCTTACTGAGGGGAAATAGGGCAACAGAGTGAATTAGCAGCACCTGGATATTCTCTGGAGGCCTCCCATCCAAACAGTGGCCCAGCTGAACCTCTGTGTAGCTTGTGATCTGCTTACAGCACAGGGTGCAGTGGCAAGAGGAAAAACAGAATTTTTCTTTGAAGCTTAGGAAGGAAATGAAGCATTGTGCAATGAAATTACATGGATACTGAGGGCAGTGGTTTGATGATGCATCTGTGAGCTTTGAATTAAAGATACTGAGTAATGGTTCTCCTACATTTCCTGCCAGCCGGAGTATAAATATATAGACCCCATCTGTACCTTCCTGTTCTCAGTACTGGTCCTTGGAACAACGCTGACCATCCTCCGTGATGTTGTCCTTGTGCTGATGGAAGGTAAGGGGCTTTGCAGGGCAGGAGCCAAGTAGTTGAGTTTAATGATTGGTTACCACAGGGACAGGACTGGGGTTTCAGGGTACCTCCTGTTCCTGCAGATGTAGGGCTCTGACCCTATGTGCCTTTTGCTTTCTTGAAGGTACCCCAAAAGGGGTAGATTTTAACAATGTGAAGGAGATCTTGCTGTCCATCAACGGCGTAAAAGCTCTTCACAGCCTCCACATCTGGGCCCTGACGGTGTCTCACCCCGTGTTGTCAGTCCACATAGCTATCAGTAAGTGTCTGCCCTATTTGGCCTTTTAGGACCTTAGAAAGACAAGATGGCTGAGGGAATATCTTCTACTGGAGCAGCTTCTGTTGGTGAGAGACACGCTTTCAGGCCACACAGAATTGTTCTTCAGGTCTGTGTTAGTTCAAAAGCTCGTTTCTCTCACCAGTAGAAATTGGTCCAATAAAAGATATTCCCTCACCTGTCTTGTCTAATATTCTTGGATCAACTGCACTACAACAACACTGCCTACATTTTCCAACCTGGAAGTACTCCCACTGCTTCAATGCACAGGATCACACCTTGGTGTAGCGCAGTCTGATGCAAATGGTCTTGGCACAATGGAGGCCAGAAAAGTTGTTGGAGGTGGGGAGTCATGGGAGACTCTCAGGCACCAGATCAGCTTTGCCTGGTTTTATGTCTGGCTCAGAGCTCTGCTCAGATTAACTCAGAATCTTCAGTATGAAATTGAGTCCTTTTTTGACAGCTTTGCACTAGTTTCCATCCCAAGAGACCTTTGTGGTTTTGACTACATCTTGCTTACGTGAGCGTGAGAGTCCCTGCCCCCACAATTAGACAATTTAGGGACCCAGTCCTACAAACTGATTGATGTAGGTAGACCCCACAGGATTTAGAAACTCTTTGTTTGAAGATTTTAAAATGGATAGCCGTGTTAGTCTAGTCCAGTGAAAAAAAACAAGGAGTTGTGTGGCACTTGAAAAAAATAAATAAATAAATAAAATAATAAATAAATAAATCTGTTAGTCTTCAAGTGCCACACAACTCCTCGCTGTTTGTTTGAAGAGCCAACAGTGGTTATCTCATCTGACCCCCTGTATGATGCAGCCTCTAGCATTTCATCCAGCAACTGCTGTGTTGAACTCGGTCACTTGTGAATGAACTAGAGCACTAGTATCTATTGACAAAACCAAAAGTTCTTCAGATCCATCTGGGTCTATGGGTGCGGTACCTCTGGTGGGTTCAGAGGTGAGGTCTTTACCCTATTGTATGACCTCTCTCCAGCTCCTTTGCTTGTGTTCATTCCAGATGAAAATGCCAATGCACAGACAATTTTGAAAGAGGCTAGTTCCCAGCTGCAAGGAGCTTTCAATTTCCACACCACCACCATCCAGATCGAGAACTACTCAGAGGACATGCGAGACTGCCGGGAGTGCCAGAGCCCCTTTGACTGACTGTCTTGCCATGGGGCGGGAACTGCAGACCAACTGTGGACAAACAGTCCTGGGAATGCTGCTACCTCAGAGCTCCTTTGCTGCCACCCAGAACGAGGACATGCCACAGCCAGGTGCCCATTCAAAGGCAGCAGGGTGCCAATCCCTGGGGGATTGGGATGAGGGGATATGACCCTGTTCTCTCCCACACTGTGTGTTAGAGAGAGAGAAACACTTTTTTTTTTTTTTTTTTTTTTTTAATTTCATTTTCATTCCATCCTGAACAGGGAGCCTCACTTTTAATATTCTGAAAATAAAGCAAATAAATTACTGTGCCTCTGGCTTTGTGCTGTTTTGTGAGAGGTGATGTCTGCTTGCCAGAGTGCTCTCTTCTGCTTGCTTTACATTAGGTTAGGAGCATCAGAAATGTCCACTGATTTCCCCTGTGCCTACTGCAGGACTCAGCTTTCTGGCCCTCAGTTGAAAGGCTGGGGTGTTGAGTCTTTAAAGGAACACAGTCCCAGTTTTATCCAGTAAAATATCTGTACTTCCTATAGTTTCAAGTGACCCCTAAAGCAGCTTAGCGGAGTAGGGGGAGACTTTGACTCCATGAACTTTATGCCTTTGACAGCATGTCACTTAGTTTCTATGCTCAAAAGTTGCACCATTTTAACAACACCTATCTAATTTAAAAAGGCAAAATTCTCCCTATGGGGGTGGTGTTCTACTAGCATAAAGGTGTTATATAGCAGTACAGCTGTTCTTGGATGGGAAGGGGAATGAGCTCTACTGCTTTATTTAGGTCTCCTTATCACTGCATCCATACCAACTGGCCTTTACCTGTACAACAATGTCAGTATAAAACAATCTTATCTCTAGCCAAAATAATTATATTGCCAAAACTGTCAAGCATAGGGCAAGCTGTAAAGACCCTTGTGAAAAACAGCAAGCTTTTCTTTTTTCCAATAATTAAGTTTCTGGGTTTGCAGTTTCAAGGGAGGGATGGGGAGCCTTTATCTGGAAGTGGAATGTCTCATCTAAAAAACCCAAAACCTCAAGCTGCCTGAATTATTTCTTCCCTCGGTAGGGGTCCAGTATCTGAATAATAACTACTTCCCATCAGGTTTCACTTCTTCAATTTTCTGATCTTGATGCCATCACTGATCCAGTCGGAAAATTGGGCAGGAAATGTATACAACCTCTAATTCTGCCAAAAGCTCCTAATGACTCCGTCTCCTGTAACGTGTGCAAATGCTGCTGACTGCGAAAAATGGGGATGGGTGCAGAGGCTTAGGAAAGGGGTCTTCCTCTTCAGGGGATGACTGTTCAAAATCCTAGCAAGGTTAAAAAGCCAACAGCTGCCCAAGGCATCATCACATGAACAGGCTCGTGGAGCAGGGGGTTATGTTCACATCTGTCAGCTGGGGTAAAGAGGCAGTGCTGGAGCTGGAAGGCTTTTGCTCTCTGCAAGGGATTGCAAACATCTGTCCCTGTTTGCACTGCTTCTTTGAGGCTTTTTATTGCTGTTTGTTTTAAAGAAGAGTTTTCCCTGGGGGGAAAAAAAATGGAGAGGGAGGTTGGCTGTGAGGGAAGCAACAGTGCATTGGGGGCTGTGTTTGATCCAGTGGAGATCATTTATGTGTTATGTCTGCACTGCAAAAGATCTGCAGCAGGGCTGTGACTGGTCTTTGTCAGCGGACGTGGGCTCACAGAGCTTAGTCTACAGGGCCAAAAACTGCAATGTAAACATCTGGGCTTGGGCTGGAGCCCTGGGTTCTGAAATCCTGGGAGGGGGTGGTCTCAGAGTCCAACTTTCACGTGAATAGCCACAGTGCAATCTCTAGCCTGCAGCATGCATCGGGACTGGTCTCTGGGACTGAGGGGTTAGGTTGCCAAAATGCTGCTTACATCAACCTTCTGCAGCCCAGGTACACACTCACATGCCTGCAAAGTCAGATTAAGTGCTGCTGCAAATTGACGTAACTCCACCCCTGCAGGAGTGGTAGCATTTTGTGCGATTTTGATAATGTGCTTTAACATCAGTATGTAGAGATCTGTGCAATGAGATGTTAATGGCCTCTGGGATCTATCCCAGATTTCCCAGATACAGCTGAGGTTGGGGGAACCAGGAAGCAGCGTGGAGATTGGGTGGGGGATGGGTGAACCGACCAGTGGCGCAGAGTCAGCTGGGGTTGGGGGAACCAGCAAATGGGACACCTACCCACAGTGCAACACCTCTAAAGTCTAAGTAATGCTAGCAGTGGGAATGCAAGAAGCTATAGCATGGAGTGTGGTGTGGACATTTCTCCAGTTTTGTTAATCTGACATATCAACATTAACTTTAGATTGTGCCCAACTGTAGACATAGCATAAGTTCCATGGATTTTTATTGCAGTGTCCATATAGAGTAGCTGGTTCTGTGTTACTCCTGTGGACCCTACAGGGGGGCGCTACACTTGCCCAAAGGCTCCCGCACAGCTTTCTTCTAAATCTTACTTAGAGGCAGTGGTTACTTATAAATTTGATGTTAATGGGCTTTTTTGTGATCAGCTCTTCACAGGCAGAGAATGGCATGCCCTCATGGATTTTTCATTTTAAGACCAGGCGGGAGTGTTGAGTCATCTCATGTGTCTGCCTGTATAGTACCAGCCATAGCATTCCACTCAGTTACGCCTATACTGAGTACAATCATTTAATGGACTAAACAACCTGCACGTGCACACCTGCAACTAGGCTGGTGCCTGTATCTTTATAGAGGTGAGGGGCCCATTTAGCACTGCCAACCACCAGGGTGCAAACCTCATAAGTCAGAGCTTCACTGATGCTTTTGACCACCCCATCCCCTGCCAATTTTTGATTGGGCACCAGCTAACACCCATTTATAAAAATTTCCAGTGGCCATGCAGAGCAGGAGTGGGAAGCCTGACCTTGGTTGAGATGATGGACACTTTCAGCAGCTCATTTTGGCTGCACAGCTTTTGTCAGGCTTCAAAGAAATTGAAAGCGACTCTGCTGTGCGCTTCCTCCCCATGGTGCCCCATGAATGACAGCAAGATCCAACTAATCAGTTTTTTTGATGTGCAAACACCAGCTTAATGTAGTGCATACAGGGCACCTACATCTTTGGAGTTATTGAAGCTCAGCACCTCCAAGGGGGAGTTAAACCCCTGTGTGGAGAGGGAGTCTGTGCCCAGAGGCATGTTTTATGGGAGACCAGGTTTGCTCCCTGGCACAAATGATTGTCCCCCGATTATTTACAGTGTCACTCTCCATGCGGCTGGGAAATAAGAGTGGTTATCTATGCACTGGTGGTGGAGTGATATTTATGACACGCAGCAGACAAGCCACTCTGTTTATGAAATAATCGCCCCTTAGGAGCTTGGCTTCCCATTGTTTATAGACTCCTCGATGCATGTTTACGACTCTCTCCAGTGATTTGTAGAGCTGTGGTTTTTTCACTATGGAGAGGAGAGCCCTTGTCTTAACAACCCTGCTGGAGAGACCCTCCTACAGTGCTTTCACCTTGCTGGGCCAGTGTGATTTACTCCAGATAAGTCAACGGCCTCCCTCCTGTAATTCAGCTTAGCAACACTGCAGTCAAAGGAATTCCATCCATCTGCCTCCGGTGGGGATCTAGTTCTCAATGGAGGAATCTCCTCATTTCTTAAAGTCACTCTGATACCAGCAGAGGGTTTTCATATGTTTGTAAGTTAAAGAGCTCTATTTTCCACATGGACTCCTAACATCCTGCCCAAGCTAAGAGGGGGAGGCCTAAAACCAAGTGCACTTATACAGCACTATCAGTGAATTACTAGATATTAACTAATTAAACTTCACAAGCCAGTTAGGCAGTAGCATTGCTATATCCATTTTACAGATGGAGAAACAGAGCCACAGAGCAGGCCTGTGCCTTTGTAAGCAGGAGCAACATGGGCCCAGGAAAAGAGCTGGGGCCTGGGCTCTGTGGTGCCAATTCAGGGCCTGGGCCCGATCCTGCCTGGGGCACAGACTGGGCTCCTGCCACAGGTGGCCCAGCCCCGGACTCCGGGCTGGGGCCAGGGAAGACAGCCACCACCACTGGTGGCCCAACCCCAGGCCCCCAGCCAGAGATGGTGCTGGAGAAGACAGCTGCAGCCATGGGCAGCTTGGCAGTGGACCCAGGGCACTGGCACTTGGACTCGGGGCTCAAGCCCCCTGAGCCCAGTGCCAGCATTGCCACTGTTCCTAAGGTCACACAGCAGCTGCGCTGTGCCTAGACCCTAAGGTATCATTGGTCCTAGTCCACTCTAGGCAATACTGCCTTTCTAGCCAGCCACTGTCCCCATTTACACTATTTACAAAGCCCAGGACCTTTTCTACCAGTGTTAATTTCTGTCCCTTGGCTTAATTCCAAGTTGGGCAACTTCCTCCCTAAAATTTTGCCAAAAATTTCAGCTGGAAGTGGTTTTCTTCACTTCCTGGTCCTGAACCTTGTGTGGCAGTGGTGTGTATTGCCCAGTTGCTTCTGTGGGCTATCCCAGAAATGGTTGCATTTCAGCAGTGGGTAAGGCAATTCCTGTTTGTGGCATATGACGGGTGAAGGGGCTAAAGGAAAGATATTTGTATTACAGGGAAACAATTAAAGTCTGAATTATCAGAAATATGATATGGGAGCCCTGTAGCTTTCTCAGCATTTTCCGCTATTTCCTTTAGGTCACTACAGCTTAAATTCCAGAGGAAATCCAATGCAGGGATTTATTTATGAGTATTGTCTTCTTGTAGCCTCACTCCAGCTTTATTTATAAGCATCATTTTCTGAACTCATAACCATAACCAAATCTTTTCTTGAGACCCTGGCTGCAGCTGCACTTCCTATATGTCAGACTGCTTCAAAGGCACCTGCTGAGTTTCATTTATCTTCTTGTTTGAGGCTGGGACTAAGCCATGTTACTGGCTGTTTAATTAGCATCTAATGACTTCCTTTTGGTCTTTCTTTCTGTCTCTGCCTATTGCCATCCAATCAGGTTCTGTTTGGCAGGCATTTGAGTTGTCCAGAATTCACTGCTTCCATTTAGGGTTTCTCTAATACACAGCTTTCGTGCCACTCAGAAAATGAACAGTATGACTCTCCTGTGAACTGCCCCACAGTGGTGCCACAAAAATTCTGGCAACTGCTGCTGGAGTGCTTTGAGTGTGAGCTTCCTCACAACAGTGCTCTGCCTTGCTCAGGCCACATTCCTGCACACGTTCTTTGTATGTTTTCTGCTTTTGCTCCAAGGGTTCAAAGTCCATTACAAACATTAGGCCCCCATCAGAGCCGTAACTGCGGTGGGGCCAATGGGGCAAAGCCCCAGGCGGCATGGAGTGGCGCAATAGAGCCATTGTATTAAAGGGCGGCTTTCACAGCACCAGCTCCAAGCACCACTATTGGCAAGGGGCGCGTTCCAATCGGAACACACCCCAGGCAACAAAAACTGGCTTTACGGCTCTGGGCCCCACCACTCCATGCAGAGGCAGGGAAGTATAACAAGGGAAGAATAGTTGTTGTGGGAAACTGAGGCATGAAGCAGCAAAGGCCAAACTGTCTGCTAACTTTGTTTTCATTTACCAAGCATGCAACTTGCAAAACTAGGACATGGTTTGCAGAACCTCCCCTACTCTCATTGACTGCAACAGGACTGGTGGTGCCCACCACTGGGTGAGAAGCAGCCGCTAGGTGTCTCAAGCTGGGCACCCATAATTATGGACCCCCCTTAAAAAATCTTCAGCTGAAATGACTTAACCAAGGCCACAAAAGCCAAATCCTCCAAAGTATCTGAGGATTGCAAAGGGTGTTAAACACTTGAACACCTGTGAGGAACTGGGCCAAAGCGAGTTTGACTTAAGATGGAAAGCCAGTTGTTCTATCTCACCATTCCCTGATCTGACTACAGGACAGCCCCCAACCCCAGCCCTCCTTGCTAGATCTAGAAAGAGAACCCAGGTGTGCTGTCTGTTCGTGGCTTGCAGCACCTCCCTCTTTTGTTTAATACTATGTTATGAGAAGTTTTAAGGGAGTGCGTAGAAATGATACAGGCTTGGAGGCAATTGATTTGCCCTACTAGCTTGCAAGAACCTGAAGTTTCCATCAGAAAGAATAATAAAAATCCCTCCTGAGTGCAACAATTGCCAGAAAGTCTTACACTAATGACAGTAGGGTATTGCCAGCCCTTGGGATTTTATCAGAAATCTCATGTGCGATGGTATTTGTCTTAAAGTGCCAGCCAGGTGGTTATTTAAGACTCTGAGCCTTCATTTAAACAACACAAAAAGTTCTGTTTTTAGCCTTTCTGGTTACAGAGAAAAGCTGGGAAAAAAATGTGGACCCCCTCCCCCCCCCAAATGTTCAATCATAAAGCAAAATGAAAGAATACATCATTTACTAGAGCTTAAGTGTCATTGTGGTTTTCAAGCCAGTCTCAAGCTTTTGGAGGCCCAATGCATGATTTTTGACCAGGTAGGCTGTCAAAAACAGGTTGCCAAGGCTAGCAGCACATACAGCAGTTTTCTACATGTTTCACTGGGCCCTTTGTCAGCGCATCCAGAACAAGCCACAACACAGTTTCTGAGGCACATCAGATCTGATGTCCCTGTTATTTTTAATCTGAGGACAATAAACAGTTTTGTCCAGTGATGGGAAGATGCCTGGATTTCATGCTCATCCTTGTGCTCAGTCTCAGCTGTTCACTGCACAGGTATAAAACAGCCCCTTGATGCCCTTTCCCAATTCACTGAGTTTGGAATTACCTCCTATGAGAGGCACTAACTTTACAAAAAAAAGCAAGGAGTCTTGTGGCACTTAAAGCCTAACAGATTTATTTATCGCATGAACTTTCGTGGGAGACAATCCCACTTTGTCAGATGCTTTGAAGAAGTGAGATTTTCTCCCATGAAAGCTCACGCAATAAATAAATCTGTTAGTCTTTAAGTGCCACAAGACTCCTTGCTTTTTTTGCTTTACTACACTAACACGGTGCCCATTTGCAACTAATATTACAATAGCTCCCTAGCGTGTGTGTGTGTGTGTATCAAAGACAGGTGCTGACCCCTAGCGTCAGCTGAGGGAGCAATAAGCACTGGATCATGTCACTGCATTTTTACAAGCAGCTGTTTCTTTGCTCCCTAGATTTCTGGTGGCTTTAAGTAGAGACTGCAGCCACCACACAGCCAAACAATGGCTATAAATTTAAAAAAAAAAAAAAAAAGCCTCTTTTCCTTAATGCAAATGGGCTGAGACTCCAAAGTCAGGGCAAGAAATGGAAAAGCACATCATTCCTGCAAACCTTTATTTGTACTGGTAAAACCCAATAAAGACTGAAATTCATTCCAGTATCTCATCAGCTACCATTAAACTGAGGCCATCCCCCTCCTATCCCAGCAGTAGGGAGGCCTAAGAAAGGGCAGTTGCATCCTCACAGAACTCCAGTCCACCATGGCTATACAGGAGGCTAGATCAGTAATGTTGATGTCTGTAGCTCAGTAGGAGTATGACTGGACACACGCTCTGACCTGGTAACAGTACGACCCATGTCTCTGCAATTCCAGCCTCATTCAGCATGTGGCACTCCTCTGCAGTGCTGCACCTCAAGGGCTCCTCTGTGCTCTCCCATGCGTTAGGGTTTCTCTAAGTGCCGGTACTTCTTGCGCAGCACAGATACCTGGTCCTTGAACAGCACGGGGTCAAGGCGGAGCTGCGAATGCACCAGTGGCATGTAGCCAAACCAGGCTGCGAACTGGTTGATGCAGTCCTGGCGCTGAGAGAAGCGCAGGCTCCCGCTGGAGATGGTGGCACTCTTAGACAGCTACAGACCAACAGGAAAAGACAGCTCAGGTGTATGGCACTGACTTAAGGGTGTGTCCTGCTCCCAAGATGACTGCAGTGGGTTTGCTTCTGATTTCGGAAGAATGAGGAACAGAACCTAAATGACAGGCAGGCATTGAACCTGATAGCTCATTTTGCAAGCACATGGGGAGTGGCGGGGGGAAGCCATAAGTACAGAGGGAGCTAGACAGAGCACGGTGATCCAGAAGTCATGGGAGACCGAGCCATGGCAAGTCGGAGGTGGGGGAAGCTAAGGAACTGCTCGCTCAGAGAGAGGGCTTGAAGGTGGGAGTTTTCACAGCTTTCCTTTCTCTCTGAGGGACCCTATCCCGAGCCACAAACCCCCCATGGGCTCAGCATTGCAATGGTGACTGTTACTCAGTGCATGGGATGTGGTATAAGATCAGGTCCCAATGCAAAAGAGAAGCAGTGGGCTATGGGATCATCCTTTGACAACAACCCTTTCCCAGAAGGCCTCTCCTGCAGCTGGGCCTTTAAATCTGGGAGAGACAAGCTACTGCAGCTCTAGGAGAGACATTTCTGTATCTGACTATAATTTGCACCTCCTGCTCATCTGGTAAATAGTTGTCTTTAGTTTTGTCACTTTGTTGTGGAGTACGGCCCCTCTTGGATTCCTTCCACAAGTTGCCTGAGGAGCAGAGCTCCAAAGGGAGTTTGCTAGGAGGCCCAGTGGGAAGCTGCATAATTCTGTATAGCAAGGATTTAAAACAGAAGGACTGGACGGTTTAGGCCAGTGGTTTTCGAACATTTTTTCTTGGGACTCAGTTGAAAAAAAATAATTTATGCCCGCAACCCACCAATTCCATCTTTAAGCAACACATTCCAGTCTTTTGGTGGCAGCATCAGGGGATGCTGCGACCCACTACCTGAGGGTCTGCGACCCAGTACTGGGTCCCGATCCTAAGTTTGGAAAGCACTGGTTTAGGCTATTGGGAAGGATTGCCTAATGAAGGGATCTACTGGGGTGTGGGAGGCTTCTCTTGGGCAGCTCCAGTGCTTGGCTCATTAAAGACTGAATGGGTCAGTGTATTAGGGTTCAGGCACCCGTCCATGACCCATCCTGCACTGGCCCATGGTGCCCAGAGGACCCTAACTTTGACAACTGTGTTTCCCCTCCACCTGGTACACACCTGCCTCTGGTCTTTGGGGGTGCCCCACAGTGCCACTTGCAGCTCCCTACCTGTTGGGGGGCAGCCTCCTTGTGCTGCTTTTTCTGGGTCACTTTGATTGGTGGGAGCTTGGTTGCTGCAGACACCAGGAAGTTCATAAGGATGTCCTCACAGTTGGCAAGTTGATCAACCAGGCTCCTCAGGTGGGCAGGGAGGTGATTGGTGAAGAGGCTATGATAATACCTGGGCATGAGCAAGGCAGAGACTTAGATAATATCAGGGGGTGGCGCTAATGGGGCAGGCAGCTGAGACTGATAATATCAGGTGTGGTGTCTCAAAGAGTGTGAGGCTGCTAGAAACACCTGTACTGTTCTACGGTTTTTCCACCAAGAGATCATCAGGTTCCCCTGTGGCTGAGGGTGGCTAGAGCATGTCCTATGAGCGATAGGCCTTGTAGGGCAACAGTGCAACCCACAGCCACTCTCTTCCTTGGCAGGACCAGCAAGGAAGGAGGCAGGCTCTACATAATCCAGGGGTCTCAAACTCAAATCACCATGAGGGCCGCATGGGGCCTGCACAAGGGCCTCATGAGGACTGGTACGTTAGCCCAAGGGCCGCACCACTGAAAACTTTTCATATAATGATATTGCAAATATTGGTAATGATAGTGTCATTGCAGGCTGCAGGAAATAACTTTAGGGGCCACATGCAGCCCACAGGACACGTGTTTGAGACCCCTGACATAATCAATTCTCTGTTTTCCTCCAGGTTTGCATGTGAGGCTTGGCGTCCTAGCCTGCAGAGGGCTTCCCTTTCACATTGAAGATAAGTGCAGCTGCTTTTAAGCCGAGTGAGGCTCTCCATTGCCAGGGGAGTTGCCAATGCAGGACTGAGTCACTAAAGAGCAGGTGGCTCTGTCCTTTGGCCATTATATAATATCTGCTGGTCTGGGATGGCTTATCAGAATGTGGGTGGCCAGTTCTGATCCTTGGCTAGTTACCTCACTCCCCATTCCAGCCACTCATCCTGGGAATCCTAGACACAAACTTCCAGGAATGGACAGGGAAGGAAATAATTTGCTGCCTTGAAAAGAGCCCAAATAGCTTCTTGACCCCCCCACTCCTGCTGGTCCTGGTGATGAAGATCTGCCGCTTGGTGGCATTGCACTGTCCTTACTCCCTATCCCTTGTCTCTCCTTTATTCCAGAGACCCCTCATGGCTGGGGCTATTGCGTGGACCCCAGGGCTAATGCATGGATCCCAGAGCTCAGGAGCTCCACCCATGGTGCAGATGAAGGCTGCTCCTTCTGAGCCAAAGGCAGGCAACCTGCATTCTCTTCCTGCTGTCGCCACTCAGGCCACGACTTTCAAAATCAAGTGCTACCACAGTGCTCCTTCCCAGCCCAGCCACTTATTCAGGTGCCTACCTGCGGCTTTAGAGAGCTACCTTTTAGTCACCTCTTCTTCCAAAGCTTGGCCTAGAGCTCCCTGTGCCTCCAGACTTTGGTCTCCAAATGGACACTAGCTACGTAGACCTCCAGCACAGGGCCAGGGGCTCGATTCATCTTGTATTACACTGCCAGAGCACTGACAGCATATGGGGGGGCCACATTGTCCTGGATGCTGCACAGATACCCAGTCAATGGCAACCACTGTCCCCAGCCAGGGTGAGTGTCGAGATCTTCAGCTGGAAGAGGCTATCTTATCCCTGAACCCTGTTAGGACCAAAGCCTCCATGTCTGGGCTAGCTGGACTGTTCCTGCCACTTGTTTTGAAGTCCTGGAGTGGCAGCTTCAAGCTAGTTCCTCCACTAGAGCTCTTCAGTGGAGGAAAGGGACCTCGGTGCTCTGACTGCTCAGGCACTAGGGCTGGGGGTTTTGGAGTTGGTGCTGGAGCCAGTACCTGTGATAGAATGCAGCTGCGGTGAGGATCATGGAGAACTCATTGGTCCACTTGGAGGTGTAGCCCCATTGGTGCTGGCTGGAATCCCAAAAGTGACTCCGCATGGGGAACCCGACGATGCGGTCGGGGAAACTCCTCCACACCACAAAGGCAAAGTCAATCTGGAGAGCCAGAGGGAGAGTGGGGAAGAGAATTCAGCACCTGGGCAGGCACAAGTAGCAGCAGAGCCAGAGCCAAATTCCTCCATCATTTGAGCCTGAACCTTCAAGGAATGGACACCGCTGAGGCAGAGGAGCCCATCTGGGTTTAACCCACTAGGTCTTTATTAGCGTTGCTGATCTCTGCAAAATGCCCTTGGCTCATCTGAGCCTCAGCATTTTGCACCAAGCTACCCGCACCTCCATCTTTAAGAACATGGCTCCTCTTCCCCAAGCCAGGCCCCAACCAGCTAAAAGCAGAAGTGTTCTGCCTCAGTCCTCTACCTGCAGGCCTGGCTGCCTGCTCCCATTGTGAACCTGCCAGATCTCAGGTGATAAGTACCCTTGGGCTGGGTGTGTACCTGGGGGAGGACCTGTCAGACACAGCTAGTGTCCTGGCCACAGGAGTGGATGATTCAGGAGGTGGCAGGCAGTCATCCTGGTTTTTCCTATAGGCCTCTTATTTGAGTACGCAGTCAGCCCATCCCAGCTTAGCTTGGAAGATCAGGTGACCTAGGTGGTGAGTGCCAGTGGCCATGCCTGGGGCACTGTGTTTTTGGAGAAGCTGTCTTCTAGCGAGGGTGTTACACAGTGCTTCAGGTTGTTTAAGATCTTCAATAGCCCCGTGGCACTTTTGGTAAGAGGTGGCCATTATCCCTAATGTCCTGGCCAAATTCTACCTTGTTTGTTATTACAGAGTCTCTCTAAATTCCCACTGTAGTTTATTAATTATTATTAGTCTTAACTCAGGCCCAATCCTGTGATGGTGAGTTGAGGGTCACTCAGCATATCACAGGATCTGGGAAGCAGAGTTGCAGCACCCTGTCAAACAGCTGCCATGCTCCTCCCCAGAGGAGGCTGCACTTCTGTGGTGCTCTGTGTTTAGTTTGTGAAGCCCTTTGAGATCCTGCTGTCCCACCAGGCTGCCTGATCTAGGTCCCCACATCCTGGCAGCCACCCCCCCTTACCTCATTGGTCGAGAGGCTGGTGTGTTCATCCAGGCTCAGCACCGCATCTGTCCTGATGGCTGAGTAAGGGAAGAATCGGTCACTTACCTTGAATGAAAGAGAATGGCGCAGTCAGAGAGAAAGTCAGACCTGGCTCCCTTCCCTTCCCTGTCCCACAGAGAGCACAGACTGGGCTGTCACAGGCATGGTAGAGCAGCCCCTGCTGCTGATTCCTGGCTGGGCAAAGCTGAGCCTCTCCCTAACATCTGGCTGCTCTTGCCTCTGTCCCATTGGGTCCTGGGGCTGCACAGACTGTTTGCACCCATCACTGGGCCCCAAGAAATTCCTGGTACGGCAGCAAACCAACCCGGCTTCCTCTTACTTTTCTCTTGCCGTGAATGACTGTCAAAGGCACTGCTGTCGGGGGCCATTTCCCACTCGGTGGGGGAGGCTTCTCACAGCTCCACAGGATGAGAATCTAGAATGAAATCCAAGGAAGCCCAAATCAGCTAGGGCCAGATTTACTTTCCTGTAGGCCCAAGGCTATTAGATTTTGTGGGGCTCCCACCCAGAGGTTCAGCACGAGGCTGGATAAGCAGCTGCAGTTGCCAGCCCATGCTGCAGTTCCAGGCAAGGAAAGCTCTGGGACCTGCTGCCCTGCTCGCCGTGAATGGGACCAGAGGCGGCTGGTGCCAGGCTCCCATCTCCACCCACAGGTCTTGCCAGGGCTCCCCTTATCCCAAGGCCCTGAGCTGCAGCCCCTATGTTAATCTGGTCTTGAAGTCAGTGCTAAGGGAGCCACTGCCCCAGATCAGAGCTGGGCCCAGTCAGCCATGCTCCTGTCTGCAGCAGAGGCCAGCATCAGCTGCCCCAATGGGAAAGGTACAAGAGACCCTTCTGTGGACAGCTTGGGAATAGCCTGGCCCTGGGCTTCTATGGGATGGGGAATTGGGGGGATTGTAGGGCAGGATGAGGGGTTGTGGGCTGATCCATTTATGTACTACCTTATATGTGGGTATCTCTGTGTGTGCGCACTAGGAAGGCAGGTGAGGAGGGAGGGCGTGTTCCCAAATCCACAGCTACCTGGCCCCAACCACCCACCTGGCTGGAACATCAGCAGAAAGACATACCAGGGCATGGAGGCACCACCCTCACTTTAATCAAACACACCTCGGTGTTGCCAGGGGCCCAACCACTCACTTCTGGCTGCTTTTAAATTTTACTTTCTATGTAACTTGATGCTGCTAATTGGGATCTTGAAGAGCTCGCCCAGTTCTAAATTAAAAATAATAATGCCAAGGCTGGGAGCTGCTGCCTGGGGCTGCAGGAACGGGAAGAGTTCCGGTACAGAGAGTGTGTAATTAATGGAAAGAACACTCCCCTTTCCCAGCCCTTTGTCACAAGGAAACCATCTGGGCCTGATTTTCAGAGCTTCTGAGAATTTGCAAATCCCATGGGGCGAACTCTACAGCTGGTATAAACTGGTGCCACTCCACTGAAGTGACTCCAAATCAACATCACTTCATTGGGGTCATTGATCAGATCCCCCAACTGGCATGACTCGGCCTCACAACAATAGAAGTCAGTGGGGCCAGATCCTCAGCAGGAGCAAATCAGCATTACTCCTTTGGCATTGATGGGCTTTAGCTCAGTAGATATAAATCGGTGTTGCTCCACTGGAGCAATGCAGTACTGGAGATGCAGGTGATCTACCAGGGCCTCTGCTTAATGTCTCCTGCTGGTTCCTAGGGGCTCAAACTCTTGCTGATGTGCTGTCTGGCACTGCATTTGCTGGGAGCCTGGCAGTTGTGTGCAGACCCAATTGCCATAGGTTTTAAAACAAGAACAGCAGCTTTAGCATCTGCTCGTTGGCCTATTGGCCTGGAGAGCAGAATGGTAAGGCCTTGGTGGCCAGTTTCCCAGCAGCTCAGAGCAGCACCAGGCTGGCTTGGTCCTGGCTATTGTGACAGAGACAATGGGTGCCATTGGACTGTCAGAGTGGGGCTGTCTCCGTGGCTCTTTGTCTGCCATTGTCAGAGTTGGGTCTGAAGCACCTGGTCCCAGATCAGTGCCTTCTGGAGTCACCGGGAACATTCCCATGGGAGATGGGTTCAGAACCAACCCAAACATCCCCAAATCCTGGGAGTGTCTGGTTCAGACCTGTCCCTACTTCTACCAGGAAGAATAAAACAGTAGCTCAGGCCCTTGCCTACTCTTCCCTGGCACCAAGAGCCATGGTTTGGGTAGGGTGGGGTAAAACTTTGCCCCTGACCTGGGCACAGTGTTGGGATCTGGCGACAGCCTGGACGAGCTTTAGGATTGGCTGAGAGAGAGAGACGACAGGGGAGACGGCTCGGATGAAAGCTGTGAACTTGCTGGAGGGGCTGGTCCCTGCAAAGAGAGAGAAGATCCGTGGGGGATTCATAAGGGATGCACCAGGGCACGGCCAGCAGGGGTGTCGGAAAGATTCCTACCGTGCTGCAGGTGGTAGAAAGGAAAGTCACTGAGGTGAGTGGAATACTCCTGCAGAGCCAGCAGCCCCCCAGGCAGGGTGTTCCACAAGAACTTGGGGCGGGATTCACGATGAAATATCCGATCCTTTATTATCTGGTCAGGGGAGATAGAGATGGTTTTCATCGCCTGAACAGTGAGCAAGCTCATCAATTTCTTAATGTTCAACAGAGGAGACAATATCCAATTGCAAACTCCGGGCTGAAAAATACAACCAGCAGAACCTCACCTCACCCAAACTGCTGTGGTCTGGTGCTGAGCCCTGGAAAGCCTGGAAGGATCTGGCCAGTCAGGGAGTTTTTCAAACCGGACCCTACCCCTGCATTTTGCCCTGAGATTCAAATCAGTATGAAACTGATTCAAAGTCATCACATTTTATTCCACTTTGTCATTTAATTTCACATGGCAGATATCTGAAACTGTTAATCAGCCCTGAAAGTTGGGGCAGGGCTGTCCTGCTTGTACTATATGGCGTCAATGCATAGTTCCCTGATTCTTTTGCAGCACCAGCTTTACTCTAGGGTAATTCCACTGACATTAGTGGTGTTCCTCCTGGTTTACACCAGTCAGAGGAAGCAGAATCCAGGCTTTAGGATAAGTGGGAGATGGGCTGAAACCAAGACTCCAGCTCTAGAGCTGAAGAGGTATTCTGCCAGCTCTATACTGAGATGAACCAGCCCCCAGGATTCCAGGCACTTTGGATCCAGATGCTGAACCCTTCGCCCTTCATCCTTCGCCCTTGCTGTCACACTGACTTCAACAGAGCTAGCTGGCATCTCCACAAGTACAGACTATGCCCTGGAATTCTGCCCCTATTTATAGCAATAAACAGACCTCAGACGATCAAGGCATTTGATTTGGATGAGTGACCACAACGTGCTGATGCTGATTTGAGCCATCCCCGCCTTGCTGATCTGCAATAACAGAGCTGGCAGTTGCACAAACCAGGCTTCCTGGCACTTCCTTATTCTGACCCAACAAGAATAACTGGGAGAAGCTGCCGCCCTGAGGCCCATTCTGGCAGACTGCTCAGAAATGAGGATGAAAGGATAATCAAATGCTTTTCTATTTCTCTGCAGGGGTAGAACTCTGGTTCCTGACATGATCACACATCTTTTCTTTATAATGGGAAAAACAAGAACGAAGCAGGATCTTGCTCCCAAAGGGGAAACACCATTCGAAAGAACCATAGGCTTATAGCTTTGGTGTGTATGAATTTAGCACTCAGGAGGGGTGCATTATGAATGACCTGGGACCTGACGGCCTCTGTTATTTTTTCTGATGATGAAGAAGACTACGATTATTCTATTTATGTATTGTACTATGGTAGCACCTAGAAGCCTCAGGGCTCTGGTCTGCCAGGTGCTGTCTGAACACAGTACAAAATATGTCCTCCACCCCAAAAAGCTCACAGCACAAGTATGAGATGAGATAAGAGACTACAGGTGAAGCAAGACAAATAGAGGCAGAAGCACAGAAAAAGGAAACAATGAAATTAATTTGGCCAGCATGAGGGGCAGTGATCTCAATTCACTGTACGGCAAAAGCAAGGCAAGTTTTCCCCACTCTGCCCTGCCAGTGTCTCAGGTTTGCTGTGAGAGAAGCGAAATTTATCTGTGGTGTAACATCATTGATTGCCAGCTTACAGCTACACTGAGGATGACTTTGTCCCTTGAGTTCCCGGCTTTTTAGTGGACACCATTTATGGTTATGATCTTTTTGACGTAGACACCAGTCCACTGGGAGCTGTGCTGAGACCTCCCATGCTCATTTTAAATGCACAAGAGCCACTGAACAATCATTTTTGGTCATAACTGAGCTGGGTGGGATTTGCAAGTGGGACCTCTAGACAGACCCACCCAGACAAGGGGACCAGAGGGGCAGCTTGCCCCAGGCTCCCACCAAAGAGGAGCCCCCTGCCTCAGCTTCTGACTCCATATGTCCCTGGGAACACTGGGGGTGGTAACTGGGAAGGTGGCCAGAGTGAGCTGAGATAGGAGGAGGTGGTATGAGTTGTATGTCTGGAACAGTGAGGGGGCCCCTCACATCAAATCTGCCCCAGGCCCACTAAGTCCTCTGGGGGACCCTGCCTCTAGGAGCAGAGGACAGCAGCAAGACAGCAAGAGAGATGTAGTTTGGGGTAGAATGAGCTAGAGACCCTACTTCTTTATTGGCTTATCCAAAGCCGGCCTGCGATGCCTTTAAGGAAGATGACATACAAAGCATAAATGCACTGCAGGCAGGGCCAGCCCTGGGGCCCCCACTCACCCCCCCCGGCATGGACCCAAAGGTAGCGCACATGGAGGGGGAGGGGACTGGAAGCGCTGAAGCTGGCTGCCACTTTTCGACAGTTTGCCAGGTCCCACAGATGGGGAACAGCCAGCCGTGGGTGGGGGGGAGGGCAGGGCAGCTTGGGGCCCCCAGAATGCAGGGCCCTGGCAATCACCCCAATTGCCCTACCCTAGGGACGGCCCTGACTGCAGGCAAAAGGCCCCTGTTCCACTCCAGGGAAAAAATGGGTTAGACATGGAGCATGCAGCAGAGTTGAGAAGCCCTGGAGATTGGAATTGCCTGGAAGTCTCAAAGCAACATGTCTGGCTGATGAGAATACATCATACCCCATAGCACACTTCTGGGAAAAGCTGGGACAGTTGTAGCTGGGAGCTACCCCACAGCCAGCGCACCTGCACCACTCCCTAGAGCGCCCCCTAGAGGCTGGCACTGGAGTCACTATAAATTTTCCAATAGTCCACGCTCTCCTGCCGTGAGAGGCAGAGAACTCCCCTGAACCAGGGCCAATCCTGTTCCTTTGATCAGCTTTCAGCCACCATGATATGGGAACAGAGCCAGGGTGGGATTTTCCACAACCCCTGTTGTTGTTTGTCCCAAATGTTGTTGCTGCTTTGAGGCAGCCTGTATAAAACAAAGCAGACTCAAACCAAACCCAGCCACATGGAGAGGTCACCAAGGAGAGCTGCAGCAGGCGAGATACCAGAAATTTGTGGCTCACCTCAAGGGTGGTTTGCACTATTTTCTCCACAGAGGAGAAATATGCTTCCCACAGGAACTGGGTTTGCTGCTGGAACGCCAGGATCTTGTCACTATGGATACAGCGGACTGTGGAAGGAATCTGAACAGGACAAAAACATGGGGAGTCAGGGGAGGCAGAGAGGGACAGGGTCAGTAAGGTTTCTGCAGCTAGGCAAAGTGTCTCCTCTGATTGTGGTGATGGGGAGGAGGGCTGGAACCCCAGCCAGAGCATCCTAGCAATAAAAACATTTTAAATGAAAACAGGCTTCCATCCTGCACAACATGTATGCAAACCCTTAAAGGGACATTCACTCCACATCAAACAGACCACCGCAAGGATACTGGTACGTATTTGGTCTCTGTTCCTCGGGCACCTGAGTACCTCATCATCTTTATTTCTCTTCCCTTGTGAGGCAGAGCAGCGCTAGCATCCCCCTTCTACAGATGGGGGAACTGAGGCATTGAGAAATAAAGTGACATTCCCAAGCCCACCCAAGATGTCTGTGGAAGAGCCAGGAATTGAACTGGGATCTCCTGAGTTGTAAGCCAGTGCCCTAACCCCTAGGTCAGCCTTCCTAAACTGAGTCTGAGGTGCTAAGGGCTAACTCAAGACTGTTGGTCCACTATGACATGGGCACATCCTGAAACGAAACCCTGGAGCCCACCTGCAAGACCAGCATCAGCCTCAATTAACTGCTGAGAAGGTGACATGACACTTGCCCCTGCCCATAATCTTCCCAGAAGAGTGTGTTCGGAAATGGCCAGCCCTGGCCTGGAACTGCCAGGGGAATGTGACATTCTGTTGCCTCTTTAAGGAGTCAATATTCAACAGTTAACTGCAAGGCGGTAAGGGCGGATTCAGAACCCCTTCGTCTTCCAGCCCTGTGATGGCTGTTTGGATCTTGGCTCAAGTGCACAGCATCTGCTCAGTCCCCCACCTCCCACTGGGTAGGTGTGGAGACATGTGTGGGTGGAACTTTGGCTCTGATCCCGCCATGTGCCAGGCAGCTGAGCTGTCCTGGGGCTCACCGGAAAGGGCTGCGGGTATAGGCTGTAGCAAATGATTACACAGGGAGCAAGATGGGAGCAAAGAGGAGATTGTTCCTCCCAGGGCTACTGCAGGGATAGTGCTGCTTAAATACTGAAAGTGGAGCCTAAAGACAGTGGCGTGCAAAGGGTCTCCAGCACCCAGTGGTGATATGCCTGCATTTGCACCTCTCTCCACCTTCACCAATCCCTGTGCACAGGGCAGGTGGTGTTCCATTGCCAAACACCAACTCACAACTGCCCTGTCGAGTGAGGTGGGGGAGGAGGAAGGCTTGGGGGTGCAAATACAGGTTCTGCTCCCCCCCACACACACACTTTCATCCAGTGTGTGGGTGGTACCTGCTTCTCCCCCTGCATCCTGGCACTGGCTCTGAAGTGGCAGTCTCTCACCTTGAACAGGTTCCATCCAGCCCTTAGCAGTTCCTGTCTCCCCGCAGCTAGGAGTCCTCCTAGTTCCCTCCCTCACTTTACCACACTGGATGCTAAAGGAATCCCCCATCCCAAACATTGGGTTAGGGGACTTGGAAGCACTGTTTGCTGGGGGTCCCCTATGTGCAGTCTAGGAGGCCAGCTGGGGGTGCTCTTCCTGACTCCTTCAGGGCTGAAGGCAGCTTTTCAGCCTCAGCCCCTGCAATGGGAAACCTGGGATCAGCCTCCCCCCACTGCCAGGCAATCAGTTCCAGGGAATCCAGGTCAGCCCTTATCCCCAACTGCTCAGTCCAGGAAGAAGGGAAGAGCTGGGCACAGGGAGAAGAGCTCCTGTCCAGAAGGATATTCAACTCCCACCCACTGGCCTCGCCTGGGACCAGTGCCTCAGCCTCTGCAGCTGCAGCTGCAGCAGGAGACTAAGCTTGAGGCAGTAGCCCCCATCCCAGAAGGTTCCATCTATTGTAGCCCTTAGCCTGAGCCCGTAAGCCCAAAGAGGCCCCCCGGCTCCTTCCACACCCTCTCTTATAACAGTGTGAATTCTGAGAGAATGGGAATCCCTTTGTGCATTGTCCAGTCAGATAGATAGGGAACTTGGAAGCCCCACTGCAGCTGGCCTGGGGGAGTCCCCTATATTCAGCTCAAGTAGGGGGCCAAAGGAAGGGGGTCACAGCTCGCAGCCTTGCCCTCCTCCAGGGCTGAAGGCTGCTTTCAGCCTCAGTGTGTGGGAGGTCTGGGGACAGCACCCCCTCTTTCACTTCTAGGCAGCCCATTCCAGGTAATTCAGGCCATCCATTAGCTTGATCTATGCCTGGCCCCAGGAGTTCCCCACCTCCCTTACTTACCATGTTCCGAAGGGGCAGCCATGTTAGTCTACTAAAGCAAAAAAAGCAAGGAGTCCAGGGTTTGAATCTTAACAAATGCTCTGATTTGCTGTTACTGTATGACCTGATCCCATGTCTTACACTCCCCTGCATTTATTTTCACCCCATTCTGTAAGTTCCCCCTCTTCAAAGCATCTGCCAAAGTGGGATTTTCTCCCATGAAAGCTCATGTGATAAATAAATCTGTAAGTCTTTAAGTGCCACAGGACTCCTTGCTTTTTTTTTTTTTTTTGCCTTACTTACCATATTGCTGCTAAGGGAATCCCTCTCCCTCTCCACTCCTGTGGCCTCCCCTAAGCCAAGGCACAGCTGCCTCCCAGGAAGAGCCAGACACTCAGATTGGAAGCTGCCCAGAGAGGAGGATATTTATTTGCAAACACACACAGACACGTCAGCTAACACAGTGGTTGTTCCCTGCCAGGCCAGTGCATAGGGGCATGCCCCCCACCTCTACTCTCTGAGTTGGTATGCTACTGCCTAAAGCTGCAATCCAGCCTTTAATGTTCCTTGCAAGACACAGTGCAGACATGTACAACAGGCGTGTTTATATAGGGCCTACTCCAACCCATTATTTTTTACTGACCTTGGCACAGGCCAGGCACCATTTTCAGTTACCTGGAAGCAATGTGTTTTGCAGCACTGAGCAAGTTTCTTTGTCCATAAGGCCTTTTATTAATACCTTTCTAGGTCTTTTTGTTAAGCTCCCCCTGTGGTGTGTTAATGATCCCGCCAATCATGACAATCAAAGGCAAAATTCCCCGTGATTTCAATGGGAGCATCATGTGCTCTCTGTGCAGCTGTCTATGCTCGCCCTGGGAGGGTGCATCAAGACATGTCCACGCGGGGACCCACGGGACAGACCGGACAATGGTTGAGAGAGGAAATGATGACTGGCCAACATCTGATTGCTGGCTCCTCCTGCCAATTCTGTAGCAGCAGGCAGCTGACACATCAGCCACCCATCCATCCATCCGTCTCAGAGCCAGGCTGCCAATAACAGGGTGATGTGATGTACAGTGACTCTACCATTCTGGGAGTGAAAGAAACTGCAGGATGACACGTCATGGTGCCATGCAGTGCTGTCCCATCCTGGGCCAGACTGTGCTCTTGTACACAGCCTGGCACTGCGTTACCTGAAGAAGGAGCCTCTCATCCCCGACAATGGCCGACTTACTCCAATCGATCACTTCTGAGAAGGGCAGCTCCCAGCCGTTACTGAGCAGCACCGGGATGCAAGCAGCCTGGGTCAATGAGAAACAGCAGACAATAGCGCACAAGAGACCCAGGCAGCGAGAGCATCTGGAATCATAGACTGCCTGGCCACTGGTTCTGAGGGGTGTGGGGGAAATGCAGCGGGTCCAAGGGTGGCTTACAGCAGCTGGCAAGTGATACTAGAAACCCAAATAATTTCTAAAGATCTCCCTTTCAAAGACTGCTTTCATCCAAGACCCAGGAGCTCTAAACCATCTCATGTCTGGCCTGGGACACTTACAATTTCCTCATGAGCTGCCTCACAGCTGCTTCTCTGCACTGGAAAGAGACAAACGGACTAGTAGCAGGAAGAGGGGTGTGACAGTGGGGAAGAAGGGCACAATCTGAGGAAGAGGATAGAAGCAAAAGAAGAGGAGGGGGTAGAAGGAGTAAACAGACAGAGGCTGGGGAAAGCGGCCAGATCTCAGAGTTGGAGGAGGGGATAGGAATAGGATCAAAGAAACTGGAGAGGGCCTTCTCCTGCACCTCCCTCCATCCTCAGAAGCTGCTGTGCCCTGGGACTTGGCTGAGGAAGGAGGTAAAGTCACAGACTAACTATAGACACTTCCCACTCTCTCTCCCAAGGGGATACCTGCAGTGCTTCCAAGAAGCGGAAGGAGCCCAGCCGCCTGCCTCGGGGGATGATGCAGAAGGTGGAGTTGTGCAGCAACTCCTGATAGTCAAACCTGGGAAAGAAATGCAACTCTGGTTAGAACCCTGTGGTTAAAGCTCCCTATTCCATCCATCGAATGCAGAATATCCCCACCCCTGTGCCAAAATAAGTGTCCTCATCTCTTTTATTATACTTCAGTGGCAAGATCTTGTGGCTTCATACATAGCAGTCCTAGAACAGAGGTGGGTACAAATAGCATGCAGGCAATCCCTTCTGTCAAGAATTGACTGCAGTTGGAGAGACTAAGGCAGGGAACATGCTCACCTGCTGCTTGCTACAGCTCCCTCAAAAGCAACATCTTTACAAAACTAACAACACAGCATATTCCTCCAAGACTAAACACTTGCCTGTCAAAAAAAGGAAAGAAACTTGTAAGACTCTTAAAGACTAACAGATTTATTTATCGCATGAGCTTTCGTGAGAGAATATCCCACTTCATCAGACGCTTTGAAGAGGGAGAAGTTACAGAATTGGATAAAAATAAATGCAGGGGAGTGTACAACATGAGATCAGGTTACACTGCAAGAGCAAATCAGAGCATTTGTAAGGATTCAAACTCTAGGAGATAGCACACAGAGGGAGGGTGAAGTCAAATTACCTGTTATAATGTGAAAAGAATCCATAGTCACAATTCAGCCCTTCTTTCACACAATTTAATTTGCATATTAGTTCGATTTCGGCTGTATCTCTTTGAAGTCTTGCTGTTTCATTGATTTTCTTGATGATCATCGTTAACAAATCGTCAACAGAGTGATTAGGAAGATGGAAGTGCTCAGCAACTGTTTTTTTTTTTTTGTTGCGATTTCTGATGTCAGTTTTGTATGCATTTATTCTTCTGTGTAGGGATTGTCCTGTTTGTCCAATGTATAAGGTGTGGGGGTATTTCCGGCACATGATGGCATAAATCACATTAGTGGATGAGCAGGTGAATGACACTTTGATGGAGCAGCTGCCTTGATTAGGTCCTATGATGGTGTCTTTTGTGCTGATATGTGGAAAGAGCTGGCAGCGTGGTTTGTTGCAGGGATATGTGCCTGCTTTAATGTTTCTGTTGTTAGGTCTGGAGTTGCTGGTGAGTATCTGTTTTAAGGTTTGGAGGTTGTCTGTAGGCGAGGAGAGGCCCGTCTCCCAAGGCTAGAGAGATTGAGGGGTCATCTTTTAAAATAGGCTGTAGGCTCTTAATGATCTGTTGTAGAGGTCTGACTTGAGAGCAGGGGCATCACTGGTGTTGGGCACGCCGGGGCACGTGCCCTGGGTCCCAACGCCAGCTCCCCGGATCTCCAGCCCAATCGGGCTGGGGATCCAGGGCCCGGCTGGCCACCCGGCAGGCCCCACCCCGTGGCCAGGGATAGGGCGAGGGGGGCCACGCTGCCGCAGGTGACTAGGCTGTGGCCGGGCCAGGCCAGAAGCAGCCACAGGCGACTGGGCCCCACACCTGCAGGCAGCCAGCCCCCGATCCCCGGCTGGGCACGGGGCCACTGTGGCTGCTGGCAGCCAGGCCCCCAATCCCCAGCCAGGGATCCGGGGTCTGGTGGGCCAGCCACGGCCGTGGTGGCGCTGTCCCCAGCCGGGGTTTCGGGGGCCTGGCTGCGGCCGCGGCGACGCGGCTGCAGGTCCGCCGCGGCCTACCCGCCCACAGTGGCATGGCCCCCCCCCCGGCCCTATCCCTGGCCAGAGGGTGTGGCCTGCTGGCTGGGAGCGGGGCCGGCCGGCTGGGGGCAGGGGCTGGGCCCATGCCCCAGGTCCCTCCCCGCCCCAGTACCGCTCCTGCTTGAGAGTAGTACGTGGTGACCAGGGGCATTCTATTGTTTTCTTTTTGGGGCCTTTCCTGTAGTAGCTGACTGCAGGGTACACGTCTGGCCCTGCCAATCTGTTTCTTTACTTCTCCAGGTGGGTACTGTAGTTTTAAGAAAGCTTGATAGAGATCCTTGAGGTTGAATCCTTACAAATGCTCTGATTTGCTGTTGCAGTGTGACCTGATCCCATGTCTTACACTCCCCTGCATTTATTTTCATCCAATTCTGTAAGTTCTCCCTCTTCAAAGTGTCTGATGAAGTGGGATATTCTCTCATGAAAGCTCATGAGATAAATAAATCTGTTAGTCTTTAAGTGCCACAAGACTCCTTGCCTTTTTTGCTTTAGTAGACTAACACAGCTGCCCCTTTGGAACTTTGTAAGACTCTGTGTAATAGCACCATGTGTTGACCACTGCCATAACAATACTAAGAGGGCACTAATGAGATGGTTACATTTATTTAGAATGAAGATGTTTGGCCCCACGGTGATCCTTTGGACAACGTTAAACAGGGAGCAATCGATAAACGTGCCATCTCCCCCTATGAGCATCACATAGTGGTGAAGCTTTGGGACCACAAAGATCTCTTCTAGCGGCATTCCAGTCAACACCACGTGCAGCTGGTTCACTCGCCAGTGATGACGGATATCGGTGGTGGAGGAATGTCTGTGGAAGAGACATGGCTTGGAGAGAGAGTGTTTCTGGAAAAGAGGCCAGAATTCAGGATGATCTAGAGCAGCGGATCCCAACCAGTGTGCTAGGGCTCACTGGTGTGCCGTGGGAACACCCAAAGTGTGCCGCAAGCTTGCCTGAGAGCTGGAGTTAAAATTCCCTCCCTGCTCAGCCCAGCCACTTGGCTGGGAAAAGGCAGGGGTTAAAGTAAGGGGGAAGGCACCGGAACACACTTCTGGGGTCCACTATTTTTAGCCTGGCAGCCTTCTGGCCCCCTAAAAATAGAGGAAGGCATTAGAACGGGGAGTTCCAGGAGTCCCTCTGAAAATAGCAGGAGCAGCCCCAATGCATCATTCAGGTGGTTCCACCTTAAACCTGGCTCCAGCTTAAGCCCAGCCAGTAAAGAGCTGGGGGAGGCTGGGAGTGTGTGAATCTCCCACTGCAGGGGGGAGCAACTTTTGTCAGCCAGCCTGCAAACAGCCCAGGTAAGGGCTTTGGGGGGAGGGTTCCTGGGGGTTGTGTGGGTCAGGTGTGTGTGTGTAGCAGAGGGTGTGTAGCTGGGCTTGTGGGGTAGCTGTTTGGTTGGGGGTGTGTAGCTGGGGTTGTGGGGTAGCTGTGTGAGGGGGTGTAACTGGGGGCTGGAGGCCTAGTTCTGGCCCCTGCAGTGATGGGAGGGTCCATCACAGGCAGCAGGGGGCTGGGGGAGGGGAGGATGGGACCCACTGGGGTGGGAGGGAGCAGCAGTGGGGTGAGGGTTTGCCCTGGGTGGCAGGAAGCCACTGTGGAGAAGGGGGAAATGGTCCCCTACCCTACCTTCCCGCTCCCCAGGTTCCCCCTGCCCCCCCCCCAAAGTGTTGTTCCTTCGTCTCTCCTCTCTTGCCACCCTTGTGCTGTTCCCCACATGGCTGCCCTTGTCCTCTTTTGCCACCCCTGCCCTGCTCTGCTACCCATTCTCTCCTGTCACTGCACACGACTTCTGACCTCCCCTGTTTTGCCACCCCTGCTCTGCTACCCCTACTACCCAACATAGCAGCATTTCCAAAACCCTGGGCCATGGTTCATGAATATTCATAAGTAATTTTAGTTAATTTGAATATTTGTGAGTTTTTTAATGATGGTGTGCCTCGAGAAATTTGAAGGTATCAAGGTGTGCCACGATAGAGAAAAGGCTGGGAACCACTGATCTAGAGCAGTAGTTTTCAAACTTAGGGTCGGGCCCCAGTACTGAATTGCAGACCCTCAAGTACTGGGTTGCATCAGCCCTGCTGTTGCTGCTGAAAGACTGGACTGCATTGTTCAAATATGTACTTGTTGGGTCACAGGAATAAATGATTTTTTTTCAACTGGGTCCTGAGAAAAAAAGTTTGAAAACCACTTATCTAGAACCCACTCATCCTGACCATGCTGTTTTCACAACGTGGCCTGAACAAAACCGAACTACCCAGGAGCTCCTTCCTCCTGTCCCAATCCTTCTTCTCATAGCCCAGGACAAATGCCCCCCTCTTTACACACCCTCCTTCTAGTATGCTTCCTCTCTGTGCGCCCCCCATGGAACGTCACTCCTCTCCCCCATTCCTGAGTCACACTTCACCTCGTCCATCAGCTGAGCCAGACTCTGTCTGCTTATCCAGCATGAAATATGAGGGGCTCCCTGAGTTAGTTTCTGGGTCACTTGTACCCAAGCATAACCCCTAGCAGAAGCTGCCCCTTGTGAAAGCTGACATGGTGGGAGAGCAAACTCATTTTTATGCCCCTCTGAAGACAGATGGGCTAAGATTGTGTGTGTGTCCCATAGTGCCTAGGTATTTCCAGGCTAGTGTTTCCATCTCCCAAGCCTTCTCTCTGTCACTGTTTATTTTGGATCCTCATGTATGAGTCCCAGGCACTGACGCCAGCCTCCTATCTTCTCTGTATGCTCACCTGATCACTCCCTTGTGAGCCCAAGCAAATGTAAAGTCTTTCCCCAGCATGATTTGCCCCACACCCCACCCATGGAAACACCTCTTCCTCATCCAGGGGGCTGCCCCCTACTGTCCGAAATGGGCCTGAAGTGCTCTGGTTTGAGGGGGACTGTTTCTCCTTCTGGGTGTCATTCGCCAAAGCTCAGCACCTTGCTATGAAAGACGGTTCTGTGCCCCAGGCCTGTGAGAGGCACATTCATGGCTGGGTCCCTGCAACCGCACAGGAAAATCCAATATTTATGTTCATTTTGGACAGACCACCTTCTGTTTATGCCCTAAGCTCAACCAACAAGAAGGGAAAAGGCAGAAAGAACAAGGAGCTACTATTTCCCTGGCTGCACAGAGCTCTGCTCTCAGTATCCTGGGGAACATGCCACTCACATGAAACATTTGAGGGTGTCTGGGGCTGAAAGGATTCTATGGATCCAACTCAGGGACTTACTCTACCCACTACCCTGGCTAGCAAAACGCTGGGCTCCTGCTTGGGGGATCAGCAATTACATCACACTCATCTGAGCATTTCCCAAGTATGACATCACATCCACACCAGCACTGCATAGCAGTGAAGTCATGCCCATCTGAGCATTCCATAGTGATGACATCATACCCATACCACCACTGCATAGCAATGATGTCACAACTATCTGGGCATTCCACAGAGATGACATCATACCCACCAGAGCACTCAATAGCAATGATGTCACACCCCTCAAGAATTCCACTGTGAAAGTATTCCTAGTCCAGCACTGCCCAGCAATAATGTTATAATACTGCACTCACCTAGGTGCTGTGTACTGATGCTATCTTGATGATGATGATACCCTGAGAATTGCATGACAATGACATCATTCCACTAACCGAAGCACTCTGTAGTGAAATCATGCCTGCCCAAATACTAAAGAATGATGCCACAGGGGCCTGTGTGATATGTAGAGATGACAGCACATTGGCCATGACATCACCTATCCCTAGCTCACTCAAGCAATAATAAACAAATGAATGCTCACTCACACAATCCCACCTTTTTCTGTTGCACCTCTATGTTGTTCAAGGTCTCACTGCAAAATGTGTACAAGGTGGCTTGTTCCACAGCTCCTGTTACACATGCACTGGTGACCCCTCTGCCTTATATCTCCATTTCCCTGGAAATCCTCATGTTTTTCTCCATCCTCTTCCTATGAACCCATTCTTTACACAGAGGCCACTCTGCAGTTGGTCCCAGACTCTCATACTGCTGGCAGGATTCTAGCAGTGGTAGGATTATTCTGAGACCCCTTGAATCCCTCAGTCCCCACACTATACAGATCTGTAGATCAGAATGGATTCAGGCTGCAGTCCACCTTGGCAAGCATAGGTGTGTCAGTTCAGTGAGCTGGCAAACAGAACAGCTGTCTGCATTCACTGAGCCACACATAGAGTCTGAGACAATGGACAGCCTCACTCAAGCACGCTTTCCAGAGACCTGTCCTATCTGACATGCTCACAAGAAGCAGGACTGAGAAATTCCCCAACCCAACCCCAAACCCTGCTGGAATCATCCCTTTCCCTGAAAGCATAGGACAGACTGAGGTTACTTCGCATGATGGGGACACTGCTCTGATTTTGCAGCAGCTTGGTGATGTGGTATGGCAGCAGCAGAGAACTCCTGTTGCTGGTCCTCTCTGCCTTTGCCCCAGAAGAATGCGGGATAAAGGGCTCAAGGCTGGAAGGCGTCCAGCTCCTACTGCATCTGCCAGTGCCTTGCCCCACACCCAGTGTTCTCAAGCCACTTGCATTGAACAAGTCCAGCGCTGGCAAGCTTGGCAGTCTGCTTCTCTTGGCCTGGTTTGTGGGTTGGCTGGCGCCGCGTGGAGGTTTTCCAAGCCTGATAAACAGTTTGTTTTATTTAAATCCACATGGCCCTATGCATTCTGGATGGCATGGCAGAAAACAGAAAATCACTAGGTCCTCTCAGGGCTCTCATGATGCATTGAGCCCTGGATCTTTGAAACCTCTGATCTCTGAAGGAGTTTGCAGCCACGTCTAAACTTCAAGTATGTCGGTGCTGCAATCAAACAGTGCCACTGCAGTGCGATTGGACCTATCTGAGCTGGCCTTTATCTAGCTTGTGGAGGATGGAGCTGCAGCAGCCTGGATACCCCACGAACAATTGCCCCGTGTTCTGCAAGGATTTCTATCCCCTGTGCCGAAGCACGCTCTGCTATGGCTTCACCACCCCAGGACTCTAAAACTAGCTCCTCCAGAATGTCAACTCAAGGTGCAGTTACACCCCTGATGGCAGCAGAAATGTATCCTTTGTTGCTAGCCTTTATGGGGGAGCATCACAAGATGACTCCTCCTTTTAAGTGGAGCTGGAGCCAGTCACACCTGGGAAGTGCTTCATTTGAGCCAGGGCTTGCCGGGACTGAGCCCCTGCATCTCTAGGCTTGGCAGCTCATAAACTCTGGGCTTACTGTGTCAGTCATAGAAGTGAACAAATGGCTTCAAACCCCACCCCCCCACCCCCAGCATCTTTTTCACTATAGATCAAGCCTTGAACCTGTGACAAAATTATTTAGCTGTTTCTCAGCCTGACAGGGTGGGCTGAAGGATGGTCAAGTCGTAACTTAATTGGCAGCTGGGCCTTCTAAAAGGACTGGGTGAGCCTGCAGGCTGAGAGTTAGCACCATAATGGGATGGCATGGAGTCACTGTTACAGGAAGTTGGGGACACAGTGCTGAGCTGAACCCATGGGAGTAAACAGGCTGATGAATAAGGCCCTGAAACAGTGTCTGAGAATATGGTACTCCTGCAAAACCAATCTTGGGAGGGGAGTGCTTTATATCAGAGCAAGGGAAAGACTCAAAAATAGCCTAGAAAGGGGCTTGGCTCAGGGCCCAGAGAGTGGGCTTATGACCCAAAAGAGCCTTTTTGTTCATCAGGACTTTGTTGGATCTGGGCAGTACCTTGGAGGAGCGCTGCCACAGCTCAGAGCTGTGCATAGTGAGCCAAGAAACCCACTTTGGAGAAGAAAAGGAGTGCTGGTGTGGCCATGCTTGCCACCCCAGCAGGGAAATTTTCAAAGTGCTAAAATGACTTTAGAACCCAAGTCCTCCTAGACGCCAGATCACTTTGGTGCACCTGGAAATCTCACCTTATCTGTATAATAGACCTGAACTCCTATCCAGACATCCCAAACTTATGGTTCAAACCCCCTTGAGAATTTAGATGTATAGTTTTTGGTTGTATGCTCTTTTCTCTAGAGTTTAACAGAGCTGTGTGCATTTTCCACATACCCCATTCAAGCTTGAAACTGGAGAGCAAGGCACCTAGCAGATAAGCTTTTCCAGACCCACAACACTCCAGCCCCAATGCAGCAGAGGGGTATGTCCTCTGCCAGCCCCCATCTATCTCCTTCATTTAACACTGCATCAGCCTAAACTTTTCCTGCTGATGTCTCCTGTCAGCAGGTCCTGGGTACATTCTGTGGGCAGCTGGATGGATTTGGTAAATTAGCCCCAGCTGGGAGCTGATGTAGTGACAGCATAAAGTTTATGAACAAAAACCACCTCCAGGGAATTCAGCCAGACTCCTCTGATGACTTCTGCAAACCCCATTAGTTCATTTCATTTCATTTCATTAACATCCTTGTTCTTTGTTGAGCTACTTGGGGGGGGGTAACTCAAAATAGACTTGCAATGAAAATCCCATTCCCATGAAATTTCATTAGCAAATGCCACCATGTGTGATTTCTCTGCCTACTGCCCCCCTCCATTCTGTCTCCCAAGCTAGGGCAAAGTACAGCAATAGCCTCAGGAATGAGGGTCTCTTAAACCCCTGGATACCTCTCTGCACTTGCAGCTATTTTTCCCTCATTGAATGCTGGGGCTTATCTGGCAGACTGGCTATGTAACTCCCTGTGCCAGACCCCTGCCTCTTGCATCAGTGTAATTCTGACCCCTGTCTCCGTTGCATCAGTGTAATTCTGGAGTTAATCCACAGACAGGATCCTGGTTACCCTGCTGTAACTAGGAACAGAATCTGCCCAGCTCCCCAATTCTGATATTTTGTGTTATAAGACATGTCATCGTAGCAGCTCTTACACCAGCCTGCTGCGCTTGTACCTGGGTGTGGGTGACAAGTTCCTTGCAGGGTGAGCAGAAGACAGAGTTGAGCCAAGTTCTGGTGTACATACTGTTGTATCCAGTGGTGTTTCTGACCAGTTCCCTGAAAACACCAGGCATTATTTGAGCTTGGTCCAAATGCTCCACTGACTGAAGCCAGATAGGTCCCAAGGAATTTAGCAGCATGGCTACGTGTCAATAAAACAGCTGACCTGGGCCTGTCACAGCTGACTCAGGCTCACCAAGCTCTTTAACTGCAGTGTAGGTCTTGGGAGTCTGGCTGGGAGACCCCAGTAGTGGGGAGGGCCTCAGAGCTCCAGCCCATCACTGAATATCTACTCTGCTGTACCTAGCCCTACAAATTAGCTGTCCCTGGCTGGTTATGAGATGTGGTGCCATAGATTTTTTTTAAATCACAGTGTAGATGTGTCCTAGAAAAGCTTGTAGGGGCAGCCACCTGTGAGGGAGCTGTGTGGTGTATCCCCTCCACAGGGGATTTAGCATCCCAGTAATGCCCCTTTCAAGACAGCAGCAAAAGTGGTATGAATGCTCCAGCACCCCCTACTCCCTAGTCACACCTCTGCTCAGCATAGAATCTCCCTCCTGATGTCAATGCTCCTCCATGGCAGGACGCTGATCTCTGGCCCTAGCATAAATCAGAGTGACCCCTTGGCAGTGCTTGCCGAAGCTGAGCAGCAGCAGAACCAAGACCAGGAACTGGCTACTTAGGGCTGATTGTGCCAGGCTGGGGAAAGATGCTGGTATAACAACTTCGGAGATCTCCTGCTTCTTCACCTGGCAGCAGGGCCAGGGCCAGCACCAGCACCTGCGTCCCACCCTGCCACTGGGCCTCAGCCTAGCTGTGAGGCTGAGCAGGGAGTTCAGGGACTGTGGTTGCACTGCCCACTGACACCACCCACCCACCGTGCTTGGACTGCCAACGACTGTCTCTTAGTGCCCCTTGTGCTAGCAGCTTTGTGATGATGCTTGATCAGCTGGAACTGGCTTGTACCCTGCATGTTCCTTTCCCATAGGTCACTCAAAAGCCATCAGCTGGCACTGACTTTTGGTTGCTGTGGAGGGGGATGAGATTTGTGCTAGAGATGAAGGCTCTGAGGGAGGAAAGATGAGCTTAGGAACTAAGGCTTACAAGGCTTGGGTTCAAATCCCAGTTCAGCTCCAGAATCCCTTGTATGGGTCAAGTTGGTAAAATCTGATGCTTACACACAGGTGATGGACTTCCTGTACATCCTTCCTTCTCAGACCCTGGAGGCTACCATGCCACCTGGACCCAGTAATCCATCTAGGCCAGTAGCCTGTCTCTGATAGTGGTTGGTACCAGCTGCTTCAGGGGATGGGTCTGTGTCTGTGTTAGCTGTTTTACATTTCAGAGTAGGCCCAGGGCAGAACTTGTTTACTAGGCTATATAAGTGAAACTCTCTCCCCAGAATGATTGAAGCTTAGAATCCAGCTGCTGTCTGTTCAGCCAGGGCAGCTTCTCTGTCTCTCAACTCTGCTGCTGTTGCCTCTGGAAAATTCTGATTAGCTGGTAAATAAAACCAATCAAACTGATGTCCTGCTTTCAAATCCCTAAGCAAGATGGCAATGTTCATTTCCCTGGAAATCTGAAAAAGGCTCTGGAATTAAAATTGTAATGCAATGGAAAAAAATAATTTTGCTCAATGTTTTGCCCAGAAAATACATTTGGCCCTATTCTTACTCCAGTAGTGCTTCTGTAGCCTCACAGACAGAGACCAAATAAATATCCACTGTGACAGAAACTGGAACTGTAGGACTCAAAATGTGATAGGGGACACCTAAGAAGATATCCAGTGTAACAGAAACTGGAACTCCAGCAAAATGTGTTAAGTCTCAGTTTGTGAGGCTACACCTCCACCAAAGTCCCAGCCTGATGGGCTAGATGTGGCACAAACACACAGCAAGAGTCAGTCCCTCCCCTGCAAAGATGAAACAGCAAGAAGGGCATCTACCAAGTTTGTAGCAGACCCATGATTGGGACACAGCTTTTCTAGAGGCTAGGTCACTGCCCTGCTCATTAGGCCACACTGTTTCTCCTTTGTGCATGTTAATTTAGAAGCACTAAAGGATGAGAACTCAGCCTATGTACTCTCTGGCTATTGCTGAGGGGTTCCTGACTGAAAAGGAATGACCCCAAGAAAGGTGACTTTCCAGCTCTGAAGAAAGGGTGCTGGGTGTGAAGTAGCTGTTGTTATAAACATGCAAGAGCCAAAGCGATCCCTGTACGACTTGGTGTGCAAACCAAATGTTCTGTCAGCAATGTGTTTTCAATTTGTGGTGTAACTGAAGAGCCAGTGGCTCCTTGAGACTCCGGAGAGGCAGTAGTCAACTCTGGCCGCTGATGAATTGTAACCAAAGATGGCCTGAAAGGAGCCTGGATTCTTTCTCTGCACTTACAGAGCCCCAGGAGACTGTGACCGGGATGCAGCCTGTGGTTTACACCATCAGATTAAGCAGTGAAAACATTTCCCTGGCAAAATACACAAACAGCTACCTTCAGGCCCCAGCAAAGCAGCAGGGGTGAGGGTTTTAAGTTTCACTTGGAAGCACTAAGTAGGAGAGTGGTGACTAGGAGCTGGCTGTTTCCCAGCAGGATGGGAATGAGGGGGTTTATATAAGGGCAAGAAGAGAAAATGGGAGATCTCAGGCTTCTAAGAAGCCAGAGAAAAATGGTGTATTTGGTACCCAGAATGAGCTGGAAAGGGGACATTTCCCAGGCCATCAGAGGTCAGCTTCATCCTCAAGGGAAACAAGGAGGTGACAGTAGACGCTGGCAGGACTGAGGAGGCCAAACACGCCTTATGGAAACACTTTGCTAGTGATGTTCTGTGGTTTCTGAGCAATAATAAACTCTGTGCTTCCCTGTTTTTGTACAACCCCAGGGACACAAGCTCTCTGAACTCTGTTCATCCGCTGCCGTCATTCAGGAGCAAAACTGTACCGAAGGGATGGGGCGGGGTGTGTGTGTGTGTGTGACAACAGCAGGTTTCACTAACTGGATCAAGAAGAGATTTTTCCAATAAGCACTGATTTTTTTTTTTAAACCACCATTCTTCCTGCAGCAGAACAAAGATGCAGAGTTGCTACAAGCCACTCTTTATCCAGGCACAGAACCTGCTTGTGTGGGCAGTTCCCAGGGGGAATGGGGCTCCAAAGCTGCTCACACGCCCTTCCTCTCCTTGGCGCAAAACCCTAAAGGAAGCTTAGTGTTTCACGCAGTTCCTGCACTGGAAAGTTAGAGCTGGGCAGCCTGTCACCACACTAGGCTCACGTTACCTTTGCTAATCGTGGGTGCAGCCACTTACCTCTTCTTGCTTAGCTTACACAGTGAAACAGAGAAAATACTCCAGGAGACTGAATCATTCCAGAAGAGCTAAGGAGCTGGTACAGCCGCTAAAAGAAGGATGGGACTGGAGTTGTCAAGTTCTGAGCCAGACTTCTTGCATTCTGCATCTCAGCTGACCTGTGTTGTTCCCCAGTATGCCATTAATCTATTGCAGGAGTCTCAAACATGTGGCCTGTGGGCTGCAGGCAGCCCCTAAAGCTAGGGACACTATTGTTACCGATATTTGCAAAATTGTTCTATGAGAAGGTTTCACTGGTGTGGCCTTTGGGCTAACATACTAGTCCTCATGTGGTCCTTGCTGTGATTTGAGTTTGAGACCCCAATCTATTAAATGATCAGGGGACTCACTCCATTTCTGCATCCTCTCCCCATTTATCTATTATAGAATAGAATCATAGGGTTGGAAGGGACCTCTGGAGATCATTGAGTCCAACTCTCTGGGACTTGAGCCCAGGATCTTCTGCATATTAAGCAGAGGTGCTAGTTACTACACTACTAAAGTGCATGCAAACACTTTGTGTCAGGGACTCTCTCTGTTCAGCACCTTGCACAATAGGGCCATGAGCTCAGAGAGGATTTCTAGGCCTTCCTTGAACAATGATAAGCCACTTCCTCAGAGACTGCGGGTGTTTAGGGCTGGAGTTCTGTGTTTGGTCCATCCTTACTATAGGCCAGAGGTCAGCAACCCAAAAACACACACATGCCAAAACTGGCATGTGTGCCTATTAACAGCTGCACGCAAGGCTCCTACCCTGTGGCACCACGGAGGCTTCCCTCACTGAACCCATCCATGTGTGCCATGGTTCCTGTCTCCTGTTGGCTCCACTCCTCAGCTGGGGGACGGGGCCAGCAGGGATCTGCTGCTCAGTGTGCCTCCTGGCCCTGTCCCCCAGTACCTGCTGAAGGTTAGAGGGGGCCTGGCATGGGGCCAGCAAAGCTTGCCGACCCCTGCTATAGGCACATTCCATGCTAGTTCTAAGCTCTGGCTACCCAGCTGGAAGAGATGCTGCCCGCCCACTTCCTGCTTTGAGGAAAGCAAATATTCTCCTCATCTTACTGATGGGGAAACTAAGGCAGGGAGTGGGTTAGTGGCTTGTCCAAGCTTACATTAGTAGTCAAAGCTGAGCAAAGAATCCAGAACTCCTTATTCCTTTAAGACTATTAAAGGATCATGGGGACAACAAAATGTTCCATGGTAGCCAATAGCAGCAATGCTAGGGACTCAAAAAGAGCCTTTCAAAGATGTGTGAGCCCTTTACAGAGGTGGGTGGACAGATACCAGGGCTGGTCCACCCATAGAGGAAACCTAGGCAGTTCCCTAGGGCAGTGGTTCCCAACCTTTTCTCTGCCATGTCACACCCTGATACCTTCAAATTTTTCGAGGCACACCACCATTAAAAAACTCATGAATATTCCAATTAACTTAAATTACTTATGAATATTCATGAACCATGGCACAGTGTTTTGGAAATGCTGTTATGGGGAGTAGTAGGGGTAGCAGAGCAAGGGTGGCAAAACAGGGGAGGTCAGAAGTCACATACAGTGGCAGGAGTGAGTGTGGGGAGCACAGCAGGGCAGGGGCGGCAGAAGAGGACAAGGGCAGCCATGTGGGGAACAGCACAAGGGTGGCAAGAGAGGAGAGAGGAAGGGAGAACAGGAGTGGCTTTGTGAAGGGGGGCAGGGGGAACCTGGGGAGCGGGAAGGTAGGGGAGGGGAGTATGGCGCAGCACCCACTTCCCCCTTCTCCACAGTAGCTTCCTGCCACCCAGAGCTAATCCTCACCCCACTGCTGCTCCCTCCCACCCCAGTGGGTCCCATCCTCCCCTTCCCCAGCCCCCTTCCACCTGTGAAGGACCCTCCCATCACTGCAGGGGCCAGAACTAGGCCTCCAGCCCCAGCTACACCCCCCCCCCACACAGCCACCCCAACCCCCAGCTACACACCCCCAACCAAACAGACACCACGCAACCCCAGCTACACACCCTCTGCTACACATCCACTCTCACCCGCCTCTGCTACACACACACCTGCCCCACACAACCCCCAGCAGCTCTCCCCCCCAAAGCCCTTACCTGGGCAGTTTGCAGGCTGCCTGACACAAGTCGCTCTGCCCTGCAGGGGGAGATTCACACACTCCTGGCCTCCTGCAGCAATCTGCTGGCTGGGCTTAAGGTGGACTGGGGTTTAAGGTGGAGCCACCAAAATGCTACTTTCCAACTGCTTGTGCTATTTTTAGGGGGAGCCCTGGAACTCCACGCTCTGGTGACTTCCTCTATTTTTAGGGGGGCTGGAACGCTGCCTACCTAAAAATAGGGGTCCCCGGAACTGTGTTCTGGTTCCTTCCCCCTTACTTTAACCCCTGCCTTTTCCCAGCCCTGCACAGCCCATGTGGCTCGGCCAAGCAGGGAGGGAACTTTAACTCCAGCTCTCAGGGATGCTCGCGTCACGCTTTGGGTGTTGCCGCGGCACACCAGTGTGCCCTGGCACACTGGTTGGGAACCATTGGCCTAGGGTGCTAAAACTTAGGGGGGCGCCAAGGGGCTCCCCTCCCGCAGCACGGATCCCTGCCTGCAGCTGCATCCCTAAGGCAGCTGCACCAGTCCCTGCCTGCAGCTGGGTCCTGGCAGCAGCGGCAGTGCTCTGCACTGACCGATGGATCCAGATCCCTGGCCTGGGGCAGATCCTGGCAGCAGCGTGCTGCCTGCCCACAGCCAGGTCCTGGCAGCGGCGGTGACACTCCCCGCCCATGGCTTGACTTAGATCCCCGCCTGGGGCCAGATCCCAGCAGTGGCAGCACCTCTCCCCACCCGTGGCTGGATCTGGATCCGGATCCCTGGCTGAGGCTGGTACCTGCAGGTGTTGCAGAGGGGCGCCCACAGCATGGTGGGGAAGCCAAAATCCCCCATCACCTAGGGCACCCAGAAACCTTGTGCTGGCCCTGCCAGGTGTAGCCCTGCATGAATACAAATACGTGGATCTGTATCCGAACTGCCTCCACAAGAAATGGTCCGTGGATATCCGTGTTGTACCCATGGATGCGGATATAATGCAGATATCCATGGATATCTGTATATTTCCAGGGCTCTAGCTCTGTGCAGATAAAAATATGTGGATCTGTATCCGGTCTGCATTCACAAGAAATGGTCTGCGGATATCCATGTTGTATCTACAGATGCAGATATAATGCAGATATCCACGGATTTGCAGGGCTCTGCTGCCAGGCACCATTATCCTCACTTTTCTGATGGGGAAAAGGAGGCCCAGAGAGAGTCCTCATCACTTATGAGTACAGGAGCCTCCAAAATGCATCAGGTGCTGTGCAGAGCCATAGGAAGGCCTGACCTGGGCTCAGAAACACTTTCATTCTAACCAGCCAACCACATCAGTCGCAGAGGTGGTGGTTGGCCTGTTTCCCTAGGACTTGGGAGACCTGATTTTAAGTCTCTTCTCCAGCATAGCTTTACTATGTGACCTTGGACAAGTCACTTTGCTCCCTTTCCCTTCCGTACAATGGGACCAATAACACTGGCCTATCTCACAGGGGTGCTGCAAGGATAAATACGTTAAAGGCGGTGAGATGCCTATGCAGTTGGTAATGGAGCCAGATCAGTGTGTGAGCTACAGCAGAACCCAAATCTGCTGGCTCCCTGAGCTGTCTCAGTATTGGTACTGAACACTAGGGGTGACTGTGGCCCTGCAGGCTGCCTCTGTGGGTGGGGAGGGCCTCCAAATGTTCTCAGAGCAGCTGATGAGAACATAATGGCAAAGCACATCAAATGTTTTCTGCAACTGTGCTTAGGTGAATGTTGTGCTACTGCTTTAAGGATAGGTCACATGCCTTGAGCTGCTTATGGCTGCAAAGAGAAGGGTCTACTCTCATGTAAGCACGTCTACATCCAGCAAGATGTAGCATGACCATTCCCTACCAGCCAAGTGGGCTCCGTTCAGATGAGTAACCACTTCAGTGGTTTCACAGCCCCAGGACGCTAGACGCATAATTCTTGCTGGGGTTTTGTTTGACAGCATCTATTGCTGCAGAAAATTATGGGAAAGGGTCTACGCAGTGGTGCAGCATCATCTAACTCCATAGGCAATGGATCCTTTTATTGCTAATTCTTTCCAGTCACCTCCAGCTAGACTCCCAGCTCTCTCCCAGGTGAAACCAAGATTTCTTTAGGAGAGCTCCAAAATCCTCCTTTCCCCTTCACTGAGCAGCTGTTTCTGAGCCTGGACACTTCTGGGGAGGACCAGCCATTTGTTGCTTCACAGCCCATCAGTGCTGCTTCAGATCACAAAATTAGAGTAGAGCAAAGGGGAGGAAGGAAGGCTGTTTTTCTAGGTGAATGTCTGACTGGCACAGGGTGGGGAACTGGTCCACTAAGGGGAGTCAGGACCCAATGGCTCATCAAGCTTCTGTGAAGAGAATGAGCCCAGCCTGGTCTGACTTTAAGCAAGTAGCTGACAGCCAGCCACTTAGACAGTTAATTGACTAATGAGCATCTGGCCTGATAAAAAGCTACTCCCAGAGCTCAGCTGGAGGAAGATGCTCTTTGAGAGAAGATCCTTAAGACTCAAGGCCTATTAATTGCTCCAAGCTGACATGATTACTGGGTCTGCAGCCTGCTTTGCCCTTAGAGTTCAGATCCCACAAGATACACGGCCCAGGGGTATGAAAAATGCACCTGCCCCTGGAGTACTGTAGTTATGCCGATCTAAACCCTGGTGCACATGCATCTCCATTGACAGAAGTATTTTTCTGTGTCTGTAGTTGCTGCTGCTTGAGATGGTGGATTAACTACAGCAATGCACAAACCCTTCCATCAGCACAGGAAGCATCTGCGTGGTGGCTTTGCGGCAGCTGAGCCACTGTACCATCCATTCGTAATATAGAAATGGCAAGAGTAAATCATTGCATGACTAGGACAGGGCAGCAGGCCTGCAAGGCCTCACTCTCCCACAAGGGAACATGCCAAGTGACTTTGGTTTGCTTACACTCCCTGCCAGATTCCTCAGCCTGCCATCTGACCTTAGTGTTGGGTAAGGTTACCAGATGTCAGGCAAAAGGAGGCCATGTCCTCCTTTTTACCTTCATGTCCTCTGCCTGGCAGGCATTTTAAAAATACATGATTTTGTCTGGCTTTTTACTTTCAGGGGTTAAAGTATGCTAGAATGCCACAGAACATCCTATTTTTAGGGGGAAGCATTCCAGGGCCCCTTAAAAACAGAATATCACATTAACACTACATTTTCCCCATGCATCCTACAATGTCCTCCTTTTCGTACTTCCCTGTCCTCCTTTCCATGCTGTGGTATCTGGCAACCTTAGTGTTGGGGGCCATGGAACAGACAGATCCAAATCTTCCCCTCGTGCCTGCTTCCAGCTGCTATTTGGTGCTGCCTTGTGGCTTCCCAGGCTGTGTTAAAGGGCCTTATCAATCAGCAAGCACTGCCTTTGCTGTAGCCAGAGGGACTGGCAGGCAGGAAGAGTGGCTGGGGGTGGCAGGCACGGAGCAGGGAAACTTTCCTGTGCAGCCTGAAGGTGATCCTAGGCTGTCTGACAGATCTGGGATTTGGATGGCCACGTTTCCCAACAGCTACCCAGCAGGCAGCAAGTTCAAGTCCTGGCTTATAGGTGCTGCTTTGATAGGAACCTAACAGATGCCTGACACTCTCTGCTGGCAGGGAAGTGAGTGCAGGAGCTGGGCAGGGGGGCAGCTCAGGGAACTGGTAATGCAGTGAGGAATTTTCCCCTGGGTCATGACTTCAAGTCCAGTCAAGACTGAGCTGTCGCCCCTCCCACAGACTGATCGCTCAGGAGACATGAACTCCCACAGCCACCGCTTTGGCGTCTCAACACAGAAGCCAAGGCTGACTGGGCTACAGAGATGGGAATTCCCTGGTCTTTCCAAAGATGCTGCTGCTCACTGGGGCAGGGTGGGGGCGTGTCGGCATGGCAGTGTGGAAGCTTTGTTCAGCTGCTTGCTATGCTGTATCATTGTGTCTCATGCATAAGCTTTGGTTTGATCTCCCCAAGCTGCCAGTCTCACGCCTTTCCAGCATGCTAACGGCCTCAGTAACAAACAGTAAACGCCTTGGAAAGGCAGGGGAAATTGATTCCGGGAAAATGGAGTTTTCTACCACTGTCATGGAGTGGAAATGAATGTAAATGTGGCATGTTATTGAGTCAGAGGGGATGCCCAGACCCAATAAAACCTTTCTTTGTAAGTGATGGATGAACCCCTGATGGATTAGCATCTATAAAGAGGACCATGCCTAGATTTATAAGAGGTAAAACCTGAAACACTTCACAGTAAATCATGGGCCTGCAACCCATTCAAGGAAGATCCCTGAATCTCAGCACTTTCCACAGTTCACCATCCCCTTGGGAGCGATTTAAACTAAGGGTGAGATTTTCAAGAGTCTAAGTGATTTAAGGCTTGGTCTACATTTAAAAATAAGATTGATCTGGCTACATCACCCAGGGCTGGTAAAGATACTCCCCCATGAGCACCCTAGTTAGGTTGGCCTAGCCCCCTGTGTATACGTGGCTAAGTTAACTGAAGCATTCTTCTATTGACCTAGTTATCACCTCTCAGAGACGGGGATAATGTATAGTGATGGGAGAACCCTTCCCATCCACATAGGAAGCCAATATGCTCCAGAGGCACAGCTGTATCTGGGCCTCTATAGCAGAAAGTAGGACAGGCTTTAGGGCCAGCCTACACTAGAAGTACTTTATTGGTGCATCTGCACTGATGTCTGGTGAAGCTGCTCTATGCCAATGGGAGAAGCTCCCTGTCCACACCAGCACTTGGGTCAGTGTAATTTTACACTGCACAGGAGAGTGAATTATTCTTACCCCTGAGCACTGTAAATTACATCAAACTAAGTGTTTGTGTAGACCTGGCCTGAGTCTTCTTTCAGAAGTGAATTTGGGCCCAGAACTTCAAAGGCAATGGGGATAAGGTGACTAACTACCTCTGAGGATCTGGGTGTTGGGCAGTTAGGAACCTAAATATTATTGTGTTGGGATTAGGCCTTCTGAGGGCCAGTTTTCCAAAGATTCAGAGGGGGATTTTCAAAAGCCACTAGGTTCCTAACTTCAATGAGGGGTGTCTGCAAATCGCACAAGGCACATCTTTCAGTATCTCTTGTATATTTAAAAAGCCAGCTCTAAGTGCCCAGCTTAGTTATGAAAATGTCAGCCTAGATCAGGGATGGCAGCTGGATAGCCCAGTAGATCATTTTATGTAGCTGGCCACCAACCAGAGGAGGAGGAGGCTGCCCGCCAGTGCAGAGAAGTGAACTGCAGGAGGCTAAGAGGGCTTGCTCCAGAATGGTCCTGGTGGACAGGATGACAGTTATCTGGGAGTTATTGAATGGGGACAGCGAGTCCTAGTCAGGGCTGGATTTTGGTGTTCGTAGGCCCTAGGCACTTTCACTCTGAAATGCGCAAAAAGAGGGGTAAACACCAATTGAATTACATCAATTGACATGATGCACTTTAAACTATTCTAATGCTAAACCACATGATTTTCCTTATTTTTTCTGCTTTTTTAACTTTCTCCCTCCTTCGTAGGTCCTAAAAATTTCGTAGGCCCTAGGCACTGCACAGTGCCTAATGGGAAATCCGGCACTGGTCCTGGTGGCAGGAGCCACAGTCTCATCCACCTTCTGGGAGATCATGGGCAGGCAGGCAGATGTGATGTGGCCCAGCAAGGTGGTGTCATTGCAAGATACGCTGTTTCTGTTATGTGTTCTCACAGCATCAAAAGCCATGGCCAGGGCAAGCTGCCCCAGGACAGTAAAGGCTGCTTCATCCTCAACTGCTCCAGCCTATTAAAGAGGTCTGTGAATTTTGTGGCCCTCTCTCCTGTCTTAAAGTTGCCCATCCCTGGCTGATTATTCACCATAGACATCTTTATTCAAATGTCTAATTAATGTCCTGAGGCTCTGTTATGCATCTCTGGGAACATAAAACTAACACAGCTACCCCTCTGGAACTTGCAAGCATATGGAGGCCTTCATTTGGGTGGCTATCACATTTAATGGTCCCCAGAGAGGTGTGAAGGAGGTTTTGCTTATCTCAGCATCAGGCCCAGTGGGTTTTTTTTTTTGGATAAAATCCTCAATCAAAAGAAGCACTGAATGTGGGCGTAAAAGCTAAGATCTTGTCTCTAGCTAATGCCACTAGCTGAGATCAAGCCTCTACCTCCCAGGGTTTATTTTCCTTGACTAGGTAGATGGAGGTAAAAATACAGTTCCTGGTCTGCACTATACTTTCTCACGGTAAAGGAAAGACACCTTTTCTGCAGGGAACATGTGGCTTTAAAGAGATTTGTTGCCCCTATAGACAAAAACTACATTCCTAAAGCCATTTCCTATGGTGGCAGCTGTGCCCCTCCTTTTGTACTGATCGGTGTGCTGTAAGAGCCAGGCTGAGCTTGATTTCTCTGAGGCTTGCAGAAGTGGGAATGAATGTGACACCTATCTGAGTGCCAGTCTGCTGCAGATAAAAAAACTTAGTGCTGCTGGGGGTTGGCAATCAGAGACAATAATAAACCAGCTGACCTGCCATGACATTAAAATGTCTAGCAAAGCACATCTGGTCCTTACAAGATAGCAATTTCACAGGGCTACGTGTGTGTGATATGGAAAGTTCACTATTTTACAGTGCTAGAGGTGACAAGTAGTTGGCTGTAACAGTTGGGACCAAAGTCACCCTTACTCCTCAATTCTACTATATTTTCATGTACAAAATACAAAAGGAATAACTTCTCTGACTAAACAAAAAGGAATCCAGTGGCACTTTTAAAAACTAACAAATTCATCACATGAGCTTTTGTGGGAGAAAATCCCACTTTGTCAGACGCTTTGAAGCTTCAATTTGTGGATTTTCTCTCACGAAAGCTCATGCAATAAATAAATTTTTTAGTCTTTAAAAGAGCAACAGGACTCTTTGTTTGTTTTGCTGAACTAGACTAACACGGCTGCCCCTTTGGAACATCTACTGAGTCTGTGGACAGTAAATTCTAATAGTTCCAATAACTGGAAAATGTGTTTTTTTTCCTCCATATTTTTTCTTTGTCTCATTGTTCTGAACAAATTACATCTTCTTCTCATTAAAGACCATGAGCCACAGGTTCTAAGTCATCTGCTGCCAAGGACCAGGTTAAGGAAGCTCTTACACTCTGATGAACTGGGGCGGGCAGTTGCCCCATAAATTGAAATAGGTTAAATACCCAGGTGCTTTGATGAGTTAACATGTATTTGCAGAAATATTTATGCTGGTACATGGAGAAAACTGCCCTGGATAAACTCATTATGTGGGATAGTTTTCACCTGGTGCCACTGACAACAGAAGGAGTTTGACTGCAGATGTCAGTGGATCAGGATCCACAGCTGAGAGGTCACTGGCGATCCAGAGGCTGAACCTGAGAAGTTGTGTGTGCTGCAGGCTGCACCCTTGCACTCCATGACCATATTTGGTCAGCCCAGTCAGCCTGCGTCAAGACACCAACCAGGCTCCGACCCTGCCTGCAGTGGATTCTGCACACAGTGGCGGAAGAGCCCAGTAGAAGATTTCCAAACAGCTCTGGGCCATTCACAAGGGACATGGCAAAGTCTGTGGCTGTCATATCATGTGAATCCTGTCCTGGAGGCTGTGTGAACCCACCGTGCCCCCTGCACTGCCTGTAGATTGCAAGGGGTGGCATGAGACACAATCTCCACTCGCCCCTAGGGAAAGAACATGCCACGTCCAAAGTAAGACCAGTCTCTCTTGGCTCAGACTCCATGAGCCCTGGATTGGGAATCAAGCCCTAATCTTAGAAGCCAACCAGGTCAGCCCCTCTTCTTGCTTTTAATCACCATTTTCTTTTCATAGCTGAAGATTACCAGATCCTTATCTGATACCACCTGCCCCCTTGAGCAGCACAGCCAGGCTAGCGTGTATCCTGCATAGATCTAACAGAACTGATATTTGCATTCAATGCCATCTGGCGACTGTTACAGAGCTCCTGGTTTACTGCAGGTGGCTGCGCATAAGGTACATAAATCTGGTACATTTCTCTCTTCCAAAGGACCAGCTGCCATGGAAGAATTACTGAGCTTTGCAGCTAAGACAGACTAGTGACAATGAGACATCTTTTAGCTTCCTTGAGCACCTAGCGATTCCAGACCCCTGATATTCCCAATTCCCCCAGACAGAACCAGCAGTGATCATGCTTGTATGCCCAGACCATCATGTGAGCTGTACTCTTAGTGTTTATGGCCACAAATTGTGAGATGAAGTGAAGAACAGGACTTTTGTGGACTGATTCTTGGCTCCCTTTCACAGCACTACAACTAGCTAGCCCATTGGAAGGTGGAGAGGGACTCTGGACAAACTTATTGCTGATTCTGCCATGATTCTAGGGCGACTATCTATGTTTCACATATGGGGAGACTGAGGCATGGTGCCATCAAATGATTTCCCCAAGGTTCCAGATGAGCATGTTAGAGCCAGAGAGTTCTTGGCTTCCACATCAGCACCAAGCTTCCTAGATCCTTACTCTTTCATCACTCTTCCCCACAAGCCAGTCTCTGGATTGATGACTAGTCTCCAAAGAGTCTTTTAGGCCCTGAGGTTCACTAAAAGCACAGCTCAGAGGGTGTGCACTGATACTATGTCAACAAAAGGGATAGCTTGGCACTTTCCAACATTTGAGAGCAAGGGAAGGCCCATTTTTTTAATTCTTGACGCTGATACTCTGTTGGTGTTTAATGACATATGTATCTGTGCTAGTCAGTGTCTCTTATCACATCACAGCATCATTGCATTCCCAGCTCAGACAAAACAATCACTCATCTTCACATCCTAATGCTTCTGGCCTTGTCTCAATTGCACACGCAAAGCTACCCTGGGATGAAAAATGTGTTGTCAGGTGCACTTACGTGTAATGTGCTAGGTTCATGTTAGAAGGTGAATGTTTAATTGTTAGCATTCCTATCAGAATACTGGAAAATTCCTCTGGCACTGATCTACCCACCTTCATCCAACTCCAGAGAAGCAAGGACATTTTTAATGAGCTATGTAAAATACAAGTGATTAGGGAGCAAGGATGGCCTTGCAGCTAACAAAGAAAGTAGGACAGGGCTTGGGAAAGTTGGGGTATATTGCCTGCTCTGAGCAAGCAAACCCAGGTACAAAAGACATATAAGAAAGTGCCTCTGTGTTTGTGTGCGGATGGTGGTTAAGGGAGCACAGTCTAAATCATGTGTAAGAACATGTGGTAGGCGTGCACAAGACATAACCTCTGTTCCCTGAGACTCTGCTACTGAAGTCAATGGGCACGTGGGATGTTTGTGATCAAGTCCTACATATTCAAAGCAATAGATCAACAGAGCGGCTGCCACAGTCCTTTTAAAAATGACCACTAGTTCTGATTACTCAACCTCAGGCCCCTGGGACCTGATTTTAAGAATCATCGAAGGCTTCCCATTGCAGTAACTGTGATCCGTGGGGGTCAGCGCCTTTGAAAATCAGGCTTTAGAGGTGTCAGTTTGGACACCCAGAATTAAGATGGCCAGAAGAGGCCACTTTGGCCAGTGTAGAACTCGACTTCTCTGTCCCTTACTTCATTAGCTGTAAAACGGTTGCAAGCCTCACAATCCAGGTAAACATTAATTCATTGATCACAGAAATATAGCGCTGGAAGAGAATTTCGGAAGGTCTATCTAGATCCTGCCACACTAAGGCAGGAGTAAGGACATCTAGATTATCCCTGACAGGTGTTTAATCTATTTTTTAAAACCAACAGCTGCACCCATCAGCTACAGAGCAAGGGCATTTTTTAAACAGATTAGTAAAGTCCTCTGAGATCCTCAGGTGGAAGGTGCGACAGAAATACAGCATCTTAGAGAAACCCGATTTTCCTTTGCCATAGGTGTCAGTTACATTGATGCCCACTTTAAAACCCCATTACACTCACAGAGTGATGTTAAGGGGCTTTGGTGTAAAAGAAAACAAGCCTGTGACATTTTCTTCATGGGCAAACCAATGTTCTGCCTGGGCTAATGAACTCCCCCAATGATTTTGCAAGGCTGATCCCAGAGAGTTGGCAAAATGCCATGAGATCCTTTGGGATTACAGGGCTGCATCAATGCAAATTATTGTTATTAATAGAAATATTTAAGCCTGCTGTTTCAACACTGCCCTGCTGAGACAGCAACGACTTGGTAACGTGTCTATGTCATCCCTGGCTTTCACTGAGGATAATAAAGGCCAGGGTTGGATTACCTAGATACAGCTGTGATTGAAATAAATCTCAATCAAACATTCTTTCCGGAACCTCTCGCTTCTTATGTATGTAGCTTGGGAGGCCCCAAGATGTTTGGCTTTTTTATGTATGTTGCTTTTCCTAGGACTGTTTTTTTAAAGGATCTGTTTTTGGTTAAAGTTGGGCTTGATCCTGCAAAGCATGGAGGTGCTCCTAAAAGGGGCTGAACCCCCACAACTCCTACTGAAGTTGGTGGAGGATGCTCAGGATTGGGCCCTAAATTTTCAAATCATGGAAGTCCAGAGTGGGGCAGCCATTATGAGCCCTCACCCACTGGGCTTGCAAATATGTGGGCACCCCCATTGGGCACAAGCCCAGACAGAGTTTGCAGCTGTTCCACTTGTGCCTCCTTTGAATTTCTGGCCCTCAGTAGAAATGCAAAGATTTTACTTGCTTTTACGGAGTTTGCATTTCAGTGGCATCTGATGGTGCAGGCACATATCAGGTCTGCTGCGGCAGCTGAAATAAACAGAAGTCCAGCTTGCTAAGGAAGGCAAGATCAAATCCAGAACTCTGCAGAGTCCTAGGAGGGCAGGTAGCTATCCCCATCGAATAATGTAACTCTTACACACTCCTCACACATATGTGCCTTCATCTCAGACCTCCATCCTTCCAGTGTCCCAGGCAGTTTACTCTGTCCAGATCTTTCAGATAAAACCTTTAAAAACCAAGGTCCTTTTTCCTCCGCATGGACTTTGAAGATCCCAAGGCAGTTTTCATACAAGCAGAGGAGTTGCCTCAGCTTTTGTAGTCAAAATTGCCCCTTTCCCTCACTATAGGATGTAGTATCGTGTAACAGCTGTTTGCCACCCTTCACCCTGGGCACAGCTGCCTTTAGTGGCAAACAGAGGCCAGATTACCATCTGTCACACCACAGGAAACCCTTTGAAGTCAGTGCATAGGGGTTAGACAGTCCATTCCAACCCAAAGGTTCTACGAGTTACTCTGGATCAACACCAGTGCAGCTGAGATCAGAATCTAGTCCACTGCATTCTCAAATTCATTTTGCTGGGATGCCCTTTCTGCAAATATTTCAGACTGTGATGACCCCCACCCCCAAAAGTGAAAACCTCTTCCATGCCATGCCACCTTTACCAGCATGTGAGAGCTGACAGCTCATGACTTCTCCCATGACAGTCTCATGGCCCTCAGTCTGAAAACCCCTGCTTTAGAAGGAAAGGAGCTGTGCAAATGTAAAAACAATGAGTGTCCTATGGCACCTTAAAGACTAACAAATTTCTTCAGGCATAAGCTACAGTATGAATAAGGGATGGACCTATTAACATACTCCTATACCGAAAACCAACAAACCGCAGTACATACATACCTACATACCTCCAGCTTCCACCTTGGACACATTACATGATCCATCATCTACAGCCATGTCTTAAGATACAACTGGATCTGCTCTAATCCCTCAGACAAACACATATAGGATCTCTATCAAGCATTCCTAAAACTACATTACCCACTTGGGAAGTGAAAAAACAGATCAACTGAGCCAGATGGGTATCCAGAAGTCACCTACTACAGGACAGACTAAACAGAGAAAACAGCAGAACACCACTGGCTATCACCTACAGCCCCCAGCTAATATCTCTCCAACACATTATCAAGGATCCATAACCTATCCTAGAAGATGATCCCACATCCTCTCAAACCTTGGGAAGCAGGCCTATCCTTGCTTACAGACTGCCCCACAACCTGAAGCAAATACTCATCAACAACCGAACACCATACAACAAGAACGCTAGCCCAGGAACCCATCTCCAATAAACACCATTACCAGCTCCGCCCACATGTCAACTCCAGTGATACCATCATAGGTCTCAACCACATCAGCCACACCATCAAGAGTTCATTCACCTGCACATCTACTAAAGTGATATATGCCATCACGTGCCAGCAATGCCCCTCTGCCATGTACATTGACCAAACTAGACTGTCCTCATGCAAAGAATAAATGGACACAAATCAGACATCAAAAATGGCAACATCCATAAACCAGTAGAAAAGAACTTCAATCTCTCTGGACACTCAGTAGCAGACTTGAAGGTTGCCATACTTCAACAAAAAAAAAAAACTTCAAAAACAAACTTTAGCATCAGCTTTCATGGGACAAAATCCCACTTTGTTCGATCAAACAACAGAACCATTAAGTCAAGCACATATCCCTGCAACAAACCACACTGCCAACTTTGCCCACATATCTGCACAAAAGACACCACCACAAGACCTAATCAAGCCAGCTATTCCATCAAGGACTCAATCACCTGCTTATCTACCAACGTGATTTACACCATTACATGCCAGAAATGCTCCCCTCCCCACAATACATATTGGACAAAGAGGACAGTCTCTGCACAAAAGAATAAATGGACTATGAGTTTGACATCAGAAATTACAACATTCAAAAGCCGACAAAGGAACACTTCAATCTCCCTGCCCACTGCATTGATGATTTGTTAATAGCTATGCTCAAACAAATGGATAACAAATCTAAGCTTCAAAGAGAAACTGCAGAATTGGAATTCATATGCAAATTTGACACTGTTGCTTCCCTGCATTTATTTTCCTCCCATTCTGTAAGTTCCCTATCTTCAAGGCATCTGATGAAGTAGGATTTTCTCCCACAAAAGTTCATGCAATAAATAAATTTGTTAGTCTTTAAAAGTAGCACAGGACTCCTTGTTTGTTTTGCTGAACTAGACTAACATGGCTACCCCACTGAGACTTCAGCATGAAACTGCAGACTGGAACTTATTTGCAAACTTGACTCAATCAGACGGGGTCTGAATAGGGACTTGGTTGCAATGGTTAGCACGTTACAAAAAGTAATTGTCCCTCCTCACACATTCCCACCTTCTGATTTACTGGTGTGAATGGGCCTCATCTACCCTAACTGAACTGACTTTGCTAACACTTGCCCTCCCCATTGTATTGCTTCTCTTTCATCCTGGCATGTGTACATATACTTTTCAACTGCAGTTTCCACTTCATGCAGCTGATGAAGTGGCAGGAGTGTTGCTGCCACTGGGCCCTTTGGGGCTGCAACTCCCCACCCCACCTCTCTAGTTCTGTCTGCCCCAGCAGCAGCAGGGACTGGGTCTGGGCTGGGGCCACGTACTGCTGACCAGCAGCAGGAGCCAAATTCAGGCCAGGGTCCCCTGTCATGCTGCCACTGGCCTGGCTGGCAGTGGCAGGAACCGGATCTGGTCTGGGCTGCTGGTGGGAGGTGCCCAGTCTGGATCCCAGATCAGGCCCAGGGCAGACTGGGCCCAGGGGCGGATTTGTACAGCAGGGGCCGGGTCCCCACCCTTTTCTGGGCAGCGATGGACCTGCAAATTTGGTTGAAGCCCACGGAAGCTTACGCCCAAAGAAATGTGTTAGTCTTTAAGGTGCCACAGGACTCTCATTGTTTTTGCTGTATACAGACTCTTGAACTTACAAGTGTAAATTCTTAACACAGCCAGTTCTTAAAAGCCTGCTGCAGAGCGAGGTTTACCACTGTTTAGGGAAACAGCAAATGTACCGAAGTATGCTACCTTCTGCCCCTTCTCAGAGCCCCTTTGTCACCTTGCTTCCCTGGTATGGAATAGACACTTCCACTTCACCCCATACGTCAGCCTGCCAGCTTATACCATGTGCTCCCCAAATATCTAATGCCACCCTGGTTAAAACAGAAATCTTGTGCTTGCAAACCATTTTCCTGGGTTACTTGAACAGCGGGAGGAGAAGCTATTTTGTTTTCCAAAGTTCCTTCTGGTGAACATCTAACCTTGGTACTTTCCTAACAGCACCTTTTCTTTCTCTCCTAACCCCAGGACTTCTCTGATGCCTTTCAGCAGAGGATCTCAAAGTGCCCTGCTCATCTGAATGAATTAGGCCTTGCCCCCTCTGAACCAGAAAAGTACTACCCACCTTGCTTAGCGCAAACCTGCAGATGAGCTTAGGTAGGCTAGTTTGACAACTTGCCCTCAGAAAATTGCCCAAGAGCAGTGGTAGTCATGACCAAAACCCAGGAGGCTGAGGTCCAGATTTTTTTAAAAATCAGATGCCTGAGGCCAGGTTCCTAGGTCTACATTTAGATGCGTAAATAAGCACTCTGATTTTTTGCCCAGCAGCTCGTCATGAAATCAGCTAAGGCTGTTGGGGCTCAATGCTGGGAGAAATCAGAGATCTTATTCAGGTCCCTAACTACGGACTGACCTTAGGTGCCCAGATCTTCACAGGCCTAAAGCTAACTGAAACCCATATACTTAGGCACCTAACTACCCTTGAGAATCTGGGTTCTATGTCTGGAAATGTGGGCTTATGGGAGTTGCCCAGTGTGGCACAAAAAGAACCCTGCAGTCCTAGCTTCTAGTACCTTCATGGGAACAGCAAACGACTCCCTTCTTTCACTGGGACATCCACTTCAACGCCATGTTACTCCTTTGACCTGCATTCCAGTGAACAGCTTCCTGGGCTCTTCTCTACACAGTCAGCCTCCTGCTCACAGAAGCATACCCCCAAACCTGCACGTGCACACACACTGCAGGAAAGACCCTTTCTGACTGGCTGGCATTTCAATCCATGGGGAAATGATGGATGCAAAATGAAGAACACCTGGCATCTAACAGGAGGCAAAATCCAGCAGGTAGCCATTTAGTTAAACTAATACACCATTTATTTTAATTCTCCGGATAGCAATTATTGAGCAGGAGGTGCATTCAGCACTTCAGGGCAAGGGGCATTTTAATTATTCACACGGCAGAGCTCTCCAGCCTTACAGTGCTGCCATGGTGTGCAAAAGAAAGCAACCCTCCCTTTGTCTCTTTAATTAATTCCTGGGAGGCCAAGGAAGGCTAAAATAGTTGCAGAAAGGTGTTCACAAGAGGCAGGGGACACAGACACACACACAGAGCCGGTAAGTACCAAAACCTGCCATAAGTCAGGATCTTGGGGACTGGCCACACTTCAAATCGCAGGTCTGATTCCCAGCTTGAGGAGACGTAGCTACACCAGTGCGGATCAAACTAGAGTGGGAACAGCATAGCCATGGCAGTGGAAGCAGCATCTAGCCAGCCGTTTATGTATCTGTCCAAGAGCACAGATAGCCTCACAAGCATCCCGACCCCAGACTCCTGGAAGGCTGCTCAGGAAAGACTTGTTCTGAGTCTCCCCTGGCATACAACCTAGAGAGCTGATTCTGATCTCACACACACTAGTACAATTCTTTGACTGCAATGAGGTTCTCACGAGCAGCAGCCATGTTAAAAGAGAGAAGAACCATTCCTTCCATCTGATTCTCAGTAGGACCTAGCAGAGGATCCATACTGCTCCCATTCCCTTCTGAGAGGGAGGTTTACCAGTCGTTTCTGGACCAGGGGCCAAATCCTAGCCAGAGCTGAGCTGCTTCGAGGTCCCAGTACACACTCTCAGGGAGTGTTAGTGTTCCTGTTTTATAGAGTCGGAAATGAGGCAGAGAAATAATGGTAAGTGAATTGCCCAAGCTCCCCCTGGTGAGTTCATGACAGTCAGGAATGGGGAGACCAGTCCTCCTGACTCCCAGCCCACTGCCCATTCTCAGCAACCTCTTCCCCTGGCTCCCCCTTCATGGTGACTTTCCATCTCCCCTGCGAGTTTCCTCAAGTTTCCAGGGTCTTGGTCATTCTTTATTCCATTGCAATGGGTTCTCCTTTGAGTCTCTCTCATGCAATAACCATAACCAGGGCTGCCTTGTGCTTCAACACCGAATCCTGCTTCTCAGCAACGGCTGCTTTCTTGACTGGATGTTTCCCGTCTACCAATCATCTTGGGAAGCCACACAGCATCTTGCCTCCTAATGCTACAGAGCTGCAGGACCCCATTGCCTAAGCAAATACACTTCTCTGGGTACCTGACGTGGCGACTCCAGACACAGGCTTGGCAGGCAGGCTCCACAGCCCCCAACAGGTGCAGGTTTCCGCCGTTAGGACAGAGCCATGATCTTATTTCTCTGGGTTCACAGGCCGTATGAGAGCCAGGACACTGAGTTCTGCCTGCTTTTCAAATTCCAGGTAACTAACTGCTCACCACAGCCCTTTGAGCCACCCAGGGAAATGCTATCAGCAGCACAGGCAGTGGGGAGTGCTTTGGAGACACCTCTGCATCCTGCCCTGGCAAACAGGGGAGATGTCCAGGGGCCTTTGGAATTCTGATGATCTTTTCTCATCTCATGGACTCCTTGGCATCTCCCTGATAAGCTTCTCTACCTGATGACACATGCAGCCTACATATTAGCCTCCCGCTACCTCCTAATGCTAGCTGCCGCCGATGGCTTTAATGCTGCTGTCCTGAAAGGCCTTTCCTGTTGATCTGATTTCCCTGTGAGATGGGGATATTATGAATCTATTATGGGGTTGCCGCAGCACATCTGTCACATAGCAGGGAAGGGCAAGGACAGAGAGTCTTGGTGAGCTCGAGGGATGGCTTCCTCTCTGTCCATGCTGGTGCCAGGGCTCATGGTCTCCCTGAGCACTCCTTTCTATCCCTCACAAACCAGCAAGAGTGCTAGCAGGTGCCCACTTCCCTGGCTAGGTGCCTTGAATTTCAGCTGGGCGTAGGGGTGTCACTGTTCCAGTCTTGTCCTCTGTTGAGACTGTCAACAAAGGGGGCTCCGAGGTGGAGACTTGGCCACTATGGAGAGCTTAGCAGTGATTAGGGTGCCAGCCTGGCAGCCCTAGCTGTAATTCACAGCTGTGCCAGACTCCCTGGATGACGTTGGGCAAGTCATAGCCTCCCTCTGTGCCTCAGTTTCCCACCTGTACAATGGGATTAACAGCACTGATCTGCTTCACAGGATGGAATGAAGAGAAAGATTCTGAGTTGCTCGACTATTCCAGCCAAGTGAGTATATAGCCAGTGACCTAGTGGCAAACACAGGTGCGGTCAGTCCCCAAAACCACAGTTCTGAACCCAGTCACTACTTCAGTGCTGGATTCCTCATGTCATTGGAAAGGGCCAGGGGCCTCTCTATACCTTCGCTAGCATCAACTCTAAGAATGAATCATCTCTGGTTAATGAAACTACATTAAAGAGATCTTTAAAAAGAGGACTGTATGTATCCCTTTGCAGACTTAGCGTGGCCCTGCGGAGCAGCCATTCCCAAGACCAAGCACAAACCATCCTACCCCTTGGGAAAGAGAGAGGAAAATGAATATGACCTCTCCACCAAAATTTCTCCCAGTGTGGCACTACAGCACCACTAGGGATGTGCAAACAGAACACAGGTCTAATGATGCTGTCATGATCCAGTAAAAAAACAACAAGCAGTTGTGTGGCACTTTAAGACTAACAGATTTATTTTTTGCATGAGCTTT